>CM040428.1:50771063-51455934 GCA_022702705.1 Papilionanthe hookeriana x Papilionanthe teres | reverse complement strand
GAAGTCGTGGTCATCTAAGGTCGCCACTGCCCTTATTTCCTGCAAGTCATATTGAATTGCCAATTCTTTTAGGGTATTGCTTATGTATGTAGGATTTGATGATGTATGATACACTCAAATATGAAATTTAGCCTAAATAATTATAAATAATATTGCCCACGATTGTAAGAAAATAGGGAGGTTTTGAATGATTTAATTATCCTTTGTTTCTTGACTAGTTGAAAAAAAAAAAAAAAAGATTTTCCTGAGAACAAGCCCAACTTCGAATTTCGATCAGCTTAGGGGTGGGGGCTTTGTTTTTTACAAATATTTAGCTACTTTTCTTTCTCTTATCAATTTCAATTAGATGTGAAAGGGAGAGAAATACAACGGTTTCAAATGGAATGATCTCGTTGATGCCTTCGCTATCTACCTCCAATTACAACTTATGTACTTTTGTTTTTACATTAAGAGTTCAGTTAGATAAAGATGGAAGGGGAAAAAGATCAGGGTTTAAAATTTCATGGTGATTATGTTACAAAAAAATTTTATTTTCTGAATTATTCTAATAATAATTATTAATTATTTAAAAACTTAGTTCGCTATATTGATATTTCTTATAGTTTAATTATATTTACTTATGTTAATCTAGATTTATAAATAACAAAATAATAATTAATTAGTTACTTCCATTATGTTAAACGTTGCTTAATTATGTAAATTTGAATTTTTAAAAAATATGTCTGTATTAATGATTGGTATAAATATCAAATTAATATTTTTTATTTAAATTGATTAAAAATAAATTATTATCTAATAAATGAATATTGTATTACTAATTAATGAAAAATTTATAATTTATAGTTAAGTAACATAATATATATATATATATATATATATATATATATATATATATATATATATAATAAT
Organism: Papilionanthe hookeriana x Papilionanthe teres; assembly: GCA_022702705.1. NCBI lineage: Eukaryota > Viridiplantae > Streptophyta > Magnoliopsida > Asparagales > Orchidaceae > Papilionanthe > Papilionanthe hookeriana x Papilionanthe teres. Next base: position 51,455,025 of record CM040428.1, on the reverse strand, counting down.
AATAATAATGAACTAAGTTAAAATTATTTTATAAATCATAGTATCAATATTTAATATAAATTTATATTTGAATTAATATGTTTAAATTTTAAAATAAAACTTTAGAGTAATTTAATAAAATTTATTTGAACTTATCATTATCATGTAAAATAATTTTTGAGATTAGTTCATCATAAAATTTATTAAATATAAATTTAGAATATTTCAAAAATACGATGGAGTTAAATCCTACTTTTTTGGAAAAGGTAGGGTCACACCCAACTTTATTGAGAAGAAAAAATTGAGTTACAAAATAAAAACTCAGATTACTGCTCACTCAAAAAGAAAATAAGCAAACAATAAAAACTCATAATCAAACAAACTAAATGCTACACCACCAACAACATAATCAAAAACCACACTAAGTTTATTTAGTTAGCATCAACATTACCTGTAACTTCAACATCAACGATAAAACCACCAGCAACATCAACATTAACATCAAAACACGTATATCTCTAAGCTTGAAAAATTAAACAAGTGAGAAGCACAAAAACACAAACTAACAAAACCCAGGAACCAGAAATATGAATGAAAAGGAAGTAAACCAAAATCACTAAAAAAAACACCGTAATAGACCATAAAAAAACACCAGTGAAAGTAAAGGGACAACTAACTTGAGCTCAAAGCTCGCCTACAATAAAATATTGAAATTCCATCCAATATTTAGCATATATAAGAATATATTCATAACCTGGTTGAATTTTAATAACAACTATAATCCATCAAAGCTCATAATAAATCTCAACAATCAGTAAAGATAATGCAAGAAATGCAAGCTTACCAAAAAAAAAAACTGAAACATCCTGTTGAAACAACTAAAACTCTAATCAACAAATTAACATCCCACTGAAAAATTCTCAAACAATTTCAATAAGTACCAACCAAAACATAACAACAGCGACCAACACCAATTCCAATATCAACAATAACAACCCAATCAATCTCTAGAATAACCACGGAGAGAAAAATAACACTTAAGCAGAAAAAAAAACAAATAGAAACAAAAGAACAAATGAAAAGCACAACTCAAATGAACACAAAACAACAAACTAACATGAACAAAAAACACTATGAAAAAGACAAGAAACAAGCATCGACCAACAAAGAAACAAAGCACAACAAAATTTGCAAGATAACATTCAAAATTATGAATAAATAATATTCACAATGGTTTTATTTAAATGTTGAACATCAACAAGTCACAAAACCATTATATCAACAAAAAAGAACAATAATAAAAACCAATCACCTAAAACAAAACCATCTAAAAAAAACTAAAATGATAAAAAAAAAAGAAGCAAAAAAAGCAAGGAGACATGAAGAAGGAAGCAAGAAATAGATTTGTAGAAGTTCAGAATTAAGTCTATAAAATCCAATGATATAATTAGGTAAATTCCTCTTATATTTATATTTCCTATTTTTTATATGATCATCTAATGAATATTATGAATAATAGAATCTAAAGGGGTATGTTTATTTTTGAATATTCTAAAATTTCTTTCAATTCATATGAAATAGATAATAACTTGTAAAGAAAGAAGATGGAATATTTTCTTAAATTTATAAGAAATATTTTCAGAGTGACATAAAACTTGAAAAATTTTTAAGGGAGCAATAAAAAATTCCTAATATAAACACATTTATTGAGGACATAATGAAAAAATTAACATTAAAACAAGAGATGATCATGATTTTCTATTTTATTAGAACATAAAACACAAATATTATTAATGTTAATCCCTTTTAATGTGAGAATATCACAAGTTTTCAAAAGTATTTGAATAATTTTCCCAGTAATACAAGCAAATTTAATGATATTTCCTTTAAACCAAATGAGTTTGAACACCGCAGAAGAAAAATATTCATATAAATAGAAATACAAAAATTTATGACAGCAAACATTAGCATTTTTCCAAAGACAAAAATAACCTTTGAGAAATTGAAATGTTATCAATATCATTGATGAAATCAAAAATAGTATTTATAAAAATGATCAAAGTTCCAATAATTATTATTGAAGACATCGAGTAATTTAGCATTAATATCAATATTAAACCCAATGAAAATAATGTCATCAAAATTCTCTTTTAAAGATATACCACTAAATCAAGGGTCATAAAACTTAAAATAAGAGTTGTTGGCTATTTAGAATAACTCTCAAAAGTAAAGAAGATCCAATTGTTTTAGGCACATTAACTATATCTTTCAAAAAGAAAGGAATTTTAATGAGAAAACACCACTTAGATAAAAGAGCGTTAGAATTGTAAAATTTCCAAATAATTTTGGGCTTACACATAGTATTAAGAGTCTATAAAATTGGAAGTCCAAATCCACCACAAGGTTTAGGCATACTAAACTTATCAAAAACAATTATGTGAATATCGGCATATTTTTAGGTTAAGTGTTTTGAAAAAGGGGTCGTCTACAGAAATTATCGGCGAATTTTAGATTTTAAATTTAATTTAAATATATATAAAATTTGAAAAGTAGCATTTGATTTTGAAAATAATTTTAAGTTTTAAAATTTTAAGATATGAAATCAAATCGATCTCACATCCCGAATAGTTTATATAAACGAGCACCTCACCGCAAACCGTGTATCTATCCCGAAGAATAGACATACTGCTTGATGATGAGGCTTGATTAAATAAACTAGAAGATTTGTGACATCTGTTTGATCTACGAACCAATTTTATAAGCCGACAAGTTCCCCTACTTAATATAAAGGAATTAAGCAGGGTTTATATTACATGGGTTCTTAAAGTTCCCTATAAGGGCAAGCCCCTATAATTAATTGCATTCTAAATGTCCGAAGACACTCAAGAAAACTCTCGATAATGATCGGTGGTTTTGCTCTCAAGAATTTCAAAGTTTAAGGTTTCAAACAAATTGGATTCTGGAAATTTAAATAGGGAATGGATCAAATTTGGAACAGTTTATTTCAGGAATCCAAAGGAAAAGAAGTAGAAAATGTCGCAGACCTGAAATGAACTTCGGTGACTTCTCGACTATGCTATTGTTTAGCTTCAATTTGAGAGTTTATTTAATGTTTCGATCCTGCCAATTTTAGTTAATTATGACTTATATTTGTATGACATAATCACACAAATAGCCTCGAAGATGTGTGGGTTTATGTCGTACCGAACGACTACCTCGGAGTCCTAAGACCGGTTAGGGCTTAATTTGCATAATATGATTATGCAAATGTCTAACGAAAAGTTGAGGATTTATGTTGCACTAGGCAAACTACCTCGAAATCCTATGACTTGGTTATTTAATTCTAAGAAAGGTTTTGCTGGAGTAGACATAAGTCTTGCTGTTGAAGATGATCGTGCTACCCACCGCGCTCCAAGTTCCTTGTTGTTGCAGAGGTTTAGTTTTAGAAAGTGAAAATCAGAACATGAGAGAAGTTTTTTGGTTTAAATGTGTCTTAAGGTTCAAATGTCTTAATGTTTTAATTAAAATAAATCTTAAAGTTAGTTAAACAAAACTGATTAAGATCTCACGGTTTCGTCATCCCGGCACCGTTATTTTTATCGGATTCACTTAGTCCAAATGAATTTGCTAAACTCAACTGAATGAGTTCCACACTTTCATTTAGACCGTGGGAAATCCCGTTAGCAACACGTAGGTTACATTATCCGAGGTATTCCCGATCATCCAACGAGACGTTTTAATTTAGTTGCAATTGTGGTTTTGTTGTTCTATTTGTGATTAAATTTTGAGTTGTTTTATATTTTGAAATGTTGTGGCGGTGAATTTTATCTTGTTGTGACTTTTAATTTAGTTTTGAGTTTCAGTTTTGTGGCTATCCTAAAGGTTTCAGTTTTTATGCAGGGTGACATTCTTGTTTAACATGCAAGAAAAGTAAAGTGCAGTATAGGTAAATAAATAAATTGTAATAAAATAAAAGCGTACCTGGAGGGTCTTCTCGTCATTTCCAAGCTGCACTTAAAACACATTTTAAGGCACCTATATATTTGCAACAAGTACCTAGGTAAAGATAATGAAAGGTTTTGGTTGTCTACCAAAATCCTAATCCTATTGCTAGTCAATCCCTTTGACGTCTAGGTTCTTGTGTTTTGTTAAGGATGATTTTCTTCATAAAAGAAAAATTAAGTTCAGTTGTTCTAAAAACATCTCATCGTATTGAGAAAGTGCTTAGGACTAGTCCTAAACATCTTTTCAATACCTTTGAGATTATTTTGAGTCCAAATGAATTTTATTGTACTGGTGAATTAATCATCCAAAGTTTAGTTGAGTTATGTCTCTTGCTCAGTGAACTATGATGTTTGATTACCCTATGAGTGAAATGACATTTCACTTAATGCTTTATTTAAGAGTTATAATAATGAAAATCTTTAGGGGGCAAATCAGTTTGTTAAAGAATTTAACCGCTTTGATTAAAGTTGAATTGATGATTTAGGATGATTTAATTTAGTTTCAAAATTCAAGTTGATTTTCTCTTAAGTGTTTTAAACTGTTTGAATTTAAAGATATGTTTAGATTATTCAATTTAATTAAACTTTTAATGATTTAAATTTAATTCGACTTAATTGTAACACTTTAGGTCAATTTTAATTGGTTTGATTTTTTTTATGTTTTTAAATTATGAATTGTCTTAAGGTTGATTTTCTTTAATGTTTCAAATTTGTTTTAGATTTATTTTTTAAGTAATTTCAAATTAGTTTTAATATTTTAAATTTGTTTCAATTTGATTATCAAATCACTAAATGTTTTAAGCTTTTAATTTAATTAAGGTTTACTTTCCTTTTTATTCATTTATTTCAATTATCATTTTAAGTTTGATTAAGAGTTGAATATTATTAAAGTGATTCATTTAGGGGTTTAAATTAAAGAATTGATAACTTCTTAAATCATATCCCTAGTCTTAATAATCCAAATTTTAACTTATTCTTCCAAAATTCAAATTGTTTAATTAGTTAAAATTCACTTTAAATATTTTTAAGATGATTAATGGGTTTCTACCCCTTAATTCCCTAGGTTCCAATCATTTATGAAATTTTAAAATCAGATATTTTACCCTCCCCTTGATTAAACCCAAATATTAATTAGGGTTAAAATTCTTTAATTACATTTATGTCCTTTTAAGCATGTTCATTTCATAACTCATCAAATTAAGCTCAAATGAACTTAAAATTTTTATGTCACTTCACTCACATGTCAATTAAAATATTAGAGGAGAAAATGTGATTTTTCTGAATTTAATTTAATTTATATATTTATTTTTATGAAAAAAATGGGTTTTCAATAAAAATTCAACAACATGACCAAGGTAAGGTTTATGTCTTTAGGAAAATTATGAGAAGTTCCTACTAACTAGAGGACCATTTTGACCAATTTTGATGATTTTTTTATTTATATTTTATTTATTATAATTATTTTGGGTTTTGGAGTGTTAATTAATTATAAAATAAAATTAAATTTGAAAAGTGGATTTTATATTTTTCTTAAGTCCCTTTGACCTCAAAGAGTTCAGAGAAATAAACTTTATATTTTTCTAATTTTTCTTTGATTTATTAGAATTAATTTAGTGAAAATGTGGGGAAATTCATTTTTTAATATTAAAAATTGTTTTAAGCATTTAAAATTCAATATCTTAACCTAGAGACTTAGGAAAAATATTTGGTTTATTCCTAAGTGATTAGGAGTAAAAATGTGACATTTTTATAATTTTTAATATTTTTATGATTTTTATGATTTTTATGATTTTTTAATTATTACAATATTAAAAGTATGATTAAAAATAAAATTTTTTAGAAAATTCCAATTTTAATTTTTTTAGACTCTTCTAATATCAGAGAAGTTCCAAAACTAATTTGGTGAATTTTTGAAATGTATTTTGGGTTTTATGAATTTTTAAAATTAGAAAATAGTTATGTGATTTAATTAATCCATTTAATGGGCTAAATTATCTCCAATTGATTCCAAATTTTTATGTAAGGCTCCTCTGATCCTAAAGATCAGTGGAGAATTGTTTTCAAGTGATTTTGATGTATGGTTAGCCCTATTTAATTAAAATTCATTTTTGAATGTTTAGGCCAATTAAGGTTATTCTTGAGGAATCAAACCAAACCAAAATTTTCCTAAGGTCCTCTGGTCATAAGATACCTCTCTAAATTTTTTTAGAATTTTCTAAGCAACATGCTAATTATTGAAATTAAAATTCCAAAACAGACATTTAAATTTGAAAAATCAATAGAGATGGTCTCTGACCTTAGAAAATTCAGGGAATGTTCCCAAGAATAGAGGCTACAAAAGCCCTATGGTCTCATGCCATGGCGAATTGTGTGTGTGAGTGAAGAATTAAAACACTAAAATCAGTAAATAATTAATTTAAAATAAAATACTCATCAAATTAACTTAATTCTTTTTCCACACTGTTCTCCTCTATTCACTAAGCAAGAGGGTATTTTTAGTTTATTTTTATGATTTTTCTATGCAAAGATATGGATTTTTGAAGTTCTGGGTATTTAAATAAATTAAAAATACCCCTAATTTCCTACTTATCCATGCGGCGCCGACTCATCCTTGGCAGCTCCGAAAGCCCACGCGGTGCGCTCCTATTCGACGCCGCCACCTGAGTCAGCAGCCACGCGTTCTGCGGTCTCGTTCCATCTCCTCGCCCGGCTCGATCTGGTCCATCCATCTGATACACTCGCGATCTGACGGCTGCTGGTCATTGTCTCCGTCTGGTTCAACCCGAGAGCCTTTCACCTTAAAACCTTAAGATCTCGCTCGATACTTAACCAATCTTCACGTTCTTATGCTCTATGGACTCGTCTCGACAAGACGAACATATCCATACGGCTAAAATGCATTGAAATTGACTCAAACAAAATGGAGAATCGAAAGAAGCTCTCGGGAAGGAGGAGTCCCCATACTTTGGGTCAGGAGGTGAGGCCTAGACTGAATGTGCTCGGCACATTCGTTGGAGCTGGAGGAGCTTAGGGATGAAGCCTCTGGCCCTGGTGAATTGTCTAGACCAGACTTCCACCAAGCCCGATTTCAAAGCTTGGCCGATAGAAGAAGTGGCTGACCTAGAGAGGGGGCTTTTACTGGGGAGCTTCTTCTCTTGGTCTGGTGAAGGTGGAGAGTCAATCAATTTGAGGATTGGCTCACTGTGGTGAAGTGTCCTGTTTTTTTGGTGGATTTTGAGCTGAGAAATTGAGCTCGTCCAGAGGGAATTAGGGTTGGATTTCAGTGGGGATCAAGTGCTCTATGCTAGGAGAAGGGTCTGGAATGATTTTGGCAGAGTTTTGGTAAAGTTTGGTTCAACACCTTTTTTGGCCGAGAGGTGGTGGTGTTTAAATAGAGGTGGCTGGAGGGCTTCTCAGGGGGAGTTAGGGCTTGGGATCAGCTGCTCAGGGCAAGGGCAGCACAGCTGCAATGAACATTTGGGTTAGGACAACTCAACCAATTCAATTTGAAATTTTGAATCAAATTAGGCCTCTCGGCCTGGTGGTTTCCGGTGACTGGGGTGGTGGTCCGGCCAGGGTCAGGTCACCCTCAGGGTTAGGGAGGTTAGAGCTTGATGTTTGTGAGCTCAATTGGCGATGTCATGTGTAAAGGGGTTGATTCAAATGGAATGGGGGAAGTGGCTCTTTTGGGTTTAAATGGGTCAAGTCATGTTTTTGGGCTTGGTTCACCCTCCAAGGGGGACTTTGGGTGCTGTGGGGGTCAGGTGAGTCAGCTGGTTTTGAGTGGAGGAGTCCCCATCCAAGCTTATTTAGATTAATTTTGGGTTTAGGTGAAGCATGGGTAAGGTTAAAATGCTTAATCATAGGTTAGGAAAGAGCTCCACTCTCTTACCATTAATGGTATGGTGAGGTGGAAAGTGGCTTCCATGGCTTGTATGTGGCTTATGCATGGCTTCATGGCTCCATTTGGCTTAGGAAATGGCTTGGTCAATTTCATGGAAGAGGGTTTTAGGAATTTTGACATTTTGGTGGAAATTTGGATGAAGCTTGATTTGGAATGATTTGATTATTGATTTAGAACTTAGGGATGATTTCAATTAAAGGTATGATGAGAAGAAATTCTCATGTGGGCTTTAGAACCAATTTTGGGCTTTTTGAAATCATTTTGGATGGGCTTTTAAAATGGTTTAAGGAAGTGGGCTTTTAGGTTTTGAAATAAATTGATGGATGAAAATTGGTGAGGGGTTGTGTCAAATAAATGTTGGGATTGGTTTAGGAATGTGTCATGAGAATTTTTAGAAGAGATTTGATGTCATTTGGAGTTGAAATAGGTTCAATTTGGGCTTTTTTAGTAATGGGGTAAAAATGGGCCAAATTGGGCTAACTTGGGCTAAGGTTGGGTTAATATTGGGTTTGATGTAAAATTAATGTTGAAAAATGTTTATGGGGGTGTGACAAAGAGTTTTTAACTTTGGTTGGGTTTTGATTTTGGGATTTGGGCTAGGTTTGGGTTCATGATGGATTTAGGCCAAATTGGGGATTTTTGGTTTGGGTTAGGAATGGGTGGAGTTTGGTTTCAAATTTGGGGAAAATTAAGTTATTATTTTGTTTTGTGGGGATGTTAGGAAGGTTTAGGAAAAGATTTGGGGTTAATTGGAGTTGAGTTGGGTTGGTTTGGGCTAAGTTTAGGTCATGTGCCAAAATTGGGCTTTAAGCTTCAAATTGAAATTGGATCCACATGTTGATGAAATTGGGTTTAGATTTGGTCTAAATTGATATTGGGGATATTAAATTGAAGTTTAAAATTGAATTGGATCAAAATTGAGGTCAATTGGGTTGGTTTGGTGGGACATTGGGTCCACTTAGGTTAAAAATAGGTCAAATTGGGGGTTTTGGTAAAAGTGGACCAAATTGACAAAATTGGCTTATAGTGTAGTTGAACAAAATGAAATTGGGAGTATTTGAGATTTTTTGGAATTTTCTGGGAATTTTCTGATTTTTTGGAATTTTTGGGTTAAAAGGATATTTTAGGTATTTGGAGGGGTATTTTTGGAAAAAATTGGTGTATTTGGCCATGGATGATCAATTTGAGTGGAGGGAAGTGTTTAGGATTGGTTTTGAGGAATTTTGGGTAATTTAGGCAATTTTGCAAATTCTGGGCATTTCAAGGGTATTTGGTAGGTTTTGTGGGTTTAGGGCCCCCAGGGGTCAAAAATTGAAATTTTGGAAAAATGAAGATTGATTAAGTGTGAGTGAAATGGGATCATTTTGGTTGAGCCATGAAGTCATATTAAGCTCACAAAAGCCATGAGAGGACTCATTTGAGGCACTCAATATGTTGTTCCTAACCCTCTTAGCCAGGGGCCTAGGGGTTGAGGTTCATCCATATGAATTACATACACGAGTCAGGAAGCCAAATTGGTTAAAGGTAGTTTTAGGGCTTGGAATGTGTGCGTGGGAGTGTGGTGTGTGCAAGTCAACCCTCACCAGACCAGGCCATCCAGGGTAATCCTAAGGCCAAAGAGTAATATAGGAAACTCATCCTTTAAACCTCCACATATTGGTCTTAACCCTCCGAGTGGCCTGAGGGTTTACAATCAAACATGTGGGGTTTGAAGGGACTCAAGAATTGTTTTGAATTTCTAAGTGGTGGGTCCCATTTCTAGTTCTCTAGGATAGTCGAAGGGAAAACCTATGACTAGATCCTAAGTACTAAGGAGAGAGATCAGACCTCACCAAAAATGAGGTCAACAATGAAGTTTTTTTTTTTTCATCTTCATTACTTTAAAAAAAATTAGAATGAAATCAATAATATAAATAGCTCCAAATCATAAATTTAATAATTTGAAGCTTTTTAGCAAAAGATAAAAGTTTTTGCTTTCAACCCACCAACCAACTATGAATTTTATAATAAATAAATGACAGTCATTAATGATAAGTTTGTAAGGTTTAATGGTAATACCAAGATAATTTTAGGGAAGTTGCATTATAGTAATATCACATAATGAGAAAATATTATATTGAGTAGAGGCATCAATTAATTTAGAAAAAATAATATTATAGTTAAAATCATTTATGTAAAGATTGGTAGCTTTACTGAATGTTTCAAAGATATTGATAATTAACTTAATGGACATAATATCTAATTTTTCAAAAAGCAAGATATTACCAACAAAAATTAAATGAGAAACCTAAATAATATGTTTGTTCAAATTATGTTCAAGTACAACAAGAGTGTAACGATAATGACGTCAAAAATATAAGATGAAAGATAACAACCTTGTCTTAAACCAAAAGAAGAATAAGAAAAATAACTTTTTAGTTCACTATTAATAAAAAGATAGAAAATTAGGTTCAGTCGTGCAAGCATAAATCCATTTAATAGAAGTTAAAGTTAAAGGAAAACCAATCATTTTCATATTATCAAATAAGAAATTCCTATTCACTTTATTGAACGCTTTAGCAATATCCACTTTATCATAAAATTGCCTAGAAGAATTATTAGAATTATGATCATAAAATAGCTCAATAGCTAAAATGATATTATTTATCAGTAAGATCACGAATCTTAATATAAACAACTTGGATAAGATGAATAATATTAAGAAGAATAATTTTAAATTTTTAGTAAAAGTAAAATCATAACTTTATAAAATGTATTATACAATGAAAAAAACCTAAGGCAAAAAATGATTTAGCATCAGATCATTTAGGATAATAATAAAGATTGTATGTTTAATCCTTTGAGGAAATTTACCAGTTTAAGAAAAATAGTTAATAACAACAATGTAATCTTGCCCAATAATATGTAAGTTTCCTTAAAAAATTTGAAACTAAAACCCTATATATATATATATATATATATATATATATATATATATATATATATATATTCTTAATATTATTATCAAAACAAACTCGACTCAAAAATTCATAATTATTCTCAGATATTTTTTTGTTTATAGGAAGCATGGGTATCATCTTGATTCTCAGTATAGACATTGTTGACATAAATCCTAAACGTTGCCAAATAGCCCATTCGTCTGCGCTCTCCTGAAATTCCGATTAGGGATTTCACTTTGCGGCCGCGCCTCTCCGGACTCTGGTTCACAGGCACTGAAGTAGTGTGCGCCGGCCGTGATGGCAACCGGCAAGCCCGATAACCCCGTACATCCTCCTCCCCTCGGCATTGGTGGAGAACCTTCTCCGGTTCCGTTCGTCCTTCACCCGAACGATCCCCGCGTCCGCTCCCTTTGCGACATCCTCACCCGCACCCCGACGACGGAACTGGAACGCGCCCTCTCCAGCTGCGGCATCGTTCCCGTACCCGAGCTCGTGGAGGCTGTCCTCTGTCACTCGTATTCCTTCCCTGCCCCCGCCGTTCAGTTCTTTCGCTGGTCAGGTCTCTCACTGAAGCACACCCCGCGTGCTTGGAACCTCATGGTCGACATCCTCGGCCGCAATTCTCTCTTCGATGCCATGTGGGATGCCATCCGCTCCATGAAGCAGGAGGGTGGCGTACTATCTACTGCCACTTTTGCCTCAGCCTTCGGCTCCTACTGTGCCGTAGGTAAGATTAAAGAGGCCGTCATGACATTCGAAGTTATGGATCGCTACGGAGTTTCGCAGGACATAGTTGCTGTTAACTCCCTTCTCAGTGCCATCTGCCGCCAAGATGGCCACACCGCTGACGCCGCTGACTTCTTTGACCGCATCAAGACCCGCGTGCCCCCCGACACAGACACATTCGCCATTCTCTTCGAGGGCTGGGAGAAAGAGGGAAATACAGCCCGCGCCAAGACCACCTTCGGCGAGATGGTCATCCGCGTCGGCTGGAACTCCAACAACATGTCCGCTTATGACGCCTTTCTCAACACTCTCGTCCGGGCAGCCCAGCCTGAGGAGGCCCTCAAGTTCCTCAAGGTCATGAAGTCCAACAACTGCCTCCCCGGTCTCAAATTTTTCAGTAATGCCCTTGAGATCCTCGCGAAGCAAAATGACGCCGACCATGCCCTTGCTCTCTGGGATATCATGGTAACCGGCAGTGGCCTTGTACCCGATTTGGTCATGTTCAACGTGATGATATCCCTCCTTTGCAACCATCAAAAGATTGACTTTGCCTTTCGCTTTCTTGATGACATGCCCTTTTATGGTGCTTTCCCCGACTCTCTCACCTACAATACTATTTTTGAGTGTCTTGTCAGGAATAAAAGGGCTCGTGAGGCTGAGTTGTTCTTCCGGGAGATGAAGAAAAACGAGCAGCCGCTGACCCCCTCCAACTGCGCTGCTGCTATCAGGATGTTCTTCTATCAGTTCGACCCCGTAGCTGCTCTTGAGGTGTGGAGCTACCTCATGGAGGAGCTAATGATCCCAGACAATGAATCTGCCAATGAGGTGCTAACAGGCTTGGCAGAGTTTGGGAGGTTGACTTTAGCCTCAAGATATGCCGAGGATATGCTTGACAGGGGCATAGAATTGCGGCTTACCGTGATTGAGCAGTTGAAGAATTCCTTTCAAAAGGCTGGCAAACTTGACATTTACAATCGCATTCAAAGAAAGATTAAACAGCAGTAGCACTTGTGAGGGCTGCAACAGATGCATCGAGGTTTGTGCCATCGCTGACCTTCTTCTTTCAAATTTAGGGATTTTTTTTTAATATAATTAGTTTGATTTAAGGGTTTGGGTATTTGGAAAGAATGGCCGAACCAGAGCAATATATCCGCAGCCATGTTGTAATCATTGCTTAATTAAACTGTTGTATTGTCAAGTAAGTTGCTTCCTCCAAAGTTGTTGGGATATGCTTATTAAGATGAGGTGATAAGCAACACTGAGATGAGAAGAGCCTGTATAGTGGAGATTAGCAGAAGCATCATTGAGTTCAAACCATAATAATTATCTGAGGATAGAGACAGTGAAGTACATGCAGAATTGCATAGGATTAAGAGCAGGTAAACGAAAATGCTTCCAAGGTAAAATTCATTAAGCATTATTGCTTTATCTAAAGCAAGTCTAAATATGTGTCCGGTATAAGATACATTATTAGAGATTTACAAAACCAGACCCAACACAGCTTGCTAGAAGGTAATATTCAAGGTTTTTTTTTTTTTTGCTTTAAAGAAAGAAAATTGTTACTTATTTGTTCTGGTCAGGTCTTTAATCTGTTGATCAATTTAAGGACGATCAAGATGGCTAGATTGTGGAAAACAGGCCAGTCATGTGCTTGGCTTAATTGACTTGTAACGTGATTTAAGCTTTCTTAAAGTATTATGTATGAGAGTATGTCACGTTTTCTTAAGAAAAATTTAGTTTTCAATAGAACCAATGCCACTTTTTTCTGGGAATTCTTGATTAGTTTAAAGATTGAAATGGAAAAAAATCAATATAATGCTATTAAGGGAGGGAGAAGAACATGAATGTATATTGTAGCAAATTACACTTTCTAGGAATGATGGAAGTCTACAACTTGTGTGTGCATAGCTTTTCGTGGAAGTACTTATATCGCTAATTCTAAGAAAGCAAAATAATATATAAGTGATTAGAAGGAAGGGAATCACGTTTGTGATACTTGTTAGATGGGAAGGAGTAAGTAACTAGTCCTCCAAATCAGTGAGCATATGTGAAGATTCTCATGTGCAAGATGCCCTGAACTTGATCACCGCAGATGGAAGTTGCACGGTTAGTAAACCTATACATTCTACGTGAAAATATTCACACACACACACAAGGCAATTACTTAAAAGACATTTGAAAGAAAAAAAAATATATATATATATCTAAGCTTTCCTGTACAGGTAACATAACTATAGAACTACCTATCCTTTGATGATTCACTCCTATAATGTACAAAACTTCTCCTTTCATACATTTACTCCAAATTCCTAACTAAAGGGATGAGTTTTGCACGTATAATTCAGTAGGTTTAAATCAAAATAAAGAGAAACAACACGCATGTCAATCGTCAAAATTAAGCTGTAAGAAAATTACAGAATTTGTTTTTCATTACAATAATAATTGTGATCATAAACATTACATAGAAGTTAGGGTTTTTAACAGTTATGAAATCACAACATTCATCTTGATAATAAGGGCTTAAATTTGTATCGAGCTTTTCACGCCATAGGGTTTTACATGTCATAATTTTTTTACTTTATACTTTAATATATCGGCCGCAAGAGTACTGACTAAAAATTAGCTTACATTTGGATGATGTATTTCTTATCGGCATAGTTAGACATTTTATAGGTCCACTATTCCTTGAAGGGGACAAACACTAACTCATCCTTAGCCGATACATCTCTTGTTGGCACAATGGGGCTTAGATCCTACTATTTTTATTTGAGGTGTAAGGTAAAAGCTATTAACACACAAGTGCATTAATGCCCTTAGGTAGTATCATAAAAATGATAATTTCATCTTTTAACATACACATATAAAGATAACTATATATTTTTTTCTTTATTCATTCTTTTTGCATTGAATGTATACTAGTTTGTAATATTACATTAGACAATAACTGCATTTGAAATATAAAATGAAAACTTACATTTTTACAACTAAATTAGATGAATATTTTGCATTGAAAAAGACAAATTATCATGAGTTTGTATTGAGGATCTCATAACAATATATCATCTTATGCATTTAAAGAAGTACAAAACATAAATAATTCATATTAATGCAAATGTTTAAAAGAAAGAAACATTCTTACAGTCTCGAAATTTGATTTTACACCTTAACTTAGATTCTGAATTAACTCTTTAATTTCAATGTCAATACATCCTCAATTAACTCCTATAAATCTATGTCAATAGCCATGTATAAGAAACATGAAAAGTAGAAATTAGATGAATTCGCTTGATGCTTCTTATCTCTCCTTATAACTTAATACCTTACAGTCCGTTTAGGGCAGGGGGCGTCGTGGCTAGGGAACGCAATTCTCTCGTTTGGATTCTCCGGCGTGGCTGCTTATAGGAAGAAGCAGAAGGAAATGCGGCTGTCGGTTCGATCCAGGGGCCCGCGTTCCTTTGTATACATGTGACGGTGTTGTCCCTCTCCTCTCCCACGATCCTTTCTCTCGCTTTTCTTCTCCTAACACCCCTCTCCTCTCCCACAATCCTCATCGGGCCCTCTTCCATGTAAGACTAATTTTGTCTTAGAGAAACTTAGGGTTGTCTTATAGATTTAGGGATTGCATGCAAATTAAAAGTAGATTTCTCTCTTGATGGCTTAAAGTCTTATAAGAAATCTTTCTTAAAATTCCAGTTCTAGCTTTTTATACATTAACTTTAAAATTCTGTATCTTAGCCTTTAAAATTCTGTTATGTAAGACTAATTTTGTCTTAGAGAAACTAAGGGTTGTCTAATAGATTTTGGGATTGCATGCAAATTAAAAGTAGGTTTCTCTCTTGATGGCTTAAATTTTTATAAGAAATCTTACTTAAAATTCCGGTTCTAGCTTTTTATACAATAACTTTAAAATTCTGTTATCTTAGCCTTGAGCAAATATGTTTTTAAATGAATTTTTTATTGCTTGTGTGCCAAAAATAGTCTTGAATGCTCGTGGAATTAGAGCTAGTGTTTCATATCAAGTTTGATATCTTGTCTATCACACAATCAATATAACAATAGATCAATAGGCCAACATGGAGATTTTGTCCTAGGAAGACATTTTAATGCTCAAGGCAACAACTGAACTTGAAATTGAATATAATTGAAACTAACAAAATAGAGATTTCTCTTGGGATTAAGGGCAAGGATTAGAGGATAGCCCTGTGTCCCTTGAGTTGGGAATGAGTGGTGGAAATCTTTCACATTTCCTCATAAGTGGGTTTTGGAAGAGTTGGGTGTAAAAGGTTTTTTAGTACTTTTACAAGATAAATGGTATATGGAGATGTTTTCTTAATGAAATTTGCTCAGATGGAAAAAAAATCTTTTTGTGAAGGATATTTTGGTCTTCTAATTGGTTAAAGAGTAGGAAGTGAGATGCTTCATCTCTAAATCTTTTTTCTCTTAGAGTTCATGAAAGAATATATGAGATTTTTTTGCTTTGAGATGAGATCCATATGATTTATAATTGGAATAAGACCATAATTTTGCTATAAGATTTATGTAGAATGTGATCTAAGTTAGACCTTCATATTTTTATTGGCGCCTCATGATTTGTGTTTGATTCATTATTTGATGGAAGAATTGGCGCATACATTATTGTGATTAATTGGTTTAGATCTAAAGTATCATTGCTTTGTCCTACTTGTATTTTCTTAGATTTCCTCTTTTATTAGTATGTTTATTATTATTATTTTTATTTTGCAGATATTTGCAATATCAAGGAGTTTTATGTCCACAGGGCTTGCTAACTTTTTTGCTTGATATTATGATTATCAGTAACATATGTTATCTCAGCCAAACTTCTTTTGAGGTTGAAGTTATGATAGTTGATGAAATTTCAATATAAAAAGATGCACTTGCTAAGGAATGTGGACCACATAGGTGTTGAAATTTCTCGTTTTTATGATCAAATCCGATATCAAAATTGGTATATGACAAGAGATGAAAATACTATTCATTAATTGATTTAATCACAAAATAAAGCTTACAAGTCTTAGTCTATGTTGCTAGAGATTTTTTTCATGCTTTATTTGGGTATGACATGATTTATTTTATTTTGAGGTACAAATTCCCTATAGAGGCAAACTCTTATAATTAATTACATCATAGAAGAGATCATCTCCTACTCTTCATTGAAATGGTGGCCCTTGTGTTTCTATTGATTTTAAAGTTTGGATTTCAATATTGCTGATTTAGAATTTTGATTGGGATATGATCAAATTTTGGAACAATAATTGTTATTGGAATCCAAAGAAGGTGTATGAAGCACTAAATATTGAGAAGTTCAGTTGTACTTCAGACTATACTATAGTTTTGCTTTATGTTTTGAGAATTGAGATTAATTTTTTATTTAAATTTATCATTTTATTATAAATTTAATATTGAAATTATGATAATAAAATATCATGAAAATGTCTAAGAGGTGAACTAGTTTCTTAATGGACTCTTAATCTAGTCTAGAAAAATAAAGTGAGACTTATAAACGTCATTTCCACCGAGTAGTGATTCTTATGGACTAACCCTGCTTAGAAAGGGTAACGTTTGTGCTCTAAAATCATGAGTCCGGTCACATGCACGAGTGGATAGATAAGTCTAATGTTAAATTTAGGTGAATTCGTTAGGACTTATCATTCTTACAGTCACGAGTGGATAGATAAGCGTAGGTATAATAGGGCATGTAATTAATGCAAAATCTTATCGTTTGTAGTTTTGATTTTTTATATTAGATTATTTTAGTCTTTAGAGTATATAGAAGTGTCAAATTAGCCTCCAAATTGTTTATCTTGTTGCCTTAGTATTTGTCCACAAGGACTATTTTAGCCCCAATTTAAAGAAATTTGGGGACTAATTTGACACATCTACAGACTTGGTGACTAAAATAAACCCATATAAACAGTATTGGACTATTTTAACACTTTATTTTTTAATTATTGGACTCTTTGGTTATCATTTGGGTCGGAATATACAATTTAATGTATGTATACCTGGATAAATGGTTAAATTTAGGCAGACTTCTCCAAGAAGGGTTGCTATCCTCACTGGTTAGATGCTGCTTTATAAGTAGAATACAATATGCAAGCGCAAATGGTTTTATTATTTTTAAGATTTCTGATTGATTTTATTGATTACAGCTTGCAAGTTTTAAATTCAATTCGTTTGTATTTTTTGGTTCAAGCTATTACTCGCGTAGAAAATTTAGTTTTCGCGGGAGCCTAACAAATAATAAATAGGCTTTAAACAAGTACTGATAGTCTCAAAAAGAAACCTAGGAAAAAATAAAAATTTGTTTTCACAAAAAATAAGCATATCAAAGCAAAGCAACCACCTTTGGCAGATATTTGGATGACTAGGGAAGTTTTTTTTTTAAGACAACTACATCAAACATAGTGGATACTAGATGATTTTAACTTCTTCGAGTAGAGTTCTTTGTGGTCTAATGAAGCTGTTGTAAAGTATCAGGGGTGCACAAGCTTGTGTCGAGCATAAAAAAAGTACCACCATCTTGCATGAATTTGTTATTTCAATTCAATAATTTATTTTGTTTTTGTAATTACAAGGTAGTTTTATAAGGTTAGTTGAATATCCTCATGCACAAGATTGTTTCAGTCGGTTTTTCTTTTTCAAATGTAAGAAAAATTCACAATTGAAGGCTTGGTTTAAGATTGTGCAATATTACAAGGTGGTCATATCCAAGTTAAAAAGGCCCTCCATAAATTAAGTGCTTGAGTCTCGTCTTTTTTTCCTGGTTTCAATTTTTAGTTGGCTCCTTTTTAACTTGGTTTTAAACATTATATAATTTATAAATAGATCATTATTGAATTATTGAAACCAATCTTGACTTGACTTTATTGGATATTCTCTCTTTTGTTTTTTGTTTTAGTCATGGTGATAAAGATCAATTTTTTATGTGAGAAATCTTATTTTTCTTGTACCCTATGATACCAGAACTTATTCAGAAATCAGCAGAAACAAAAGTAAACTTTTATTAGCAACTGAATTAGGATTACAAACAAATCAAAACAAAAACACGACACAACAACAAGCATTTCCGGCCAGGGCCGGAAGTAAAGATTCGAGGGTGGTGGTGCCTTCGGCGAAGCGGCAAGGGAATGTTTGAGGACTGTAGTGTAGGTTGGAAAGAGGGCTAGTTGTAGCGACAAGGGAATGTTTAAGAAAAATTCACAATTGAAGGCTTGGTTTAAGATTGTGCAATATTACAAGGTGGTCATATCCAAGTTAAAAAGGCCCTCCATAAATTAAGTGCTTGAGTCTCGTCTTTTTTTCCTGGTTTCAATTTTTAGTTGGCTCCTTTTTAACTTGGTTTTAAACATTATATAATTTATAAATAGATCATTATTGAGTTATTGAAACCAATCTTGACTTGACTTTATTGGATATTCTCTCTTTTGTTTTTTGTTTTAGGCATGGTGATAAAGATCAATTTTTTATGTGAAATCTTATTTTTTTGTACACTATGATACCAGAACTTATTCAGAAATCAGCAGAAACAAAAGTAAACTTTTATTAGCAATTGAATTAGGATTACAAACAAATCAAAACAAAAACACGACACAACAACAAGCATTTCCGGCTAGGGCCGAAAGTAAAGATTCGAGGTTGGTGGTGCCTTCGGCGAAGCGGCAAGGGAATGTTTGAGAGCTGTAGTGTAGGTTGGAAAGAGGGCTAGTTGTAGGTTTGAGGGTTGGAAGCATGGGGCAACAAGAAAAGCTACAATAAAGGAGGTGGAAGGGTGCTGGGTGATGGAGGGATGAGTCGGACATCAAGGAGCTGTTGTAGGGGGGTGGCTGGATGCAGGAGGGTGGCCGGTAAGGCTGGACAGTAATGGTCGCTGTAGGGGAAGGGATAACAGGGTGCTGGGAGGTGAATTGGGGAGACTGGACAACAGGCTTACGGTAGTTGAAGGGGGCGACAAAGCAGCTGGAAGGAGATGGGGTGGCCGACAACTAAGGTAGGCGAAGGAGAAGTGGTAGGGAAGAAGATAGGTGAGGATACAACGCCACTTCAGATCAGGATACAATTGACGCACTACCCGTCGTTGTGTACAACCCTAACAAGGGAGAAGGAAACTCCAAGGGAGAATTTGAAATAGCAACACCCAAAAAATAACTCTAATTTTCTCACGCAGCAATAAAAAGACTCCAATAAGGAAAAAAAAACAGGAAATGAAGTTAGGAGAGGGGCTGGCGGCAGTGTCGTTCGGTCCCTTTGGAACTTGAATTGGCTGGCACACCTACCTCCGCATCACAATCATCTTAACACTAGCCCTTCTCCTCTATTTTCTCTTCTAAGCCCTTAAATAATTTTCTACACCCTAGCTAGCTCTCAACCTCAACATAAGCGTAAATTGTAAAAGTGCACCTCTCATGTTCGCCTCCAAAACAAAATTCTAGTACAAAATTCAACAATTTTAAAAGACTTAAATGGCCCTCCTCCCATTAGTAATTCCAAAGGCATCATCCTTCTCTCAACCAAACCCAATCCCACACTGTACACCCATATGGAAGATTTGTCTAAAACGATGACAAAGGGGACGGGCTCATCAAGCCAAGTTCAATACTAGCTCATCGAGTCAGAGCTAGAATGAACTCGCTAGTTAAGTGATACCGAACAACAACAACAACAACAATAAAGCCTTAATCCCACTAAGTGGGGTCGGCTACATGAATCATTTTTTCTCCATTGCGTCCTATTTAGTATCAAATTTTCGTTTAATTCTAATAAATTAAGATCATTTTTTATGCAATAAGCCCAAGTTTTCTTAGGTCTACCTCTGCCTTTCTTAACATAGGTTGTATCTAAAACATCTACACTCCTAATCAGATCATCAGGTGGTCGACGTTTAATGTGACTAAACCATCTAAGGCGACACTCTCTAATTTTATCCGTCAACACCAACCCTATTACATATATATTCATTTCGCGTTTTGTCTAAGTGTAAAGCCACTCATCCACCTAATCTTTCTCATCTCGACAACACTTAACTTAGCATTATACTTCTCTTTTAAAGGCCAACATTCAACACCATAGAGCATTGCAGGTCTCACCACCATCTTATAAAATTTTCCTTTCAGTTTAAGCTGTACTTTTCTATCACACAATAGGTCGTACGCATTCCTCCACTTCAACCAACCAACCTGAATTCTACTATTAACATCCCCATCTATATCACCATCTCTTTGAATAATGGACCCAACATATCTAAATCGTTCACACCTTTTAATAATTTGATCACCCAAATTTACACTTTTGACACTAGAGCTACTATTACTAAAATTACATTCAATGTATTCAGTTTTAGTTTTACTCAAACGAAGACCTTTAGACTCCAATGTAGACTTCCATAATTTAAGTTTTTCCTGGGCTTTTTCTCTCGTCTTATCCACGAGGAGGATATCATCAGCAAAAAACATACACCAAGGTACATCCTCCTGTAAATGCCCAGTATGACCATCCATAAATAAAGCAAAAAGATGTGGGCTTAAAGCCGATCTTTGATGTAAACCAACAGAAATAGTAAAATATTTCGTCAATCCTCCTTCAGTTCGAACACATGTAACAACTCTAGTATACATATCTTTAATGACTTGAATATAAGTCATGTCGACACCTTTCTTCTCAAGGACTCTCCAAAGAACATCTCTAGGAACCTTATTGTAAGCTTTTTCTAAATCAATAAAAATCAAATGTAGATCCTCCATATTATCTTTGTACTTCTCCATCAAACCTCTCAATAAATGTATAGCTATGGTAGCTTCCATAGTAGACCTACCCGACATAAATCCAAATTGATTATGAGAAACCTTGGTAATACGTCTTAACCTATGTTCAATTACCCTCTCCCATAATTTTAAAGTATGACACATCAATTTAATTCATCTATAATTTGCACGCTCTTGTGCATCTCCTTTATTTTTAAAAATGAGGACCAAAATACTCTTATCCACTCCTCAGGCATCTTTTTAGTTTTCAAAATAATATTAAAAAGTTAAGCCAAGAAACCCCCAAATCACCTAAGCATTTCTACACTTCAATTGGGATATCATCAGGTCCTACAGAATTTCCACCCTTGATTTTCTTTAAAGCCTTTTCAACTTCTTTTCTGCTAATGTGACAGTAAAAATGAAAAGTTTTATTATTATTAACGATATTAAGATCGCTAAGGTCGATCGTATTTTTAGCATCTTCATTAAAAAGTTTATCAAAATAATTCACCCATCTATGTTGATTATATTTTTCTAAGAAAAGCACTTTTTTATTTTCATCTTTAATACACTTTACTAAGTTAAATCTTTATTTTTTTTTTCTTTGTTTGACTAGTTTATAGATACATTTTTCACCCTCCTTAGTATCTAACTTGTTATAAAGATCACCAAAAACAGAATTTTTAGCGTCACAGATTATTCTTTTAGACTTCACTAGGTCGTTTTATATTTTTCTCGATCTCTACACTTTTACATTAAAATCATTTTTTATTATATAACTTCTTATATTTTATCATTTCTTGCACATTATTATTCCACCACCAACTATTTTTATTTATAGAAACTTTTTCTTTTGATTCTCCAAGTACATTTTTAGTCATTTGTTTAATAGTATTAGTTAATTTTTCTCACATAGCAGTTATGTCTTTATGGAGATCCCAAATGTTTAAATCTTGAATTTTACTCATAAAAATAATTTTATTTGTCTTTTAGGTACCCCGATCTAATTCTACGATGTTGAATCATATTATTCTTTATTTTACAACTCTTTATCTTAAAATCTAGAACTAATAATCGATGTTGGGTACTTAATTCCTCACTTGGAATGACCTTACAATCTTGACGATCTCTTCTTCTCATAAGAAAATAATCAATTTGTGTTTTATTAGATCCATTCTTATAAGTTATAAGATGCTCGTCTTCTTTCTTGAATAAAATATTAGTAATAATCAGATTATACACTAAAGCAAAATCTAAAATGACTACCTTCTTCATTAATCGCTCCATAACCGTAGTAGCACTATGAATATTTCTAAAATCTTCTATCACTCTACCGTCATGTCCATTTAAATCTCCTCCGATAAAAATTTTTTTCTTGAGAGTATTCTAGTGTATTAAGTCTTCTAAATCGTTCAAGATTTATCTTTATGCCTATATCTAAACCAACTTGATGTGCGATAAAGACTTATAATATTAAAAATCTTACTTATCAATAATAATCTTAAGTCTCTATAATTCTATCTCCAACTCTATTAATTTTAACAACATTATCTTTCAAACTCTTACCTCTAATTACACCTACACCATTTCTAGTACGACTATTACTAGAATACCGTAGTTTAAAAGCACTAAGTTATCAATCTCCTAAGCTTTTTCTCCGACCCATTTAGTTTCTTGAATACATAAGATATTTATCTTTTTATGAATCATAATATTAACCAATTCAATTAATTTACCATTGAAAGTACTTATATTCCGAGATCACTATCCTAATCATTAAGTATCATGAACTAAGCTTCTTACCCGCATCCGTCCAGTAATATGGGAACCCTCGCTTAATTGACACTACACCTAGGCGCAGGTGTAACTACCTGCACACTTTCCACTGTATTCAGTCATACAACGAGTCGCTTCCAGGGGACGCCCTAGCACTTACACAATGATCAAAAGGATTCATGTCATGATTTTTTTCGACAAGTTTTACGCTGGCAACGCAACCCTCCATTTTCACATCCGGGCTTGGGACCGGCAACGACAGTGTTATGTGATACCGAATTTAACCAAAATCACAATGGGGAAAACAAAGATTATTACTCAAAAGAAAATAGTGATTATAATAGAGACATTTGGAACTAGGAAATAACAAAGACACAACACGACTCAACTAGGTTTGAGGATGAAGAGGAAGGTGTTGTAGTTTAAGAAGAATTAGTAACTAAGTAGGTTAGAGGCGGCTGGAAAGGGGCCGCAACAAATACAGAGAAGCTGGAAAGGGGCAACGACAAGTATGTGGGCGGTTGTATGGTTTGATTGCTGAGGTGGCTAGTGCAACAACAAATAGGGAGGTTGTTGGAATGGGGGTAGCAGCAAGTAGATGGGTGGCTAGACGGGACGAGAACAAGCTGGAGATAATTGAAGGGGCTGACAGTGAGGCGTAGTTGGTTGGGAGGGATGGTAGCAGCGGGGAACAACACCAAGGGACCGGGGGGAGGAGTTGGTGTGGAGTGGTTTGTTTCCAAGTGATAGCAACAACGACAACGATAGCGACGACAAATGAGAGGTTGTGGGAAGTAGGGAGTGATAGATAAACACCACATCGAGATAAATTACAACTTGAGCACCTTGTCTTCGGATACAACCTCAAGAGAGAAAATTAGATGCCGACGGCTGTCCTGACAAAAATCTGAAAGTAAAAACTGCCTTAAAACATAATCTTGGGTAGGGAGTGAGTCTCGCTTCGAATAGGAGGGAACTCCATGCTTGGAAGAACCCGTCTATCCCTCCTTGGCTCGGATTGGTCCAAATTGTATCGATTTCGTGCGACTTTTGTCTCATTCGTGACTTTGCACGTATGGGGCGAAAGGCACTACACGTAAGTCTCTCTGGATTGAGGGAGCTTTTACCTCTTTTGTCGAAGCTTCCATGTCTTCGTAAGAAGTTAAGTCTGCCAAGTTGAAGTAGCCGAGATGTTGTAATCTTTTGATAAATTAATCTTGTAAGTGTTAACATTCAATTTCTTGAGGATTTGGAATGGTTGTCTACTCCAAGCTTGAGTTTTCCGAACCGCAATAGGAAAAGAAAATATTATTACTAAAAAATAGATAGTGGTTACAATCAGAGACACCTAGAATTAGGAAATAACAAAGACACAACACGACTCAACTAATGCTTAGGGCGAAGATGAAAAAGTTGCGGCTTAAGGAGAAATAGTAACTAAAGTAGGTTAGAGATGGCGGGGAGGTTGTTGCAACAAATAGAGAGGGGGTTGGAAAGGGGCGCTAGCAAGTGGGTGGGTGGCTGAATGGGCCGACAGCAGATAGGGAGGTGGCTAGAAAGGGGCAACAACAAGTAGGTGGGTGACTAGATGGGGCGACAACCTGACAACCTGCTGAAGATGATTAGAGGGGCTGATAGTGAAGTAGAATTGGGTAGGAGAGATGGCCGGCTGTAAAGAACAGCAAAGTGTGTTGTTTTGGAGTGATGGCAGTGACCACGATGGTACAGGAGAGGCTTTGGGAAGCAAGGAGAGATAGATAAGCACCACCTCAAGATGAGTTACAGTTGGAGTGTCATCTTGCCTTCAAATATTATCTTTGAAGGGAAAATTGAACGTTGACAGCTATCCTCATAGAAATCTGAAAGCAAAAAATTGCCCTAAAATATAACAAATAATATTTTGATCTAGGGTAAAGAGGAGTGGGCCCCGCTTCGAATAGGAGGGAACTCCATGCTTGGAGGAACCGACTCGGTTCCTCCTTGGCCCGAATCAGCCCAAACTAAATTGATCTCGTGCGATTTTGGTCGTGTCTGGGGCAAAAGGCGGCCCGCATCATCAAGTTAGATGGGTAAAGCTCGTATGTTTATCAGAGGAAGCATCTACTAAGGCTTAAGGATGGCTCCATTGCCATTCATACTAGTTCTTATAGGCTAGCCAGGTCAAACAGGTCGCTTACTATCAGAGATGCACTCCAATCTACTAAGAGATCTAGTAGTTTCTCCGACTAGTCAATCACTTTGTCCAAGTTTTATCAGCGTTACATGTCTTTTATTTTATTTTTTTAATCTTTTTTATACATGTTTTGCTCATTTTGTTGTCTTCTCTTTACTGCTTGAGACATTAGATCTTAATCTATAAATATGGGATCCTGGGGAGAGCCCAAGGTTTGATCTTTTTTGCTTTTTTCCCCCTTTCTGTCATGGTAGTATCCTAAGCCAAATTTTGTCGGCAATAGAAACCCGGGGACGATTCGAACGGTTCCGTGATTCTGTCTACTCTCTACGGAGTCTGCGAGACGAGGCGACTGCATTCTATGGCTCTCGTAATTTTCTCGTTTGCAACCGCATCGCTTTGTCCTATACCCCGCATACAGCCTTGCTTGATGGCCCAGCCATATAACCCCGAGAGCTATATATGCACACACATGTCCTTTGTATGTGTGTGGGTTAGCTTGAAACAAGGTGAAAACTAGGGACGAGGGGTGAAAGGAAAAGGAGAGAAAAGACAAGTAAATCACCCCGGACTCCCGACCGACCTTACATGTCCTATGAAAAGGACTAAAGGCACCTCGACACTCTCGGAGAGGGTGAAGCACAGACCACAGAACACACTCACTTGTTTTAGAAGCTACGGTAAAATCATGAATAAAAAATAAAACGAAAACAAGACAAAATAAAAGAAAAGAATTGCTGCCGGGTCTTTGGACTGGGTCACTAAACTAGGAGGTATCACGAAACTCAGACGCCCAGCCCCTTTTCACTTTTCTTTCTTTCTTCTTTTTTTATTTCGATTTAAATAGAACTCGAGGCCGCTTTCTGAAGTGTGGAACGAGGCGCTCTGCGATTCACGATATCGATTTATCACATGATTGCCACAATTCAAACTTTGCGTAAACCGTGATTTCGACATTTAACTCCCAAACATTAAAGCAAATAAGAGATGCTCTTAAATTCTTCGGAAGAACCGAGCTTCGCCAAGCAAGTGTAGCAAGAGGCGAGAATAACATTACCACATCCACCAGGCTCTCGGCCAAGACGAGAGCAAGGAGAGGTCCACGGCTTGAGTCGGCAAAGGAGGCAACAAGAAGTAGAGCCCACCGCCCCGAATGCCAAATTTCCATAAAGCTCGGCTAGGCCTAGGGAGCCAATTACATCAACTGGCTGCTCACAAAATGCTCAGATTAAAATCAGCAGGCAGTGAGCAAATCGACGAGCAAGCCCGACGGAGCTCGGAGCCAGGCCATCATGGGCTCCCGAACGAGGAAAGGTGCGGCCGGCTCGCTGCAAGTCGAGACCAGGGCCACGACATCCACGCCCAGGGTGAGCAAAACACGGCTTCGAGCGAAGCCTCGGCCGCATCGAAAAAAGAGCGGATGAAAGCCAGGTATAAGGCTCACGGGATCGACGAGCCTCGAGCTAACACACTCCCCACATCGGGCCAACTCGAGGGGCTCCGGGGACCAAAACCGGGCAGCGATGGGACACAAACGGCCAACGATCCAGAAAAATCCGCGAGGACTCAGCAATTTGAAAATCGAAATCCGGCCATGAGGCTACAACGGACGACCTTAAATTATAACGGTCCCAAACATGCGGCTAAAGCTAGAAGAAGCTAAGGCCAACCCGAGCCATAACCAAATCGGGGGAACAAGTCCGGCCTATACAAAGCCAAACCCGAGCCACTGCATTTGTGGTTGATCCGACGGTAACCGACACAGCAGAGAGCGAAAGAAAAAAAAAAAACAGCAAAACTTCAAGCGATCCGAGAGAAATGCGGGGGAGGGCAGGACCGAGAATACAAAGCCACCAAAGTCCAGCACAAAGCTACAGTTAAACCACTAAAGGCGACATCGAATCGAGCCGAGGCTAGTAATCAAGCCTTCACAAAGATTGAAAAAGCGAGGCATCCTAGAAAGCGAAACCGAGGCCTCCATTCGGCCAAAACAAAGCACAACAAGTCTAAACCGAGCCCGGCAAAGCCAAACCGAATACAAGAAAACCAAAACCGAATACAGGAAAGCAGAAAACCGCCCAAACTCGAGGAATAAGCATTCTCACCCCTTAATACATCAAAATAGAAGGCCACCATATATTTCAGACAAGAATAAGCATAGAACTTTTCCAAACTTAAAGTAAATTTCTCCATGACATGCCTTTTGATAAGGAAGAGCTAGAAGGAAGCCGAAATGAGGCCCGCATGTTTCTGAGGCCAGTGAATCTACCATTCATGCTAAACAAACTCACATGTAAAGCCAAAACACGATTTTCGAAGTATTAAAACGGGGCAGCAATCATGCATCCGGCAAAAGGCTCAGTAGGGCTAAAGCAAGCCAACCAAGCCTTTAAATGAGTTTGAAATGAGTATGAGAGGCTGAAATTAAACTAAGCATAAAAGCTAAAATAAACATTCCCGTGCTTCACATTAGATTAGGACAAGTATGCAAAATAAGTAAAGAAGAGCAAGAAACTGACCCCATGCCATTTGAATGTATAACCATGACTCAAGCATAGCAATATGTAAATAGCCTCACATGTGAAAATGCGAGCCAAAGAAACTCATACCTCGGTGTGTATCCTAGCGAAAGCACCCCAATCCGACGAGACCCAGAGGCGCAAACCGGCCAAAACCGATCGGCCGACCTCCGAAATTTCAAGGAGGCGAGGCCCGGCAGCACCTCTGCCTTACTCGAACACAAGCTCGGGGAAAACCGTGAGCAACGGAGGAAGAAGAAGAAGAGGAGGAGAGGTAAGGCAATGGTAACACACAACACCAGCCGACAAAAATAAGAGCCTGACCTTAAACCCTAATCGAAAAGAGGCTTTTATAGCCGGCCTCGAAGAAGAGCAAGAAGAAGCCGTCCCCCTTACGGACGTCTCGGCGGGGAGAAGAGAGGGAGAGAGTGGCGACGAAGTCGGCTGAAGGGCGACGATGGAGGCGGGGAAGGCCGAAAGGGGCTGCGTGAGCGAGTCGCCGGGGAAGTGGCGGAAGGTACGGGGACCGAGGTCGGAGCTCGCGCGGGGAGCCGAGAGAAGCGGGATCGGGACCGGGAGAAAAGAAAAGGCGAGCCCGGATGAGAGAGTGGGGTTAGGGTTTAAAAATGGGATTTAAATAGAAAATATAAGGATTTATTTAATAAAAATTGGTAAAATTTCGCGTCGCGGGTCGCGCTCCGAGCACGACGAGTTGTCATTAACTTTAACGCAAATTGACCGTCGGACGCAATGGCGCAGTCCGTTTCGCGATTCGAGTCGTTCGGAGAACCTCGTCACCGGTCGAGTCGAAAGTGCGTCGAACTCGATTTCGTCGAGGTCGGCTTTGATGTCGCTCGTTACGGCATTCGACCTGCGATGCGATCGGGATCGCGGAGAATTTGAAGGCGTGGTGAGACTCGAGGAATTTGTGCTCGGTGGTGCAGAAAGTGTGCACAAGGCTACCCCAGGTCCCGTGGTCTATGGGAACTCGATTTGGAGTCTAACGCTAATTCCGACCTACCGGCCGTGAGCGAGGTCGGGAATTCGTCCGGGATTCCAAAAGAGTGTCGAAGTGGTTCCGAAGCATTCTAGGAAGCCGAGGTGGGTCCGGTGCTAGGAATCTAAGATCGTCGGGGGAAGCTCCTAAAGCTAGAACCTGCAAATCTAGGAGGAAAGCCCAAGCCTCGACGAAAACGAGGTCAACGGTGACGAACCATCTGCAGGCGACTCTCTAATTTTATCATCCTTTGGTGCGACACCGACCTGTACGGATATATTCATTTCGCATTTTGTCTCTAAGTGTAAAGCCACTCATGCGCTTTATTCATTCTCATCTCGAAAATGACACTTAACTTAGCATTATGCTTGTCTTCTAAAGACGACATTCGGCACCATAGAGCATTGCATGTCTCACCACCAATCTTATAAAATTTTCCTTTCGATTTAAGCGGTACTTTTACATCAAATAATAGGCCGGACGCATTTCTCACTTCAGCCGTGCTTTGAACTCTCTTATTAACATCCCCGTCTACATCACCATCGCTTTGAACAATGGACCCGAGATATCTAAATCGTTCACACCTTTTAATAATTTGATCACCAGTTACATACATCCCAGCAGAACTACGTCGCTAAAATTACATTCCATGTATTCGGTTTTAGTTCTCTCACACGAAGACAACTAGACTCCGATGTAGACCTCCATATTTCAAAGTTTTTCCGAGCTTTTTCTCTCGTCTTATCCTTGAGGAGGCTATCATTAGCAAAAAGCGTACACCGAGGTACATCCTCTTGTAAATGCCCGATAAGGCCATAGATAAATAAAGCAAAAAGATATGGGCTTAAAGCCGATCCCCGATATAAACCAATAGAAATAGTAAAATATTTGGTCGATCCTCCTTCGAGTTCGAACACATGTAACGGCCCTAGTGTACATATCTTTAATGACTTGAATATAAGTCGTATCAACATCTTTCTTCTCGAGGACTCTCAAAGAACATCTCTAGGAACCTTATCGTAGCTTTTTCTAAATAAATAAAAATCGAATGTAGATCCTCCTTATTATCTTTGTACTTCTCCATCAAACCTCTCGATAAATGTATAGCTTATAGTAATTTTCTTAGGCATAAATCTGAGTGCTTATGAGAAACCTTAGTTATACGTCTTAACATGTTCGATTACCCTCTTCCATAATTTTAAAGTATGACACATCGATTTAATTCCTCTTTATAATTTGCACAATCTTGTGCATCTCCTTTTATTCTTAAAAATGGGGACGAAAATACTCTTCCTCCTTTACTCGGGCATCTTTTTTAGTTTTTAAAATAATATTAAAAAGTTTAGTAAGACAAGAAACCCCAAATCACCTAAACATTTAAACACTTCGATTGGGATATCATCGAGTCCTACGGACTTTCCACCATTGGTTTTCTTTAAAGCCTCCTCAAACTTCTTTTCTCTTTTAATGCGACCGTAAAAATGAAAATTTTATTATTATTCACAGTGTCCCACGAGATCATAAAGATTGATCGTATTTTAAGCATCTTCATTAAAAAATTTGTCAAAATAACTACTTGCTTTATGTTAAATATTTTTTTAAGAAAAGCGCTTTGATTTATTTTGTCTGACTTGACTTGAGTTAAATGTTTTCTTGGCTTTTAACTTTGTTTCGTAGTTTATATATATATATTTTTCACCTCGCAGTATCCCAACACTGTATAAAGATCTTCATGGTCGGTAAGCGTCACATATTATTCTTTTGAGCTCCTTATGGTCATTTATATTTTAGGTTCTACTACTTTTCATTAACCAGTTTGCTGCTATAGTTCTCTACCATTATTCTTCTATCCATTATTTTTATTTATAGAAACTTTTTCTTTAGATTCTGCAAATACATGTTTTATGCTTGTTTAATAGTATTAGTTAATTTTTCAATATAGCATTTGTAACTGGACATCCAAAATGTTTAAATCTTGAATTTTACTCATAAAAATAATTTATTTTTGTCTTAGGCACTCCCATCTAATTCTGCGATGTTAAATCCTAGTATTCTTTATTTTACAACTCTTCATCTTAAAATCGAACTAATAATCGATGTTGAATCTTAATTATAGCAGAATGACCTTACATTAATAAATCTCAACCGATCTCTTCTTCTCGTAAAACCGATAATCGATTTAAGTTTTATTAGATCCGTTCTTATAAGTAATGAGATGCTACATCCTTTTCTTGAATAAAGTATTAGTAATAGCTCAGAGTAAATGCATTCATGAAATCTAAAATGACTACCTTCTTCATTAAACGCTCCATAACGTGGCAGCATGAATATTTCGTCTTCTGCCACTCTGTATGTCCATTAAATCTCCTCAGTAAAATTACTAACGAGGTATCAAGTGTATTAAATCTTGTGTTTAATTTACATATATATTTTATATGTGTGTGTGTGTGTATGTTGAAGAAAAAATTGTGTATATGTGTATGTTATATAATCTTTCAGCCTTATATTAAAAGCAAACTTAAGGAGCATAAGCTTATAATATTAAAAATCTTAAGTATCGATAATAATGCTTAAGTCTTTATAATACTATCTCTGACTCTTTATTAATTTTAACAACGTTATCTTTCGAAACTCTTATGTTATAATTACACCTACACCATTACTAGTACGACTCTTTTGAATACCGTAGTTTAAAACCTAGTAATCGATCTCCTTAGCTTTTCTCATTGTTTAGTTTCTTGAATACATAAGATATATATTTTTCTATGAATCATAATACGCCATTAATTTATTCATTTACCATTGAAAGTACTGTATTTAAGATGTCTATCTTAGTATGTGGACTAACTATTTCACATATCCGTCGTGTCTTAAGGGCCTTGTGCCAACCCTTTACTCGGGCGGGGTCAGCAGCGGCTATTGCACACTTTCATTTATATTCGGGCCATACGGTAGCGGGCGCTTGAGGGGACACCCTAACGCACACAGCGGTAAAGGGATTCATCATGATTTTTTTCGACGAGTTTGTATGCGCTATCGACTACCTAACGTAACCTGCTTTTCACATCGAGCTTAGTTGTTTTATATTTATAAACAATTAAGGGGGAAAGCATATAAATATAGCTTTGTAATCAGTAAACTAATACAATCTCGATACGATGATCCACCTTGATATGAGGTAGCATAAATTAAAGTCCACTGACAATTACTTTTATGATATCAAAGTAAAAATTGAGATGAATTAATTCATAATCTAAATAATAAAAATGATCAAATAGCTTAAGTTTATTTTTCTTTCTTTCGTTCTCTTTAAATGCATTATAATATGTGCATGTCTAAGTGTGAATATTAAAAGTTATGAATCCTTAGAATTGGGCGTGATAAATAGATGTTCTTGTATTGATGATAATTAAAAATGAAATAGCTATATTGTCATATTCCATGATGCACTTAGATAATTTAATAGCATTGTTGATGAAGGAAGCATAGACGAGAATGTTTACTTTAAGAGTGGAGGATGAAGATAGACATCAAAATTTATTTTTGCAATTGGTGCAGCCTCTTTTAAAGGAGTAATGGAGCCTCGAAATAGTTTTTGCTTTGATTATTGTGAATATGAGACTCTTTTATGGCATGTATTGATCAAAGAAATATAAGATACGCCTTATGGTGTCTACATTTGATAGCAAGGATAAACAGAGTAGTTGGGCTAGCAAATAAAAGAAATTTTGGGGCAGGATGAATGTTTGGATCATGTGGGAGGCATTCTTTAGATTTTAGATATTCGTATGTTCCAACATCGGCAAAGCAACTCATGTAGGAAATTTCTTGAGATTGATTAAAGTTTAAGACTGAGTTTACTACTCTTATTAGTGCACTATGGGTGAGTTTACTACTCTTATTAGTGACACTATAGGTAAATAACACTTTTAAGGAAAAGTTATATTATTTTGAGATATTTGAGGCACTCAATGGTTCCATATTGCATCAAAAATTACACTTGATTGAGCGGTGAGGTAAATAAGGAATAATTTGATGGCAACACAATAATATCGGGATATTTGCTAGAATGATTTGGAGTCCTACAAGAGTCTTTATGGGGATGATTAAGAGTTTTTCTACAGTTTCTAAAAATATAATTTTTATTTGATTTTGTTATAGTTCTCCGATATATACTTTTTTGTTAAAAAAAATAATATCATTATTGATGTATTTATTATTATTACTATAGGTGTGATCAGTCGAGCCAAGGGATAACACCGTCCACTTAGAGAACATTTGAGGAAAGATTAGATGTTACAATGGATCGAAAGTATTATAAGCAATGAATGGTAGTCACATGCTCACAATAAAAATTCTCGATAGGGGTCATTGAGTGGAGGTAGTGAGAGTGTATTTATTGTACTATAGGTGTGATCAGTAAAGCCATGGGAAAACACCATCCATAGAGAACATTTGAGGGAATATTAGATGTTACAATGGATCAAAGTATGATAAGCAATGAATCGCAGTCACAAACTCACAGTAAGAGTTCTCGAAGTAGGAAGGGGTTGAGTAGAAGTGGTGGGAGGTTCAGCCGGAGCAAACAAGAGGATTAATGCAATGATAATCATAAAAATAATAATCTCATCATACTTTGTGTACATGTTCTAAAGTAAAAAAGATAAGAAATTATCATGAGTCATTTTTTTTTTTTTTACTCTAGGAATCATCGTATGGTGAATTCATGAAAAATATTTAAGTGCAATTTGGGACAGCGCCTTATGTGTTTTCAAAACACCGTGCGGGTGTATTTCGTGCGGTTGACGTACTTTTTAGGATAAGTGATGAAGACAACAAAAAGTTTTTACACATTTTTCTTCCAACATTGCACCAAATAAATGGCCTGAAATTGCAGTTAGCATCGCCATGTTATTTTGGTGCCTATCAGTTTTACCACCTTCATTTAAAACCTTGTTTCATACATGCTCTACCTTTCTTCCTGATAATGCTAAATCAATTTTCAATTACTTTATATACCTTATGTCGTAACAGATAGATTTAACAGCTACATCAGTGTTTTAATTTCTACAAATTTCCTTTTACACGCATATCACTCATTTCTTACGTATACATATCAGTTTGTGATATTTTTATGTGATAAGAAAGATTTGGATGGTACAAATGTAAAACAGTAAAGTTCAGGTTTTAGACATGTAAATACATAAGAATTGGGTTGTGTGAATGTAAATGCCCCAATTTGACACATAAAAATTAGGTGGTATGTATGTAAATGCCAATTTTTTTGCTGAATTCTGCATCCCCATTTTGCTTTTACCTACTATACATGCAATGGAATTCGGTGGCATGTACCTAGATTTTATAGAAGCTGTTTGGTATGTATGTAAATGCCCCTTTAGGTTCTCATGATGCATTTTGCTGAATCTTGTTTGGTCTAACAACACATGTTTTAAATGGTTAATGCATAGCTAGCCCTTATTGGAGAATTTATTTTGGCACTTCATTGGAGAATTTGGAGGAATTTGTTGGGTCTAGATTGCAACAAGATTATTCTTTTGGAGCTTCTCCAAATGTATGATTGAATGTCATAGGATAGTTGATAGGTTTGCTCCCAACTTGCCATGATACAACTATACTACATTTGTTATAGTTCTGGTTTGCTGCATATCATCATAACCGGGAATACTAATTATGGTTTGATTGTGAGTAATCTCAAACTATATTACCTCTATCTTCATAGTTTTTCATTGCACAACATAATGTGATCATTTCATAACTAATTGTGCCGTAAAAATAAGTGTAAACCATGATTTTCAAAAAGTCATTTTCATATGTCTATAAGCGATGGGATGAAAACCGTCTCGAATGCATTAATCTTTTATCTTGAGTGTTTACCATTAGTTGTTTTCCAAACGCACAAACCAAACAACTAAACAACTTGTAGGAAACCGAGACGAATGGTCGTTTATACAGAGATCGGCTGTTCGCGAACGCACAAACAAAGCGGTCGACTGACTTATCGATCTGATCGGCGAAGTTATTAGGATAACTTTCAGCTTTATCTGGATTAGTTGGATAATTTGCAACTGTCTCGAAACATACCCTAAAATAGAACTATAAATTTTAATCTCGCTTATTAAAATTTTTAGTGAGTTTAGACATCAGATTCATCAGCATAAAAATTCTAAAAATTTTAGTTAGCTTTCTAAAATATATAACAACTTAAAATTTGGAGAAAAAATTATGATCAAAATACTGAGGTAATCAACATATCCAAAAAAATCAAAGTTCATACAAACCCGACTCACCCCATCATGGGTTGTGTCATAAATATCACAAAAGTTTGATGTTATGTTACAAGAAATAGCAAAATATAGCATTCCGTCCTGATGCCCAAAATAGCATGAATTAAAGGGATCAAACATAACAAAAAAGAAATATTTATGGCTCAACGGGTAAGGTATGCCTTCAAATGAATCAATCACGGTATAAAGAATGAAACTTCTGGAAGTCGTTAATGATAATAAAGATGGATTAAAAAATGGTTTGAATGTAGAAAGAGTTTTGCTAATAATTAAATATGGCTAAAATGAAGGTATTTTGAAGAAAAGTTACAGCAATGTATTAATAATTTGTTCTTAACACAAAAGAAGTGTTTATAATTGTTAACTTTAAAAGAAAAAAAAGTATTGTCTAGGCTTGAAAAACCCAAAAAATTAGTAAGGTTTTGATAGTAGAAGTATTCAAAATATTAAATATGAGGGAGAAAATTAATAAACCTAGGATCACAAATTATTGTCAATATTACAAAGTAGGCTTATATATTGTTCCAAATTTACAGGGAAGCATATTCTCACCACGAAGAAAAGAGCACTTAAGATTGAGATAAAGAAAGTGGGAGTTAAAAATGGAGGATCGAAGAATAAGCCTAGGCTTGCATTATTCCCTTTTGTAATATGGCTCGTGATGCCCCTTTATGCATGTCATTTTCATTTATAAACAATAGGGTATGATTAAATAAATGAAAAGAGTATTATAATAAAATTACCTGATGACATCTAATACGAAAGTGTATCTTATGATGCTTGCGAAGCCTGTAATGCCTCGTGCGACTTAAACGATCCAATAATATCATTGACCGTTGATTTATACGAAAAATCGATGAGTCGACGAGTGTCGAACTTAGAGGCCAAAATAGATGTGGATAGAGCCCGAAGCTAGTCATTTGGCGATTTCATATTCCTATCTTTGGGCAACTTTGCAGGAAGCTAGTGTTTGATTGGCCTATGTTGGTAGTCGCGAATAGAGATTACGAGATTATTCATTTGGTGAATTTTGATCTTTTCATTAGTGAATTTTGTTGATTCCAAAAGGTTTCATGTTATCATACACTCGGGTAAGTCGATTCCACCTTCTTGAGTACGTATAAATTAGGGGGCAACGGAGCTGAGGGATGCGATCAAAATCAATTTGTTTATTTGGTTGTATGAGTTAGTGGGTCAAAGGTGACTACCACGAATGACCCATTGGATTGACTTCTCTAATTGGTAGATCGGCCTTGATCTAATCATTTTTGTGTGTACACAAATAAAAATAAATAATTTGAAATACAAAAAAAGGGGCTTGTGAGCCCTGCAATGCCGCAAGCAAACATCACTTTTATCTGCCATAGAAGCAACATATTATCGAATCTTAAATTCATTCACGATATTCTATAAAATTTTATTTTAAGCAATTTTTTGATGTTATTGATTTTAAATGGAAGAAGATAAATACTAATGAGCGAAGTACTAAATTAATGGATCAAAGCTTATTATCTACATTACAAGATAGAGTTTAAATAAAAGTTCGAAAATTCATGGGGATGCCTGTGAATGGATATATATATATATGAATTTGTCGGGCTCCTCTTTTGCCGGCATTGTAAAATGTTCGGGCACGTCGGCGACACTTGCTATAGGTTGCATCCTCCCTCTAGGAAAGGGGCTTCTGGGCCAGCCTGTGGCTGTTGGGATTTCCCGACGAGTCGATGCTACGCTCGGGAGATTAGGGTAGCATCGATCTTAATAACGGTTAAACTCGAGTGACAAGGCTGTGAAGACTCCTCAACCGGTTGTACAAATTGTCACTCCGGTGACTACGGTGTTTGCGAGCAATCTTGGAAATGTGGCCACCGCCCCATGCATGGCGCGAAGACGTCGGAAATTGCACTTTCGTCGTCGCCTAACGAGTACATCAAACTTTCAGCGGGAAAAGAAGAAATCCCCGACCCAATGGGAACCCACCGATATGAATCGGCGGGATCAGTCGACGGAAGAGGAAGAAGCGAGGAAGAAGTTGCCGATGAAGAACATTGGCGGGTTTATCATTCTCGATGGAAGAAGAAGCACCGGGAGATACGCCCACGGTGATGATACCTTGGTTACTCGGGCGATGGAGTAGCTTTAAAGAGCTTACTTTATGGATCACCAAGGCACGGAGCGAAGGTATCACGTTCTCGTTCTTAGGCTTTGTTTATTACTTTTTACGTTACGATATTTTGGATCTGCTTTGTTAGCATTGTATCGTGGGGTAGGGCTCCATTTATTAGGCCCTCACCTCGAGCACGTAACATTTTATTCAGTAAGGTGGCCACTGAGGCTTTCTAATATATATATATATATATATATATATATATATATATATATATATATATATATATATATATATATATATATATATATATATTTATATATTATTTTTAGATATTCCTAAACAAATCAATAGCGATGGACTGGGGACAATGAAATGGACTGCAACCTATACTAACATAATTTCTTTTGTAAATATCCTTATATCAATAAATCTAAAATGATTATGGACTTGAGAACAAGGAAAAAGGTCTTAGTGTTTATTCTAAAATAAAATTGTTCAGATATTTAAAGAATTTGTTTTATGGTTGTACCTTCTAGTAATAATTAGCTAAGCAAGAAAACAAACTTTGTTAAATGCAATTCAATAAATTACAATGTTCATCCAAAAATTGAACAAATATAATTCCATGTTGTGAATACCTTAACCAATAGTTGAGTAACATCATCGTGGTGCTAACATACTCTTCACTCGAATGTTGACACGAAAAGAGTTTTTGGTCTCATTCCTTGTGCTAGGAACAACGATCAACTTATATAACAAATCATAATTGAGAGAGAACAAATTAAGAGAAAAAATATCAGCATGCCCATTTCAAAAGAAATAACAAACTTACACGTGAGATTTCGATGAGTTGGATCAAGTAGATCATTTATCTGCTCATTATATATCTACAAAAAAAAAATGTTTCAAAAACCCAAAAGAAATAAAAGTAAACAAACAAGTGAGAGAGTTCACTTAGCTGACTTGGTAATTGTATAAGATGAATGAAGCACAAAGAAAAGAACACCGGCATTGATAATTTGTTTGTATTTACGCAGAACATTCTCCTTACGTTTAAATAACAGAGACATACTTAAATGAATATAGTTCAAGTGTTTAATAACTTATCAAAACTTCATATATATCTTTTGAAATGAAGAGAAAACTAACTGCAAAATATTTTCTAGTGCTTTATGAGAAGGAGAAATGTTTGCATATGTACTTTTAGTCACAATACACTAAAATTTGAACAGACAAGAAAAAAGAGGGTGAGAAAAATAATGTTACTTTGTTAATCTCTGAAAATAGCATATGGAAGATGCGAGGCACAATTCCTTGGGAGCTATTGATGCATAGACCATCAACCATTGCACTGGGTGGGCCCCACATGGTGTATGTCTTTCCAGCTCCTGACTGATCATAATTTAAAGGGTTCTATTTCATTAGCTAATTATTCAGTAGGAAATCCAACATAATACATGAGATAAAAGAAAAGGTATCATAAACTTCACATGCCAAGAGTATGCATACTTGTCCATAAGAGACTACGGAATTGTTGAAACCAGCCAAGGAATCTTTCACTAGAGGTATTCCAATTAAATTGAAGACGTCCACCTGAGAACATTATACAATTATCGTGGTAGGGACTTCCCACAATATATTGACAAAATGATACAAGAGATTTCTACACGAGAAGACCCGAATCGAAACAGAATCAAAAGAGTATGTTTGATCCCCTATTGCTGAAGCTATCGAGTAATTCTTTGAACAATTTGAGGACCTCCTTTCACTTGATCTGGCTTTATTCTTACAATAACCTGCACCAATTGTAATGAAAGCTAAGGGATCCAATAAAAATTAAAGTGAAAAAGTTCAATGATTCAAACTAACTACAATGGAAATTGAGCCAAGTGAAGACTCCTCTATCACAATTATAATAAGTGAAAAGGGAAACCAAAAAATCTTGACATGGAATCACCTTAAAGGTCTCCATATGGGGAAACTTTGAAAGATCCATTTGAAGATGCCCCATTGAAAGGATTATATATTCTCACGAGAATCTTAAAACCAAATTATCTTTCAATGGCATCAAAAATATCACTAAAATTTACCATCTATAGTGAAATAAACATTTTCATGCATACATTTTGATATCCTATAAACATCAGTGTCTTATATAAATAAATATAAAGATTTAGATATAAGATATACTAATATATAGAAATTTAGTGATATGTAAGCAAATTCCCAAAATCATTAACATTCTCAAATAGCAAAGCTTAGAACAAGAGGGAAGACGGGTAGATTTTCCTTTCTTTTATATTTAAACAGTGGTATGAGATCGGAAGAGGGACGGCAAAAATAAAGATATATATAGAGAATAACCGAAACGCTGAATTACAACATATTACGGGACCTTGACTGAATCATCAGTGGGCAGTACAGATCCATCGTTTGGACCATGAGAAGCAGGGTTTTCCCCAACGACAGGAGCCACTCGTTGCTTCTTTTTTAGAAACCAAAGTTGAAGATGAACAATCGATGTGTACATTCGGATCGGCTCAGGTATGTTTTCACGACCGGATCTGGGACTCGCAAGAACGGAGCTTGTTTTGCTGCCGCTACTAGAGAGGGGATCGGGGAGCAAGGGGAGACGCCACTCTGCCGGAAGGAGCTAGGTTTCACAGAGGTTTCCATGGACGAAGAGGCAAATACAGCGAAGCTGAGCAGCAGCGGAGAAGCGAAAGTGAGAGAGAAGAGACGGGGAGAGAGATGCAAGGAGAGATCTGAGAAGAAAAAAGAGAGAAGCGCTCCATTTCAAATCAAGAGGGGCGGCACTTGGAATGGTGTTCCGCCGGAACCATTTATTAAGAAAAAAAACGCCTGCTGTGAATGTTAGAAACCATTATACTATGCCGCCAACATCCTCCTAAAATGGTTCCGCAAGTTGTAGCAGGTTGGGTCGACCGTTCCGTTGGGGGCTTTTTTACTTTT
This sequence comes from Papilionanthe hookeriana x Papilionanthe teres, assembly GCA_022702705.1. NCBI lineage: Eukaryota > Viridiplantae > Streptophyta > Magnoliopsida > Asparagales > Orchidaceae > Papilionanthe > Papilionanthe hookeriana x Papilionanthe teres. The sequence continues at coordinate 51,414,859 of CM040428.1, read as the reverse complement.
TTTCTTATTTCAGTAGTGAGATTTGTGATCACATTTCTTTTTTCTGATTTATTTATTGTATTTCTGAAATAAAATAAGCTATGTATATATTACTTTTATGCATTTATTATTATAAGTTTAAAAATTTTAAGAACATGGTTTCCATTTCTTTCAATATTTCTTTATAAAAATATTTCAGTTAATTTTTGATAAATTATATATTTGTTTAGACATTCTAGCATATTTGTTGCAACATTGAAGTTTAATGTTAGTTAGAGGATGAGTTCAATAAATTATGAGATGTTCATATCACACCAATTTACATATTATATAATGTCTGAAGATTTTGTTAAATGTATATATTTTTTAAAATATATGTTTTCTTGTTATATGTGATAGTATATCTATTAGAGCATATTTTTAAGCTATTTTAAGATATTTTGTAAATTTTCAGTTTTAATTTTCTATATATTATTTCTATAAATTTTAATATATCGGTATAATTGTTGAATTTACGAAGTATTTCTAATTTTTCTGCCATGTTTACTCATCTGAATTGCATAAAATTTTACTAAAATTTGGTTAAATAAATGTCTTATCATGACAAATTAGTACAAAGAGATTCCGTACAAGTTTATTATAAATAAAATGTTTTGATTGATGCATATAAATTAAATATACTATTGTATTAAGCAAACGCCAATATTTTTATTTACTTGTAAACATTATATTCATTATAATTAATATTATGAGATAAATGTTGAGGACAAAATCTAATAACTAATTTCTTATATACTTTATAAAATATGTGTACAAAAGAAAGAATGGCTATTATGATTCTCTAAGTTGGAGGAGACGTAATACTATAAGCAAGGGAAGAATGATAGACTTTCTTTTAAAAGTCTTTATGAATTACTGATATTAACCCTATACATGAGACAAAGGGAAGAACATAATATAATTTGAGTACTAACAAGTTAGAAATACCAACATTTGTATCTATGCCACCTAAATATTTTTACTGAAGTAATATGATATGAAAATGTACCTTATTTATTATGATTGCTATAATTTTTATTGTGCAATTTTTTGGTATAATTTTTTACCCTAACTGTTTTTTATATATCAGCATTATCATATTGATTTTTTACTAAATTTTTTTAGGTATGTTTTTAAATTTGAGTTGTAGAAAAATTTTCTAAATTTTGATAACGTAGGCTCCAAATTTGCCCTGGCCTATCTAGAAATAAAAAGATGACAAAATTTGTTTGAGGTTTCGGGTAAGAAGACGGATGCAATTGTAAAAAAGATACAAACTAGAGCTTCCACCCTCATTTTTGTGGAGAATTTTTAGTTTTGGGGGATTTTCCCATAGATGCAAGCCCCTATGTTTTAATTACCTACTCGGCAGCAAGAGAATACTTTCAATAAAGGTTATTCATTAGAACGACGATTACTCGGCATATACGGTAACAGCAATTTTTATATTATGAAATTTGATTAAATTTTTATATTTTAAAAAATTATCACTTTGAGATTAAAAGCATATTGTTGGGGGAATGATGACTCACCCGATCATGATCTCGTGATTATATTATCTCGGGTTTTCATGGACACTAGTCTACTAAAGAGGAGCTCGTTAACCCGGTCGGCCCGAAGGATCCTTATTACTTGATACGTTAGTTATTTCATGGATATTTTATAAACATATGGGTGAAATTTATGCAGAGGACAAATTTGGGAGTCAAACATAACTAATAGAGAGCTTTGTGCTCTCTAAAATATACCATGTGATTTACGTTTTAAAGTGCACGAGCCATTTGGGGAACTTACGGGCTGAATTCATTGGTGCGACTTTTTAATTTTGCGAAATTTATGAGCTGATTTAGATATATTGATTTAGTTTGATAATTAGTCACATGATTAAACACAAGTATACGTATCACTCAAGTAATACGGGGCTCAGTGAGTCACCCAGATATCGATCATGCGGGGAGCTTTAATTTTATGGCGCCGCACGCCAAATCAACATTGAATCGCGGCAACGATTGCGAGTAAGTTGATTCTTAAAATAAAGACAAACATTTATAGTTACTATTTCAACCAAAGTACGTTCTAAACTCTGTAAGTTAAGCTAACACAAGATTAAATTTATAACAAAGTTCGGTTGTGAGGAAAGGGTCTTCCTCCTTTCCCGATCATAATGTGTTGATTATTGTGACATAGATTAGTGATGCAAATGTATTGTGCCAAATAAGAGCATTCCTATTCTATACCCATTTTCGGCGTATAAAGAACATTGGCTAATCCTAAGTTTAGTCCTCAAATTCGTGGTTGAGGTACAGGAGGATACTAGCTCTGCTCAGGCTCCAGCTTCCCTTCCCTTAAAGGCTAAGTTTCAGTACATTATGACGATTTTGAGAGTTTGACTGACCGCTCTGAAATCTCCCCGTTATCTTTGTGTCAGTATATTCTCTTATTTATTTGCACTCAACCCCCATGAACTACATCTCTCATTCATGGACATTGAATGTGACCTTCTCTTTTGTTGTAAATCATAATCCTTTTGGAGCATATGTTTTCTGACAAGTTTTAACAATTCGATTGGCCGAATCAAAAAGTAAATGAAGTTCTAAGTGAAAAGGTCATCACAAATCTTCCATAATAAATTGGCACGTCATTTCCATTTCACAACATCAACACATCACATGAAGGGAGAAAGACGAGGAAATCTACTCAAGACTCATGAGGAAAAGATGACAAAACATGGATTATATATATAAAAACGGCGTCATTACAAACGGAGTAAAGTAAAAACTACTTATCTCGAACTCTTCCCCAAGAGAATGTCAAGGAATTCATTTTACTCCTCTTCTTTCTTCTGCTTATTACACAATTCTCTCTTTAGAATAGTAAGGAAGAAGAAATCTCTCACTTTCCCTCTCCTTTCACACACTGAAGAGAAAATACAAAACCTAGCTTCTTACACAAAGTGGAAAGAAAAACTTCCTAAACTCTAAACTCCTCTTCTCTTCTCTTCTCCTTTCTTCCCCTTTTCTTTTCCTTTGAGAAATTTGCCTCACAAAGTGTTTAAATTTAATTCAAAGCAATTCAAGAGTTTCCTGTGACACTCAAATCGACGGAAATACATTGAATCTAGTTCAAAATTGTGATAGGGGCGACATCCGGCCGAGTAGGAGCGTTGTTCGGCGCATTATTTCGCCAAAATGTCATAACTCTGCGGGGCGGCGGCGTCGATGTTTGGTCGCGGCGCCTTTGTGGATTCGATAAAATGCACTTTTGTCCTTTTCACTCCAAATTTGCTCCTTTTCTTCTTTTGCTCCAAAAGGCCTAAAAGCATTGTGCACACTGTGAAATCATCAAAAATACCTTCCTCTAAAGTGCAATATCATCAAAAAAAGGTATGAAATGAATAGTAAAAAGCTATCGAATTTTTAGTGGATCATCTAAAGTACCTCATCAATGTGTTTGTCTTTTTCTGCCTTTGATCGGTTGGACCCCCGAAGCATTTTAAAGGAAGCTCGGCTTGCTTAAACCCGGTAAAGTCTCTTGTCAGTAGCTATAAGGGAGTTTGCATCTTGTTGCCACGTAATATTTGACATTTTTTCTTATTAAACTGCATATCATATATTATTGAAAATCCATGTGGACTTTATGCTGCATTTACTTGACTACGTGTTCTTAACATTGGTGAAAATGATGGAATCATCAACATATGCGAAGTGGCTAACTAAGTAACTAGAAATGTTGTTATATCTACTATACCTATGGTTCGAGTTGTGTGATTGAATAATCATCCTTGCAAAATAGTCGAATGCGATATGAAGATAGTTGGGGACAATGGATCTTAACTTGTTAATCCTTCTACTAAATTAAAGAAACATGAGTTTGTCCATTAAGCGGTATATAGTATCTTGGCTACCTCCAACCACCATTCTCTTAATTAGCAAAATTTTATTGGAAATCTCTGGCCATGAAAACTGCCGTGGGATTATAATGCTCGAAACTTATTGTATCAATAACCTTAACTAGCCCGAGTCTAACTTGATCACAAATTCCCTCTTGCAGACTTGTCCTAGTGGTTAATAGTTCTTGGGCTAGAGTATATTACTATAATACACTAACTTTGGTAAAAGTTCATTAAGAATTTTCTTTCAGAGCGAGAGAGGTAGATTGTATTCTGTTTACAATTCCTTCTTACAGTTATTGCAGCGAAAATATATTAAAATTTTAATTACTATTTTATATTGATTTTGATGATATTACACTTAAAAGAAAGGTATTTTTGATGTTTTATTTGCGGGAATGTTGATTTATGGACATTGGAGCAAAAAGATGCAAAGAAGGAGCGAATTTAGAAAAAAAAGGACCAAAATATGAAGATTTGATCTGAGGCGCCGACGCGGGCGAGATAGAGGCGAGCGTCGATGACGATTTTTCTAAAAGTTCAGAAAATATATTATAAGGATGGTCGGCGACGGTGAGATCGAGGCCGCCAACGGTGGGCCTTATGAGAGGGTCCCGATACCAAGTATTTTAGAAGGCGTAGACGGCGAGAGCAATGGCAGCAGTAAGTCGGTTCTCTCGCGAGGTGCATTGAATGTGGACAATTTTTGAAGGATGCTTAGAGCGACTCCCGACTCTTGTGCTTTAAAAGCCAATTTGGGGCTGAAAAGAGTGTGTGCATAGGGAACGGCGTGTGTCTAGTGTGTCGAGTGGGTGTCCATGAGTGTCCACATGTGTTAGTGAGTGTTCATAGTGCCATTAGAGTATTAGAGAGTTAGTTTAATTAGTGTTAATTGTGAGGGATTCTTTGAGAGATTGTAGGTGGAAGGAAAGTGAGAGATTCCTTCCTCCCTTCACAGCTTCGAAGAAGAATTCGTGTGTTGTAAAGAAAGGAAGAGATTCGAGAGAAACTTGAGGAGTTTGCTTGGGGAGGAATTCGAGATAAATTTGTATTTACTTCTTTTAGTTTGTATAACTTTGCTTTTATATATGAAATCAAGTTTTGTCGTATCTTCTCATGAAATTTGAGCGGTTCTCTATCTTTCCTTATTTTGAGATTTTGTGAAATGATAATTTGAATTTCTTGTGCCGAGAATCTTCAAGAAGTTGTGATAATCTTTGCACTTGGATCTTAATTTACTTTCAATCGACGATTGATTTGTTAAAATATGTTGAGTTTAACAACTAAAGTGAAGATTACATCGAAATTCGAGGAGGTCGAAGTCCTTGAAAGTAGGGTGCGAATAAATAAGGAAATATTATTTATCGAGCGTAGAATTAGAGATTTTAGAGTGACGGACTAAAATTCTCGGTCGGTTCTATCGTTTGGGTCTTGAAGTGTAGATGTTAGCCCTCGGGCGGGGAACGTGGTAGCTCCGAAGTGAGCCGGTATCCTCCCATCCTAGCCGCAAATTCGGTGACGAAGCATAGAATTAGTCGATATTCTTTTTAAACGCACCAAAGAGTAAAGAATAGGTATGCTCACATTTAACAGCACACGGTTACAACTAATTCCTAATTATCCATTCACTTAAATTTCTTAATAAGGAGAAGGATGCTTGCTTTTATCTTTGAACCTCACTTTATTAGTAGAAGTAGTTAATTGTTAGTAGAATTAGTTATTAAAATTACATCTTATTTACGATTGCATATTGGTGACGGATAGTCGATTCGATTTGAGATTTGATTGAATTGGTTTATAATCACAGTCGTAACCATAATGTCACTTGTGGGATCGATATTCAGGACTCGCGTGAGAGCATGCTGTTACTTGATTGATGCGAAATTATCTTGTATTTGAAAGATTAACTGCGATTATTAAAAAATCTATACACATGTTTATATCGGAATTCTAGCAATATTAAGTTTACGCGAAAGTGTGCGGAGTGGTTTGGATTTTTGGCAGATTGCCGGGGATATATAACATAATTAGAGTAACGGACAATTTAGAATGATTAGAAACTTTTTAATAGAATTCTTGACTTATTACCATGTTTTAGTCGACTATTTTACGTATCTGTTCGATTGTATGCGTAAATTTGGATGCGAAAATCTTATACCCTAGATTTAGAATTAGAACGCATTGTTAAAAGAATTAGAAAGCGAAAAGAACCAAAAAATCTGATAATCTGACACGATGGAAAATAACGTAAACACCGAGGAATATAAAATAAACATCAATCACAGACATTTAAGGAATTACGTAACCTACATTTGAAGAAATTCATAGCTATCTAAAATCCAGATGTAGCTGCTAATTCATTTGAGCTTAAATCTGCGGTATCAAATGATGCAAATAAATCGGTGTTGGAACCTGACAATGACCACAACTACATCTTGTGAGTTTTAGAGCTTTGTGCGGCTTTTAAATGTGACGAGTGTTTGAGGATGTTGTCGGACTTAGACTTTCCTTTTTCACTAAGGGACAAGGTTAAAACGCAGTTAAATTTGTTAACACCTGGATCTATTAGAACTTAGGGAGAACTTTCACGAAAATTCTTATTGAAATATTTTTCATAACATCTAAGGTAAGCTTAGAAATGATATCACATCTTTCGGTCGGTATGAGGGAGAATCGATATATGAATCTTGGGAAAGATTTAAAGAACTTCTTAAGAGATGTCTACATCATGTTTTACCAGATTAGTTAATTATTGAACTTTTTATAATGGATTAGTAGGATCTCTTAGATCCGTTATTGATCTTCTTCTTGTGAGATCACTTAATGGCTAAACCTTTTGAAGAAGCTTATGCTTTAATCGAAAGAAATGGCTACCAATAATTTTCAATGGCACTGTGAAAGGGTAATTTCTAAGAGAGTAGCCGGTATTCATGATTTAGATGCTTTAAGCATGATAGTTTCAATTAACAACTCTTTAGAAAATAGATCGATACGGAATGAATCATTCTGAAACACCTCCGGTGTTAGAAGAAAATTCATTATGACAAATTGTAGATGCTGTTCATATGAAAGCTTGTAAATTTGATAAATAATAGGCAAAATAACCCTTATTCAAACTATTATAATACATGTTGGAAGAATCGTCAAACTCACAATTGGAATAACCATGGTAATGCTAATCTGTTAATTCTCGGTGGGGGAACAATCCTGTAAACCCATTAAAATGTAAACAATGAGAGTAATTCCAATTATAGACCATCTAATCCATCGGAGTTTTTTATAATAATTCACAATTGAGGAAAAGAAGTTATGTTTATGGAAGAATTAGTTTTGAATATGGGAAATTAATTACAAAATTAAGTATTTGTTATTAAAAATATAAAAAACCAATTGGGACATATTGCTACGCAGGAGCAGTGGACACAATTTGAACACCTAGCAATGTTGAAGTAAATTCAAGATCGAGAAGAGCAGTTAATGTTATTGATTAGAAGTGGAAAAGAGTTGGAAACAAGAGTCCGAAAAAGCGTAGTTGAAAAGGAGAAAGTAGAAACCGAAGGAGAAAATGAAAGTTTATATCCTGATTTTCCTGCGAAAACTATGAAAATTCTTGTTGAAAGACCACCGCCGCCATTTCTCAAAGACTGGCAACAGATAAGGAAAAGATTCTTAAATTCTTAGACATCTTAGAAAATTGTCGATAAATATTCCTTTTGTTGAAGCTTTGGAACAAATGCTTTGATTATGTTAAATTTATGAAGGATATACTCAACAAAAAGAAGTTACTAGATCATGAAGCTTGTTGCACTCGATGTGAAGAGTGTAGTCTTATAATTCGGAAAAGCTTCTGAAAACATAAAGATCATTAGTTTCTTTATCAGTGTCTTTATTGGAGAAAAATTTTATGGACGAGCATTATGTGATTTGGGAGCTAGCATAAATCTGATGCCTCTTTATCAACTTTAAAAGGTTAGAAATATGAGAGATTGCGACACGTAACTCTACGATGGGCGATCGGTGTCATCTTTAAAGGAGTTGTAGAAGATGTTGTTTAAGGTTGACTAAATTTATCTTTCTTGTGGACTTTATCATTTTAGATATGGAAGAAGACAAGGAAATACCTATCATTTAAGAAGACCATTCTAGCTACGGGAAGAGCCATGATAGATGTTGAAAATGAGAGTTGACTATGAGAGTAAATGATCGAAGTGACCTTTAACATCTGAAATTGATGAAATATCCTTGATAGAAAAAAATGATGAATGTTTAGAATTGATATATGTAATTATTTGAGGAAAGAATATTTCAAGGAAAATTTTGAAGAACGTGAAGATATGGAAAACGATAAATATGATGAAATTGATAACAAAGAAAGTGATTATATTTAGGAACAATTTGAAACGCTCGTTTAACGGCACCGAACGAAATCCGCAATTCATCCCCGATTGTAAAACCCCACACGAACTTGAATTAAAGAATCTTCCAAATCATTTGAAGTATGTATTTTTAGGAGAGTTTTCAACATTACCGATAATTGTATCCTGGAACTTAAATGAGATTCAAGAAGCAAAAAATTAATGGATACATTAAAAAAGTACAAAGAGAGCTTTTGGATGGACTCTAGGCGATGCCAGGGAATTAGTCCTTCGATTTGTATGCGCAGAATTTTATTGAACGATGAACATAAACCGAGAATTGATCCATAAAAGGAGACTAAACTACATTATGAAAGAAGTAGTTAAAAAAGAGATTTTAAAATGATTAGATCTTTGGAATTATATATTGTATTTCGGATAGTACTTCGGTAAAGTCCAATTCATTATGTTCTAGGAAAGGAGGAGTGGTTGTTGAAGCAAATGAGAATAATGAATTAATACTGTCAGTGATTCTTTTGGGTGGTGTATTTGTATTGATTATAGAAAATTAAATGTTGTCGCTAGAAAGGAATCATTTTCCTCTTCCTTTTTAGACCGAGAGTTGGATAGACTTCTTTGGACACGAAGTAATGCTTGCTTTGGATGAATATACCCGTACCATCAAATTCCTAATGCTCACGAGGGATCGAGAAAGCAACGTTCTTAGTCGCTATGGAACTTTTGCTTTTTGAAGAATGCCTTTCGGATTATGTAATGCACCTACAACATTCCCGAGAGATATATTTGGAACATCATTTAACGCATACTTAAATCATCTTGAAAAAGTTTTGGAGTTATGCGAAAGAACTAATTTAGTTCTAAATTGGGAGAAATATCGATTTATGGTTGCGGGAGGAATTGTATTAGAGCATAAAATTTCAGAAAATATGTGGAAGTAGACTCTTTTAAAAATTCGAGTTATCATTATTCTTATTATCTCTTCACAGGTGAGAGGGGTAAGAAGTTTTCTTGGACATGCTAGTTTTTACGGGCATTATATTAAAGATTTTTCAAAATTACCAAACCTACATGACAACTTTTAGAAAAGGACATAAAATTTGAATTTGCGAAAGTTTGCTTGAATGCACTTTGAGTTATTAAAGAAAAACTAATCTGCTTTATAATAGTTTCACTGAAATTTGGGAGAAACCATTCGAATTAATGTGTGATGCTTGATTATCTTTATTGGAGATGTTCTTGGATAAAGATATGATAATATTTTTAAAGTTATATACTATCTTTAGTAGAACTCTTAATGATGTTGAATTAACTATACGATTACTAAAAAAGAGTTACTAGCTATTGTGTATGCTTTTGATAAATTCGAGATCTTATTTAATTGTGACTAAATTTATCGTGCATACTAATCCTCCTGCGTAAATATATGCAAAAGAAGGATACGAAGCAGGGGTGTCAGATGGATATTTTTTATGCAAGAATTTATTTTGTGGTAATTGATAGAAAGGGAGCTGAAAGCAGTGAAATTCTTGAACGTTTGTCAAATGAGAATATCATGAATTATCTGAAAACTGACAATGAAACTACGTATAGTTTACCTGATGAACAAGCTTTATAATATTAATGAGTTGAAAATATATTGGTATGTGATATAGTTAAGTATATAGTAAGTGATATTTTGCCTTTATGATAACAACGACGAGAAAAAAATTACATTCATGATGCAAAAGTATATTTTTGGGATGAACAAGTATTTATATAAGCAATGTAACGATCTTATTATTAGGAGGCGTGTGCACTTATGAAGAAAGCTGACTGATTATTGAAAAATGTGCGTTAAATTTGGAGGACATTTTGGGATTGACAAAGCTACACACAAATTTTGCAAGTTGGATTTATTGGTTTACTCTCTTTAGAAGATGTTTATAGATATATCGAAACTTATGATAGATGCGAAAGAGTAGGTAATATATAGAAGAAAATGAAATGCCTCTTGAATTTTATGTTAGAAGTTGAGAATTTTGATGTTTGGGGATTAGTTTTATGGGACCATTTATTCCACTAATTTGGAAACATATATTTTGATTGCGGTTGATTTTGTATCAAAGTGGATTGAAGCACATGCTTTACCTCGTTGTGATGCTAAAAGTGTTTAGAATTCTTAATGAAAAACATTTTCACTAGATACGGAATGCCGAGAGTGATTATATTTTGACGAAGAATCCCATTTTAAGAATAAATAAATTTAGAGATTGGCGAGAAAAGTTTAATATTATTCATATATTTTCTGCAGTTCATCATCCTCGACTAGTGGATTAAGTGAAGTTTCAAATCGAGAGATTAAATAAATTTTAGAAAAGAATGTAAACCACAGTAGAGTAGATTGGTCTCGAGGCTGAATCTTAGCATTATGGGCATACAAAATTGCTTATAAAAACTCGTATTGGAATGACTCCTTGCGGTTCATTTTGGAAAGACTTAGCTTACGGTAAATTGGAGCATAAAGCATATTGGGCGATTAAAGAATTGATTATAATTTGAAAAATCTTTGGTGAGAAGAGATTGTTACAATTGAATGAATTGGAAGAATTAAGAAATAGATAAGTATAATAACGACGAATTTATAAGGAAAAGTTTGAAGTTAAGACATGATCGGAAGATTAACCAGAAGAACTTTGAACCGGGGATAAGAAGTGTTGCTTTACAATACAAGGTAGAAGTTATTTCAGGAAATTGAAGTCCGTTGGTTAGGACCCTTTGCGCGGCTCAAATTTATACTTGCGGGCTAATTAGAGTGAAGATCAAAAGGCAGGAATATATTTATAGTAAATGGACATAGATTAAAATCATATTTTGAGGGTAAAAGACCGAACTTTAAAAAGATTTTAATGCTCGGTCAACCGAAGTAACACACGAATAGGTGGTGATGACGTAAACCGAGCACTTTATGGGAGACAACCCGTAGTTATCTTTATTTGTTATGTATTTATTTGAATCTATCATTTGTTTGTGGTAGTATTGAATTCTACGGCTCGTATTTACCCTTTGATCATCATAGAATTTGGATCCATAGAGAAAATTTGGAACGTATTTGACAGCGAGCGTTTTTTGTGCAGTATGCTAAGGCGCCGACGGTGGGTTTTCCCGAGAGACACGACATTTAATTACACAAAAGCTCACCGACGACGCCATCGAGGCCGTACGGCAAGATTGGCGAGTGGATAGTTTTGGAGTTTTAAATAATTGGTTTAGGCGAAATTTTCCACTATGAAAGCACACGGACGGTTCTAAACTCTCGCGTTTCTTAAAAATGAATGGAAACTCCCTTAAATTCTTCTCCCAATGGCTTCCAATTCAATAAATTACCCTAGATTTTAAGTGTTCGACGGAGAAAGTTCGTGGAGTGCGGGGGCCATGACGAGCTCTTGACGAGGTGATGTCGAAGAAAGGCTAATTAAAGAAAAGGTCTTGTGAATCGAGGATTAAATAGTCATGAAACCTTGATTGAAGAAATGATTGTGCGGCGACGATGGGAAGTATTTTGCTACCGCCTATTTGCCCGCGGTAGTCGTTCCTATGGTGAAGGAGTTTTGTGCCAATTTACATGGAATCGACGAGGAAGCGTATGTGAGGAGGTAGGTAGATGGCTAGACAAATTAATGAAATGTATATGCTCGAGAATGTTCCTTTAAATGTTATTCTGTTCATCTAACGAAGCCAGGATGAATGAAATGCAATATTTAACGGACGGCGAAGAGTGGGAAGTTAGAGAAAACAAGTATGTTAGTTTTTATGTTACTACTTTTAAATCCGTTTCGAAATATTGTCGCTTTTTCATTTATAACGAAAAGTTATTACGACGATGAAGATCGGTAAAGTTGCAAAGAAATTAGTATATTAAATTACTGCTTCCAGTGAGATGGCAATTGATATTGGATCGAATAGTGTGATGTACGGTATGGGCACGATCGTTCGAGATCATCTCGGGGGCTTGGACATCCTTGTGATTTTCTCATTATGCGATCATTTAGTATCATACGAGATTTGGGAAAAGGTGTCTACTTGGAAACCTTTAGACCCGACCAAAATGTTCCCGATAATGAGGAGAATGATATGGGCATGATTATGGATCGTCGTGAAACTGCAGTCGATTTAACCTCACAGTAGCGGACGAACGCGGAAGTGATCTTACACGAGAATCGATAAAGCGGGAAAAGAGGTACAAAATTTAATGAATTGATTAACAATATCTCTAATTTCTTTGATCACATCGATTGGAGGATGAAAGAACACTTTGATCATATTGGACGTTTTGAAGCGGATTTGATACGATTAATGAGAAAGATGGGATAGATTCTACTAAGGAATTCTACCATTAGAATATTACATATTTTTGTTCATCAATGTACAAGTGATGGGTGATATCGGAAGGGAGAAACTAGCGAATCGGAGGAGTAGTAGAATTGCTTTACTTTGTATGTTTCTTTATGTTGGACTTGATTTAGTATATTTGTTTGTTTGCTTTCAAAGTTTGCTTTTTGATCTCGGTATAGTTGAGATTATATTTGGAATGTTTGTTTTCGGCGTTTAGAGTGTTGTGGCTTGGATTGCGATGTTGATTTGATGAATTTAGGTTGAGAAAGTACCCTAACTTATGTGTGTTATGTAATATGTATTGTAACACTTGGATTTTATATATAATTGTGATGTTTTGTGTTATGAATGTTTATTTGTGTTAATGCATCTACTTATTGACGCTAAAAATTTATGTTTAAAATGATCGAACGGATGACAACGAGGCTTAAAATTGATCGAAATCACAAAAATCAGAAAAATGATCAAAATTTAGAATCTCGCTAACGGCGCGCTCGAGGCCGACGACGACGTGTTTTTCCCCGAGACTGCGAAATTAATTCGATTGAGCTCGCCGACGAGCGCGAACGATCACATGCAGAGCGGCTAGATCGCATAATTACTGCACCAGCACGATTTTAACCCGGTCAGCCATACTTATTCATCGTCTTCTTCCCTTGTTACCAAAAGTTTGACTGGGGCTTGAGAGATCTTGGATTTGGGGCGATTTTAACTCATTTTGACAGATTTGGATTTGATCATCATTCGGTAAGAGCTTCCTGTTTTTATGTAAAATTTTTTATTTTCACCATGAATTTCTTCCGCATTTAGAAATTCCAAAATTGAAAATGTGGAGAAAATACTTGGAAGAACTTCATGGAACTTAATTTAGAATACTTAAAGTCGCCTTTAGAAGCCATTTTATCATTATTTTGGTGTTTAGTTTAGATTTTTGTAAATTTGATGGTCGAAAAAATGGTTCCCCGACAAAAGAGCAAATTATGAATTTGACGAGGCTCGATTTGTAAATCTTCAACCCGGTCGAAGATACACTTATCTTCGAGGAAAGAAATGTATTAATGTTAGAGTTTTTTATAATCTGGAGGAGAAGTGGAATGAGTTATTAGAGAGAGGAAGTGGGGAAAACCTCTGTACTGTTATAAACAAGGCTGGCCTTAGAAGTTGTGAAAGAGTTAAGCCACCCAGTCAGACTCATCTTGAGGACGAGCACATCAAAATAAGAGGATTTTATGTTGATTTTAATGCTTTGCATTAATTCTTTTTATGAACTTGGCGATTTTTACTACAGCGAGTATGAGACATTGAAATATGGAAGGTACGGTAGACGATGCCATTGACTTTCTCAACGAGGTGGGAAAGTAACTTGGAAAATTAAGCGGGTGAACGGATAAATTTTATATCTTTATCGATGAATGTCGCATCCAGGCATGACATTATTTCATTTGTTCTACTCTATTTACTGCCTACTTAACAAGTGAAGTGTCGAGAGATAGAGCTGTTACGAATTTTGTATTGAAAAATAGAAATATAAATGTGGGGAGTATAATTTATAAGAATATTTTGGCCACATGAAAACCAGTGAAACAAGTGGAGGATTATGACATCTGGCCTCCTTTATGCACTTTACGATTATACGAGTGGAAGGTTAAAGATGATGAAGAATGGGTGTACCACTATGAAACCCATTAGTAAAGCTAATTTGAAGACATATGAATCCATGAAGAATGGAGATCTGGGAGTAGGAGTAAAGCACCTTCTCTAGTAGAATGTCCTACGGTAGTTATGACCCTCCTGCCCTGCAGCTCCTGCTATGATTGTTGAATGAGATGACCTACTTGTGAGAAAAGTTTTGAAAAGTTAGATGAAAGATTTAAGAAAATATATCAAAAGATTGAAGGATTAGAGCGGAGAAACAATCATGATAGTGAATATCTTCAGTGGTATTCTGATTTTGAGATTGCTTATTACGATGCTTAATTTCAGATACTATGAAGGTGAGACGATGTTACTGCGAATGTCCTTTGTTATACTCGTTATCAGCCCACGATCAACATAACTGACAGGGAGATGAAGACATAATATGGGATTTTGATGTCGATCTTTAAATTTGATGATTGTGATGTATGTGTGTGTGTTTTGTTGTCTTATTTTTATTCTTTTATTTGTATTTTGTGAACCGTGTTTTTTTTTACGAGATATGTATTCTATTTGTAGTTTGTATTTTATTTCTAGATGGATTGTGATGTGTAATTGTAATTGTAATTGTGTGCTGCAATTTAAAATAGTATTTGTTTGTTTTTGTCTTTATGAAATGCAAATGTTATTTTGTATTGTCACATGTAGTATAGACGATTGTTGTTGTTAAATGTTTTATTTTATGTACTTATTTCAAAATTTCATTACCCAATCAAACTCTCACAATCTATTATATGTGTAGAAAGTTCCCCAATATTACGAGCGGGGCGGTTGAAGTTAAAAATTTTGAGAAGAACCTACAAAATTTCGGAAGAGAAGAAAATGCACAAAGTGCGAAACGTATGATTTATATTTAGAATTTTTCTTTCCACGCATATTATTTCTATTATTGAAAACTTTAAGTTTGGGGGGGATTAAAAATATTAACTTTTATGTGTTCTCGATTAAAATATTTTCAAAATTTATAAACATAATTTTTGTGATAAAATTTAATTCAGTTAAGCATATTTAGATTTCATTTAAATATTGTAGAATTGAAAATATTTTTGGTAATGAAAATTAATTTTTAGGTTAAGATATTTAGTATAAGGGATAAGATTATAGTTAACTATTTAAAGTAAAGAAAACTATATTTTAAAATATTAAGAATCTTAGGAATTTAGTTGAGAAAGAAAAGATTGAGGCTCGAAATGATGTAAAGATTGTGAATTACATATAAGGTAAAGGAATGCTTTAGTTTCAAATTTAGGAAAAGAAGAGTGAAGTTCAAAATTATTAACGGAAATTTATCCGAGATATAGTAATCTCACTTGAAAAAAGAAAAAGAAAAAGAAAAAGAAAGGATTGAAAAGCAAGTGATACGAGAAAGAAAAGAAATATATATATATATATAGGATTGAAAAACGATCAAAAGAAAATAAAAAAGAAAAAAAGTAAAAAGCGAGGGAGAAGCTTAAGGAAATGCATTATCGAAGTGCCTTGGATTAACCTAAAGGAAAACTAAAATATATTTTTGAACTTATATTTATGGGTAGTTTATTTCTTAGTAGTGTTTTCATGAATTTCACTGTCATCTGAATATTAAAGTGAATTAATATTCTGACATATAGTCGTTCTTGAAATGAATAAAAGATTAGAAATCTTAGACTTGATGACTAGATAGCCTTATATGCGAGTTAATCAAATTACTTGAAAATCTTTCTAAAATTACTATGATATTTATTTAATCGAAATTATAGTATTTCGATTAAAACTTTACCACGATGAATCATAACTTTTATGTAGTACTAAAAATTACTTGAGGACGAAGTAATAGTTAAGTTTGGGGGATTTGACCCACGAAAATATGTTAAAATTTTTCATGTCTATTTTATATTGATTTTGATAATATTGAACTTTAAAGAAATATATTTGATGTTTTGTTGCGGGAATGTTGATTTATGGACATTAGAGCGAAACAAAAGGAGCGAATTTGGAGCAAAAAGGACAAAAATATGATGATTTGATCTAGGCGCCGACGGCGAGATCGGCAGCCGCAGACGGCGGATTTTCACGACTATTCAGAAAATATATTACAAGGAAGGTTCCGAAGGTGAGATTGAGGCCTCGACCGGCGGGCCTTATGAGAGAGGGTCCGAAGCAGTATTCTTGTAGGACGCCGACGGCGGGTAGGAGCCGCCGACGGCTAATAAATTGGTTCTCTCACGAGGTGCATCGAATGTGGATGATTTTGAAGGGATGCTTGGGCAACTCTTGGGAAACTCTTGGCTTACTTTAAAAAGAAACGATTTGGGGATGAAAAGAGTGTGTCGTGAGGAGATTGCGTGGTATGCAAGTGTGTCGAATGTGGGTGTCCAAAGTATGCGCATGTGTTAGTGAGTGTTTGTGGTGCCTTTAGAGTATTAGAGAGTTAATTAGTCTTAATTGTGAGGGATTCTTCGAGAGATTGTAGAGAGTGGAAGAAAAGTGAGAGATTTCTTCCTCCTTGCCGCTTCGAAGAAGAATTGTGTGTTGTAAAGGAAAGAGATTCGGAAGGGAACTTCGAAGTTTGCTTGGGGAGGAATTTGAGATAAGTTGTATTTACTTCTTTTAGTTTGTATAACTTTGCTTTAATATATGAAATCGAGTTTTGTTGTATCTTCTGTGGGAAATACGAGTAGTTTCTACATGCTTTCTCCTTGTTTTGAGATTTTTGTGAAATGACAATTTGAATTAGTTGTGTCGAGAATGCTAAAGAAGTTGTGATAATCTTTGCACTTGAATCTTAATTTACTTTCAATGCAGCGATTGATTTGTTAAAATATGTTGAGTTTAACAACTAAAGTGAAGATTACATCCAGGATTCGGGGAGGTCAAAGTCCTTGAAAGTAGGGTGCAAATAAATGAGGAAATATTATTTATCGGGCGTAGATTTGGAGATTTTTAAGTGAAAGATTAAAATCCTCAATTTAGTCTTATCGTTTGGGTGCTGAGAATGTGAATGTTAGCATAGGGCGAGGGGAACGTGGGAGCTCCCAGTGAGAGCCCGTATCCTCCCGGCTTAGCCGCAGTTCGGTAACCAAGCATATGATTAGTCAATGTTCTTTATGACTGGACCAAAAGGTAAAAAATAGGTATGTTCCTACTTGTACAATGATATTTTTTAAGCGAATTCGGTATCAGTTCGCTTGTTCCCAGCGAGGAGAAGGATGCTTGCTTTGATATTTGAACCTCACTTTATTAATAGAAGTTGTTTGTTAGTAGAATTAGTTTATTAAAATTCCATCTTATTTATGAAGTTGCATATTGGTAATGATAGGCGATTCGATTTACAATGTTGTGATTAAAGGATGGTTTTTGTAATCTGATGCAGCAAAAACATACATAATATCGTGGGATCGATATCAAGGACTCGATTAGAGCTTTGTATTACTTGAGCGATACGTATACTTGTGTTGAAAGATTAACTGCGAGTATTAAAAAATCTATACGCATACATGTCAGATTACAGCGATATTGGTTACCTTGAAAGTGCGCGGAGTGGTTCGATCGATTTGGATATGACATTGGTGAGGCTTATAGGTGCGATGTTTTCCCATTTGTCCTTAACTTATCTTTAAGGATTAAAGTAATAGCTCTTGTGTTGAAGTACTTGGGGGATCCGCACCCAAAAAAAAAGCTTTGAACTCCTTAATGATCTCTTTAATATTCTCCCATTATTTTTTTGTAAAACCTACTGCCGGTGAATCCATACAGGCCCTGTGCCATACGGTATCAATTGAATTTAGAGCCATCCAAATTTCCATTTCATTGGGGTGATAAATAATGTTTGAAATTTCCGGTAACGAATTTGTTGTGTGAAATAAATGAGGACCAATCTTGTTGAGATCAGTTGGGGGTTGAGTCATTAGTTGTTAGTAGTACTAGATGGCATTAGATACAATTTCTTGAGTCTGTGATATCCAGTTGTCACTTTCATCTCTAATTTTGAATACTATATTAGTTCCTCTTCTATTTTTGATGCGAAGCATGATACTAACTTTGAGTTTACATCACCCTTAGTAAGCCAAATTTCGAAGCCTTTTGTCTTAGAAACTCCTCTTGGGAAAGCTTTTAACTTTCAGCAAATTGGCATTGGGCTCATATAAATCGGCTTCTTTTTGCAAAACCACTGTTAAGCATCTTCGGGTTACTCGCCCTTTTAAATGGGTTGAACTTTAAGATTAAGATATTTAAACCCCTCTCAATTCCACTTCTTTATTGCTTTAATAACATTGTTTTGTAAGTTCTTTAGTATTTGCCAATGATTCTCTTGCTTTTAAGCTAATCAGGGCCTTTTAGACAATTTCTTTAAAGTCATGATTTCTGATCACATATTAAAATATCTAGAAGGAAGATTTCACATGTAGATTAGAGGTAGAAATAGATGCTAAAGAGGCACTGTGATATGAACTGTCATTGATAGATGTCTAAGCATGTAGAATGTAGAAAGGTTTGTCTATCCACTATTGATTAGTAAATTCAATCCAATCCTTCATAAATGTGACCTCTCTTCCCAGTATAAGGATAGCTTTGGAATCTGAGCTCCAGTACGCATCTTTGCCTTGCTAAAGTTTTTTGGTATTGAAGTTGCGGCCCTACCTCACAATTTCTGCGACGAGTTAGCAATAGAATTAAGATGTACACTAATGATCCAATTTTCTCTAATGGCAGAACCAATATAAATTAACTCCTTAAAAGCACGTTTATGTACGGAATTTGTACGACCAACGTAGAAAAATTAGACTTTGCATTCCAAATCCTCGAGTTTGAAATTAATATGTGGGAATTGTGGATGATCTAGTAACACATTTCGAAACAACCTCTTTTCGACACAAAACTCAAATTATGTTGGTTGTATTAGCATAGTGCTGAAAACCGTTGAATTTTCTTAGACACCATAGGTTAAGTTAGAAATGACGAAAACTTATGAATCATGTTCGGTTGAATCGATACATTAAGAGATGTGGGACATTTCATTCACTTAATGTTCCAAAGAGTAACTTAATCATGATGAGTGGATTTCCCTCCTTGTAAGTCTAGAGGGAATACGCTCTGTGTGTGTAAGAAGTACTGTTATAATTATATTCTTATCTGTAAATTTTTTTTAACTCCCGGTTGTTTCTCTTTTTCCTCTAACCTTTTGAACATTCCATTCTTCTTCGAGTACCTCTCATGTTTTTGATAGAATATTGTCTTCCATAACAATATTCATATGTGTCTCCTGCACAGGGATGATACATAATGTTAGGGACGATGTCGGCCACTCCTACATTATTCTTTAAATGCTACAGTTCATGTTGATGTTCAATATTTTCAGCATCTACTTCTTCCACAAATTCTGGCTAGTTCACCTACGTCATCGTCATATTATGAATTGCATCTATTTTCGAGATGGATCGGCCACTTCCAAATCTACGGTCTCATTCCCAGTCAACTTCGGAATGTTTTCTTTGTTAACTTGCTCATAAAGGATGTAAAAGAAAAAATATTTCTTCTTAATTCATGATGCAAACTATAGTAGTATTCTCTTTGATGTCCAAAAATCATACAATTACCATAATAAATGGTATATGCTCCATGACTACTTGCTTCCGGTAACCATTGGATACGGTCTAGTCGTATTTCTTAAACTATTTGGTAAAGTAATGTCTCTTTATACCAAGATCCTTGTCGTTGAAGGAATACATTCGGATTAAAGGCGGGGGCATCCGTCTACCTAATTTCCCAGTGAGAAGAGAGCTTAGTGATTAAATAGATGCATTTTAGCCACTAGGAATCTGACCCAAATAGCGCTATTATATAAATGCCACACTCTTAATTTTTATTGCTTATTATATAGGATGGACCTAGCTAGGATCGAAACTCGGTTGACCATTTAGTAACCTCGTATCTTGCCTTGATCTTCATATACTTTTTTGAAAATATTCTTAGTCTTATTCCTTGGCATATTTGTATCATCATATGCACTCTTATCGGAAACAAACCAACTTTCCAATCTCCCTTGACTTTAAATCCTCGAATGCTTTTCTTATAAATTCCATCTTTGGATGCCACAATTTGAAATTTCCCACCAACATGAACTTACATAAATCAGCTAGAGATGAGACTTCATTTTCGGTGATGAAAAGTGTTGGCTTCCCTACATTGTGATTAACTCTTTAATAAAGAAATTTTTTTGTTGCATATGAGTCATGAAATTTTTTATGGAACGACAAAGATTTGGCATCACTTCTACTAATATAGCATTTGAGCTACCACATCGGCAAATGACAACATCTCCTTAGAAAAAACAAAAAAGCGATGAAATGACTTGAAGCGCTAGAGCACGCATCAATGGAACGATGTGAACATGACTTCGCTTGACCATAGAGGCGGGGATATATATCTCTTAATAAGCTTGAAAAAGATAATGTCAAAACCACGAGCTAGAATGATATTAATAATGAAATCCCAAATTGATTGTATCAAAAGCCTTCCTGATATCTAATTTGAGAGCCATGTTGCTTCCGCACTTTGCTCCAAGAGATCCTCGATTATTTCTTGAGCAAGTAAAATATTGTCGGAGATATCTCTACCCTTAATAAAAGTAGATTGATTATGTTAAGGAAATGATAAGATTTAAATGTGGTTGCAATGCGGCCACAATCACCTTACTAATAATCTTAGAAATGATAGAAGTGAGGGAAATAGGCCTAAAGTTCTTCCAATGTGTTTTATCATTGGTTTTAGGAATTAAGACCATGGTGGCGGCCATGAAATATTTACGGGGGATCCTCCCCTTTAAAAAAACTTTGAATAGCAGCAATTACCTCAGTTTTCAGCAATGTCCGGCATGTAATGTAATAAGCGGAAGTGAAACCATCGGGACTTGGGGCTTTATTGGGGTTAATGTCCTTAAATGGAATAAGATTTCAATCTCGGTAGGAGGGTCGGAAAGGGATAATGCTGTAATCATTTTTAGCCATAAAGAAATCAGAGTTCACATCAGAAAATGATAAATTATTAGCATATAGAGTGGAGAAATAGTCAGCAAACATTAGAAGCTATTTGCTCCATGTCGATAGGGTTTGGCCATCTTCAGTAACAATCTTAAGGATAGCATTAGTATTTCTTATTGCTTAATGTGCTTGTGAAAGTAGTTAGTATTTCTATCCCCATTGCAGAAATGCACATCATTAGCTTTTGTCTCGAAATCCTCCTCATTAGAAAGTTCTTGCAATAGATGATCTTTGAGCTATAGCCACATCGGCAAGGAGAGAGAGGGGTTGGTAATAGAAATTGATTTCAGGTCATCAACAACCACTTGGGCTGCTAAAACTCTGGAATGAACATTGCCAAAAATGTCAGATTCCATTTTCTCAGTAGTGGCCATCTTTTTATGCAAATGCCAAAGTGTGTACCAAGGGGTACCGGCAATATCGGGCTTCCATACACTGCTTAACAAGACAAAGAAATTGTTGTAAGTAGTCTAAGCATTAAAATTTGAAATGATAAAGAGCAGGTTTTGTATTGAAAGCCGGTGTAAGTAAAATGGGGGTTGTGATGCGAAGTAACTACTGGGCGAGATGTCGACTGCGAGACATTATAATCTTGGAGGAGGGAAGAGTATGCAAAATGCATGCAGCCTGCGGCAAAAAGGCTCCTCTACGCCACGTGTAAGGAGAACCAAAGAAACCAAGATCATACAAACCAGCATAAAAAATGGAATCACAAAAATGATTAATGGGGCCGGTATCGAATCCCCAGATCTCCCTCTCCTCTCCGAGGTGACATAATCATGTGCGTCATGACAAACCAATTTCGGTAATGAAATCCCTGCATGTGAGAAAGTTTTTGCCCAGTAGTACTTTATCAGGTAATAAAGAGCTAGCATAAACAAGGTAGCCCATTCATGAAAATCTTGAAAGGTTTGAATTTGGTGATAACCAGGTGCATGTCATCTCTCAATAACTTTGTTTGTACCTCCTTCAAAAGGCAAATTTTATTATTTTGATTGCATTAGTGAAGATAACTATTAAAGCTTCTAAAAATATAATCTTTATGGACATAAACCAAAGGTTCTAAGATAACAAAAATAGTAGGTTTGTAGACCACAAATGTTTTAAAGGATTAAGAGAGTTAGGGTCAGCGAACTCCCCTAGTGTTCTAAACAAGAGTGTTAAACATGGGGTTTAGACGCCCTCCTCCTTGATACTGGAGGGTTAAGGCAAGGGTTCACTATCAAAGTGATAGTCGATGTGTGTAATATCAGCGGACGATACGATAGGGGTTTTCTACTTTGTTGGCATCATTTTTTTTATTTTATTTATTTATTATTATTTTTTTATATCACATGCTTGGGATGTCCATTCGAGCATACCGGGGTCGACGGGCGTTACTCTAAGCGTCGCGGCGGGGAGATGGCTTAGAATTGGCTCATCCACTGCCCGAGCCCCGTTCATATGACCTCGAACGACGAAATGGACCACGCGAGTGTGTCGGGACATCGATATTCGTCGGGAGGATGTCTATTTTGCTACGACTTTGCGGGCGGGGTAAAAATTGTGCAAATTATCGTTTTTAGCCCGATCGTCGAGAGAGTTGCTCGAACGACTCCCGGATGACGAAACGGATCACACGATTGTGTCCGGGACGTCGGTCCCACCTACGGAGGATGTTCATTTGCTCTCTTGTTTTATCGCGAGCGGGCAAATATGCGGGTATTCTTTTTTGACCCATTTGATCGAAAAATGGCCCTTGTAGCCCGAACGACCCCGAATGACGAACGGACCGCGCGTTGAGTCGGAACGTCGATTTTGCTTGAGAGGGACATTCACTTCGCCGCGACGGTACGTGCTAAAAGACGCGGAGGATAATTATAATATTATTATTATTATTATCATTATTATTATAATAATATTATTATTATATTATATTATAAAACTTACGCATCCTCCAGCTCTCTCCCCTCGGCCGATCCATCGCGAAAAAAACCACGCGGCCCGCGGCCACTCGCGAACCATTTAGCGGCCATTTCGCGAATCCACCTCCTCCTCGCCGGCAAACACCTGACCCACCGTTCCTCCTTCCTCGTTGACGAAGATCGACGTCGTGAGCTTCCGGCCCAGCCGGCGAGCCAGCACGGCCGCCCTCTTCTGAAACCCGCATCGACGTTCTCTTGGAGTCTTTGGGCCGAACCTTGTGCCTCCCTCACCGAGCCTCCTCGCCGGCGCCCTCGTCTACGGCCGACGCCGCCATCCTGAGCCGGACCATCTGCTTTCACATGAGGAGAAGCAGGAGGCGTCCCTCCTCCTCTTGGATCATTCTCCGCCGTGTGTGTGTGTGTGTGTGTGTGTGTGTGTGTGTGTGTGTGTGTGTGTGTGTGTGTGTGTGTGTGTGTAGCATCGGCATTTCATCTCGCTAGCAACGAATCTCTTCTCGGGTTGCTCATCACCTCTTGTCGACAAGCGACCCGCCACCGGCAACCTTGCTTCCCTTCTCGTCATCATCGGGGTGGTGACGACGCCGCGACTCTTAGAAGTTCGAGGGATCTTATTTCGTGAAGGTATATTTTGGTCATATTTTTATGCAAAATTATTTATTATTTTGGTACATCGCATGCCTCACTCGATCCCCGTCTTCCATATTTCATTATTGCGAGGTGCGTCGACACATGGATCGAACACCGGCGGTTCGCGGAAACGTGGAGCTCTTCTTCGGCATAAAGAGAACGCGTCTTCAACCTTCGCGGTGGTGAGATTTTCTGCTAATCCTTGGCGACCCTAGGTTTAGTCCGAGTCCCAGGCACGTGGGTTCGTCCGCCCGCGTGGGGTGGAGGTGACGGACGACATGTGTCGACCGGTCGAGCCGCTTTATGTGATGGATACGTTGATTTACCTAGAGTGAGCTATAGGTTAGGAACCTTGTGCGTTGGCGATTCTATTCGTAGCACAGCGACTCCACGATGTGAAAGCTTTAGGCTCTAGTCTTTCTGGCAGGTTGGAATCCCGATTTCCCGCGGTTTTTAGCGCTCCTAATCTCCCTTGGAGGGATTAGTTGAGTTCGATCTTAGAGGACGGGAAAAGCTTTGTAGCTAGTCCGTCCTATAAGATCGGGGTCGTAGAGCGGAAGAAAGCTTTGTGACGTCCGCCTACGAACGGTGGAGAGTTTCCTGCGAGGAAATCGGAGCGGGAAACCCTCTTCATAGCCATGCCAAAGTGGAGGGGCGGCGATGCCGCAGATCCAAGTGCGTCAGCCTAGGTACTATGTGAGGTCGTTAGGACGAGTTCGACGTGTCGTCATCCGTTTGAGTTTCATCGCATGTGCATGAATCATCTTGTTGTATTTTTGCATGTGGTCATTTGTTGCATTGTATGCATGTTCGCATGAGCACTTGGTTGATCGAGTACATCTGGGCCGATCCCGATCCTCGGTTGGGTTCGATCGGCTTGTCCCCGAGTCGATCACACCATCACTTTAGGGTCGGATTGGTTACCCCGAACTAATCCACCCATTTCTTCAGTCCAGCCGGCCACCACGGTCCGGTCGGCCGTCATATTACATGTTTGTATGTACCGCATCTTATTGCATGTTTATATGCATGTGCATGTTACCATCATGCTGTCTCTTTGCATTTACATTTGCACCGCACTTTTATGATTCTCCATAGTGAGGTATTCCACCTCGGAGTCCTTTGCCCCCTCGGCATACTCATTTGCTCGGGCATTGCCGCTACGGCATCTTGGCCTTGGTCAGCTGCCTCCTCGGCATACCCATCCTTTGGGCATTGCCACTACGGCATGCCCGCTCTTTTTTCGAGTCTTTGCCTTTATGGTATACTGCTTGTACACCAACTTTGGTGCATTCTCTTTGCATGTAGCATCCTTGCATTTTGCATGATGTGTGTGCTTGCCCTTTTGGGCGCCGTTGTGATTGCTTCGTACTTCATTCGAGCAATCCTGATGTGGGCTTCTTGCATGGTAATTTGCTTACCCATTCCTCGATGGCTTGTCCTACTCGTTAGGAGAGTGACCCCGTGTCGGTCACGATGCCTTAACGAGCATTGCTGTTGGGTTGATCCCGATGAGCAATGCGAGTTAAGTCATCGAGATCGACACACAAGTATGGCTTGTCTTCAGGATCCATTGGATCTAACTTGTGTCACCCCTCTTCGTGACGCCCTTTAGATTCTTCGGATCTTTAGGAGGGGGCAGTATGGCGACCCCGTCGAAGTCGTACTATACCCGAACTTACCCCCACACTTAGGCACTAGGTTTGTGCACTCTCCGTTAGATGGTGTCATGGTAGGACTTAGGTTATTTAGGTAGTCTTTTTGATGCACAGCTGTGTTAACGATGGATTGGTTGCCACAGCCGGGTATCTTTCTTTTGCGCTTCTTTGTGATGTGATTGCATGCTTCATATGTATGGTAGTGTGTTA
This sequence comes from Papilionanthe hookeriana x Papilionanthe teres, assembly GCA_022702705.1. Taxonomy (NCBI): domain Eukaryota; kingdom Viridiplantae; phylum Streptophyta; class Magnoliopsida; order Asparagales; family Orchidaceae; genus Papilionanthe; species Papilionanthe hookeriana x Papilionanthe teres. Next base: position 51,389,071 of record CM040428.1, on the reverse strand, counting down.
GGGCGCTTTTACTGCGGTAAGTAACATTTATACACACACGCAGGTACGCTATGGGGGGAGCAAGTGATGATTTCGACATTTTTGTTTGCGAGTCTTATTAGCTCCCCCATTTATAAAGCATGGCTCATTATACGTCATTTGCATGTGAGCTTTCCTGCTAACACTTGTTTTCATGCGAGTTGAGTCTTTTTTATTTTCCTTTGTACTTTTAGAGTCTAGGAGAGTCTGTAGCGAGAAATAAGATGCGGGCGCGGGTTCCCAGGCGTTTGGCGTAGGAACCACATGGAGGGGCCCAAGGCTGATGCACTCGTGCATCCTCTTAATTCTGCATTTTATATTGATGTATAGAATTAGGACCGGGCATGTATATCTGCCGGAGATCAGCCCGCAAATTTTCTTTTTAAGGTTATGTTGCGGTCGGCGACATTTTGGCCTCTTTTATTTTGTTATTGAGTGCTTTCTTTTTCTACTCTTATTGCATGTTTGCATGCACACGTATTTTCCCTTGTTTCTTTAAATGATGCGGGATTTCGCGATATCATTTAGGCAGGACCCTAAAATTGTAAACTTTATATGTTTAAAAGTCTAATAAAATATTAAAGAGATAAATAAATTTTAGGATTAAAATATTCGAGATTTTAAAATATACTTTACTTTCTTGCATGGCCTTGAAGTAGGATTTTAAATGGGTTGCATTGCATGGCTATCACCCAGTCGTACTAATAGAGGCCTCACTTGTGCCTGAAGTACCCGCTACGAATACTTGCATTCATATTTGCATGTCCCGAGGGAGGAGTCCTAGTGCTTCTCGATACGGCGCTTGACATACCTTTATAGGTGGTTGTCTAGTGCGCTGGGGTGTTAGAAGGCTCCCGATCCGGACGGGGGTGTAAGTCCTTTGTTTGGAGCGTTTGCGGCTTTGTAGTGAACCTGCTTTCTCTTCTTTCTCGAGGCATCCTTGCCGCTTTGGCGAGTGTAAGACCCGCCTCTTGGAGCTCGGCTTATAGTCGTAGGATGAGAGTTTGCCTTTGACCTTGGAAGTGCAAGGGTCCCCGTGGATAATGCAATTCTTGGATTGCGACCGGGGATCTCGGGATGTGTTGGGTCATTTACCTTGCCGTTCGGGTAGACTTAGGGGTCCTCTTGCTTGGGATGACGGGTTTGTGATACCACGAGCTTGGCTACCTCTGCCTTTAGGATTACTCCTTCCTTCCTTTGACTACCCCTTTGTTGAGCCCTTTCGCTCCTTGACTTCGTTGATATCATTTTGACGGCCGTCTTGGTCAGTGCCGCCGTTTGGGATACGACGATTTGTCATACCTTGTATAGCCCCGGACGTGCTTTGACGTGTTTAGGGATGCCAGTGAAGATGATTTAGGTTATTAGTGGGTTTCATATCTTGATGAGCCGCTACCCCATTTGGGATGTGAGAGACTCACTCTGCGCGATGGCAAGCGAGGCTTTGAAGCGTCGAGACTTTCACGCGGAATAATCTCCCCTTTGATTACTGTATACCCCGAATTCGCATGATAATATAAAGCGAAACTCGGCTTTTATCGAGTATTCGCACAGGTATCTGCAAGATGTAATTAACCGGTAAGAGATACGTTCCTGCGGGAGTGCTCTTGACCCCGAACGGTACATACACTTGACTCTGCGGTTATGGGTAGTCGCAGATACTTAACCGCGAGATATTGGTTCGAGGAATTATACACTTTTATCTTGTTTGGGCGGACGTATGACTTATCCTTGCGGAGTTTATTGCACGTAGACTCTCCATGTTTTTCTTTTCTCTTGTTTTGTCGTTTTTGTCGTATGTCCCTTCTTATTCGGTTCCTCTCCTCTTCGAATCCCACTTATTTGATTCGGGAGGGAGATTTATTCGAATAGGGGAAGTATACGACAGTAATATTTGGCGACTCCTTTTAAAATAAAAAAGAGAAAAAGAATGGCGAAAACACTACCTTCTTCTTGCCTTTTTTTTACTTGTCTTTTGGATTGATCGCAAAACTCGTGCGGTTGTTGCATCGAAAACGGCTTGCGAATATGAATTAGAAGAAATAAGTATGGATTGTTGCTCGGGGACAACATCCTCATTAAGATCCTGGTGGGAAGAGCGAGTTATCCCTCGTATTCTATTTATCATAAAAGCGAGATTATTATATCGAGGTTGTGATGGGAAATAGTAGGGGGTTGAGCGGAGTTCGGCATTCGCATTAGGGGTAGAAGTAACGTGTGATCCAATTTTTAGCAAAGTTCCTAGTATCGGTATCGGTTGATACAGGGCAAAAGGCAGTAGGTAGAGCACATTGAGGGTGTCGAGATAAAACAATTTGAGCGAAGGGGCTGCCCGAGAGGTTGTGATTTGGGGTTCATCCGTTGAAGTGGGAATAGAGTGAGGGATAATCGCATTAGCATCGACGATGGGAAATTTCCTGCGGGGTGGGCACTTCCATGTTTAAAATAGAAGGTTAGTTTGTGCGTCTAAAATTGATAATAAAGGGATTAGAGGTATGCTCTTGGGGTGCCCTTTCATTTGTGGGAGGTTTAAGGTTGGGGTGCGAACGATAAGATATGGTAGAGGTATGTCCGAACATAGCACGATGGGAGCGATATGAAGGGTGAGTTCCCGCATATGACTTTTTGTCAATACCCTTTATGATTAGAGCCAATCTAGAATTCATCCGGATAGGGTTGGATTTAATATCCTTTTCAACGAAATGGCTTATCGAAGTTCTTTGCGGTGGGATTCATCCCACTAGACGAAAGGTTTACGAAAGCCTTAGTTAAAGAAAACACAATCTCATAGTTAAATAAATCATATTTAAAGCGGGAACTTGACTGAAACGGGAATTATGGGGGATTCGGCCTTAGGGTGAGAGTCGACACTCCATTTGAGACTTTCATAAGTTAGTTTTCTATGCGAAGTACTTACACAGCAAAGACGAGTGGTATAATCAGCATCATTTGACAATTGTATTAATATGTGCCTTCCATCTAAATGCCCGATATGCCGGGAACCGGTAAGCTTAGGTAAATCAAACTCCATACATGTATCGGAAGTCTAGCTTGGGGTGTCCATACATTACTCAACCAACGCGAAACGGCATACGGAGGCGAGAATATTAGTTTCCTCCTAAGAAATAACCAACGCGGGCTTACCATTTTTCGATCGAGCTTCTTAATAAAAGTATAGTCACCTCCACCAAGTTCTAATGCGTCGTGAAAAGCTTGCGGGAAGTAGCATGAATACTATTTTTGGTCGGAGAGGGAACCTCACGTGCTTGCCTCGACATAACTAGCCATGCGGGTAAAAAAGAAAGCAAGAGGGAAAGGATTACCGGAAGGAGAACACTTAGTGAGATCGCCATGGATGCCGGAAAAGCGATACGCTAGCCCAGGCTCCATGCAATATATCATTTTGAGTAAATGTATATATAAAGAATGGACAGAGGCTATTATACGAGGCCTCGGCCACTCTCATGTACCTAACTATTCGAGAACCACCCTCACTACCGGCAAACGGGCCGGAGGGGATTCAAACGGGCAGAGGGGATTCAAACTCGTGATCTAAGTGGGCTTACAACCTTCGGAAGGCTGCTTCCTAACGGTCACGCATTTTATGCATATATATATATATATATATATATATATATATATATATATATATATATATATATATATATATTCTTTATTTGAAATTTAAACATGAAATAACCCATGAAACATATGAAATAAAACATGCAATAACAACGATAAAAATAACACAAGCACCTAGCCTTGGATTGGACTTGGGCTAGGGTCGATCCGAGTAGAAAGTTGAATTTACAACTTAGTTTAACTCAAAATTAAGCTAAGGTATGATATGAAATATGATGTAACACCAAGATAAAAATGAAGAAAGAGGAAAAAAGATAGGGTTTTACTAATTGAAAGTAAAAAAAAAAACAAATAGGAACACATGAAACCCCAAATTTTCAAATTTATACTCAAAAAACACTAGTGGGTGCATGCACATATTAATATGCATGCAGATATGCGTATGTGCATATAAATGCTCATGCAAGTACGATTGTGCCACTAGTCGATGTTCAAATATTCTGCATGGGAGAAGTTCGTGAACTAACCCAACCTGATTTGACCCGCACAACTACCATCAATGCTCATTTTGGCTTGACTTGGCCAGTATCAGCTTGCTACCCTGTGCATGTCCATGTGCCTTGAAACTATGTGCTCGTTACTCTACAAGCATTCTCATGTGCCCCGCCTTGTATGCATGTGCTTGTAGTGGTGCCCCCGCCGCTCTGTTGCATCCCATGTTGCATCCATGCTTGCCTACAAATTCTAAGACATCTTTGAAGCATATTTATGCTTATTTGCTTGCATGCACTTGCATGTGTGTCCAAGTATGCATACCTTCATGCCAAAATACCAAACCACTGTTGTCCGACCGCCACTAACACTACTAGCAATGACATGAACCAATTTCTTTTCTAAAGTATTTACTACTTCACGTATTGGTATTATGGATTCAATTTTATCATTTTTGAAGCTCCATGAAGCTTCACTAACAAATATTACTTATTCCAATTTAGCTTACAAGTTTTTGTTTTTTTTTTTTTGGATGTGAAATGATAACGAAGATTTTCATATCAAATTAATTTTTTTATGACATAAACACTAATATCCTAATATAGTTGGAAACTAATACGTCGTCAATAATTTTTTATAATCTAGCATGAATATCAATGCATTTTTTTATGTAATAAATGTTCTAGACTCAAATTCAAGATCATCCAAGGTGGTCTTGCTTTAATAATTTTATAATCAAACTGATTATCTCGATAAGATAGACTCAGTGATATCAAAATTGGTTCAATCTAAGCCTAATCAAGTTCAAATTAAGATATTGAAGAATATTTGGAGGCTTTTAATTATTAACTAAGTAGTCAAATGAACTCCAAATTTAAAATGCCTATAATCAAATCGAGCATCAAGATTAGTGAAATCTAACAAGCCTAAGCTCGCTTGATTTTAATGTCATTAGTGCCTTTAAATCATTTAAAAAATCCATTATGATCAATAGGGCTCAATGTGAGCCATTCAATGAGGTGGTTACTAGAGTTATTTGTCAAATGATCAAATCCCTCTACCATAAAGGCTAGAAACATATCCCCTCTCTTCACGTAGAGGAGATCGAGAGAGTTGAGTTCTAGTGTTGTTCTGGATTAAAGACCCAGTGATAAATTTTGACCTATGTAGTCATTGACCACCATCGAGCGCCAACTATCGACCACCATCGACCACTATTGACCACCCTGCTAACTCGTCGCTTTCAATGAACACAACTAACTAATGATGTATCTCAAATACAATATGATTACTTATCTCAAATATGATATAATGATGTATCACAAATACAATGTAAAAATGTATCTCAAATATAGTTTAAACGAATAACATCGTATTGAAGATCAAAAAAATGCTCAGTAACAACTGCTTACGATCGTCGTATTTAGGATATGGTGACATCTTATGGACTCATGAAGTGTTTTATAAGTTGTATACTGATAAGTCCTGTCCCTAGCGTAAAATAGTAAATTCGAGAGAAGGGTTATAGTCAACAACCGGAGCAGCACCAACTACGGCTTCTATTGCTAGCTACAACTAAAGTAACTATATGACCAAGTATGGTATTTATGTTCAACTAACATTAATGTAGCTACCAACTATGGCTTATATGACCAACTATGGCCTATGTGACTAACTGCTAATGCATATTCCAAATATGGCCTTTGTGGCCAACTAACATTATTACAGTAACCAATTATAGCATATGTGACAAACTACGACATATGTGGTTAACTACTACTACAGTTACCAACCACGGTTTATGTAATAAATTGTGTCTTATGTGGCTAATTTTTACTATAGCTTCCAAACAAGGATCGTGGCTAATTTAGCTTATGTCGCTAACTCCTGTTACAACTATCGACTACGACCTATGTGATTAATTATAGTTTATGTTGCTAACTGACATTAAAGCTTCCAACTACAGCCTCTATGACTAACGAAAGCTGTTGCAGCTACTAACTATGGTTTATGTGACTTGTAATTACTAATACATGAAGCCAACTGCTACTACAGCTACCAACAATGACCTATGTGACCAATTACAGTCTATGTGGCTAAGTGCTACTACAGCAATGACCACGATCTATGTAACTATCTAAGGCCTATGTAGTTACCTCTTATTAGAGCTTCCAGCTACATCCTGTATTGCCAATTGAAACTACTGCAACTATCAACTACAATTTATGTGATCAATTATGGCCTACGTAGCTAATTTCTACTACAACTTCCAACTACGAACCATCTGACTAATTCAAATTATGTGGCTAGCTATTACGACAACTATTAACCATGCATGACATATGTGACTAACTACAACTTATGTAGCTAACTTCTACTGCAGCTTCCAACCATAGTTTATATGACCAACTGACACTATTATAGTTACCAACCATAGCATATATAGCCATCTTATGTTATTACAGCTTCCAAATAAAACTTTTTTGGCCAACCGACATTACCTAAGTGACCGACTTCAACATATGTGGCCAACTATAGCTTATATGGCTAAATGTTATAACAACTTTTAACTACAACCTCTACAACCAACTAATCTTGTAACAGTAACCAACTACGACTTATGTGGCTAACCGCTATTGTAGCTTCCAAATACGAACTTTATTTATTATAGTAACCAAACACAACTTATGTGACCAATTATAGTCTACATCGCTAACTGTTATTACAGCTTCCAACTATGGCCTTTTATGGCCAACTCACATTATTATAACTATAAAACTATGACTTATGTGGCTAACTGCTATTGTAACTTGTAATTATAACATCTTTGACCAACTAACTCTAATACAGTAATCAACTACAACTTATGTAACCAACTACGACCTATATAACTAACTGTTGGTGCAGCTATCGACTTTGACTTATGTGACCAACTAAAGACTATGTAGCCAAGTGATATTATAGCTTCAACTTATTGGTTTTTATGGCCGACTGGCGTTATTACAGTCATTGGCTATAGCATTTAAAACAAACTACTGTCTTTCTAGAACCACATTTATGATTGCCCAATTATGTCTAATATACATGAACTACTATTGTACATCTCTAATTATCAGCATTGTAATTTTATCTTTTCTAATTAATGAGAAAAGTGGACTACATTCTTACGATTATATAGTGGATCATTTTGATTGGGTTAAGCCTTGTAGTTTTTTCTCATTTTAGGGTTTTTCCAAGTAAGAAGAATTATCGTCTCCCCGCCCTATTTTCTATTATTTGTGTGTGTTGGATTTTGCTTGCAAGACATTAAATTATCACTCTACTGCTACAAATCTTTCAACACAAAATAAGGAATGCCATGTTTGAAGTCATTCATAAAAAGTTGTTATTATTGACCTTGAAAGTATAAAGATGTTCCAAGATCTGAAGACTTTATTCTGGTGATATCTAATGAAAAGAAAAATAATTGATATGTCAGTAGTAGGGGTAAGGGTCATTAATTGGTGCGCTAGTACAATTCCTACCTGTTTTGGAATATAAATATAATGCATCAACTCAAAAGAGGGATGGCACCAATTTATATGAAATATATTTGGCCTTTTTTGGTCATAATTAGAAACACGTAGCAAATGATAGCCTCGTGGAATTGATCTCATGAAAGAAGAGTTGACGCAACCGCTCATCTAAATAAATATCTTGTATCAGTGTGACGTATTATTTTATGAGTGCCATTAGCATGTCATGAGCCTCGTTGGAAATTTATAAGATTGTATTAGCCGGTCTGGCCAACATTTTTTATAGAGATTGAATCTGGCGTCGAGACTTTTGAATTTTTTTTTTCTTACATTTATTTCAGAAATTATTAAAAGTCGTCCATACCAAAGTCAACTCCTTTAGCATTCGGAGGCTGACTTTGAAATTTAGGGGACTACGTGTATCTTTAAAGGTTCCCTGGATTAAATGATGAGATGAGTTTGTCTAGTTCAACGGCGAATGCACGCAGTCGGTCTCGGTATGCGAGCGCGTTCTATCTCGTGACAAGTATGCCCAACTTTTCTGTCGTTTGACGATGCTAATTGCGATGGTGAGTGCGTCATTATTATTATTAAAGAGAACTGTCATCTGTCTTGAATAATTTAGACGCCAACTAGTGGTCGCACCCCTTTACTTATTTCGTTGACTTACTATTCCAATGTTTTTTTTTTTTTAAAGCAGAAGATTGACTTAAGAAAAACAAAAGAGCAGAAGATTGCATCTTTGGAGGGAAAAAAATTTGTGTCTGTCAATTGTACACAGAGCCGTGTACGTAAAATTGCACACGGGAATTACACGTGAGTTACACGGGAGGTACAAGAGACCCTCTTGTACCTCCCGTGTAACTCTCGTCTACAAATGGATGAAATAGAATGGCGGGTTATAAGTGAAAAACACGGGAGGTACAAGGAGGTTATAACACGTTTGTAACCCCCGTGTACTTTTTTACGTATGCATTTCTGCGTACGGTTAACGGACGCAAATCTTTTCCCTTTAGAGGCAGGGACCAGATCCGATGACGCTTGAAGCGCCTGTGCCGCTGCGCATTTCTCAGTGGAAAAATGCGACAATACTTCATTTATAATGAAACTTTTGACTTCGTAATTGATGAACTATTTTTATTATTTTATTTTATTAGAAAATTACATATACAACACACAATTCTTATGAATTTATTTATCTCACAGTTAAAGTTTTATTTTTTATAAAAATAACACTATGGATTGAAATATGAATTGACTGTTAAAAAGTGATAATGAGTATTATTTCTTATATGATACTTGTATATATGAAAATTTTGATAAGTAAATCTATAAGAATTGGATGCTATATATTTTAGATCACAGTTTCCCGAGTCCCGAGGGTTGCTTAAACGTCTCTCTTTGGCTCTCTTTTGTTTCTAACAATCTACACCAGAACTTGAGTTGTCGATTATAATAACATCTCACAACCAAAGTCTTTAAGCTTGTCATGTTTTATCCATGGTTACACTACAGAAATTATGCACTATCCATATTGAAAACAAAACGATGGCAAATCTAGCGGTGATATAGGATTATCATTGAATTTGGGTCTGTTTTGCTTCTATTTTCTTCTATGGGTAAAATTAGGGTCAATAATGTAATTTATGTTGAAACTTTCTGACATAATGTTTTTGCGTCAGACTTATGTGTTCATTGTGTTAGTTAATATCGAGGATGGTAATACATCTACTTTGCGTTGAAAGATCCAACATAAATAGTTTATGCCAGATTTTCAATGTTTTACAGTCAAAGATATCGACACCCGACAAAGAATATTTGCAATGGCTACATCGAAATATCAGATGCAAATCAAGCACAAAATTACTAAACATAAAAAAATTTAAAAGAACGATTAGACTCATACAACATGCAAGCAGCAAAAAATAGTCTGCATGCAACAAATAACATATATCACAACAACATATTAATGCATTACAGCAACACAGTCTAGAACTCAAATATATACCAATAACCAAAAAGTAAAATAATGTAATAAGTAGTCCCAAATTTCAACAATAAAGTTCACATACAAGTCCATAATAGAAGTTCAATAGAATGTTGAAAAATAGAAAAAAAAACATAAAAAAACCTTGATGCTCATTCCCCTCCTCCTCCTCCTCCTCCACTACTATAGACGTCATCGGTCGCTCATCATCGGTCACTTGCGCTGCCGATCTGATAAACTCTCCGCCATGCATGCAATGGAATCCTCCCTGGCCTTGAATTACCTAGTCACGTAACTAACAGAGCTCTTCATTCATTACAGCAACCTGTCTGGCAAGAGTATCAAGATCTAGTTGTGACGAGCTCAAGGAATTCACAGGAGCATGGGAGATCTCAACCTCAAATGATATGCCCTTCGCACCGAGGCCATAGACCCTTCCCTTCTTCTTTTTCCGCTACCTGTGTCCATAGCTCAAAATTGGACAATGTAGTGGTAGAATGGCTACCACTACTGCTGGCAGATGTCTGGGGCTGAGAGGCCAATTGCCTCTCTCGAAGCAGCTCGTACTCCACCCGCATAATTAAACCAATTCTAATTAACATGTTAATTTGAATAATATGAGTCATAATAAATTTACAAAATAATATTTTTGTACTTACATTCACTCGCTGGAAGTGCTTGGAGACTCAATGTCATTTCATCGATGCAAGTCCGCAACGGAGGGTTCGTGACTCAACCACTTGGCATGAAACCCAATAGTGTCGAGCTATGTGTGATTGTATGCTTTATTGAATGTGTGGATGAATTTTTCCGATGAATATCTATTTATCAATTTAGTTATATTTTATTTTAAAATTTTAACATGTAAACTTAAAGTATAATTTGGTGTAGGGCTTATATGATTATTATGAGTGAGGATAAGTTACCTAGCTCGGTGAAGCCTTTTGATATATGGGAGAATTGTACCTAGGGAAATATAGAGATGAATCAAATATAAAGAATAAAAAGATCCACATGTCCTTTAAAACTAAGAGCATGATCTATATAAGGGCAGAGCTCAGTTATAAATTTTACTTTTACTACAAGGTATACTACGGTACATAGCCATGTAGCCTGTTTTATCATATTATCTTTTTGGTGGTGTTTCACAGTGTGTTTACTATTGTGTGTGCTTTTAGAATAACTATTGTTTCTTAGGTTTATATCAATGATTTTGTATGGCCAAAATGTAAATGTTAGTCTCCTTAAAAAATTAATTATTTACCTAACATAATTAGCTCATACTCCAAATAATAAATAAACAACCCTAGGAAAAATAATAAAAAAAAAATGAATTTGGTACTTTAGAAGAAACTCTCTATTTGTAAAGCATATTATTCCTACTCCATTTTTTTAAGGCACTTTACTCATTATGCATAAGATTTCATATAACCTATGCGGATGTGCACAACCTTTTGAGAAAGTAATGCCAATAAAAAAAAATAGTCTAATTACATTTTAAATTTTAAAGCATGTATTTCATGCATTAGACTAGGAATGCCAATCAAAAAATAATGAATCAATTTAAATGTTGTAAAATATTATATTAGCTAGGTGAACTATACTTACATATTCAGGCCACTTGATCAGTCGAGTTATAATCTTCACCAATTTTCTAAATTTTAACAATAGCCTAGCATGCCCCATATTTTCATGTGATCAAATGACATAATTTTGAGATGCTTTGCTGGAGTTTGTTAGTTACCCTTTCTAGACAGAGTCATTCCAGTAGATTCAAACATAATTCACTCTCAAGTGGGTTTGAATCATATATTTTATTAGACAATGTTTGAGTTCTCTAATTTGCTACAAAAATTATATCTAAATGTCCAAAATATAAAACTTAACTATAGTATAGTTTGAAGCATTACTAAGTCTTTCAATATCTAGTATTTCATATAAACCTTCCTCATCTGGCTAATGATAAGAACTATTCCAAGTTTGAACCAATCCAAATTGAAATTTTAAATTAGCATCTTTGAAAACAAAATATTAAAAATTTATATAAACATAAGAGCCACTACTTTAATCATGATTTTAATTAAATAAAGACCACCTTTAACCTACAATTAACCACAGTGCCACCGTAGAGAATTTGAATCCCATAATAGATAATATCTATGACACCCAAATTAGATAAAGAAACAATTCTTGATTATATAATCCTCGAGTCCTAAAATTATTTATATTGTGAATAGATTCACTACGTAATAGTATTTTTGTATTTCTCAAGATGATATATTATTCATGATGTATAGTTTGAAAGAAGATATTTTATCACTAGCATGGTTGTCAATACTTCCCATGCCAAAAATAAAAAAATAAAAACACCATAGAATTATAGAATTCTTGTTGTAAAGTGCATGTTAGCTGATATAATTACACATATCATAATATATATTTAGCTAAATAACATATTATTGTTGACTAACAATGTCATAAGTGCCCATCAGCTTGAAATGTGTGCATTCTTGCATCCATTGTATTTGTTCAATAGAAATTGTTATGCATAACTACTCTCATTTTTACGTAAGGTGTTTCTAGTGGTGTCTCTTAGAGTAAACTTTGAAGAAGTTTTCATCTTTACATTCTCTTATGTCTCTTTGAAAAATGGATATTTTGATTAATGTTTCTTTTAAATTTTATCACAAAAGATTCAACCTAAATGAAATTTTATTAAAAAAAGGAAGTTTTATGGGTGGTTGAGAGATTGAATACTATTTTATTTAAAACTTTCTTTTGTATGTGATCACAAAGTTTAATTATTTGAGTTAACTCATCCACTTTATATGCTAAACCCACTAAAATGTTCTTTGATTATGAAAATACAAAAGTTATTTATAATCTAAAAATATAACAACCTTCATCCCTAAAAGGTAAGCAAACCAATATTTTACTACTTGATGTAATGTCAATAACCTTTCACCATAGGTGGGGTGGTTCTTTTAAGATCCTTAACATATCTTAGAATAAAAAAGAAATGAATCTCCCCTCATGCATTTGCTTACATTACCTATCCAATAGCATATAATATTAGTTTGAATGTTCATTATAAATTTGATAAGGCTAGCATAGGGAACTTAGTTATTTATTCCATCAATAAATTGAGTTATTCTCTTGTTTTTTACTCCATTCAAATTTAGCATTGATCCTATTCAAAGCATATAAAAGGTATGCAAGCATTAAAAATAGTGAATGAACTCACTTATATTGACAAGACATTATGGAAACTTCTTATATTAGTTATAATATATGATTGAGTTACTCCTTGGTTTTTTTTAATATATTATTTTAGAATCAATGTTCATCTCTCTATTATCCCCCACAAACCGCACATTAAGGAGAGATTTTTTTAGTAAACTCATTATTTTTAATTTGAGATAAATTAGTTTTGCTCTAAAAGAAGGAAGACCCTTAAAATGCTTCAATGCTTCTATGGTTGACATTAATATCATTCAGATTGATAATAAAAAAAATGAAAATTTTATGATAATGATCACAAAGCATCATGTATTAGCCTTAGGATTATAACTAGAGTATTGTACAATCCAAATGACGTTACTATCCACTAATACAACAATCATTTGATTTTGAGAGTTGCCTACCTTGTATCAATCTCATTAATATGCACTGGTTGATAACAAGCTTTGAGACCAAAGTTGGTGCATAAGATTGAAGGATTCAATTTTTTGTAATAGTTCATTGATGTGCTCCAATATATAATGATCATTTATTGTTATATTATTGAGAACTCAATGGCCAATACATAATCTCCATGTACCACCTTTTCTGGGATCATTATAATAGGTGATCTACAAGATGGATTACTAGATTTATAATTCCAATCTCTAGCAACTCCAAAACTTCAATTTTGATCTCAAATTTCAATGAATAAAATTTGATACTTGGAAGGCTTGGGAATGGCATGTTTAAGATTAGTTGAATGTCATACTCCATGGTTTACTTCAATGATAATCTCTATACCTCCTAAAAAAATCATGCTCCTTTAGAATTTGTTATACTTGTCTATATTTGATCCCGCTCAAAGCAGATAGAATAAATTTCTTATTCAATCATGAAAATCATAAAAACAAAAAAAAAAATTCATAATTTATAATTTTACTTACTGTTATTCTATTATGAAATTTGTTGTTGCTGCATAGTAATTTTAGTTTTTTTAGTAAGCATTTTTTTACATCCTTATTCTTTGTGATCAATAGGTGTGGCATTACATATAATTAACATGCATGTATAGATAATTAGATATAGCTTGATAGATTCTAAGTGAAACCAGGTTATATAGCATCTCATCAATGTAATCCTTAGTAATAATCTTCAACTAGTATTGGTGATCAATCCTCATCTTGGACCGCTTCTAAAAGAAATCCAAATATAAGACATTTGATGATTTATGGTATTCAATCCCAGCTTCTACACTAGAATAGAAGAAGTGAGGTTGCTATGATTACTGGTGTCGGAGATGGCACTAGTTACATCTTATTTGAGCTGAATCCTCATAGTCAATAATTCTTCTCATGTGTTCATAATAAAGGATGACCAAATCACCATATCCTTTAATATTATCACATGAGAGAGAGATAGATCTTTCTTTCATACCAGATTAAGCGCAACATTGTCTTTGGCATTAGCAATTATATGTCCTTTCAAATCACTTTTCCACATTTTACAAATGTGTCGAAGGGTCTGCCATAATTATAATTCTTTTATGTAAAATTTGACTTAAAGATGGAAGTTAGTTTTAGAGCACTACCCGTCTTTTTTTCCTTTCTTTTTGTTTTTCTAAAAGTTAGTAACTCTTCCTATCAAGTATGGTGCCTTTTTCCTTCTTTTTTTTATTCTTGTGCTCCATGGCTATTTTCATTATTTCAGTTTAATTGAGATAAAAAATTGGAAAGAAGTAAAGTTCACTTAAATTTTGTGAATATGATCGTATAATATTCATCAAATAAAATATTTTCAGGAGAGTTACTCACAAAATAATCATCTGATTTCAAAACTTCATGGTTTACTACGTCACAAATTGCTCAACATGTCTCAAACTGTGCAGTTCTCCACCAGTCTTCTATATATCCCATTCAATGGAAATCTTATCATGTCAGCTGCCTAAGCCTCCCCTAGTGACATTGTGGTGTTAATTCATCGTTTGACAGTATTTCTTCAAGTCAAAGTATAACGATTTAATCTCATTTTGGTGAAGATAATCTTGCTATGGGTTTGTACCCATTTAGGGTGAAGTAATTTTTTGATCAATCGATCAATGCATGAAATTACTTAACATCCTCTGCATCATCTCATGTATGAATCTTCACATTGACTTGTACTTTGAAGGTTGCACCCGTCACAAGCAGCCTCATCTCATCCAACCATGTATGCATTGGTCATAAGAGATCAAGGAGGATTATAACTCTGTCCGACAATCACAATTGTATTTGCTTGCATGCTCATCCATTCAGTCACTTGATTAAGTAGATATAATGTAGGAACATTTTCAGCGATTCATTGACTTGCTTAACTTTTTTTTTTCCTAACCATTTTCTTGACTCGAGGCATCTCCAAGACAAAAGTGACCCTCCCTTATTTTTTTATCCCTTCAACATTTCTACCATGGGGGAAATATATAACGCCTTGATCTGTGGATGAACCTTTTCAGTTTTCACTTCATTTAGATGGTTTAAAAACTGTCTTTGAGTTGAGAGAAAATGGTGAAAACGCCATGTAGCATCATTAAAAAAATGATGGCAGCAAAATAATAGTGGCAACTTCAATGATTATCAAGAGCAAACAACAGTTGGCAGATTTGAAATCAGCAACCAATGTCAAACACAAAGCAAGGCAGTAAAAGGCTGTGAAGAAAATAGCGGCATCTAGCTATGAAGTATAAGTGTAGATGTTAAGATCGGTATCTAATTTTCCGATGCAAATAAAAAAGAAGAGAGGGGACACGAAAGAAGCATATGACCTAAAAAATATTCAGAGTCTGTGATTGATTTGTGTATTTAGTATGTATGTATGTATGTATGTATTGATGCAATAGCGTTAATTTTTACACTTGTTCGAATGACTGCGGCCGCCTCAATGGCTGTTGCAACTTGCAATCCAAATATAATTGGCACGCAGCACCACAATTCCTGATTTATGACGACCTTTTAACTCGAAAAAGGGGACAATAAATAACAAGAAATTGTATAAAAAAACCGATGAGTGAGATGCAGCGCTCGATCATGCTTGCGTTGCCAGTGACGGTGCTGCTGCTGAGACTTTTGGCTGGAATTGGATGGGATGCGACTTGCCGGCCTCATCGGGGAGTGTTCGGCGGGTGGGGAAAAGGGTGGCCCAACTTGTTGCTGTGAGCGTGAATCCGAGAATGAAGATTACGGTGGAAACGGCCAAGATGGCTGATCCAATATACACGCCGTCTTTAACCAGGTAGCACTCTCCGTCCAGCCAACCTCTCCCGTATGCCTGCTTATTGCTCATGCTCGAGGCAGTACCCAGCAGGATGGCAGCCAGTGCAAAGCTCAACCTGAACAAAGCCACCTAATTAATCCACTATATTTCTCTTTCAATGATGATCAATATACATGTATTGATTAATTAGAGACGCGTATAATAGGCCTACCAGGATAGAACAAGAAGAACAATCGAAGCTGACCGCCTTCTCCTGGAATTGCCGGAGCAAATTCTGGCTCCTGCTGCTGAGGTTCCCGCGATCTGGGCGACAGATAGACACACCAACGCCGTTATCCCTAAAATGAATGCGGAGCTCCTCTGCAGCGAGCAGAGGCTTCCATCCAGTTTCAAGTCTCTTGTAGCCTGAGGATCAGGAATACGCAAAATTCACGGATGACAGATTACGATTGACAATTAGCTAACAAAAAGAATCACTATCGATGAGATCGATGATGTCGGTCACCTTGGATTTGGTGAATTCGGCGGCCACGCAGCAGGAGAAGGCCACCATGCCCAAAAGCAGAACTGCCGATGAGATGAAAAGCTGCGGCACACGGCATCCAGGTTGCTCCATCTGTGGGGCGGGGCTGGAGGAGCGGGGGCGTAGGCGGCTGGAAGTGCGGTCGCTAGATCTGGGATAGGGATGCTTTACTTGATGGATTTTGCTTGGCTGGAAGAAAAGGGATGATGGTTTCCTTCCTCCCTGCTCGGCCTTGGGTTTTCCTCGTACGGAGAACTACCTCCATTTACTTGTAGCAGCTGGAATTTTAGGACAAACAATCACCTCCCAGACTTGGTTTTTTGGATTGTTGGACTGGCTAAGGGGACTGAATACTGGAAAAGCCTCCAAATTTGAATCAGCATCCACCATGACAAAAAATGTTTTAATGATGGCCGGCCTTTCCACCGAGAGTCGGTCAACGGCTGCTGCAAGCGATGAGAAAACAAAGGGCCTACGGGAGTGGTTTAACCAAAAATTATTTTTATCACCACTGGGTCGGCAGATGAAAGTAGGAGGAAGATTCGACTTGCGAGGCTGGCTTTCAGCCTTGAAGCGATCGTTCGATGAACATGAACGCAGTAGCGCTCCATTGCCAGGAATGAAACTCCTAGCGAGGCGATGTGATGAACACTAGTAATTTGGAAAATTTTGCTTCATATGTTGATTTATAAATATGTCACTGAGAATCCAAGGCAACCAACACTCTAACAGTCTGTTTGGGGTGGCTGCAATTTATTGAATAATCTGTTGATAAGCTGATTAAAAATAATCTGTCGTTAAGTTAGGTGTGTTGGCTATTATAAATTTTTATTTTTTTGGAAAAGTTATACCGCAGTCAGGAAGCTGTTACCACACATAGATAGGTGCGGTGTGAAAACTTTGTTTCCAGCGTTTTGAAAACACATAAGCTGTCACAACGCAGTTTACCCAAACATGTTTGGTGCATTTTCAAAACACCACTGCACCAAATAAGTTGCCCCAAGCGAGCTCTAAGTGTGCATTTGTTGAAGCCGTGATTGTAGAAAAGCTGGTTTGATAAACTGATATTAATAATTTGCTGTTCAGAAGCTGGTGTTTCAGAAACTGTTTGTTTAATTGAAAAACAGTTCTGAAAGTATTGTGTATATTGATCTAATGACTGTAATACCTTATGTTTAAAATATTTGAAAAACACAATTCTGAAAGTATTTTTTGCGAAATAAATCAAATGACAATTTATCAAGTAAATTTCACTCACAACCCTCTACGATAAATCAAGATGAATATTAATTGAATAATAATAAATCATCAAATTATGTCTTCCAACATTAACATAATTACTAGAGATTGTGATAGATCAAACAGTTACAGTTGCTAGGTTGCTTAATTAAAGTCATAAATTCATAATTTATATCATCTAAAAGCTAAAAAAACAAGTTTACTTACAAAATAAAAACCTAATGCAGTACAGTTTGTTCTCTGAATTGTATAAACATAATCAAAATAAATACAACGCTAACAACAATAAAATCAATATTGCAATTTCAAAATAAAACAAAAGTAAAGTATTCACAATAACTTCAAGTCTTTGACATCATTTTTCACTGTATCATCAACTGCATGTCTTTTCATCAGTTTGCTCCTATATGACTTCCATTGGTTCATCAACCCATTGAAAAATTTTACAATCTCTATTTGTCAAATTTTTTGTACATCTATAAAATGTTTGTCTTGTATTGTCCCATTTATGAGTCGTAAACATAACACTTAATAGATTGCAATCACAAAAAAAAAAAATGATCAATGTTTGGTCTCATTAGCGTTTATTGAATTACTTTAGCTCATTCTCAATAATGCAATCATGTACATTAATAATTAGCATAAAAATAATGAATTCCTTTGCATATACTTGTATTTTATTCCAAAATTCATGAATAAATTATGTCAACATAACATATAATTATAAAAGAGCAATTACAAATATACCGCTCAATTCCCGCAAGGAGCCACCATTGCTAATCCATCTACAGTAAAACTATAATTGCTTGAGCTAATTCTTACAACAGATGCTTCCTCGTTGTTTTTTAAAATATACATATTAAGATAGTGGAAGGTTATAATAGGAAAATCTCAGGGTTCATAGTCAACACATGGAGGTGAATAATCTGTCTTCAAAAGAAAGCAGTAGACCCATAATGCAGTGGATCTTGGTTGCCGGAAACACATAAGACCAAATTAGTGTATGTAGAAATGCATATAAACAAGGCCATCCAGAAGAACCCCTTGGTTCAAATGACTCTTCATAACCCTCTAAAGAGGCAGCGATCAAAATGCAAAAGAGACACATGCAGGTAAAGCCGGATTAGAAATTTACATGAAAAACTTCCAACATGTGAACATGTGAATATGTATAACACTAAGGAGCTATGTATGTAAATAAGTAACACCTATTAAATAATGAAAAAAATCAATTCTGCATAAGCAACCAAATAAGAAAGCACCTGAATGGCTTTTGTTATATAGCCATAAACTCATAAGCAACCAACAAACTTTTGGAATTCTATTTGCTATAAATTCTAGAGCATCTATAGCTCTCCACAAAACCTAGAAGCAATTTCTATTTTAAAAGTGAAGCCCACCTTTTTATGCATAAACCTGATGCAATCTTTTTCTATCTCCACAGTGAAGCTATCATAAACAATTCAATAACCGTAGATAAAGTAATTGCGAAAATCTGTTCAAAAATGTTTTGTTGCCAACAGTAACAATGTCACATACACTTTAATAATTGTATTTTCAAGGCAATATGATTTCCAACAATTGAGGCACTGAACACAACCAATGGTGTTCAAACAAAATGAGCTGCTAAAAATAAAGGATTGGATAACTTATTAATAGCAACAATCATTTCTAAAAATCTTTCCAAAATATTTCAAACAAAATGAGCTGCAAATATATATTCATTAGAAAACATATTGAACACTTCACAATTCCAAAATATATATTCACTTGAAAACAACCAATTAAATATCCCCTCTGTAGGGAATCCTGTAATGCATCAATCCTCAAGGAATATGCAGCAACCTAGAATGCTAGACAAACAGTAAAAACTACAACAAGAGAAGCTAATAAGCATGAAATTCACTACAAACTAATAGGAAGCTTAGTGCAGCCATTCACTACAAATAAGAGAATCTAACAAGCAAAAAGAGGGCTCAAATTAAACTAGAATCCATAAAATAAACATGTTCATAAGTCTTCCATAGATAGTTATAAATTTCCATGGTAATGACAGCATTGGTTACCTAGGAATTTTTAGGTCTTCATAAGATGCCACATCATTACCACAAAAAACATAACAACATCCTTAATACCTGGGAGCACATAACGACACCACTATAATTCACCATTGCCCACATATATTCTTAATCATAAATGAAGCAGATTGCATTACACAAGTGCAAGTTATGTATGTCACAGATCCAAATAATTGATCCAAATAATTGCGACATTATTAGGTCCCACATAAGTGCAACAGAAACAACAGCAAAATCCCAGGCATTGTAGCCCAAGCATAAGTCATATTTTTCCCAAATAGCAATGTTGTTCAAATAAAATAAGATGCTAAAAAATAAAGGACTGGATAACTTAAATACCTTCCAAAATATTTCAAACATAATGGGTTGCTAATAATTTCTATAGATAGAAGCATAAATCGAGTATAAGACTATATGAAGCCCCATGAACAATGTAGAGTTTGAACTACACAATTACCCTTGTCAAAACTAGTAAAAGATACAGTTCTCATCAACATTGAATTCCTTGAACACAATGAATCACCGGACTTGCTAATATGCAATCCACCAAGAAAAAAAATAATAGGTCTAAAAGTAGTCAACCTAAGACACCATTTGAACAAACCACCATTTAAAGCGGGTCATTTCCAAATAGGAAAAAAATGGAGAAAGCATATCCACAGATCATTTGTAAACCATGAGATTGGTTGCTCAAGAGATTAAGGAAAAAGTCATTTCAATACAAGAAAGCCATTTTTCATTTGTATACCATGAGACAAGGAAATAGTCATCCGCAACAGATGTTCCACACATTCTAAAAGTAGTCAACAGAAGTTGCGGAAATAGTCACCCGTAACAGATGTTTCACACATGTTAAAAGGAGGTATTATCCAGCCCAAACTTAGCATTTGTAATACATAACATTAGACATAAATTGAAAACCAGGCAAGCATAATAAATGTCAAAAATGCGATCAATCATCTACAATACAACACATTAACCGTTAACCAAAGAGTCAATGATTACTTCATGTAACGCATCCATCTCTTCGGCTCCTTCTGCATCACCTATGATCAGGTTTTTCTTTTTATTTACTTATGTCATTCAATATTCATATGCTTGCGGAGGTACTTATTCGTTTTCATCAACATTAGAAAAATTAATAATAGACTGTGAATGATGTAATTATAAAGAGTCATCATTGCAGTGAAAATTTTGATTTAATTATTAAATAAATAAGTTTGCACATCTCTAAGAATTACTCATTTTTTCTTTTAAACATCGAAATCTCTCTTAATCACACCACATAAGGATGGGTGATGCTTATTGAATATCTCTTTTCTTCTACGTACTACTTGACTCCCCCTTTCAAAACTGGTATGTGATATCATGTGCACGAAAATGACTTAAGAAAACCTCATTATAGTTAATATTACCTGTAATATTTGTTCAATATTAATGATGTTTTACTCAAAATGATTGTGTCATTATGAGACTATTAACCTACCTTGTTGAGGAGGTGAAATGTATGGATCGTGTGGCAAATTTGAAGATCCAACTATCATGAGTGCTTCCTTCCCATCCAACCATGATGAAGGTAAAACAAACATTGAAGTCGCATTTTGTCATTATATTTTACGTGGGTGAACCACATTGTCCAATATACGTAATCTTATAAGCATTTGACACACATACATCAACATGTGTCCCATCAATGACACCAATGCAATCCTGCATCACATCTAAATTAACTTATATTATACTATCTGCATTTTTATGTTAGATCGGTATGCATGAAGCAAACTTTGAAGTACGACATATATCGATGATCACATGATATTTGTGCTGGAATTATTTGGAAATTTGGATCCTCATGTTTGATGATTTTGGAGGACATGTGTACCAAAGCAATCAAACCACATGAAACATATCTATTGATGGTTTTGAATGAGTGTTACAATCTCTCATAACCTGCTCTTATGGATTGACTATGTGACAAGATATATAATATTATTGGTAATACCTCTCATAAAAAGCTTCATTAAATAAAGATATAATTGTACATCTTCATAAACTTATGCAGTTTGTTCTAAGATCTTTATCACATCTTGAATGGATGAAAATTGTTTCATGGTGTTAGCTTCAGATGAAAATTTTGTGCAGGCGGTAACTAATTCTGATATTTGACACCTAAGAAAAGCATGACCAATTTTCTTTGTGCGACCTGCCATTGCTTTTTAAAAGAGTAGAGTCTTTGTATGACTAGATTCATTGTTTTCATTTATCTCATGTGATGCTCTCTGAATCAGTTCATCTGACTCTCTATAGGTTATTGGGAATCATGAGAAGTCAAGGAAATGTCAACCAGTCGCAACAACACCATTAAACATGAGATCGAGCTTCTCCTCTAACTCAGACTCGATTACACCAAATCAGAATTTCTTAGCATTTGGCACAACCTGCTATTTAGACAAACAAAAGTAAACATCATTTATAATAGTTCTATGTGTAACATAACTGAATAATTACAAATGATAAAATTTTTATTTTACCTCGAACTTCTTCTTCTATCAATCTGCTGATGCATCTATAGTGTAATTGAATACTACTCAAGTCCAGTTGAGCCTCTTTTGAGCTCTTTCTAATTTTTTTGGTCTTATTTTTTAATTGATCTCATTTATTCTTCAATTGAGTTTTCTCATACAATCTCCCTGTTTTATCTTCAAAATTTTGTGTGACGTTTTACCAACTTTCTTTGTTGAAGTACGTTCCCATCCTTTTTCCTAATTCAAACGCTCTCAAGCAAATGTCACAAAAAAATTATTTTTGTTTCTTTCTCTAAAATAACGAATAATGTATCATCTCTTGTATTGCTCATTTATTATTGTATTTAGCACTTTGAGATAGGATTTAAAATGTTATATAAATATAGAAGATTTGAAGATATTGCCTATAAAACTTTAAGGCACAAAAACATTACTTCTTTCATCGAGCTTTACACACATAACACACAAGTACTACAAATTCACAAATGCAACATGAATTCCAAAAACAAACAATGGATAATAGATTACTTCTTGCAGATACCATTCTAAACTTTTTTTTTTTTAAACCATTAGACCACCCAAATCTTTCATATTAATACAGAATTATCATCATCTAACTTTTAAAGATATAAACCCACTCAAGCATAGGCAAGCTGTCCATTATTAAAGAAAATTGAAGTTTTAGATGTTACAAATGTAAATACATAAGAATTGAGTGTTGTGTATGCAAATCGTCTTTAATAATCATCATAACTCGAGTTTGTTCCATAAATAAGTGGAATCTACATATGAGATATCGATCATAAAAGTTTAAGGCACGAATGCATTACTTTTTTCTTCAAGTTTTACACACATAACTCGCAAGTACTAAAAATTCACAAATGCAACATAAATCCCAAAGACAACCAATGGTTATCACAAAGAGTGAAACATAAAAGTGAAATGAGATAACAAGACTCTAATTTTAGGACCACCGCTAGTAACTTTAAGAAGTGAAGTCCACCTTTTTATGCATAGCTTCGTGACACCATAGTATTATACACGTAAATATGAAACTTTAGTTGTTAGATAGATATATTTAAAGGAATTGTGTGATAAACACGTTAATTCACCATAAAACTCTCACTTCAAATGAAACAACAATGGTTGAAGCTTGCAGATACCATTCATAGGTTCTCCTATAAAATTATAGAAAACATATTTGTTGTAATACATAAGCACTTTTTTCTAAAATTCTCTCGCATAAAGCTTAAATAAAATAGATGCTCACAAACATACCATACAAATAGAGCAGAATAATATTTACATCAACGGTTCAACTAAACTATCCAAAAATCAGGAGGCATTTACATGCAGTAAAGTCAATTCCTATGTATTCACATATCTAACATCTAAACTTTTCTTCATTTTTTTCAAACCAATATACCACCCAAATATTTCATATTAAAACAAAATGCCATCATCTAAACCTTAAAAAGAGAATAAACCCACTCAAGCTTAGCCAAGGTGTTAAGTATTTTTAAAAAAATGAAGTTTTAGGAGTTATATATGTAAATACATACGAATTGAGTGGTATGTTTGAAAAATCTTCCTTAAAAATCATCATAGCTTGAGTTTATTCCATAAATAAGTGGAATTTGGGAAGGAACCTTCTGCATATGCCCCAATTCATCGCAACACATAACTAGTTTTTTCTAATGCTGAAACAGGAAAATAATTTCAAGAAAGAAAAAAACTTGGGAGAAATAGCAGAGATTTCAAGCATAAGAATTTTGATACATCCATAAATGCCATTGGTAACACGCATGGATGATGAATCAACCTATCATGCATAGGTGAAAGTAGTTATTCCAAGTAAAAAAGGGCAATTTTGTTTTTCTTTCCCTCCACCAGAAATAATGCCTTTCAAGAAGAACCTAGGAGAAAAATAATGGCAATGAAGAATGTAGGAGCATGAGAATGGCTGAGTAGAAGAATGTGGGAGAAGGGGATTTGCAAAGATGTTGCCTGCGGCGAAAGGGAGACGAGAACCGGCGAGATGAGGTAAGGCTAGCAGGCAGACCTTCTCGAGCAGAAAGGCACAATCGTGGGGAGCGAAGCAGAGTGAAGGGTAAAGGCATAAGTATTTATTCACAGACCACATAATCCACCATGTAGTTCGCGGTCGCGAATAAACAGTGAGGAGAAATGAAAGCCTCAACCACGGAATGAAAAAGTCGAGAACCAAACAGTTATAAACTAGAATTTTAGTTAGTTTTGAAAGACCAAAAAAACGGGCTCTAAAAATAAAGGATGTATTATAGGTGGGCCGACAATAAAATAATCTTACAATCCGGAAGATCGACTGGCTTACACTAGCCAGTTTTCTTCCAAACCAACCCAACACGGCATGCAAAGATGACGCCCTCAGCTCGAAGATATAAGCTTGCTTACAAGAACTCCCCTGACAGGAATTAAGGACCAAAAATCAATCCAAATCATCCACCCAACTAATATCGGCCGGTCAGATCGTCTTCGCCAAACCCCGCGAGAAATCCAATTGGTTGCTTGGACCTGAAGGACTGATCAATCTACGACCCCATCCAGAAGGCCGACTGATCAATTCACTTCTTCGACCCCACTTAACCAAGTTAGAGAATGTCTGAACATTGGGCCCGACGGGATATAATCCCTAGAATAACCTGTACATATCGTTCTTGAATGTGGATCATTTCATGAATAAAAAGTTACACAGGTTTCTCATTTTACTATTCAATAGAGCACTCATCACTCTCTCTCACTTTCTCTCTTCCTCCTGTACTGTGCTCTATTAATTGGGTGTGATTCATAGGACAATCTCTGATTTAAGAACTTAAAAAATTTGGATGTTGAATCCAAATTTGTCCTTGGATCGCACCTCAAGGGATTAGAGCATTGAAATGAGAAAGAGAGAGAAAGAGTGTGTATGTGTGTGTCGCGACTTGCCATTGAAATGGAAACTAGGACATTCCTAGGCTCTTGCAAACCTTTTTATATAATCAAATATTTTTGATACATAAGGAAATGGAAGAACTAAAGTTCCTCTTTAATGAAAAGACCTCCTTATTTATAGTATAGGGGGTGCAATCAAAGAAAATTATATCTTTATCTCTACTTTAATGAGAGTTGTACATGTTATTTTGAGTATTTTACATAAGAGAGATCATGGCTCGGATATCTTCAAGCTCGTCTAGGCTACTGGTCATCCAGACATATGTTCGTCTGGACTTCTTGTCATCCAGGTTGGGTCAATTGTTCAGGATGAGTCAGTCGTTCAGTTATCGGTTAGTTCTCCAAGCTAGGCCGGTCAGCTAGACTGTCAATCTTCAAGTTGTCGATGGGTCATTAAAGCTGAGTCTATCACCTAGGCTGGGACCGTCATCCAGCATTGGTAGATCGCGCAGACTGTCGTTCGATCATCCAGGCTGGGTCGGTTGTTCAGTCTATCAGTCAGTCATCTAGGATAGGTCTTCCCCTTAAGAGATTCAATATGACACATTTTTGCTATATATAATTTAGTTATCCTATTCTCTTATCTCTTAAAGGCAATGTTAGAATAAGAATGAAAGAATTTTAGTGCAAACAAAATGATATAGTATACAGTCTTAATCAATTATCAAATAATTGAACTTCCTTCATTTATGATGACTTTGAAATGTTCTCTTAAGTTATCCAAGTCTACAAGGTCGGTTCATTCAGAAATACTTTCCTAAGCTCTTTCTCGGTCAGTGTTTTTCAGTTGATTGATCTCGTTTAGTTATTGGTCATATCTATAACTTGGAGAAATTTTTTTTTAACATTTGTAAGTTTACTTATTCGAAATTCTATGGAAATTTTTTGAAAATAAAGTGAAGTTCTTGACCAATTTTCGCCTTTATCTTATTCTAACTTTTACTACACTTTCTTTATCATTTATTGCTTATGGTGTGCTTGTGGAATTCAATTGATTGTCCATTTCGAGAGTCTTATTGCTCGATTTTGTTGTGATATATGTATATACACTACACATTTCTTTAGCAGTTGCATATCTAACATCAAAACTTATCTTTTTATCACCCAAACATGGGTTGTTTGTGATTCCCAGTCGTAATTGTGTTCTAACTCTGCCTCTTCCTTCCTGGTCTCGTCTTTCTTAGGTCAAGCTATCAAATGCGAGAGAAATTTTGGGTCAATTTTTAGTTAATCTCGAGTCGATTTCAGGTTATTGGGTTGATTTTGAATAACTTTCAAATTGTTGGGTTGATTTTGAGTCAATATCGAGTTAGAGGGTCAATTCGTGTCAATTTTGATTGGTGAGTTAACATGAACCAGATCAAAGAAATTAAACAAATAAAAATTGTTAACCCAAACCCAACTGTACTATTATTTGGGTCAACATGAACCTAAATTTGTTCTATCATATTTGAGTCAAGTTGGTTTGTCGAGTCAATTTCATACACCCTTAACAAAAATGTTAGCTTCTTGGCACATTAAAATGAAAGGTGGTACGCTAATCCTCTTCTTTCTCTATGGATTGTTCTCTTGCTTTTGCAATTCTCACCTTTGAGGACCCATTGGTTGGTTGTCCTCATGGACTCCTCTGCAGCTTTCTTTGATGAGCTCCATCACATGTACTAGTTTTTTTTTTTTTTTTTTTTAAGCAGTCTATAGCTCCCAATTCATTAATAAAAAATAAAAAGTACAAAACCGGGAGAGAGTTCCTATCTAAACCCACACTACAACTCACACAAGAAAAAAGGAATATAAGGATCTCTCTCCAAATAAAAGAACACAAATACAACTCACGCACCTAACAAAATCAAAACACAGAAACTAAAAAAAAAAAAAAAAAAAAAACCAACGACAAAACAAAATAAAAGACCAAGAGTTAAGAAATTGAATCCTGACAAACAAACGGTATAAGAGCTCTGTGTAAAAGATTCGAGATCACCGGATTTGTCAATCGCATTCCCAGCTTTGTCATCCAATCAATGATCATATTAGCTTCTCTTCTAGTAAAAGTCCATGTAACATCGAGATCAACTATAAGTTGCTTAATCTTTTTAACCTGTATTAAAGTACTCCAATGGCAAACAAGATTATTGCAACATATATTATATAAACATAAAGAATCCATTTCCATAATGATATTATTCCATCCCTTTCTTTTAGCTATAAGCAGAGCAAAAATAATTGCCTCAGCCTCGACTTCTATAGGGGATCGAACAACGACGAGTGCCGTAAACCAAATTAAAACAACTACATTCCAATCTCTACATAAACCACCTATACTAGCTCTCGATACTAAGTAAGCCCCATCCGCATTAAATTTAATAAAAGGAATGGATGGTTTAATCCATTTAATCCTTTCACTATATTTTACCTGCAATCTTATATTTAAACTCAAAACAATCGAGCAGATAAAATAATTAAAACTGGGCTTAAAATAATTAAAAGTTAAGCTTCTAACAATATAATGATAAATTTGATAAGTCATCTTCATACTGTTAAATATCCTATCATTAAATTTAACATCATTTCTAGCTAACCGTATATACCACAAAGTTATAGATGGAATAATACTTAAAAAAGGGTGACCTTTATTATTCCAATCTCTATAAATATCAAATACAGAAGTAAAACTTCCATTAAAGTCATTCCTACCACATAAGATATAAATATTCTTCCAAACTTTCGAAACCAAACTACAATTCCAAAAAGTATGCATCATGGATTCCTCATTACTCTTACATAAACAACAAATAGAAACAATTTTCAAACCCTTGAGTTTGAGAATATCATCAACTCGGATACAATTATGCAATAACCTCCATGTAAAAAACGAGATTGAAGGTTTAAGCCAAGAATTCCAGGACCAAGACAAATCTAACCCAACAGAATAAGTTTGCTTAGCAGCAAAAGTTTTGGTAATAGACTCACCAATATTAGTTTTAATTTTTGGAAAATCTTTTTGACTAGCTAAAATAGGCACATGGGATATAAAAGCAGCATCATGATACTTAACCATCTCCCGTAATTTAAAAACATTCCAATCCAAATTATCCCACATATCATTTACCTTAAGATTTATATCCTGAGGGCCTCCATAAATATTTGCAAGAGGACCAAAAGTAGTCCAATCATCATACCAAAAAGAAATGTCCCCATACCCAATGTCCCAACACATCATAGTTTCAACACTATGAGAAGCTTTAATCATCTCCTTCCAAATGAAGGAATCATTTCTATTAGCAGTCATTGCCATAGGATGATTATGGCCACAATATTTAGCTTTAAGAAGATCAGCCCAAATAGAATTATTCTGCCTGAAATGATACCAAAGCTTCATAAAAGTAAAATGAATCGAATCATCTAAACTACGAAAACCCAAACCTCCACAAGAGGTCGGTTTACAAAGTTTCTTCCAACTTTTCCAATGAATTTTCTTTTTACCACAACCATCCCACAAAAAGCTATTAAAAATAGTCTCAAGTTTTTTAACAATTGAATTCGGCATATTCATGACTTGCATAGAATAAAGAGGTAAAGAGGTAAGAACACTCTTCAGAAGAGTAATACGACCACCAAAAGAGAGGAATTTATTTTCCCAAGAATGCAGCTTACTCCTAATTTTATCCAATAATTCTTCAAATAAAATGACTCTTTTAGGTTTCTTATCAAGAATGAAACCCAAATATTTGATTGGCAA
This sequence comes from Papilionanthe hookeriana x Papilionanthe teres, assembly GCA_022702705.1. Taxonomy (NCBI): domain Eukaryota; kingdom Viridiplantae; phylum Streptophyta; class Magnoliopsida; order Asparagales; family Orchidaceae; genus Papilionanthe; species Papilionanthe hookeriana x Papilionanthe teres. The sequence goes on along the minus strand of CM040428.1, from coordinate 51,359,938 downwards.
ATTAGCTTTATTACAATCCGTATATTCAAAAATCCATTGAGCTTTCTCATTGGACATATGTTTAGAACCATAAAAATAACATTTTCTTTTATTAAATACTAAACCAGAAACTTTCTGAAAATGACAAATAATGCTCCAAACATTTTTAACAGATCTTTTATTAGAATTCAAAAATAAAATAAGATCATCCGCATAACATAAATGCGAGATGCCGATGTTACCCTTATGTTTATAATTGATAGAGATATTCTCCTCATAAAGCTTATTAATCTTCCTGGATAAATACTCAAAAGCAAGAATAAAAAGATAAGGAGAAAGAGGATCTCCTTGTTTTATACCTTTAGTAGCCTTAAAATGACCTTGAGATTTGCCATTAATCATTAAAGAATAATAATTATTCTTCGAATTCTAAAGATAAGCTCACAGAATTCAACTTGAAAACCATAAGCCTTTAAAATATTTAACAAAAAATCCCATCTCAAGGTATCAAAAGCCTTCTTAATATCAAGTTTAAAAACTAAATTTCCATCCCTTTTACTCTTATCAATATCAAAAAGAAGCTCCTGAACGGTTAAAGCATGATCACCAATACATCTACCTTTCATGTAAGCCACTTGATTTAAAGAAATAATTTTGTCAAGAATAGGTTGAATCCTATTAACAATAATCTTAGATATAATCTTAGAAATAACGAGTAGTAATACTAATAGGTCTAAAAGAGTCCCAAGTCTTACTACCATTATCTTTAGGAATTAAGATTATATTAGAGCATTTAAAATACTTTGGTAAATCAACACCGCGAAAAAATCCTGAATAACATTAATAACATCAATATTAACAATATGCCAATAGTGCTTATAAAATTCAAGCATTAAAACCATCGGGACCAGCCATCTTACCATCCTCCATACCATCTAAAGCAGATTTAATCTCTTCCTTAGAAGGAATAAAAGTAAGATTAGTAAGACTCAGTCGATTATCCAAGCAAATTAAAAACGGAATAATCAATAGGTTCTAAAACGAGAACCATCATCTTTAAATAAATCAGAAAAGAAATTAATACCATCATTTATAATATTGTTTTCATCGGTTAACCAATTCCCATCCATACCTTTAATATTAGTAATTAAATTAATCTTTCTTATTCTTGATACAAGCATGATAAAAGGCGATATTCCTATCCCCATCCAAGAAATTAATTTTAGCGAGCTTTATTAGCATAGAAAGATTCCTCCATATTAATAGCTTTGGTAAGATCTTCCTGCGCTTGATAAAGTGACTCATAACTAATTAAATTTTGAATATACAATTCTTCCATATCCTTAACCTTACCTTCAGCAGAAGCAACAATTCTTTCAAGATGACCAAAAACCTTCCAGTTCCAAATTCTGAGACTCTTAGCAAGATTTTTATGCAATAACCATAATTTAATACCAGAATGACTGATATTTAAACTATGATTAGTAATGATCCAATTATCTTTAACACATTGAATAAAATTAGAATGCTGCATCCACATATTAAGAAACCTAAACTGATAATTTCTTTTAAAAAGTTTATTAACAATCTTTAACAAAATAGGAGTATGATCAGATGCATTAAAAGCCAGATGTTGAATACCATAATTAGTAAAAATATGACACCAAGACGCATTAGCAAAAAACCTATCCAGTCTTTCAAAAACACTATCCCGATGCCAGGTAAATTTAGAACCAGAAAAACCCAAATCAAAAAGCTCAGCGTTTGAAATTGCTTGATTAAATCCAGACATAATATTAAGATTAGGAGGTAAGCCTCCTTTTTTTTCATCAACAGCCGTTATAACATTGAAATCCCCTCCAACCAACCAAGGAATATCTAAAGGTCCTATAGTATTAAGAAGATTCCATAATTCAATTCTATCATATTTAGTACAGCCAAGCATAAACTATAAACATCTGAAAAGAAACATCCTGATAACTAATAAGCACATGTAAAAGTTGATTATGATTAATAATCACATCAACCTTAATAAACTCCTTCCAAAGAAACCAAATTTTATTATTAATATTAGCAACATAATTAAAAAATCCTATATTCTGCACATATTTATTATTATTATTAGGATTCACTAAAGGTTCCAAGATGCCAAAAAAAGAAAGATGATATTTACGAATTAAATTTCTAAGTCTAATAGAAGCATCACTTTTAGCAATGCCTCTAACATTCCAAATCAATGTATTAAAGTTCATCTTCGAGTTCTTTCCTACTCCTAGTTATTCTAGAAGTAGTACAACCAATATTAAGATCAAGATTCTTACCTGGAATAGGATCTATGCCAGCCTCAGAAATGATAGCATTTAATTCACGATTACCTTTAAACTTTCTCTGTCGAGATGATTTTTGAACCATCCATTCCTCTTCTTGTTCAGTACTACGTAATGAAAGATTATCATGTTCTTCATCAACATCATCTTGTAATGTCTTATCATTAAAAATGATTGGAGGAACTACGCTTTCTTCTACTTGTTCAATGACCTGATCAACGTTCTACACATTTTCCACCCTATTAATATCAGATAGCTCATTTAAAACAAGATTATCCTGCACTTTATCCTGCATCACCTGAGAAGGCACATTAGTAATAACCAATGGAAGATTTTTATGAGGTGTATGATCAACAGCTATATTATTATCAGGGATAATAATATTATTAGAATCTTCTTGATTTAAAGATCTAGCTGTAACGACATTTTCATAAGTATCCTTTTGATTAACAACCTCATTATTCGGTAAAGAAGGAACATTAAATTTCTTGATCTTAAGATGAGGATGAGCTATAAAACAATTGATAAAATTATGTCCAAACATACGACACTTATTACAATAAGGAGGGACATATTCCATCTCGACCAGTCCGCACGTAACTGGAACAAGAATCTTCTAACCAAATTGAATCAAAGAAAGGAGCGATGACATCTCTTTCAATTAGAATACATGCATTAGATGGTCTATTATAGTTAATCGATGCCATATCTATTTTCAAGGGTGACCCAAAAATTTTTCCAATGGAATACAAAACTTTTTTATTATAGAACTGAAGCTTTAACCCTGGAAATTTAAACCAGACAGGACCTATAGGCGGTTCCTCTTTAGGATTAAAATCAACAGTCCATTTAAGAATTTTCATGAAAACTTTTTCAATATGAACCACCTTTTTTGAAAAAAGCAAAGTATAATCAGCTTCGTTTTCTAATTTTATCATTAGATGCCTACCATCTATCAAACCCACATTCCACTTACCAATAAGCTTTAGATCTGTGAAAAATCTTCTGACAATCTCCATTCTCGGATGTGCATAAGAAAATTTACCTATCAAGGTGTACTTCAAAGGTTCTGCAAGAAGCAAAGTTTCTTCCTCATTGAAGAACAACGCAGGTTTACCATTTCTCTTGCTAGCTTTCTTTAAAAGCCCATCTGATCCTTCTTCACCGAAGTTATCTCGAAATGAAACAGGAAACAAACAAACATTAGTAGACGTCGAAGAGGGTTCCATATTACCCTTAAGAACATCAAGAAAAGATGGTCGATTAAGTAAATCAGCCATATATACTAAAAACAAGGAAGAAAGAAGAGTAAATCCTTAAAGAAGAAGACGATCTATCAAGATGAGATCGTTTTCCCCAAAACCCTAGAACAGCTCCCTGAGTCGCTCTTCATCACATGTACTAGTTGAAGTCGTGGTCATCTAAGGTCGCCACTGCCCTTATTTCCTGCAAGTCACATTGAATTGCCAATTCTTCTAGGGTATTGCTTATGTATGTAGGATTTGATGATATATGATACACTCAAATATGAAATTTAGCCTAAATAGTTATAAATAATATTGCCCACGTTTGTAAGAAAATAGGGAGGTTTTGAATGATTTAATCATCCTTTGTTTCTTGACTAGTTGAAAAAAAAAAGATTTTCCTGAGAACAAGGCCAACTTCAGATTTTGATAAGCTTGGGGGGGGGGGGGGGCTTTGTTTTTTTACAAATATTTAGCTACTTTTCTTTCTCTTGTCAATTTCAATTAGATGTGAAAGGGAGAGAAATACAACAGTTTCAAATGGAATGATCTCGTTGATGCCTTCGCTATCTACCTCCAATTACAACTTATGTACTTTTGTTTTTACGTTAAGAGTTCATTTAGATAAAGATGGAAGGGGAATAAGATCAGGGTTTAAAATTTCATGGTGATTAAGTTACAAAAAAATTTTATTTTTTGAATTATTATAATAATAATTATTAATTATTTAAAAAACTTAGTTCGCTATATTGATATTTCTTATAGTTTAATTATATTTACTTATGTTAATCTAGATTTATAAATAACAAAATAATAATTAATTAGTTACTTCCATTATGTTAAACATTGCTTAATTATGTAAATTTGAATTTTTAAAAAATATGTCTGTATTAATTATTGGTATAAATATTAAATTAATATTTTTTATTTAAATTGATTAAAAATAAATTATTATCTAATAAATGAATATTGTATTACTAATTAATGATTAATTATTTTTAAAATTTATAATTTATAGTTAAGTAACATAATATATATATATATATATATATATATAAATAAATAAAATAATAATAATAATAATAATAATAATAATAATAATAATAATAATAATAATAATAATAATAATAATAATAATAATAATAATAATAATAATGAACTAAGTTAAATTATTTTATAAATCATAGTATCAATATTTAATATAAATTTATATTTGAATTAATATGTTTAAATTTTAAACTAAAACTTTAGAGTAATTTAATAAAATTTATTTGAATTTATCATTATCATGTAAAATAATTTTTGAGATTAGTTCATCATAAAATTTATTAAATATAAATTTAGAATATTTCAAAAATAAGATGAAGTTAAATTCTACTTTTTTGGAAAAGGTAGGGTCACACCCAGCTTTATTGAGAAGAAAAAATTGAGTTACAAAATAAAAACTCAGATTACTGCTCACTCAAAAAGAAAATAAGTAAATAATAAAAACTCATAATCAAACAAACTAAATGCTACACCACCAACAACATAATAAAAAACCATACCTTTGGTAAGATGAATAATATTAAGAAGAATAATTTTAAATTTTTAGTAAAAGTAAAACCACGACTTTATAAAATGTATTATACAAAGAAAAAAACCTAAGACAAAAAATGATTTAGCATCAGATCATTTAGGATAATAATAAATATTGTATGTTTAACCTTTTGAGGAAATTTATCGGTTTAAGAAAAATAGTTAATAACAACAATGTAATCTTCCCCAATAATATGTAAATTTCCTTAAAAAATTTGAAACTAAAACCATCAGACCCATGTGTCTTATTAGAACCAACTAAATATATATATATATATATATATATATATATATATATATATATATATATATATATATATATATATATATATATATATATAGTTAATATTATTATCAAAACAACCTTGATTCAAAAATTCATAATTATTCTCAGATATTTTTTTGTCAATAGGAAGCATGGGTATCATCTTGATGCTCAATATACACATTATTTACATAAATCCTAAACGTTGCCAAATAGCCCATTCGTCTGCGCTCTCCTGAAATTCCGATTAGGGATTTCACTTTGCGGCCGCGCCTCTCCGGACTCTGGTTCACAGGCACTGAAGTAGTGAGCGCCGGCTGTGATGGCAACCGGCAAGCCCGATAACCCCGTACATCCTCCTCCCCTCGGCATTGGCGGTGAACCTTCTCCGGTTCCATTCGTCCTTCACCCGAACGATCCCCGCGTCCGCTCCCTTTGCGACATCCTCACCCGCACCCCGACGACGGAACTGGAACGCGCCCTCTCCAGCTGCGGCATCGTCCCCGTACCCGAGCTCGTGGAGGCTGTCCTCTGTCACTCGTATTCCTTCCCTGCACCCGCCGTTCAGTTCTTTCGCTGGTCAGGTCTCTCACTGAAGCACACCCCGCGTGCTTGGAACCTTATTGTCGACATCCTCGGCCGCAATTCTCTCTTCGATGCCATGTGGGATGCCATCCGCTCCATGAAGCAGGAGGGTGGCGTACTATCTACCGCCACTTTTGCCTCAGCCTTCGGCTCCTACTGTGCCGTAGGTAAGATTAAAGAGGCCGTCATGACATTCGAAGTTATGGATCGCTACGGAGTTTCGCAGGACATAGTTGCTGTTAACTCCCTTCTCAGTGCCATCTGCCGCCAAGATGGCCACACCGCTGACGCTGCTGACTTCTTTGACCGCATCAAGACCCGCGTGCCCCCCGACACCGACACATTCGCCATTCTCTTCGAGGGCTGGGAGAAAGAGGGAAATACAGCCCGCGCCAAGACCACCTTCGGCGAGATGGTCATCCGCGTCGGCTGGAACTCCAACAACATGTCCGCTTATGACGCCTTTCTCAACACTCTCGTCCGGGCAGCCCAGCCTGAGGAGGCCCTCAAGTTCCTCAAGGTCATGAAGTCCAACAACTGTCTCCCCGGTCTCAAATTTTTCAGTAATGCCCTTGAGATCCTCGCGAAGCAAAATGACGCCGACCATGCCCTTGCTCTCTGGGATATCATGGTAACCGGCAGTGGCCTTGTACCCGATTTGGTCATGTTCAACGCGATGATCTCCCTCCTTTGCAACCATCAAAAGATCGACTCTGCCTTTCGCTTTCTTGATGACATGCCCTTTTATGGTGCTTTCCCCGACTCTCTCACCTACAATACTATTTTTGAGTGTCTTGTCAGGAATAAAAGGGCTCGTGAGGCTGAGTTGTTCTTCCGGGAGATGAAGAAAAACGAGCAGCCGCTGACCCCCTCCAACTGCGCTGCTGCTATCAGGATGTTCTTCTATCAGTTCGACCCCGTAGCTGCTCTTGAGGTGTGGAGCTACCTCATGGAGGAGCTAATGATCCCAGACAATGAATCTGCCAATGAGGTGCTAACAGGCTTGGCAGAGTTTGGGAGGTTGAGTTTAGCCACAAGATATGCCGAGGATATGCTTGACAAGGGCATAGAATTGCGGCTTACCGTGATTGAGCAGTTGAAGAATTCCTTTCAAAAGGCTGGCAAACTTGACATTTACAATCGCATACAAAGAAAGATTAAACAGCAGTAGCACTTGTGAGGGCTGCAACAGATGCATCGAGGTTTGTGCCATCGCTGACCTTCTTCTTTCAAATTTAGGGATTTTTTTTAATATAATTAGTTTGATTTAAGGGTTTGGGTATTTGGAAAGAATGGCCGAACCAGAGCAATATTTCCGCAGCCATGTTGTAGTCATTGCTTAATTAAACTGTTGTATTGTCAAGTAAGTTGCTTCCTCCAAAGTTTTTGGGATATGCTTATTAAGATGAGGTGATAAGCAACACTGAGATGAGAAGAGCCTGCATAGAGGAGATTAGCAGAAGCATCATTGAGTTTAAACCATAATAATTATCTGAGGATAGAGACAGTGAAGTACATGCAGAATTGCATAGGATTAAGAGTGGGTAAACGAAAATGCTTCCAAGGTAAAATTCGTTAAGCATTATTGCTTTATCTAAAGCAAGTCTAAATAAGTGTCCGGTATAAGATAAATTATTAGAAATTTACAAAGCCAGACCCAACACAGCTTGCTAGAAGGTAACATTCAAGGTTTTTTTTTTTTTTTTTTGCTTTAAAGAAAGAAAATTGTTCCTTATTTGTTCTAGTCAGGTCTTTAATCTGTTGATCAATTTAAGGATGATCAAGATGGCTAGATTGTGGAAAACAGGCCAGTCATGTGCCTGGCTTAATTAACTTGTAACGTGATTTAAGCTTTCTTAAAGTATTATGTATGAGAGTATGTCACGTTTTCTTAAGAAAAAAATAGTTTTCAATAGAACCAATGCCACTTTTTTCTGGGAATTCTTGATTAGTTTAAAGATTTAAATGGAAAAAATCAATATAATGCTATTAAGGGAGGGAAAAGAACATGAATGTATATTGTAGCAAATTACACTTTCTAGGAATGATGTGCATAGCTTTTCGTGGAAGTACTTATATCGCTAATTCTAAGAAAGCAAAATAATATATAAGTGATTGGAGGGAATCACGTTTGTGATACTTGTTAGATGGGAAGGAGTAAGTAACTAGTCCTCCAAATCAGTGAGCATATGTGAAGATTCTCATGTGCAAGAAGGCCTGAACTTGATCACCGCACATGGAAGTTGCACGGTTAGTAAATCTATACAGTAAGAAAGATAAGAGCACTGGAAGTTTGAGGGGCATGGTACGGATTTTAGATGGACTAGCATGTTCTTTGCACATAAGTTCATGTTGTTGATCTGTCAGACACGTTTCATTTTTCCAACTCCTGCAGTGAGTATCCTATTTTTATATGTTCGAGTTCCCTGCATAGCTAGTGTTTAGATTTTAAATCATATGTGAAAATACATTGATGTTCATCCACAAAATTTCAAGAAAAAGAATGCAATCTTGAATTCAATTGAAAAAAGAAAGTAGAAGAGTGATGGAAAATTTTATTAACTGCTCATTTCGTTAACATATTTTCCCAAAAGTCAGCAGAAATTTAAATAAAGTGCTTTTCATTTTCGTTTATTATTTGGGGTGGGGGGGATGATTTTTCATTTATTCTTTTGTTTCCTATTTGGATTGTGACAGCATGTTGCTAAAATTTGAATGCAGGTGAGGAAAATAAGGAAAAAAAGAGTTAATGTTTTTTGTTTTTGGATAAAATTAAGCATCTATTGCATTCTTTGATCATGGACAAGTAAAGTTTTGCTAAATTATGATCCCTTTTGTCTTGTTCTGATTCATGAGATAAACACCTTGATAGGCAACTAATTGCAAAAAAATATGAATACTTTGGATTATGATGAAGTAAATTAGAAGAACCCATTTTCTTTTCTAAAACTATGATGCCTTTAGTGTTTCATTCATGGTTAGAAAAAATAGGCATTTTGTTGTATTGGGAGGTTAGTTCATTGGTTCATTTATCTAAATGTTGTGTCAATTAGGTAAATGTTGGGTTATTGTGAATGCACATAAAAACTACAATTTCTTACTATTTACATTATGAGTCTGGCACTAATGAAAGAGAAGTAGGGATTTATAAAATATCTTAAATACAACAACAACAACAACAAACTTTTATCTCTCTAAGTGGGGTCAGCTACATTAATCCTTTTTCTCCATTGCATTCTATTGAGTGTCATATTTTTATTTAATTCTAATAAATTATGATCAATTTTTATTTAATTCTCCATTGCATCCTATTGAGTGTCATATTTTTGTTGCATCTCTCTAAGTGGCATAATATATCCTAATCAGTTCAGTAGATGGTCGACGTATAATGTGACCAAACCATTTAAGACAACTCTCTAATTTTATCCGCCACTGGAGCTACACCAACCCTATCACGGATACATTAATTTCACATTTTGTCTCTAAGTGTAAAGCAACTCGTCCACCTAAGCATTCTCATCTCGACAACATTTAACTTAGTTTTACACTTCTCTTTTAAAGCCAACATTCAGTGCCATAGAGCATTGCAGGTCTCACCATCTTCTTATAAAATTTTCGTTTCAATCTAAGCGGTACTTTTCTATCACACAATAGGCCTGAAGCATTCCTCCACTTAAAACAACCAACTTGAATTCTACTAATAACATCCTCATTGATATCACCATCTCTTTGAACAATAGACTCGTGATATATAAAACGTTCACACCTTTTAATAATTTGATCACCCATAGTCACTACTCTTTCACTAGAACTACTACTACTAAACTTACATTCAATGTATTCAGTTTTAGTTCTACTCAAATGAAGACCTTTAGACTCCAATGTAGACCTTCATAATTCAAGTTTTTCCTGAGCTTTTTCTTTAGTCTTATCCAAAAGAAGAATAAGCGAAAAGCATACACCAAGGTACATCCTCCTGTAAATGTCTAATAAAGTAAAATGATATGGGATTAAAGTTGATCCCTGATGTAATCCAACTGAAATTGTCTCCTGGTCGCAATTCTTATCTGGTGATATCCATTGCGTAGGTCAATTTTTGAGAAGATGATGGCGCCGTACAACTAATCTAAGAGATCATCGAGGCGTGCTATGAGAAAACGATATTTGATTGTAATTTTCTTAATGGCACGATTGTCAATGCACATCCTCCAAGAACCATCTTTCTTGGGTACTATGAGAGTGGGGACAACACATGGACTGGTGCTTTTGCATACTAATCCTCTCGTAACAGGATCCCGCTCTTGGCGTTGGATTGCTCGTACTCTGTGGGTTGCAATCGGTAGGCGGGGCGATTTGGTAACACTGATCCTGGCATGAGATTGATGGCGTGTTGGATGACTCTTAGTGGTGGTAAGTCGTTTGAAAGGCTGTTGATCATGACGTCCTTGAAGTCGGGTAGGAGTGGTTGGAGGCACGTGGACTAAAGCAAGGATCATGGGTGTGTCTTGAATGGACTGTAGGAAGGTGGCTCGTGAAAATAACGAATCGTCTATGTCGATGGCTTCCTTCACATTCTTGACAAGCAGTGACATGATGTGCTTCCTATCATTCTTAAATGTGATGTGTTGTTGATGCCGTTGTGCTGAGTTTTATGATCGAACTGCCACGGTTGACCCGCCACGGTCGACCCAACAAGATGTGACAAGCGTCCATTGGAACAACGTTGCATCAAACTTGCTCCTGGAGCTGATCGCCGATTGAGAATTTAACTAAGCATTTTGATCTCTTTCTAACCTGTGAGAATATGTTCGCAGATGTTTTTGGGTTGCTATGCCCAACTTTTGTACCATTAGTATAGATACGACGTTTTCACAACTTCCATCAATGATCAAACCGCATATTTTGCCTTTTACTGTGCATGTGGTGCGAAAGATGTTGTGTTGGAGCCATGATGGATTTTGTTCCGGTTCTAAATGTAAGATCCTCCGTATGACCAACATTTCGCCTTCGTCTCCTGGCAGTGGAAGTGCCTCGACTTATGAACTATCGTCCAACTCAGTTTTCTCTTTTTCATCGACGTTTTCTTCTTTGGTGAATGAGAGGACTTAGCTTGTGGGACAATTAATGGTGATGTGGCCATAATTGTGGCACCTAAATCACTTTCGTGCGAGAACACTCTCTTATGAACTACCCTTCTTGGTCTTGGAGCCGCTTGGGGGGGGGGGTGCTTCTTGCTTCCTTGTATTGCTTTGCTAGCCAGGAAGTGGGCTTTTTCGGCAGACGTGGCTGTAGTGATGGCTTGAAGGTTGACTGTTGTCGTAAGGATGGTTGAGACCTTGCCTGCTTTTGTTATCGTTCTACCTTTAATGCTAGGGATGGTAGATATTTTTTTTCTGCATAGCTTTCTTTATTTTTTCTTACTAGGATCTTGCCGCTTCCATCTCTTTTGCTCTGTGGCTATAGATTTTCCCACTATAATGAATTTTTTTTTAAAATTTAATTTGATAGTGGCGAGTTTAACCCGTTTGTATTCGAAGATGTGTTCGACCGCTTGTAACTAGTCAATGAAGTCATCGGGTTCCATGTTTCCTTCAAACTCCGGTAGGTCTGTCTTGATGTCCTCATCTCGTTGGGCACCGAACTAGGCCTCCTCTAGTGGTCTTCGTCAATAGTGAATGCCGAAGCGACGTGGTCGATATTCGTCGTCGCTAATGTATTCATGGAGAAATGGATTTCAAATTGTCATCACAGTCTCCTCTTTGACTCTCAATGTCACGGTCGAGGGTAATGTCATTGTGAGTCCAGTTGTTCATTTCAGCCAATCGTTATTGCAAGCGACAAGATCTCTTATTTTATTTCTTCCTGGGTTGGGTCTGGCTCATATCAACATGGCAACATTATCAGAAGTGATTCAAAAAGATGTGAGAGAAAGAAGGAGACGACAAGAAAAGGAGGGAAAAGGAAGAGGGAAAAGAAGAGATGAAAAAATATTGGGTGGCTTGGATGGGGGGCAGATATTTGGTAACCTTATGTTAGGACTAGGTTTGGGTTAGCTCTGATAGCAATTGATATCGGAGATAACCCAAACCACGACTCAGACCCGACAAATTTTTTTATTGAACTTTAATTGAGTATAGAGACGACTCTTCACCAACAATAAACATAAAGAATAAATGCAAAAAAAACACAAAACAATAACGAAGATAACACATAAACAATGGATGAAATAGAGACAACATAACTATCCTGGATAGTGCCAACAGGTGGCTGAAGGCCCGCTGGAAGGGGCTTAGGAATGGGGGTCGGTGAAGACTTGAAGGACACCAGATGAGCCTTCAGCGCTGAAGGGTGGCGAAGAGCTGGTCGCAGCTAGTCAGCGCAGGGTGGAGAGGTGTTGGAGGTATCCTATAGACTCGGCAACCTGCTAGGAGAGGGCTAGGCAGATGAAGGTGGCGTAGGGGGCGGTGCAACATCCAAAAAGGGAGGTGAGGCACGCCGAAAGTGTTGGAGAGGTCCTAGAAGAGGGCCCTACAAACTCTGTAGTTTGCTGGGAGAGGGCTGGGCGGGGAGGCAGAGGCAGGTGGCGTAGGGGGCGGTGCAGCAGCCTAGGAGAGGGTCGAATGACCTTCTGGAGGATTGGAAGTGCTGCAACGACAAATGGAGATGCCGAGAGGATGGAATGGAGTGTGGATACACGACACCTTGGCTGAATACAGTCGTAACACCACTCCGTCGAAGGATACAACCTTGAATGAGGGAGGATGCCAGGAAGATCACCTAGAACGGAAAAATCAACAACAAAGACTGATTAGACCTAAGAAGATAACATTCATAAATAGGGGAGGAAAGGAAGACAACAAAGTTAAGATTGTAAAAAGGAACGGGGTGAAGAAAAGGAAGGGTTTGCAATGGCTAGGAGAGGATGCGGGAGATAGGGGTGTAAACGAATCGAACACGAACGAACAGAGTTCGTGTTCGGTTCGTTTGAACTTGAAAGTGTTTGAAATAGGCTCGTGTTTGAAATTTGTTCGTGAAGCTACTGTTTGTGTTTGGTTTGATTTGTTTGAAATTAGTTTGAAAAGTTTGAATTGTTCGAATTATTCAAATTGTTTGAATTGTTCGAAATCTTTTAAATTTGTTTGTATTGTTTGAATTAATTGAATTGTTAAAATGATAATTATTTTTTAGATAAACTTTATATGATTTAATTTTTTTAAATATGATAAATTTTTAGAGTACATAATTATTTTTAAAATATGATAAATTTATATATATAATTATTTTATATTATTTTATATTTCAAACAACAACGATTCAAACACGATCGAACACATGACTGTTCGTGTGGTTCATTTAGAAAGTGAACAAAAAAAATTGTTTGTGTTTGTCTCTTTTGCTTATCGAACGAATCGAACACGAACTCTCCGGCGAGCCGAGCACGAACTGTTCACGAACAACGAGCTTTTTTGACGCCCTAGCTGGAGAATAGGGCGCGAGGCGGGGAAAGTGGAGTGAAAGAATCTGGCACAGGAGGAGGAGACGAGTGCAAATTCATGGGGGGAAGGTTGGATCGACCTGTTTTGTCCGGCCCAACAGGATGTAAGCAGCCCGCCCCGCGCCAGTCATGCAAATTGCTTTACAGTCAATCTTCTCTTTTATAAAGTGTCGGTCAATCTGCACATGTTCTGTGCGATCATTTTACACTTAATTTTTTGCAATGCTGACGACAACTTTAATCTCATAGTACAACTTTGCTCATAGTACAACTTTGCTGTCATGTTTATCGAAATCCACGACTTTTCAAGAATTCTCTTCAGCCATAACATCTCACATACTTCATTAGTTATAGCTCCATATTTTACCTGGACATTACTCCTTGCCACCACATTTTATTTCTTACTTCACCATGTAACTATATTTCCTCAGATATAAGTACAGTATCCAGATATTGATTTTTCTGTCAACAACTGAGACTGTCCATTCTGCATCAGTCTATATGCATTTATATTTTATTGTGTAATTTTTTGAAAGAGTAAACCCTTGATGTATTTTTTAGATATTTGAGAATCCTGTTGGCTAATTCAAGGTGTTATGTATTGGACGAATGCGTAAAATGACTTACTAAACTTACATCAAAGGCAATATCTGGCCATATACGTGACAAATATATCAGCTTTTTCCGCAACTTTTGATATTGAGTTATATTAGCCGAGTCGCCCTCCTCATATCCTAATTTCTGATCAGAGATAATTGGAGAATCTTCACGTTTATAGCCACTCATCTCAGTTTTTTTTAGAAGATCAAGAACATATTTCTGTTGGAAAACCACAATCCCTCTTTTGATTTAGCAATCTTCATGCTAAGAAAATATCTCATTGACTCTAATTAATTGGTCTGAAAAGCTGATGAGAGAGAAGTCTTCAACTGGTTCTTTTCATATACACCGTCTTTTGTCAGAATTATATCATCCACATACACAATCAAGATGACTATTTTCCTATCCTTAGAATGCCTGAAGAATATTGCATGATCTTTTTACCCTTGAGTATATCCCAAGTCTTTAGTGAAAATTGTAAATTTCTCAAGCCACGCTCTCGGTAACTTCTTCAACTCACATAGGGATTTTTTAAGTCTACACACCTTTGTGTCAAACCTCGCACCTAATTCTGTGTGTTCATTCACATACACTTCTTCCTCCATGTCCTTATCGAGGAAGACATTTTTTATATTCAAATGTTGCAAGTGACAGAAGTACCTTTCTTGAGTTAATTTTGTAACTGGAGAGAATGTCTCGAGATGATCTATGCTTTTTGTCCGTGTAAATCCCGTAGCAACTAATCCAACCTTGTGTCATTCTAAAGAACCGTCATGATCATACTTGATTGTAAACACCCATTTGCTTACGACAGTTATCTTTTCTCAAGTTAGATCAACCACTTTCCATATTTCATTTTTTTAAAGGTACGAAGAAAATTTTGAAACTTAGCAGACACATTTTGTTTTGCTCTTCCCCTTCAAGGCGAGATGAAAAAAAGAATTGTAATTGAAAAAAGTTGGCATTAACAAATATTTTTTTTTGAATTGGGATTAAAATATTTATACCCTTTTTGGTTATGAGCATAAACAATAAACACATTTTTGGCTTGGG
This sequence comes from Papilionanthe hookeriana x Papilionanthe teres, assembly GCA_022702705.1. Lineage (NCBI taxonomy): Eukaryota > Viridiplantae > Streptophyta > Magnoliopsida > Asparagales > Orchidaceae > Papilionanthe > Papilionanthe hookeriana x Papilionanthe teres. The sequence goes on along the minus strand of CM040428.1, from coordinate 51,344,812 downwards.
GTTTAAATTTTCGTTGATTATGATTTTGAAAGAAAGCAAATACACCCAAATATCCTTACAGCTAGGGAAGCTGGGAGCTGATTTTTTGAAAATCATTTTTGAAAAACATCAAAACGTGCTTTTCAAAATTCAAAACATTATTATGCATTTTATTTATGAGATATATTAGTGTGAACAGTTTCATTCCAAAGATATTTAGATACCTGATTGGTAAATAACATAGCCCAAGCTACCTCCAATAAGTGTTTGTTTTTCCTTTCGGCCAACATAATTTTTAGAAGCGTCGACATGAGAGTTTTTATGAGCTCTTTCTTTTCAAAAAAGAATTGACTCGAAGCATTTTTAAAATATTTTGTCATTATCACTCTGTAATATTTGAATGACCGATTGAAATTGGGTTTGTACTATAGTGTAAAAATTTTTGAGAATTATTTCTACTTCAGATTTTTCTTTATTAAATAAGTCCAACTTAATCTAGTATGATCATCAAGAAAAGTCACAGACAAACTTTTTCTAGTAAGAATTTTACAATGACACTAGATATTGTTGTGCATCAAAGTAAATGGTGTACTAGGTTTTATATTTGTGGAGAAAACGATGCACGATGATGCTTAGTAAACTAAAACAATTTACATTGAAACAATGACGAGTCTTTATTCTGAAATAATTTGTGAAACAAGTATTTTTTATAATAAAATCCGGGATGACCTAACTTATAATGCCATAATATAATTTCATTGTCTTTGAAAACATAAATAGTATTAAAACAAGTACTTTGACATTGGCTATTCGAGACAAATCTATCTTCAAAAAAATAGAGTTCATCTTTTTCTTTAGTATCAATCATCCTCCCCATAGTCATTCCTGAAACTCACAACAAAAAGAATATATGTTAATTTGACATTGATGATTAACAGTAGTTTTACTAATTGACAACAAGTTACATGATTGATTAGGAACATGAAGAACATCGCGAAGGGTTAATAACGAGATTTTGATAATTTTTATCATAACAATTACCGAGAGGGAACCATCAATAATTTTGATCTTTTTATTGCTTGCACAAGGTTCATTAGAATAAGATTATTTAGAACTAATAGTATGATCAGTTGCACCGGAGTCAATTATTAAAGAATTATCAAAATTAGGAATAACACCTAATAAAACAGTGGCTACAGAGTTATCCTTTTGTACTAGAGAGCAATATGAAGTGAGGGATAGTTTTGGAGAATGAAATAATTTTTGCAAGTGCTCTAATTGCTCATTGGTAAAAAGGATCACATTAGAGTTAACAGATTGCTCCCGAGTTTCTTTAGAGGCTTGATAAGCTCGACTTTCTTGCTTTGATTTTTATTTTAAATTTGCAGATTTTTCATAAAACTTCCAACATACCTCATTTGTGTGCGATGCTTTTTGCAATGCTCGCACTATGTTTTTTTCTCCCTACCTTGTCAGTATCCACCTATTTTGATACAATAGCCAATTTTTTCTGTTCAATTCTACTAAATGATTTAGTATTGTACAACATTATTTTCCTTTTGGGTTATTCACATCTAACTTTAGAGAAGTCTTCTCAAATTGAGGGTAGAGATTTTCTATGAAGGATTCGACCTAGAACTTCATCTAAACTTTGATAAAGACCAACTAAGAACTTATAGATCCGATTGTTTTCCTCCCGTTTCTTGTGGCGAGCATAGTCATTTGCATTCTCCTAATTTTCATCATAACATTGATCAAGTTCTGTCAAAATGTATCAACTCATTATAATACATGGTGACATCGCAATCATTTTATTTGGATTTTAAAGTTGAGTTTCCTACTAAAATATTTATAAAGAATTCTCAAGTCTGAGCAAAGATCTCGAACAACCTTCCAAATATCTTGAGCAGTGAGAATGAATAGATGTGGCTTTCCTATGGTAGGTTCCATAAAGTTGATGAGCTCGACCATAATCAAAGAATTTTCGAACTACTATTTTTGAAATTCGGATCACCATCAATAGATTGTGAAATTTTTTCAGTTTAATGTCCAATATTGCCTCTCTTCTTGATCACCAATTTTATAGATTGAACTCTCCTGAGGTAGTCGTACCTGTTGAGTTTTATCACAGCGGTTGAAAGTTTTGGGTATAATACTCAGTCAATACCAGTGTAAGTCAAGGAGATCTAGTTTCGGAATGACTGGAACCGGTTGATGTCGTAGAATTATTTGGAACTCCCTTCGTCATTGCGGATTGGTAAGATATCCTCAAAATTTGACAAAAATACCACGATGCCGATTAGTTAAGCTGCATGGAACTCTTTTACTCTGCGATTATGATCTTTGTTTCCGATCAAGAAGGGCACAAAACTTCTGTTTGCGGCAGTCCATTCACTTTCCCGCATAAGTGGCATGAAACTCTTTTATGTTGCGATTCTGATCGCTGTTTTCGATGAGGAATGGCACTAAGCTCCTGTATGCCATGATCCGTTTACTTCCCTGCACAGGTTTGACCTTGTTGTCGACTACAATAATAAGAACCAACAACTTCAAAGGACAAAAAAACAATGGATTTCCATTGAGACCCTGCTTCATACCTGTTGTTGACATGGAAAAATACAGGCGGAGGCAGTGTCTTCGAAGGAGATGATTGAAGGCAGAGGAAGAAGAAGTACCACAACGTTAGGGCAGCAAAGAAGCTTCAGGCAAGCGGATAATCACACTCTTACTAGTATCGGGTAGAATTAGAGTGAGGCAAAACCGTTCGCAGCAGTGGAACACCTAAATGACCTAGTAGACGACGCATGATTGAATGGTTTCGAATGCGACCACTCGGATTCTTAGATGAAGTAGAATGATGCAAGCGGTTTTGACCTCAACGCAGTTAGGGTACTGTCGGTGTCTCTGGTACAATGTGATTTTTTGATACTAAAACAACAAGAAAACCTTTATCCCACCAAGTGGGGTCGTCTGCATGAATCCTTTTTCTTCATTGCGTCCTATTTAGTGTCATATTTTCATTTAATTCTAATAAATTAAGAACAAATTTTTGTATAGTATAGCGAAGTCTTCCTAGGTCTTCCTCTGTCTTTCTTAAGATAAGTCGAATCTAAAATATCTACTCTTCGAATCATATCATCAGATGATCGACGTTTAATGTGACCAAACCATCTAAGACGACTCTCTCTAATTTTTTGATACAACAACAACAACAAAGCCTTAATCCCACTAAGTGGGGTCCGCTACATGAATCATTTTTCTCCATTGCGTCCTATTTAGTGTCAAATTTTCGTTTAATTCTAATAAATTAAGATCATTTTTTATGCAATAAGCCTAAGTTTTCCTAGGTCGCTCTCTCGCCTTTCTTAACATAAGTTGTATTTAAAACATCTACTCTCCTAATCGGATCATCGAGTGGTCGACGTTTAATGTGACCAAACCATCTAAGGCGACTCTCTCTAATTTTATCCGTCACTCGGTGCAACTCCAACCCTATTACGGATATATTCATTTCGCATTTTGTCTCTAAGTGTAAAACCACTCATCCACCTAATCATTCTCATCTCGACAACACTTAACTTAACATTATGCTTCTCTTTTAAAGGCCAACACTCAAGCACCATGGAGCATCGAAGGTCTCACCACCATCTTATAAAATTTTCCTTTCGACTCTAAGCGGTACTTTTCTATCACACAATAGGCCGGACGCATTCCTCCACTTCAACCAACCAACTCGAATTCTACTATTAACATCCCCATCTATATCACCATCGCTTTGAACAATGGACCCGAGATATCTAAATCGTTCACACCTTTTAATAATTTGATCACCCAAAGTTACACTTCGTCACTAGACCTACTATTACTAAAATTACATTCCATGTATTCGCTTTAGTTCTACTCAAACGAAGACCTTTAGACTCCAATGTAGACCTCCATAATTCAAGTTTTTCCTGGACTTTTTCTCTTGTCTTATCCACAAGGAGGATATCATCGACAAAAAGCATGCACCAAGGTACATCCTCTTGTAAATGCCCAAGTAAGACCATCCGTAAATAAAGCAAAAAGATATGGGCTTAAAGCCAATCCTCGATGTAAACCAACGTAAATAGTAAAATACTTGGTCAATCCTCCTTCTGCTCGAACACATGTAACGACTACAAGCATACGTATCTTTAATGACTTGAATATAAGTCATATCAACACCTTTCTTCTCAAGGACTCTCCAAAGAACATCTCTAGGAACCTTATCGTAAGCTTTTTCTAAATCAATAAAAATCAAATGTAGAGCCTCTCTATTATCTCTGTACTTCTCCATCAAACCTCTCAATAAATGTATAGCTTCCATGGTAGACCTGCCCGGCTTAAATCCAAATTGATTATGAGAAATCTTCGTAATACGTCTTAACCTATGTTCAATTACTCTCTCCCATAATTTTAAAGTATGACACATCAATTTAATTCCTCTATAATTTGCATACTCTTGTGCATCTCCTTTATTCTTAAAAATGGGGACCAAAATGCTCTTTCTCCACTCCTCACGCATCCTTTTAGTTTTTAAAATAATATTAAAAAGTTTAGTAAGCCAGGAAACCCCCAAATCGCCTAAACATTTCCACACTTCAATTGGGATATTATCGAGTCCTACGTACTTTCCCCTTTGGTTTTCTTTAAAGCCTCATCAACTTCTTTTTTACTAATGCGACGGTAAAAATGAAAAATTTTATTATTATTAACGATATTAAGATCACTATGGTCTATCATACTTTCAGCATCATCATTAAAAAGTTTATCAAAATAACTCACCCACCTATGTCGAATATCTTTTTCTAAGAAAAGATTTTTCGATTTTCATCTTTAATACACTTTACTTGAGTTAAATCTTTACTTTTCTTTTATCTTTGTTTCGATTGCATTTATACATATATTTTTCATCTTCCTTAAGTATCTAACACGTTATAAACATCACTAAAAGCTGAATTTTTAACGTCATGTATTATTCTTTTATACTTTCTGCGGCCGTTTTATATATTTCCCGCTCTCTACGCTTTTACATTTAAACCAATTTTTATAACATAACTTCTTATATTTTATCTTTCTCGCACATTATTATTCCACCACCAACTATTTTTATTTATGTAGTTTTTCTTTCGATTCTCCAAGTACATCTTTACCACTTGTTTAATAAGATTAGTTAATTTTTCCCACATAACATTCGCGTCTTCACGAACATCCCAAATATTTAAATCTTGAATTTTACTCATAAAAATAATTTTATTTGTGTCTTTTAGGTGCCCCCATCTTATTCTATGATGTCGAATCCTAAGTATTCTTTATTTTACAACACTTCATCTTAAAATCTGTAACTAATAATCGATGTCAGTACTTAATCGCTCACTTGGAATGACCTTACAATCCTTACTAATCTCGACGATCTCTTCTTCTCATGAAAATAATCAATTTGTGTTTTATTAGATCTATTCTTATAAGTAATAAGACGCTTCATCTCTTTCTTGAATAAAATATTAGTAATAATCATATCATACACTAAAGCAAAATCTAAAATGACTCTACCTTCTTCGTTAATCGCTCCATAACCGTAGCCACTATTAATATTTTTGAAATCTTCTACCACTCTACCGACATGTCCATTTAAATCTCCTCCAATAAAAATTTTTTCTTCAAGGGGTATTAAGTGTATTAAGTCTTCTAAATCATTCCGAATTTATCTTTGAGCTCTATATCTAAACCAACTTGAAGGCATAATCACTTATAATATTAAAAATCTTAAGTATCAATAATAATCTTAAGTCGCTATAATTCTATCTCCAACTCTATTAGTTTTAACAACATTATCTTTCAAACTCTTATTTATAATTACACCTACACCATTTCTAAGACGTACTCTTACAGTAATACCATAGTTTAAAACCTAAGTTATCAATATCCTTAGCTTTTTCTCCAACCCATTTGGTTTCTTGAATACATAGGATATTTATCTTTCTATGGATCATAATATCAACCAATTCCATTAGTTTACCATTGAGAGTACCTATATTCCAAGATCCTATCCTAATACTAGTATCATGGACTAATTTCTTTACCCGCATTTGTCCGTAATGTGGGAACCTCGCTTACTCGACACTACATCCGGTCGTCGACGTAGCGGCCTCGCACACTTTCCATCGTATTCGGGTCATACATACAAGCGTCGCTTCCAGGGACGCCTACAGCACTTACACAATGATCAAAAGGATTCATGTCATGATTTTTTTTTTCGACAAGTTTTACACTTGCTGTCGACTACCTAACGCAACCCTCCACTTTTCACATCCGGGCTTGTGACCGGCAACGGCAGTGTTAAAGTGCCTTCTAATTTTTTGATAAGGAAAAAAAAATATTCCTTTGCAATTTCTTATGAAACGATTGCAAGATAAATAGAGGGTGATGACTTCCACATTAGGAAAGATATTAAATCAACTATAACTCCCCTTGATAAAAAAAGGGAATAAGAATTATAATATACCAATAATTTTATATTCTAAATACAGAAAATACTAAATTAGAAGATGCTAAAGAATATTCATAAAATTTCAACTGTGTGCACTATGAGCTTGGCCTTTGATTGAATGAAGATCGAGTGTAATGGAGCCCGCACCAAAGATAGAGCATATGAACGGGAGGAAACATAAAATTTTGTAATATGTTAAAATAAAATTTATTTTAGTGATCTTTTAATCAATGTGCTTTGCATTAACTCATATAATGTGGAAACAACTCTCCCTCTTAGAGTTGAAAAAGGAAAAAAAAAAAACAAAAAAAAACTCTTCCTCATAGGGTTGAATAAATGTATGCCCTTTTATAAGCCGGTGTCGATGGAGAAGTTAACGATGAACTGAGTTTATGAAGAGCTCTACTCACTCTTAGAAGTTAGAAGTAGGCAATCAATCTATTTGGATGAAATGGAATAAGTCAATGCTCCTCATCATGAACCTTTGTAGATATAGGCTGCATTATAACTAGTGGATGATGTGGAGCAATAATGAACAAATAGAACTGCAGAACTTCTTGTATCTATAACTTTAAAATGTAATGGAGGAACATGATATTAGAGTGTAACTCAAGCATGATCTCGAACTAAATTTTGGGCACTGTGTCCAGCTCATTCTCATGTTTGGTTTCTAATACAACAACAACAACAACAAAGCCTTAATCCCACTAAGTGGGGTCGGCTACATGAATCCTTTTTCTCCATTGTGTCCGATTTAGTGTCAAATTTTCGTTCAATTCTAATAAATTAAGATCATTTTTTATGCAATAAGCCCAAGTTTTCCTAGGTCTGCCTCTCGCCTTTCTTAACATAAGTTGTATTTAAAACATCTACTCTCCTAATCGGATCATCAAGTGGTCGACGTTTAATGTGACCAAACCATCTAAGGCGACTCTCTCTAATTTTATCCGTCACTCGGTGCAACTCCAACCCTTTTACGGATATATTCATTTCGCATTTTGTCTCTAAGAGTAAAGCCACTCATCCACCTAATCATTCTCATCTCGGCAACACTTAACTTAACATTATGCTTCTCTTTTAAAGGCCAACATTCAAGCACCATAGAGCATCGAAGGTCTCACCACCATCTTGTAAAATTTTCCTTTCGATCTAAGTGGTACTTTCTTATCACACAATAGGCCAGACGCATTCCTCCACTTCAACCAACCAACCCGAATTCTACTATTCACATCCCCATCTATATCACCATCGCTTTGAACAATGGACCCAAGATATCTAAATCGTTCACACCTTTTAATAATTTGATCACCCAAAGTTACACTGCTCGTCACTAGACCTACTATTACTAAAATTACATTCCATGTATTCAGCTTTAGTTCTACTCAAACGAAGACCTTTAGACTCCAATGTAGACCTCCATAATTCAAGTTTTTCCCGGACTTTTTCTCTTGTCTTATCCACAAGGAGGATATCATCAGCAAAAAGCATACACCAAGGTACATCCTCTTGTAAATGCCCAAGTAAGACCATCCATAAATAAAGCAAAAAGATATGGGCTTAAAGCCGATCCTTGATGTAAACCAACGAAATAGTAAAATACTTGGTCAATCCTCCTTCGCCTCGAACACATGTAATGACTCTAGCATACATATCTTTAATGACTTGAATATAAGTTATATCAACACCTTTCTTCTCAAGGACTCTCCAAAGAACATCTCTAGGAACCTTATCGTAAGCTTTTTCTAAATCAATAAAAATCAAATGTAGATCCTCCTTATTATCTCTATACTTCTCCATCAAACCTCTCAATAAATGTATAGCTTCCATGGTAGACTCGCCCGGCATAAATCCAAATTGATTATGAGAAATCTTCGTAATACGTCTTAACCTATGTTCAATTACCCTCTCCCATAATTTTAAAGTATGACACATCAATTTAATTCCTCTATAATTTGCACACTCTCGTGCATCTCCTTTATTCTTAAAAATGGGGACCAAAATGCTCTTTCTCCACTCCTCAGGCATCCTTTTAGTTTTTAAAATAATATTAAAAAGTTTAGTAAGCCAGGAAACCCCCAAATCACCTAAACATTTCCACACTTCAATTGGTTTCTAATAATTGATTAAAATTCTAATTAAAATTGGTATACTAGGTGGGGGGACTAGTGGCGGTCATGGCAACCTAATGAGGCATACATAGCTTTTTTTGGACTAGATGTGTTAGTGGAATAAGTGAAGCATGTAAGAAAGATTAGGGCTATTTGGCATATGTTGTTTATGGGATGCTGGGATTACTGGCGTAGATGAAGAGTGTTTTGTCCTTGACATAATAATCGAGCTTGTGAAATGAAGAATTGAATCAAACATCCTTGTAAGGTTTGTCGATCACATGTATGAGAACATGATGTTTGGGAGGGTTGTTAGAGAAGATCGTTCAACATTAATAAAAGTCATTTTAATTTCATATGAATGATGATGGTATATACATATACATTACACAATTATGATATGATTTATATGGTAATCTTTTCTAACAAACAACATGTATAATCCATCCATCTTTTATTGAAGTATAATGTTCATAGGTGTCATAATATTTGCTTGAATAATATGAATTAGGATATCTACTATGGTGATAATACACATCATAATCAGTATAGAAACTTGATTTTTATTGCCTTCGATTATATAGTGCCGTGTTATAATGGGTGAGGTGTAATAATCGGTCGAATGGCTGGGATACTTATTCCAAAAGCTTCGGTACCCTTCCACCTTCCTCTCGATTAAGTGCCACGTTCCTCTCCCCTTTCTGATTCCCCTCCCTGTTTGATCTCTGTGAATTCACGCGAGAAGAACTGAGACCCTGCGCTGTGCAGGCGGGTCAAGCGACAATCAGGGAAGCTGCATACCACAATTCATAATTCCAGGATGAAATTGGTAAGTGGTAATCTCTATTACACTCTATTCGAGACCTTCATTTCCTTCCTCTTGTCTCCATTTTGAGCTATGCGATGGATTTTGCATCTTTTTCGTCTCCGGTAGCCGTCAGAAGTGTTGAACTTGTGTCAGAAGTGTTGAACTTGTGTTAAAAGTGTCAACAGTGTTTTGCAAGCTTCTGTGAGGATTTTATCACAACATCAGCGAAGGAGAAAGAAGATTTGAAATGTTAATAATGAAAAATTTTTGGTAACTTTGGAAAGATGGATTTGTTTCGACAAGCCTATTTGAGGTATAAATAATACTTTATGGGTTAAATTACTTTATGAGATAAAAAATTATAAAATCCTAAGATATTTATAGATTTCAGGTTTTTTACTTGAGGTGGCAAGTTCGAGGCATGCATGTAGAAGATTATCATAGGACGATTCCATAAAGTCGGGTAAATAATCCTATGCTAATTTAAGAAGAATAATTTAATTAATGGGAAATTGTTTAAATCTTAAAGTTTAATGTTATTTTTTATAGATTATTAAGCTCAAAATAAGAGTTACCGCTGCATTCTGTTACTTAATCAAGGATTAAGAATTTAGCGTGACAATTGAAGTGAGTAATTACATTGCTAAATTTCAGTAAACTTTTTTATTTTGAAATGTATGTTTATTTTTTTGTATCTTTTAGTTCAGTTTGATTTATATTATAGTAGATCATTCTTATTGTTAGATAGAAAAGTTATGTATGACAAAAAAGATATTAAAAATATGCATGAAAGATATGCATAAGATGCATGATATGTAAGGTAGACATGATTGGAAAGATATACATGATATAAGAGATATGTGTGAGATAAAAATGTGCATAATACAAGAGATATGCATGATGAATAATTGCACAACAGAGTCGATATGCATATTAGTAGATACATGAAAATGTTTCAGTGAACGTATTCTATGAAAGATGAAGTAACTTATATATGAATGCTTGTATGTGCATGTTCCTATGACGATTTCACCCCCTAATGGTACAGGTAGGGGGTGCCAGCGTGCCTGTGTGCGTAGTCTTTTAACACCACCCCAGATAATTGTGATGGTTAGATCACTAACCGCTATGCCGATGAGATAGTATCGGTCAGGAGCGAGTTGATCAGAGCTTACATTCTCAAATAATTGTGATGTTTACAGTGCTAACTGCTGTGCCAATGATATCGGTCAGGAGACAGGTAAGGGCTTTTCCACCTTAGATAATTGAGATGTTTACATCGCTAACCGCTAGCCGACGGGATGATATTTACCAAGAGTGTTTTAGATTTTCTTGACGATATTTCTCACAGAGACAAATGCGTTTGTAAATAGTATAAATTAAAGTAAATATAAAGTAAATACATTTAAAAGACTCGAGTATTTTCATTTAGAAAAGGTTTTTTATACTGTTGGCCGCTTTTTCTTTTTTTGAAAGATATAAAATTAATGATTTAGTTTAATATAAAAGGTATATGGTTTTTTAAAGTAGATTTAAAAGTAGTGTTTTTTTTTATTTTGAAAAATGAGACCGCCTGGATCTCATTTGTCCAGTAGTATGCATAATCGTGCCCGATGCCACAAATGATACACTTTCTCGAAAGATTATTGTATCCTGCGACGGTAGACCCAATCATAATAACTAAGGGACTCGTAACATCCTTTTTGTCTCGCGAACCTCGACGTGCGATCGATGAGTTCCCTACCTACAGTAAAAACCAGGTAGGGTTTATTTTACCCGGTTCCAAGTTCCTATAGAGGCAGTCTCTATAGTTAATTACATCCCAAATGACGGTGTCACTGAGAATCACTCGATAACGATCGTAGCTTCGTCTTCAAAATTCGAGGGTTTAGGTTTTCACAGTAGGACGTGGAAAAGAAGTGAGAGTGGCTCAAATGGGAACAGTTATTTTCAGGAGTCCAAAGGAAAGAAAAGGTAGGGAATGTCACAGATCCGAGGTAAACCTCGATGACTTCCCAGACTATCCTATGGGGTGGCTACATTTTGAAGACGATATTAATTAAGTGTTTAATCATGCCAATTTTATTATTTGGGACTCACACTTGCATAATACTCAATTATGAAAATAGCCCGCAGAGATAGGAGGATTTACTTCGTATCACACGACAACCTCGGAACCTAAAGCGAGTTAGGACTTACGCTGCGCAACACGGTTGCACAGAAGCCTAAAAAGGGTGTAAAAGTGCACCTCTCATGTTTGCCTCTAAAACAAAATTCTAGTACAAAATCCAACAATTTTAAAAGACTTGAATGGCCCTCCTCCCATCAGTAATTCCAAATGCAGCATCCTTCTCTCAACCAAACCCAATCCCACACTGTACGCCCATATGGAAGATTTGTCTAAAAGGATGACAATGGGGACGTGCTGATTAAGCCAAGTTCAATACTAGCTCATCGAGTCATACCTAGAATGAACTCGCTAGTTAAGTGATACCGAACAACAACAACAACAACAACAACAATAAAGCCTTAATCCCCATTAAGTGGGGTCGGCTACATGAATCATTTTTCTCCATTGCGTCCTATTTAGTGTCAAATTTTCGTTTAATTCTAATAAATTAAGATCATTTTTTATGCAATAAGCCCAAGTTTCTTAGGTCTACCTCTGCCTTTCTTAACATAAGTTGTATCTAAAACATCTACACTCCTAATTGGATCATCAGGTGGTCAACGTTTAATGTGACTAAACCATCTAAGGCGACACTTTCTAATTTTATCCGTCACTGGTGCAACACCAACCCTATTACGGATATATTCATTTCGCGTTTTGTCTCTAAGTGTAAAGCCACTCATCCACCTAATCTTTCTCATCTCGGCAACACTTAACTTAGCATTATACTTCTCTTTTAAAGGCCAACATTCAACACCATAGAGCATTGCGGGTCTCATCACCATTTTATAAAATTTTCTTTTCAGTCTAAGCGGTACTTTTCTATCACACAATAGACCGGACACATTCCTCCACTTCAACCAACCAACCTGAATTCTACTATTAACATCCCCATCTATATCACCATCTCTTTGAATAATAGACCCGAGATATCTAAATCGTTCACACATTTTAATAATTTGATCACCCAAATTTACACTTTTGACACTAGAGCTATTATTACTAAAATTACATTCCATGTATTCAATTTTAGTTCTACTCAAACGAAGACCTTTAGACTCCAATGTAGGCTTCCATAATTTATGTTTTTCCTGGGCTTTTTCTCTCGTCTTATCTCCGAGGAGGAGATCATCAGCAAAAAGCATACACCAAGGTACATCCTCCTGTAAATGCCCGGTAAGACCATCCATAAATAAAGCAAAAAGATGTTGGCTTAAAGCCGATCTCTGATGTAAACCAACAGAAATAGTAAAATATTTCGTCAATCCTCCTTCAGTTCGAACACATATAACAACTCTAGTATACATATCTTTAATGACTTGAATATAAGTCATATCAACACCTTTCTTCTCAAGGAATCTCCAAAGAACATCTCTAGGAACCTTATTGTAAGCTTTTTCTAAATCAATAAAAATCAAATGTAGATCCTCCATATTATCTCTGTACTTCTCCATCAAACCTCTCAATGAATGTATAGCTTTCGTAGTAGACCTGCCCGACATAAATCCAAATTGATTATGAGAAACCATGGTAATACGTCTTAACCTATGTTCAATTACCCTCTCCCATAATTTTAAAGTATGACACATCAATTTAATTCCTCTATAATTTGCACGCTCTTGTGCATCTCCTTTATTTTTAAAAATGGGAACCAAAATACTCTTCTCCACTCAGACATCTTTTTAATTATCAAAATAATATTAAAAAGTTAAGCCAAGAGACCCCCAAATCACTTAAGCATTTCAACACTTCAATTGGAATATCATCAGGTCCTACAGAATTTTCACCCTCGATTTTCTTTAAAGCCTTCTCAACTTCTTTTCTACTAATGTGACAAAGATAAATGAATAGTTTTATTATTATTAATGATATTAAGATCACTAAGGTCGATCGTATTTTTAACATTTTCATTAAAAAGTTTATCAAAATAACTCACCCATCTATGTTGATTATATTTTTCTAAGAAAAACACTTTTATTTTTATCTTTAATACACTTTACTCGGTTAAATCTTTACTTTTCTTTTCTCTTTGTTTGGCTAGTTTATAGATATATTTTTCACCCTCCTTAATATCTAACATATTATAAAGATCACTAAAAGCAGAATTTTTAGTGTCACAGATTATTCTTTAGACTTCTCATGGCCGTTTTATATTTTTCCCAGTTCTCTACACTTTTACATTTAAACCATTTTTTATAACATAACTTATATTTTATCTTTTCTTGCATATTATTATTCCACCACCAATTATTTTTATTTATAAAAACTTTTTCTTTTGATTCTTCAAATACATTTTTAGTCATTTAATAAATAGTATTAGTTAATTTTTCCTACGTAGCATTTGCGTCTTCATGGAGATCCCAAATGTTTAAATCTTGAATTTTACTCATAAAAATAATTTTATTTGTCTTTTAGGTACCCCGATCTAATTCTACGATGTTGAATCATATAATTCTTTATTTTACAACTTTTCATTGTAAAATCTAGAACTAATAATCGATGTTGGGTACTTAATTCCTCACTTGGAGTGACCTTACAATCCTTACAATCTTGACGATCTCTTATTCTCATAAGAAAATAATCAATTTGTGTTTTATTAGATCCATTCTTATAAGTCATAAGATGCTCGTCTCCTTTCTTAAATAAAGTATTAGTAATAATCAAATTATACGCTAAAACAAAATCTAAAATGACTTTACCTTCTTTATTAATCGCTCCATAACCGTAGCCACCATAAATATTTTTGAAATCTCCTACCACTCTACCGACATGTCCATTTAAATCTTCTCCAATAAAATTTTTTTCTTCAAGAGGTATCAAGTGTATTAAGTCTTCTAAATCATTCCAGAATTTATCTTTAGAGCCTATATCTAAACCAACTTGATGAATATAAACACTTATAATATTAAAAATCTTACTATCAATAATAATCTTAAGTGCTATAATTCTATCTCCAACTCTATTAATTTTAACAACATTATCTTTCAAACTCTCACCTATAATTACACCTACACCATTTCTAGTACGACTATTACCAAAATATCATAGTTTAAAACCTAAATTATCAATCTCCTTAACTTTTTCTCCAACCCATTTAGTTTCTTGAATACATAAGATATTTATCTTTTTATGAATCATAATATAAACCAATTCAATTATTTTACCATTGAGAGTACCTATATTCCAAGATCCTATCATAATACTTGTATCATGGACTAACTTCTTTACCCGCATCTGTCCATAATATGGGAAACCTTACTTAATTGACACTCCACCCGGGCGCCGGTGTAACAGCCGATGCACACTTTCCACTATATTTAGATCATACAACGCGTCGCATCCAGAGGACGCCCTAGCACTTACACAATGATTAAAAGGATTCATGTCATGATTTTTTTCGACAAGTTTTACGCTGGCTATCGACTACCTAACACAACCCTCCATTTTCACATCCGGGCTTGGGACCGACAACGGCAGTGTTATGTGATACCGAATTTAACCAAAATCACAATGGGGAAAACAAAGATTATTACTCAAAATAAAATAGTGATTATAATAGAGACACTTGGAACTAGGAAATAACAAAGACACAACACGACTCAACTAGGGTTGAGGATGAAGACGAAGGTGTTGTAGTTTAAGAAGAATTAGTAACTAAGTAGGTTAGAGGCGGATAGAAAGGGGCAACGACAAGTAGGTGGGCGGTTGTATGGTTTGATTGCTGAGGTGGCTAGTGCAACAAAAAATAGGGAGGTTGTTGGAATGGGGTAGCAGCAAGTAGATGGGTGGCTAGACGGGGCGAGAACAAGCTGGAGATAATTGAAGGGGCTGACAGTGAGGCGTAGTTGGTTGGGAGGGATGGTAGCAGCGGGGAACAACACCAAGGGGGTGTGGTGGTGTGGAGTAGTTTGTTTCCAAGTGATAGCAGCAACGACAACGATAGCGACGATAAATGAGAGGTCGTGGGAAGTAGGGAGTGATAGATAAACACCATATCGAGATAAATTACAACTTGAGCACCTTGTCTTCGGATACAACCTTAGGAGAGAAAACTAGATGTCGACGGCTGTCCTGACAAAAATCTAAAAGTAAAATCTACCTTAAAACATAGTCTTGGGTAGGGAGTGAGTCTCGGTCCGAATAGGAGGGAACTCCATGCTTGGAAGAACCCGTTTATCCCTCCTTGGCTCAGATTGGTCCAAACTCTATCGATTTCGTGCGACTTTTGTCTCATTCGTGACTTTGCACGTATGGGGCAAAAGGCACTACACGTAAGTCTCTCTGGATTGAGGGAGCTTTTACCTCTTTTGTCGAAGCTTCCATGTCTTCGTAATATGAAGTTAAGTCTGCCAAGTTGAAGTAGCCGAGATGTTGTAATCTTTTGATAAATTAATCTTGTAAGTGTTGACATTCAATTTCTTGAGGATTTGGAATGGTTGTCTACTCCAAGCTTGAGTTTCCTGAACCGCAATAGGAAAAGAAAATATTATTACTAAAAAATAGATAGTGGTTACAATCAGAGACACTTAGAAATAGGAAATAACAAAGACACAACACGTCTCAACTAATGCTTAGGGCGAAGATGAAAAAGTTGCGGCTTAAGGAGAAATAGTAACTAAAGTACGTTGGAGATGGCGGGTAGGGGGGTTGCAACAAATAGAGAGGGGGTTGGAAAGGGGCGGTAGCAAGTGGGTGGGTGGCTGAATGGGCCGACAGCAAATAGGGAGGTGGCTGAATGGGCCGACAGCAAATAGGGAGGTGACTAGATGGGGCGACAACATGCTGAAGATGATTAGAGGGGCTGATAGTGAGGTGGAGTTGGGTGGGAGACATGGCCGGCTGTAAAGAACAACAAAGTGTGTTGTTCTTGAGTGATGGCAGTGACCACGATGGTACAAGAGAGGCTATGGGAAGTAAGAAGAGATAGATAAGCACCACCTCAAGATGAGTTACAGTTGGAGTGTCATCTTGCCTTCAAATATTATCTTTGAAGGGAAAATTGAACTTGACGGCTATCCTCATAGAAATCTGAAAGCAAAAAATTGCCCTAAAATATAACAAATAATATTTTGATCTAGGGTAAAGAGGAGTGGGCCCTGCTTCGAATAGGAGGGAACTCCATGCTTGGAAGAACCAGTCGGTTCCTCCTTGGCCCGAATTAGCCCAAACTAAATTGATCTCGTGCGATTTTGGTCGTGTCTGGGGCAAAAGGCGGCCCTTATCATCAAGTTAGATGGGTAAAGCTCGTATGTTTATCAGAGGAAGCATCTACTAAGGCTTAAGGATGGCTCCATTGCCATTCATACTAGTTCTTATAAAGCTAGCCAGTGTCAAATGTGTCGCTTACTATCAGAGATGCACTCCAATCTACTAAGAGATCTAGTAGTTTCTTCGTTTAGTCAATCACTTTGTCCAAGTTTTATCAGCGTTACATGTCTTTTATTTTATTTTTTTAATCCTGTTTATACATGTTTTACTCATTTTGTTATCTTCTCTTTAGTGCTTGAGACATTAGATCTTAATCTATAAATACGGGATCCTGGGGAGAGCCCAAGGTTTGATCTTTTTTGCTTTTTTCCTCCCTTTCTGTCTGTCGGCCGCTGAAAGCTTAAAATTTAATTTAATATATATGTATATTAGTTTTGAAAATAAATTTTTTTTTTCTTTATTTTAAAATATGAGAATGAGAATGAACTGATCTCATTCGTTTAGCTGTTTGAATGAACGAGCGTAATATCACAAGTAACGCATCTATTCCGAAGAATAGAAACTCTACTTGACGATATCGCTCGATCAAATAAACTACAGAATTTATGACATCCGTTCTGGTCTGCGAACCTTTATGTGGACCGACAAATTCTCTTATTTAATACAAAAGAATTAAATAGGGTTTATATTATCTGGGTTCATAAAGCTCTCTATAGAGGCAAGCTCTATAATCAATTACCCCTCAAATGATCGAAGTCACTCGAGAGAACTCTCGATTTAGATCGAGTTTCTATCTTCATGAATTCAAAAGTAGGGTTTTCAACGTAGTGTAATAGTAGGAAATCCAACAGGTGAAAGACGCAATGTGGAACAGTTATTTCCGTAGTCAAAGAAAAGAGAGGTAAGAGACGTCACGAATCTCGAGGAAAGCCTCGATGGCGTCCCATACTATCCTATGGTTGGGCTTTAAGTCTTGAAGATGAATTTATTTAAGTTTCAATCATGTCAATTAATTATAGGAATTACATTTACATAATCACGTGATTATGCAAATAACCTGGAAAGTAGGAGAATTTGTCGTATCGGACGACGACCTCGGAATCCTAAGCGAGTTAGGTGCTTATATCAGCACGAAGTGCTGTGCAAAGCGCCTAAAAGAACGAGTGATGATTTATGTCGCACTAGGCGGATTACCTCGAAGTCTCATGACTTATTATTTAGACTGCAGGGATGGTTTTCATTGATGTCGACACGAGTTTCATTGTTAAGATGGTCGCTGTCGCTCACCGTGCTCCAAGCTCCACGTCAGTAAGAAGATCGTCAGTTGAAGGTTTAAAATTATTAAAAGTGGATATTCAAATTGTTATGTTTGTGTTTTGTTTCATTTTATTATTTCCCTTTTATTATTATATTGCAAACGTGAGTGTCTGCTAAAGTGATAAGAGCAGTAGTAAAAGGAAGCAAGAAACTGATATATGCTACGCTAAGCAAGAATATGCTACACTAAGCAGGAATACATGCTACGAGAAAGTAAAACATGCTACACAAGCAGAAACATGTACAAAGAAAAGTAAAACATAGTACACTAACAGGTATATATGCTACAGGAAGTAAAACATGTTATACTGACAGAAGCAAGTACTGAGGAAAGTAAAATATGCTACGCTAGTAGGTATATATGCTGAAAAGTAAAGCATGTAACGTAGTAAATAAAAGAAATGAAAAAAAATCGCCGCAAGTGTATCAGTAGTGCTGATACTCGCAGATGTATTACCTGTTTATTATTATCACTTTTATTTCCTGCAAGAAAGGCGTCAGTACCAAAACAAAGCAGGAGTGAACGTAGTAAGGAAAATCTGACTAAGTGCGCTACCGTACGTGCAGGAGAAGCAAAATGTGAAATCCGAGAATAAATCGAAAAGAAAGACGACAGGAGAACAAAGAAAATCGCGAAAGAAAACAAAGAAAATCGAGAAAGAAAATAAAGAACCTTCGTGGAAAACCTCGAAAAAAATCACGAACAAAAACAAAACAAAGTCGTAGCGAAAACCATAAGAACACCAAAAGAAGAAACTCACAGATGTCCCGCTAAACTCACGGCGGACCGTAAGAAAGCCATGAGGCATCTGAAAAAAAGACCGTAAGCATGTTGGCGGGGAGGACTCAGAGCTGGACTGTGTGCTTCTCAATCTTGGACAAGAGCTACCAGACCGACACTCTACAGAGGGCAGTCCTAACCTCGACTCGAGTAATTAACCGTGGATCTTTACTAATTTTCATTCATTTTAGTTTGCATGCATATAAATTTATAGGTAAAAAGTAATTTTGCTGTAGGTGGAAATTTTGTTGCAAAAATATTATTTTTTTTATAAAGTAGTACAATCCACAGGCTAACCACTCTAATCGAACTAGGACTACTAACAACTTAAGGTTATTGCGTAGCAATGATCTTAGCAAAGAATCAGCGAATAGTATCGTCTGGTCCCCGTCGCGACTCCAACGGAGATTTTACGCATCGGCGAAAGGGATACTATTCTAAACCTCTTTTTTTAAGCACACATAAAGCATTATCGTCGCCGTCCTAACCCTAATCATTCTACTTACAACTGTTGATGTACTTCACATATAGCTTAAAAGTGGCTATATGTGCACACCTACATGTCCTCTGTAGGTGCGGACATTGAACCAAGAAACAAGGAGAAAATCAAGGGACGAGGGATCAATGAAAGGAGAGGAGAAAACAAATCACCTAACACAGAATCGTAAAACGAGGTGAATTGGTTTTAAAAATCAATCAACTCAAGTCAATTACCATGGACTCCCGACAATCCTCACTCGTCCTAAAGAAAGAACCTAGATGTGTCGTTGCTCTCATGGAGTGACCTAGACCCCTAGGGTGGTGTAGAACCCGTTCCCATAACACTCAGGTAAAGGCAAAGAGAAAAGAAACGTAAAATAAAGCCGCGGGGGGAGACCCCTAAAAGAGACACCTCTTTTGAAACAACAAGTAAAAGTTCTCCAAAATATCCCCAAACCGTCGCGCAATAGACCCAAAGTACCTCAAGAGAACACATTTTAAAATATTGCAAGTTGCACCCAATTTTATTTAAAGCATGCATAAACTTTCCACAACAAGGGTCAAATTGCAACCCCAAACCCACCAAAACCGAGCCCAACCGGGAACCAGAACATCCTCAAAATAGGGCAAAAACTGAGCCGATTTTTCGCAAGTTGTAACAAAACCGCAGCCATACAAGGCCAAAATTGAGCTTCAAGGCCTTAAAACAAGCCTCTCACACCAGTTAAAATTGTAGTCCGACACAAAGCAAAACAAACCCCACGACAGGCCCAAAACATGCTCAAAATCGAGCCACCAAAAGAGGACCCTTAAAGCCCCGTTCCGACCTACAAGCCACATTGATACTTCATACGCATAGCATACAAATAAAGCTCAATTGTTCAGCTTCAACAAAACAAAAACTCCTAAAGCTTTAAAATTCAGCTTTTCAAAGAAACTCCCAAAGTTTCCAAAATTATGCGATACACTTTTCATATTAGCTCAAGAATGTCTTGCAAAATACTGAATAAATTAGCACTGAAACAATGCTTCAATCCCTTCAAAATCGACAATTAATCAAAGCCCAAAATTTGATAACAAACTTCTAGCAAGAAAGCTCCCAAGTAAAACAAATCAGGCCTTGCGATATAACAATTCATGTGCTATGTAAAAGTTAAGAACTTAACCTTAAATCTGTAAATATATAAGAGTTAAATGAGGAATGTATAGAAATTAAAGATTAGAAGTTAAACAGTAAATACAAAAGAATTAAGTGGCATGTATGTAAATCTCTTTACTTTCTTTGTATTTTAACTCACTAATATAAACAGTGGTAATGAAATTTTAGTTACAGCCATAAGCCAAAACTCATGAGCAACAGTAAATACAGTTCCCAAAATAAAAAGATTTGTTCAGAGCTAGTTTCAGCTTGGGTACACAAATGTATAAGGAACAAACCGTATTTATGCAATTCCAAACTTTTTAGGCATGAAGACACACCTACATTATATTAGATTCCAGCTCTCATCGAAACATAACCACTCGAGCTTGTAAAAAAAAAAAAATGAAACCCAGCTTTCATGAAGTGGCATGCATGTAAATCTTCCAACCATTCTGATATTTTTGCCTACAACTTCGTTCCAACTAATTAGGTGATAAAAATCAGCATTGTTGATATAAAGAATTAGACAACAAAACCAAACGTCTATCCCACTAAATGAGTTTCGATCACCATCAAAACAGAAATTATTGCAAAACAATTTTCTGTGATAAAGAGAGGTTAAAACAAACTGCCAAATAGGTTCCCAAAGATGAAAAACTTCCATATCACAACATAATAGCAATAATTTCTCTTCCCCGAGCTTCAATTTCCAAAAGCAAAGTGTAAACCCCATACATAATTCATATCAGTAAGAGCAAGCATTAGAGGGAAGAAGTCCCTCAAGACTAAATCAAAATAAAACAAACTTTACTGCATGAAATGATTCATAAATATCCTTACTCTCAATCTACTCCCAACACTTGCTAGAAAGGAGGAGGAGAAGGAAAGTTACTTCGCTTTAGATTTTACCTAAAGAATTAACAGAGTTCCAAGCCTAAGCACGCAGAGAACAACCCAACCAGTGCAAAGCAATTTCAACAATTTCCCTAAGGATTTTGGCAGCACCTCCACCTCCTTTCAAAATTTCGGCCAACCCTAAACCTTCTCCAAACGAAGGTTTTTATAGCAAGAAGAGATGAGAGCTTACCTTGGCCTCGCCTAGGCGGTGAGTCGAATGCGACAAGGGCGGGTAGCGACAAGAGGAGGAGGGGATTGGGCCGCAGAGGGCGCAGGAAACGTGGCGGCAGAAGGGGAAGCTTTTCCAGAAGTGCGTACGAGGAGGGGACCAAAGCCGAAGCTTCACGAGGAGGAGAGCAGCGAGGAGAAGGAACGGGGTTCGGCCCTCTATGGCTTCGCTCGGGCTCGCGAACAGGGAGGGAGAGGCGGACGGCGCGTGAGAGTGAGGCGTGAGTTAGATTTAGGGATTTTAGGCTTTCTTTTTTTTTAGTGTTTTATTCAATTTTTCGCCAATTCGGACAAAATCCGATCCCAACCATATCAAAATTAGTGTCCTTCCCAGCTAAAATCGATGTTTTGGACGTAACGACGCAGTCCGTTTTGCAATCTGAGGTCGTTCGGACAACCTCGTTGTCGGTCGGGTCGAAAGTACGTCAAATTTGGTGTCGTTTGAACTTCGAGCTTGTTGTTGATTGCCTCGACATTCTGACCTCAATCTTTGATCCATCGCGGAGAACTGAAAGCGTCGAGGCCGCAAACGAAGAATTTGTGCGCAGTGGTGCAAGAAACGTGCACAAGATTGTCCTAGGGTCCGGTGGTCCTATGGGAACTCAATTTGGACTCCTAACGTCAATTCCAACCTGCTATGAGCTAGAGGTACGGAATTTCGTCCGGGATTCCAAAAGAGTAAAGAGGTGGTTTCGAACGTTCTAAAACAAGGTAGGCCCACTGCTAGGAATCTAAGATCGTCGGGGAAGCTCCTAAAGCTAGAACCCTAAATCCTAGGAGGAAAACTAAACCTCAACAAAAAGTGAGGTCAACACTATCATGGTAGTATCCTGAGCCAAATTTTTTATATTTTCTTTCTCAGTTTATCTCTTTTCTGGCTTTTCTTATTTCCTTTGATCAGTATGGTCTGAGCATAACCACAGATAGATTCGGACATAACATATATGCTAATCTTGAGCCTTACATATAGTTTAGCTTTACAAAATAACTCCTCATAGGCCACCATCTGTAAACCATTTCGAGTTTCGATAAAACCTACCACTAGCAACATCCTAACCCTTACAAAGGCCTCTCTTTATCATTATCACTACAAAGAACATAAGCCAATTCACAAGTAAAATATCCACCAACATCACATCACTCGTCAAACCTTGCTCGCCTTTTACAATAAGTTTTGATTTTGTGTAGTACTTATGGACAATGTGAGAGCCTTTGTCCACTTTTCTACATAATCAAGTTTAGTCATTGGTTGGTAACATCTCGACCAAACTTTGCCTACTTTTCACCAAAGTATGCTTAGTTATAGAATACTACTTTTATGATCTCCTAACAAACTTGAATTTTAACCACAATCAGGTTAGAATTTTGCTTTTGGGGAACACTCATTTTTTAAATTTATATTTTACAGTTAGAAAATTAAGTACAAAGTGATCAGAATTTGAGTCGCATGCGAACCCAAATAGTTGAGATAAGTATAATGCTTATTACAATAATGAGATTAGTTATGAAGATTTGATATTTGATTTCGTTGATATTTATTCACTAATTGTTTACTAATAGTTAATGTTAATCAGATATATATTTTAAGATTTTATTTATATTATGAAATCATGTGGAAAATTTAAAATTGTGATTGTAAGTATTGATATAAGGTTATGATAATATTATCAATTCATTTATCATTAATAGAATATTATTATTTATATATTTACTACAAAGTTTTTAATTAAAAAATCAGTTTTTAATTAAAAAATCCAAAATAATATTTTATTATTTGTATGTGATCAATTTAGTCGAAGAGTGTCACATTTCTCTAATTTAGTCTCACAACTATGCAAAATTGGGCCCCAATGGCCCATCTGTTAAAATAACATTTATAGTTGATGAAAAGTGTGATAAATATTCACATAAGGTGTAGGAGAAGGCTATTTTAGGAAAATTTAATTCTAATTACACTTGTTTTACTTACCAATAATGAGAGAAGTTATTCGACATTTTACAAAAACCTAGCGTATTGCGGCATTGAGTGGTTGAAGCAGCGAGCATAGTCAAAGGAAATTGAAACCCTTTTATTGGTATAAAATAATATAAGTAAATGTGCTAAGACTTGAACTACCAAAATGAGACTGTTCTAGGGTTCTAGAAGGTATGAGAGAACCAAGGTAAGTGTTGGGGATGTTTGTAGAATGATATAGTGGCAACATGTGAGAAAATCTTAAGGATTGTGAGGAGAAAATGGGTTTTGGCCACTGTCTGGCGGTAAAACAGTGGGGAAACACTAACCGGCATTAATATCAATGAGGCTGAACATTGATGAATGTCCACCACCTGTTCTCGATCAAGTTACAATCACATAACTTGAGAGAGAATCATATATAACACTCATAAAGGTTATAAAAACTGTTCCAACCAGTTCAAATGCAAACATATATATAATCTCAAAGCAAATTAACCCTAATACTAATTTTATTTAAGGAAAAGAAGACCCAGTGTGGTCAACCCAATCCTTGGAGGCCAAAGGATTTGAACTGCCCAAGAGAACAGAGTCGGATGACCCTTGGTGCAGTACATGTCCATCAAGGACAGACGCGGGAGAGCCCCACATCACAAAATATCCTCAAACTTAACTTAAGATGTTACATTCTTCAAAAATTTCATTATTCTGCAACCCAAGGGGCTATTTGGGATCAATTTTGTATAGTCTAGGAACTAAAGTGGAGACAAATAACAATCTGGGGCTATATTAGCGACATAAACATAGTAAAGAGACTTTTATGCTTTTTCTTATTTTTAAAGCCTTGTTTATAAAGCTTTGAGCTAAATAAGAATTATTTTTTATTTCTTAATTCTATTTTTTTTTTGATAGTGGGAAAGCTTAATGCTTCTTTTCTTTTTTGCTTTCTTCTAATTGATTTGCTATTTTATGCTGGATTAAGAGAATCACAAAATCTCACATATGAAACTTTTTTTGTGATATGCTTGTCAAGTTCCTAGTAGGTATGTGTGAAGTTTTGCTAGAAGTCTAGTACTTCGTAGATAAATACATGTCAGGTCCCAAAATATCTTATAAGATGAGATAAAATGATAAGGTATCTTTTGGAGCTTTGTTGCCTTAAAATTTGATTGTTTTTTATTACTCCTATTTCATGTATTTCTATCTTGTAATTCTATGTTGTTCTCACAATTATTTGATTTAAAAGATTTGTAAATTCCTTTTATGTGGCCTCCACTAACCCTCATGGTCAAGGGTGACAAATTTACTCATGAGAAAATATTATGCACTAATTTATAATGCTAGGGATGGCCTCTTGTCCATTCTCATGTATAGAATTGAATTAGATCAACTTTTTTTTTGATTTGTTACTGAAATCGATCGACCTTAGTGATCTTAATATCGTCACTAATAATAAAATGTTTTATTTTTACCGTCGCATTAGTAAAAAAGTTGAGCATACTTTAAAGAAAACTAAGGGTGGAAAGTCTGTAGGATCTGATGATATCCCAATTGACATGTGGATATATTTAGGAGATTTGGGAGTTTCTTAACTTAATAAACTCTTTAATATTATTTTAAAAACTAATAGATACCTGAGTGGAGGAAGAGTATTTTGTTGGCCATTTTTTAAGAATAAAGGGGATGCACAAGACTTTGTAAATTATAGAGTTATTAAGTTGATGTGACGTACTTTAAAATTATGGGAGAGAGTAATTTAACATAGATTAAGACGTATTACAAAGATCTCTCATAATCAATTTGCTTTTATGGCAGACAGGTCTACTATGGAAGCTAACTTTATTGAGAGGTTTGATGGAGAAGTTCAGAGTTAATAAGGAGGATCTACATTTGATTTTTATTGATTTAGAAAAAGGTTACGATAAGGTTCCAAGAGATATCCTTTGGAGAGTTCTTGAGAAGAAAAGTTTTGATATGAGTTATATTCAAGTTATTAAAGATATTTATACAAGAGTTGTTACTTTTGTTCGTACAGGAGGATTGACCAAATATTTTTCTATTTTTGTTGGTTTACATCAGAGATCGTCTATAACCCCGTATCTTTTTTGCTTTAGTTATGGATGGTCTTACCGGGCACTTACAGCAGGATGTACTTTGGTGTATGCTTTTTGCTGATGATATCCTTCTTGTGGGTAAGAAGAGAGAAAAAGCTCAGGAAAAACTTGAATTATGGTGGACTACGTTGGAGTCTAAAGGCCTTCGTTTGAGTAGAACTAAAATTGATACATGAAATGTAATTTTGGTAGTAGTAGCTCAAGTGATAGAAATGTAACTATGGGTGATCAAATTATTAAAAGGTATGGACGCTTTAGATATCTCGGGTCTATTTTTCAAAGTGATGGTGATTTGATGGGGATGTTGTTAGTAGAACTCAAGTTGGTTGGTTGAAGTGGAGGAATGCTTTGGGCCTATTGTGTGATAGAATATTATCACTTAGACTGAAAGGAAAATTTTATAAGATGGTAGTGAGACCTCCAATGCTCTATGGCGCTGAATGTTGGCCTTTAACAGAAAAGCATAAAACTAATTTAGTGTTGCCGAGATGAGACTGCTTAGGTGGATGAGTGGCTTTACACTTAGAGACAAAATTTGAAATGATTATATCCGTGACAGGGTTGGTGTAGCTCCAGTGATGGACAAAATTCGAGAGAGTCATCTTAGATGGTTTGGTCACATTAAACGTCGAACATCTGATGATCCGATTAGAAGAGTAGATGTTTTAGATTCGACTTATATTAAAAAAGGCAGACGTAGACCTAGGAAGACTTGGGCGTATTGTATAAAAAATGATCTTTATTTATTAGAATTAAATGAAAATATGACTTTAAATAAGACTCAATGGAGAAAAGGATTCATGTAGCCGACCTCATTTAGTATGATAAAGATTTTGTTTTGTTATTGATGCTGTTGTTGTTACTGAAATCGATGGAATTTGTTGTATATCTGAATGTCATTTGATTTTCATTAAATTAATTATTTGTTTTTGCATGCCATTTGATGCTTGTGGCAGGCAACTTGTCCTTTTTTATCTGGACAGATTTTTTTGGTAATTTTTAAAGGCGTAAAATGGGGTTAAAATCGGGTTGGAATGAGGGATATGGTACCTATAATGGGCTTTGTTGGACGGTGTTGTTGAGATTGCTTGTTCTCAAGGTTCTACTTGAAGCTTCTGTCTCATTTTTTCTCTACATAAAAAAGTTTGATGTAGCTATTGACTAAGCTTCATATTCGATACATTATTAGAGATAGCCTGTGGCTGCCTTTGTTAAAAAACAAATGAAGCAAATACAATTTTGTACTGTCCACATGTTTTTAAATTGGCCTTTTCTTTTCTCTTAGGTGGAGAGAGAAAACATTTTACTTTACATTTAATCTTACACCCACATTATTCTACCTTGCACATGCTCATGGCTGCTTGTGTAGTTCCTTGATAGAAAGCATAGACATTCCGGTCATTTTTGAAGATGGTTATCTCGAACACCTCGTAATCAATTGGAAACTATATGGCACCAAGACTCTCGGAGAATGTTTCGCACAATTTAGAGGTATTATGAATTATTTCGAGCACATCTTAAACAGTCTAATCAAAATGAATGTGTGGATTGAGTCTAATACGGTACAAACAAACTATGTTTGGTTTCATCATTGTTTAAACTAAACCTAACCAATGGGCAGATTGGGCTTGGTTTATATTTTTTGTGCTTTCATATGGGTTGCACTTAGTTTGATATACGGGTGATAAAAAGACCCAATTTTACGGATGATTTTTACATATAATTGGCCCATGAGCTGACCCGACTCTTAGGCATCCAATAAAAAGAATTTGTTTTACATAAATGATCGAACTAAGCAAATTTATGAAACAAACAATGCCGTTGATTCTTGAATATGAACATTAACTATATGTTACCTTGAATATGTTATGATTAAACTGCATTATTTTTATTTATTAACTTATCTTAAATTTAAACGAAAATTGTTAACTTAGAAGCTAAGTTTGTGTTATGGTCTTATAGTTCTAAAGTGTTCGTACAATTTGAGAATGGGAGATGGCAGAGCAAAACCCCGTTGACACTGTGCTTGTAGAGTGATTGGTGAAATGTAGGATGAGGAGTCTATCACATTAGTGCTGTTGCTACTTGCAGATAGTTGATTGTGTGCCACAAAAAGAGAGGGAACTGAAAATGATAGAAGGTACACAAGGGTAATTATGATAAGTTTAAATTTCTCATCAAAGAAATTTAGGGATGAAGAAAGCCGTCAAGCCAAACTCTTAGTTACTCGAAACAAATCAATAATTGTTTTTAATAATTCATCATAGGTTGATAACACTAGTATTTATAGTATCACATAGCATAACCTAAACCAACGGAGAGAAATGACTGACTATTGCAATTAAATCAAGCTTTTAAACACTCCAAAATATAATATTTGTTTTCTAATCAAGGGATTTGACGGCAATTACTTTTAATGGAAAGCTAGTTATATATAATATAAACATATGATGAAATCTCATAAAGAGGGTTCCCCCGTGGCTTTTAAGAAGAGGAAGCGACACAGAAATTTTAGCAAATGTTGATATTTCATGATCCTTTGTTGACCAGGCAAGATTTAAACTTGCTTGAAACTTCGATTAATCTTGATCATTAATCCCTTGGCTTGTGATGGAGCAGGCTCTCTATACAAGTATGGGATGGAGATTCAACCCACCATTATATCAACTGACTTGATCTTTATTATGTTCTTGCTTGAGATTAGGTTCCTATGTTGCATTGATATGTCAACAAGATTTAGACGCTTTTTATGTTGATAACATATGCCTACTCCAATATACTCATGTTAGTATATCTATTAGCAAAACATTTTTATGCAATCTTCAGCATTGGAAATGTCAAATTCTACCTAAATGCATGGTCTTTTATCAGAAAACATAATAGATCCCTCAAGCTTCAGTTAACTATTTTAGCTTGACCGTCAATATATTGAGATAACAGCTAGAAATTTAAGCTGTGTTCTTATTTTTTTCAGATGAGTCATCATGAAATAATTTATGAAGTTTGCATTGCAATCGAAATCATTATTTTTGTGAAGTATACAATTAACTATTTTATTAAAATAAAATTTAGTAATGTGAGATCATCAATACTTTTTGGACACTGAACTTTTAAATTGATTTTTATGCAGATAAATCATAGATCAATGCACTCTATAGATATACAATGGTAGCATAAGTGAATTGTTGGATTCAAAAAAAAGTTTTTTTTTTTTTTATTTATTGAAGAATAAAGATTTCCTGCAGAAACATGTCTCTAAGGTTAATTATAGCAATTTAGGAATTTTCTTGCATTAAATTGGAGTAGAGAGATTTGGAATATAGGTCCATAGGCAAATGGTGTATAAGATCGCTGGGAACTTTATAATGTTGTAGATTACAGTAGTGCGTGGACTTGATAGGCTCATTTTAAAATATTATTCTAAGAGTTTTTTATCATAAAAACAAACAAGATTACAACCTATTAAGTTGTAAGGGATACATCTCACATCTAAATAGCAGCTTATAGGTGAAATGGCAAACAATCTAACCTAAATTCGAGGAGAGTGGCCTTTTTCATTATCTCATGATTTCATTGTTTTTAGTCATTGGAATGTTGAGTCTACTAAGTTAAAAGAGGAAGTCAACTCATCTCGACGTTGGAGATCCTTGCTTTAGTTGTCCCAGGGCACTTAGTATGCTTGGGAGGTATGTACAAGAAGGAACTAAGCTACAAGAGAGGGAGAACATTGTGAATGTCTTGAATAGGCTATTTTCCCTTCACAAGTATATTGATAGTAGTGCTATTTGATTTTTATGTCACTTTGTGAATCGATAAATCTTGACACTATTGAACATCGAGTTATTATCCATTATAGAATATGCTCTGATTCAGTTGATGATATGGTCTTGAAAGAACTTCATTTTTGTGTTTGTTTTTGCCTTTTTTATGTAGTATTGCTTTAACCTACTTTGAGAAGTAGTTGGTAGCAATAAAGATGAGTGTGACCGGGAGAATTTGGGGTTTGATAGGACCAATAATGATTTTCATTTCTTAACTTTTGAAGTGCTAGGGAACCATTATAAGATGCACTTAGTTTGGCTGATAGCGGAGGGTTTCCCAATGAATTTAGCACAAGTGTGGCTGCTTGATATGATTTATGTTGTCCTTTATCATGTTGGGTCAGTTTGTTCAATATATGCTTGCATTGAACTATTATGACTTGTTGAATCCAGTTGATCAGCACTACCTCTTAGGATAAAGCTTTATTTATTTCTAAGGGGGATCAAGATGCGAAAATCTCTTTTGTTACTTTAGAACGACATCAGAAAGGATCTGGTGGGGAGGTGATATGGCGTATCAATACACTATGGCTAGTGGCGATGTCTATGAATATGAATGATAATATTCTCTGAAAGCATTACTCTGCTAATGAAAGAGAGGTGCAAATGTTTTTTTTTTTCTCTAAATATATTTTTTTAAAGAGAGATGGTTCTTCAATAAAGAGCATCCTTTATTTTCAATCTATCATTTTAATAGATACTGGGCATTTTTTATAATAATACGAACAAATCCTGTTTGCTTTAAAATTAATTTTCTATTTTATTCTATATAAAAAATTTTTAACTTTTTATAACTTTAGTTAACTAATAATATATATCTATATATATATATAATCTTTTTTTCACCAAAGATTCTTCAGTGAAGTACTTGTGAATTTCATATTGGATGAGCTTCAAAAAAATTTTGACTAGGAGAAGTTTCTGCCACAGTTGCCTTGCCCATCTATGTTGCCTTCAATTCGATTCTCTCTTACTATATAGAATATTATATTGATCTTTTAAATTTCTAAAATTCTCCCCAACGTTGATGAAGCAATCTTAGAAGAAAGTCCTCTCTTAAGTATACCACACAATCTCTCTTTATTCACTTTTGTTAGCATGATTGTAAGCATCAAGAATCTCCTTTTTTATGCTTTTTTAAACATAGATACAACAAGAAGTTCTAGTCATGTTGTCTCACACCATGAAAATGTTTCTTGATTCATATTGCCTTCCTCACCTCTTCACTTGCATTGGCATGGTCATAAGCACTGAGAATCATTTTTCTTCACATTTGTTGGCATATTCTCAAGAACTGAGATTTTCTTGGAACTTTACCCGTACAATTGATGTGAAAAGATTATTGATCAAATTGGACTAGAATTGGATTTTGAGCTATTAAAATTCACTAGCATGTATAACTTATCCAGATTATATCTTTACAATTATATTTTATAGGGTGTTGTCAGATCTATTAGAAAATCCCTTTCAATCCGGAATTTATGTTAACTTACATAATACCATATTTCCTTAGCATCCTCTTTTAATCAATCCTTAGTCAAGATCCTCATATCAACGCCTAATTAATGAACCCCAGCTGGATTCTATTATGCATATAGTCAATTTGTCCTGGATGTCAACCATTAGAATTGGCAACACGTGCTTAAATTTGACTTTTTATTTAGTTTCTTGAAGTAGAGAGGATTTGAATGAATACAACTATATGATGAATTTTGAAGAACGATTGTGTTCTTGCACGCTAGCCAAGAAATCCTTCTTAATTAGATTATTGACATGGTTCACTTTGTGTAACAGTTTTCTTTGTCTACCAAGCTTTAGGAATTATAAAAATGGACTCCTTATCTTCACCAAGGAAGTTGGTTATTTTTGGATTTGTAATGTTAGCCGTTATCATCCCTCATTCCCGTCCTTCCTCTCTCTCTCTCTCTCTCTCTCTCTCTCTCTCTCTCTCTCTCTCTCTCACACACACACACACACACACTTTCTTCACCTGTTGTACTCTAAACTATCTACTAGTATAACCTTCTTAATCTTAAACTTATTTCTCTTATTGATGCCATAAATACATATCACAATCCATATTGCATTTTACTAAGTGCTATCCTTTTACTTTTAACAAGTGCTATGAATTTAGATTTGTCACCAAAAAATTGACTTGAGCACAATGTCCAGGTACCTCATGCCAAGTGATAGGTGTTCATATAAATCACAGGAGTGACATGTGATATTTGGCATGGTATGCATAATATTTTTATGCATTCTAATGTTTCTCTTCTTAGAGGAAGAAGATGCACTTGTGAAGTCTTCCTATATGGTGCATGAATATGAGATACAATGCTTAAATAGGAAGATGACATTTTCTTAGCTCAACTTTTTACTCATTATTTACACAAGTGAGCCCATTTTGACAAATAGTTAATCATGCAATATGTTATATTCTTTTTAAGCTTGATGTATATAGAATTCTTTTTCTTCTAGCTACTTTTGACACATTCCCGCTCATATAACAACATGCTATTTTCTTCTTGTAAGCATGCATAATTTCTTTTTCATGGATGCATATTTCTTTTTAACTAATGAAGACTTTTTATTTAATGATTTGACCATTAAAACTAAATGTTACATGAAATATCATATGCCTACTCACTGTTTGAATCTCTTAATTCATCCTAAGGCATCAAGTACAAATTACTAATCTCCTCTTTTGGTTCATTGCCCTATAAACCTGTATTTAAACTTCTAAAAAAGTATACATGTAATGACACGATTTCTTACATTCAAAATAAAGGTTGTTAATAGTAAATTTCAAATCTGCTTTACATTTGTCCTTACCCCTTTTTTATCATGAAATTTATTCTTTTTATTCTTGAGAAGTAAATGATTTTTTCTATAATTAGAACTACATCTTCATTACTAGAAATATCTTTATCATTATTGTCAAATACATTCTTTTTAATGCAATTTACTTCTCTTTCTTCTGTTCATTAAGTTTCCACTTTTCTAGCTAAGTTTCTATTCACATTTAGAGAGAGTGAGAGCCAAGTAAAAAATAATAGAATAATTAGATAAATGTTTATACTAAACAAATTAAACATTGCTAACAAAGAGTCGTTCAAACACTAAAGAATTTTATTGACTTTCTTTGCAGCATGGGAATATAAAAAATAGTAAACTGTGTATGTATATCAAAATAAATTCATTAGTTGCATTAGAAATACTACATAATCATGCATCAATTCTTTCAAATCATGTTCTATGTGCTTCACAATTTTTAATAATTTTCTCTTATATTTTTTTTATAGATATTATATGTATAAACAAACATCTATTCATCAAACTATTAACTAAGAAAAAAGCTCAAAGATTTGAGTTTAATTGTTCTAACTCACTTATTGCATTCATTCATCAAAAGGAATGTCTACGTGTTTTTCATGTTTGAATTTGTTTAGAAGTGTATATCTGCTTTTCTATATTCCTCCACGTTGCATGGTCAATAGATTGTATGAAGGTTGCCATTTTAACTTTCTAGAAGTCAAATGAAATGTCGTCAAAATGTAAAGTTCAAATAATAGATAATTCTTTCATGGAGCTTTTATTTATGTGGTACACCATGTGGATTTACTTTAGGTGGCCAAATTTGTTAGTAAATAACTTGTGCTCCGAGAACGATTGAAAGGTATGAAATACACCTAAATGGGCAATACTATATTCAAAGCTTTGGTCATCTTAAAAATAATAGTCTCAACAATAGGTACTTGAAACAAAAAGATCATTCTACGAATTTTTTTAATCATTCAAAAATTATGTTTTAATAACTTAATATTTTTGAATCATAAGATTATTCAAATTGTTTCAACTAGAATGTTGATCTACTAATCTTCTAGTGGCTTGTACAGTATGTACATAGATGCCGCAATATTTTACGTTACACAATTTAGATACTAAAAACAATGAAGCAGTGCAATTACCGATGCAATAACTAGGATTTGTCCCACTGAGTGGGGTCAGCTACATTAATCGTTTTTCTCCATTGTGTGCTATTGAGTTTCATGTTTTCACATAATTTTAATAAATTATGATTATTTTTTATACAATATGCCAATCTTTTTATGTCAATTTCTAGCTTTTTTTTTTTAAACACGAGTAAAATTTAAAACTTCTTCTCTCCTGATAGGCCCATTAGATGTTGGACGTTTCAAGAGGTTGAATCATTTTAGGCAACTCTATCTAATTTTGTTTGTCACTGGAGCACATTCCTTCCTCATTTTATCTCAAAAGTGTTGAGCCACTCATCCACCAAGACCTTCTCATCACCACAACACTTAAATAAATTTTAAGTTTCTCATTTATAGGCCAACATCCTTCACCATAAAGCAATGCTGATCTCTCCACCATCAAAGCAATGTAAGTATAGATAAAAATAATAATAATAAAAAAATGAATGAAGTACGATTGCTTTGATCATTGTTCAACTTTTTTAGCCTATGACTAATCCTCGATTCCTACCCATAAGATTCTCACTAAATTTTCTTTTAGCCAGCACAAGCATCTCTCGAAACCCTCTGCACCTTTTCTTCTGCTCCAAACAAGAAGGTTGCTTCTCTAGCCCAGCAACTAGTTAAACTAAATTTACAACAAATTTTGTAATCTAAGATCTCTTACATATGCAAATCTAAGAACTTCAAATTATGAGTATTATAAGATATAAAAAAGATGAAAATGCCAATTGTACACTCTTGTATATCTTTTCTTTATTTTCTTTGGCTTGCATTTTTTATATTAAGCGCACAAGGCAACAACCTTAAAAGCTTTTGAAAAAAATGAAGTATTAGTTGATTATACAGGCTTATTTACATCAAACGGCATAATATATTTAGATAAATTCCTATCATGTTATCTCATTATTATAATGATGTAAATAGGTTAATTAAGGAAGCCCATTATATTGTGTGATATGTATTGTATAGTACAAGTTTAAACTTTGAAATTAACCTAGCGTAAGTCATTTAAATTATCAGTTATATAGAGATGATGATGTTGATAGTAAAGTATGATACACTTCATAGAGTAGGTGTAGTTTGAATTTTAAATTACGTGATTAATATAAATTGACCTTGCATATAATTATAATAAATAGGACATTGTGTGGTAATAACATTCAGTATGTAATATGATCATATTATTATATTAATTGTTGTATCTCCTTATCTTAGCAAATATTACTTATGTTATTTTAGAACTAGCTTTATTATGCATTACAATATACTGCCATTTACATACATACCATCAAATTCTTTTGTATTTACATATCTTACACCTAAGATTTAATTTTTACATTTATACCACTCAATCTTTCATTTCACATCAAAAGTATCACCATTATAAATTCTTAAAAGTGGAATACACCTTTTCATTTATAGTTAAGGTGATGTATATGTAAAAATTGAAGTTTAGGTGTCTGATATGTAAATACATGTGAATTAACTGATATGTATGTAAATCTTCCTTAATATATTTCATACAATATGATATATTTTACTTGGTTTTTATAGATTTTATATTAAACTATTTCACTTGTATATATGTCTTGATTATCTTAGTGATCCATATATTTGAAATGCATTTACTTACATTGCTAAAAAAAGAAAAGCTTCAAGATTATACAAGCCAGAAGAAGGTGAATCCTCATGTCCAAATCAGCAATGACCATTATATAAACAAAATATCCATAAAGAGATGATCAAACTCAAACGAAGATGATTTTAATGAAAAAGGTCAGCTAAAATGTTTTCTGAGATAATATAAATTAAGCTTCATGAACACTTAATTCAACGTTTTAAGCACATTATTGATGTCAAATGCAATGGATGACTCTACATTCTCAAACTTAGAAAGACATAATTGTTTTCTCCTTTTTTTTTATGTCCAAATGCATCCATAGATAAAGGAAAACCAAATTGTAACTCAATCTTGTATACAAACAAATTCACAGGCATTCAAGTGACAAAAAAAAAAAAAAAACAACTCTAGGATAACTCCAATTTCATAGACTTGTTAATATGATCTATTTTATTATGTACCCATGATCATATATAGAATAAAATTGGATGATTTCCAATCTTGCAAACAAAAGCATACACTATCTCAAGCACATCCAATTTCGTTTTGTAGTCAAGTGTGCGCATATAATAAAGAGAAATTGTTGTCCAAACCATCAATGGACCAAATCAATAATTATCTGTAATTTATAAAAGAGCATATACAAAATTAAAAAAATGATTTTTAAAGCATTAAATCGACTATTTATTTCTCAGTTTTACATTCAAGTATGTATATAAATTTGAAAATGAAATCTTAACCACAAGAGGTAAAAATATTGTAATCTTGGTACTCCAATGTTTAGGAGTATGCAAAAAACTTCATAGAAACGGATAAGAATGTCAAAGGCATCAATTCTAAAGCGAGCTAAAAATTGGTTATCCTAAAGGCATAAGAAAATCTTGGCTAAACTAGAGTGAAATTGATAGGTTTTGGTAATCTAAGCCCAATCAGAAAACTAAACCAAAGACTTTAAAATGATGAGTTTAGTTTAAAATCAAAACCAAATTGTGACTCTATGATAAATGGATATTTATATAATCTAAGTTTAAAAAAAGCAATCTATTAACTAGAGATAGTAGATATCAAAGTAAGAGAATTAGCTTCTCAAATATTCTTTAATAAGCAAAATTTTATTAAATAAAAAATTCAATCAATAAAATGGAGAAAACTAACTTCTCAAATATTTTTAAGAGAATAGTTTTAAGAAGCATAAAGCCTTACGACCATGTCAATTGACTTTAATCATGATGATATCAAACAAAAAATTATATGTGTTAAGGATGGTGGTGTTAGGTTTTGGAATATTTCCAAAAAGTAAAAAAATATATCTAAAATCATTCATATCAAGAGAAACTCCATCAAAATGACGGATGAAATTCATTTCTCTAAAAAATTTAAAAATGCAATTATTTAAGAAGTTTCAAGAAATTATTTCAATCATCGTTACTGAAAAAATTTTCATTAAAATTCAAATAATTAGAACTTAGCCTATAAATCAAAGGTTCAATGTAACATGTTAATCAAGTCATTGTTTCAAATTTCTTTTATAAATACATTTTAAGCATAGATTTATAAAAAGAACTTTGATATTTATTGAAATTTAAAATATTATAAAGGTGTAATTATACACATTGAAAAACATCATATTGTGTAATATAATTCAAGTAGACTTATCACAAGCATATTATTAAAGAGTATTAAAAGTTAATATAAGTACATTGCAAATCAAATTTAATCTATAAACTCTTGTGAGGGGATATGGCTAAAAAGTGTATTGATTCACTGTGTAGTTACACATGCATAAATTATGCAACTATACATATCGATGAAGTAGTATTTGGATTTTGATTCTGAGTTATCGATCCCATGAGTAATTTGTTATTTTTTCAAAGATAGTTTAATTACTAGTCTATTAATCTTGGGTTTAAATACTAAGGACCAAAAGTCAAGTTTGAATTGATTTGAACTTAAAATTAGGTTCAATTTGGGTTGAACCTAAGGGTTAGATATTTAATTCTAAGTTAGATTGGACTTGTGTTTGAGTTCAAGTTAGGTTGAACTCAAGGGTTGAAACTAAGTCCAAGTTGGTTTGGACTTACGATTTGGCCAACTTGGGTTTGAGTCAAAGGGTTAGATTTTTAAGTCCAAGTTAGTTTGGACTTGTAATTGAGTTCCATTTGGGTTGAACTAAAGGGTTGAAACTAAGTCCAAGTTGGTTTGGACTTAGGCTTAGGCTCAACTTGGGTTTGAGCCTAAGGGTTAGATGTTTAAGTCCATGTTAGTTTTTATTTATACTTAGAGTTCTATTTAGGTTGAAATCAAGGGTTGAAATTAAGTTCAAGTTGGTTTGGACTTAGGCTTAGGCTCAACTTGGGTTTGAACCTAAGGGTTAGATTAAGTCTAATTTGGTTAGGACTTAAACCTAGGTTCAATTTAGATTGAACCTAAGTATTTAATATTTAGATTGGATCTTATGTTGGTTAGACCAAAGGTTTAGGGTTAAGCCTAAATTATGTTAGACTTAAGGAGGTTAGACCTATGATTTAGGATTAAGGATTAGGTCTAAGAAAATTTAGACCTAAGGCTTGGGATTAAGCTTAATTTGATTAAGGCTAAAGGGTTAAGTTTAGGCTTAAGATGGTTTAGACCTAGATATTATAATTAAGCTGAATGTGATTAAGGCTTAAAAGTTAAGATATCGTTAGCCTAATTTGATTAAGGCTTAAAGGTTAAGTTAGGTCTAAGATGTTTTAGACCTAAAGATTAGGGTTAAGCTTAATTTAGTTAAGGCTTATAGGTTAAGATAGGATTAAGCCTAATTTGATTAAGGATTAAAGATTAAGATAGGGTTAAGCCTAATTTTATTAAGGCTTAAAGGTTAAGTTAGGTCTAAAATGGGTTTAGTCCTAAAGA
Source organism: Papilionanthe hookeriana x Papilionanthe teres (assembly GCA_022702705.1). Lineage (NCBI taxonomy): Eukaryota > Viridiplantae > Streptophyta > Magnoliopsida > Asparagales > Orchidaceae > Papilionanthe > Papilionanthe hookeriana x Papilionanthe teres. The sequence goes on along the minus strand of CM040428.1, from coordinate 51,306,781 downwards.
TTATGGTTAAGCCTAATTTGGTTAATGCTTAAAGGTTAAGTTAGGTCTAAAATGTGTTTAGTGTTTAAGCTTCATTTTTTTAAGGCTTAAAGGTTAAGATTAGACTTAAGCCTAATTTGATTTAAGGCTTAAAGATTAAGTTAGGTCTAAAATGGGTTTAGACCTAAAGATTATGGTTGAACCTAATTTGGTTAAAGCTTAAAGGTTAAGATAGGGTTAAGCCTAATTTGATTAAGACTTAAAGTTTAAGTTACATCTAAATTAGTTTAGACCTAAAAATTATGGTTAAGCTAATTTAGTTAAGACTTAAAGGTTAAGATAGGGTTAAGCCTAATTTGATTTAAGGCTTAAAGGTTAAGATAGTGTTAAGCTTAATTCGATTATGGCTCCAATGTTTAGTTAGGTCTAAAATGGGTTTAGATCTGAAGATTATGGTTAGATTAATCCTAATAACCACTTTTAATCATTTAAAGTAAAGGATTAAAAGTAATAAACCAAGTTTAGGAAAATTTGGACTAAGGGGTAAATTTTAAATTTTACAATTTTACCCTAAATGTCAAAATTGTCACTTTAGAATTTTTTTTTAAGATTGGAAATTTTTATTTTTAGGGTTTAAGTTTATTACCCTAAATTTTCTAAGCAATATCCAATTTTTTTATTTTTTATAATTATTTTAAAATATTTACAAAAGTGGTATACATTGGTTATTTTTATTTTAAGATATTCCCTAACCTTAGAAAATTCAGAGAATGTTCCCAAAGATGGAGGGAATAATTCCTATAAATTTCATAATTTTTGGATTTATATTTAATTTTTAATAATTAAATTACTTCGGATAGTGTTTAATTAATTAAACTTTAAATATCAATCTTTCATTTCAATTTTATATTTTTTGATTTTCTCCTCTGTCAGAGGTATATTTGGTATATTTTTCTGATTTTTCTAGGTAAATTTATTAATTTTTGAAGTTAATTAGGGTTTTCCGGAATTATTTAATTTAGGAAAATCCCAAGTATCTAGTTATCCAACATGACGTCGGCACAACATCATATTTGTCGAAGCGCTGTGCGTCCGCCTCCGATTCATGGAGCATTCCACGCAAGCGTCTGCGATGGCTTTGATTTGGTGCTCCACCCTTTGCAACGAGGCAGTTTGATCTAATATCGGTCCTCCATTTCTGATGTACGGAAATGATTGGCATCATGTCATCGTTCCCATGAGACTTTAACCCGAGAGACATTGATATTCAAACCCTATGATCTCCCTCATTTCTCCATGAAATTTCTTAGGATTTGATCCTAAAGCTTCATCTACTCATGGCAAAACCATCCATATGGTTAAAGAGACATGATTCAATCATTTCTTTCATAAAAGGTCCAAATGTGAGAGGAATTTTAGGGTTCCCAAAACATACCTTAGCTCGAGAGGTTTGGCCTCAATTGGTGTTGACAGACACGTTCGTGGCGACCTTGCAAAGCTCTTCACCGGTTCAATTTGAATTTAAATCGGGCTAGGTGTGAGCTAGGTGAAATGATTGCTTGGCTTCAGCTTGAAGTAGTTTAAGACCCTCGGGATGGCTCAAGTTTGATTAAGAATGTCTTCGTGAAGCTTAGGGAAGCTTTTGGAAGTATTGGTTTGAATGTTTGGTAGATTTCATGTAATATCTAATTTTTCTCCCCTGGATTAGGATTGGGAAATTAGGGCTTCACAGAGAGTATAAGGTATTTAGGAGATGAGAAATCTATCATCTATGTTTTGGAGAAGATTTTATCTCTTGGGGGTCATTGGTTTAGAAGTTTAATTTGAGAGCACCATGCATGTACGAAGCTCTTGAGTTTGGCCTTTAATGGCCATGGAGGGCTTGGTGCCAAGACTGGCCTGGGGGAATCCCCTGACTCCTCTGAGGTGTTTTCAAAGATCAGGGAGAGAAGTTATGGAGGGAATTCTTCTTCTTAGAGATTTTTTCCATGTTGGCTCCAATGGAAGAAGAGAGAGGAATCCACGGCATATGAGCATTGGAGAGGGTTTAGGTGGCTTTTGTTGGACTTGGCAGAGTTTCTCCTTGACCCAAGCATGAAGAGACTTGGGTCACTTGGAGTAGGGTGTCAAGTATGAGGGGAAGTGGGTAGGAATAACTTCCTTTGTCCATTCTTCCATATTTTAATTTTTATTTTGGTCTCATATGAAGATAGGTTATTTAATGGCCTGATGGGTTGGTTTAGGTCATGAATAACCTATTATATCATAGGCTTAAACCATGGGCCTAATCCATGGGCTTGGGTCTTGGTTTAAAGCCTTGAGCCTAAAGCTTTAAATTAGGGTTTTAGGGTTAAATTTATGCTTAATTGAGTTTAAATTCATCCCTTTAATTAATTAAATAATTAATTAACTATGAGAATGAAAGATGACCATAAGATCATGAGTTGACCGCGATGGTCTAGGGTTGAACTTTTGACCCCTGTTGGACCAAAGTTGACCTTTTATATCATAGTTGACAAATTGGAGCATGAATTAACTAATTGGGTCACATGGTGGTTGGTTTGACCATAAGGTAAATGGGTTGGTCATATGGTCCAGTGTTGACCATGTTGACCAAAGGTTGACCGTATTGGGTATTTGGATTGATCTTATGGTCTAGGGTTGACCATGTTGACCACAGGTTAACCAGAGTGGTCAGGTTGACTATTGGGCTATTTGGCCCCTTCTATGTCAAAATAAGATTAAGTTTGATTCACATTAACCATTCTAGGGCTTCATACCTTTTTTTGGTTTAAAAGGGACAAATTAGGGTTTTGGTCTAAATTTAGGGATTAGCAGGGTTAGGAAGGCCATTGTTGTGGTCATGGTTCGATTTGGGTAAACCCCCTCTTAAGGTGAATTTGGTAGCCATGATGGACCTTATGGTTTTCCAATTTAACCCAAATGGCTTAGGGTATGTTTTACCACTAACAGTCAACTCAAGTACTCACCCAGTTAAAACCCTAAACCTATTCAGCCAAAGGGTTGGGGGCCTGAGCTTATATAGATGGTAAAGATAAAATCTCACAAAAGTGAGGTCCACACCACTTTTTGAATCACACATAGGTAAAGCCACTGTCTTTATTAATTTTAAGACACAATTTATTATAATGAAAATATCCCAGTTTCCTAAGATGCTAAAAATTTTAGATAAAATCGATACCATAATTATCAAATATTATAACTTCAAGAATATAATTCAAGAAGATTTTATTTCTTCTAGAAATATTATATATTTGCTAACATTTATCATATTTTTTAACATATTCATTAACATCATTAAAAAGTTATATGACAATAGAATCCTAATTGCAAGATCTTAGAAATAATTTTAAAACTCCAAAATGCCCTCCAAATTCTGAGTCATGATATTGTTTGATTATGTTTTCTGCCTTTTCTACAGGAACACATCTCATAATAAGTTGGTCCTTATATTTTCTAAAGAGAAAAGATTCATCTATAAACTAAAACATGGCATCAAAAATATACTTTTTTCTTTAGTTTTATGACAAATCATATAAATAAATGCCACAAATAATATAATTTACTATGTTAGCATATTGAGGACTACTTTGTGTCGGCACATAAAAATTTATATATATATTTTGAAATAGGTTGTCCAGTAGAAGCTGCCGGCCGCCAGAATCAAAATCTTGTCTCCCGCTTTGGATGGACTTCCAATATATATATATATATATATATATATATATATATATATATATATATATATATATATATATATATATATATAACTTGAAAATATAATTTTAATTTTAAAATATGAAATCAAACTGATTTCATACTTTGAATAGTTTAAATAAATGAGCACTCGTATCAAGCTATGCATCTACCCCGAGGAACAAACACGTCGCTTAATATGGAGGCTCTGTTCAATAAAGTAATCAAATATGACATCTGTTTGATCTGCGAAACATATTATGTTGACCGACAGGTTCCCCCATTTAATACAAAAGAGAATCAAATGGGGTTTATATTAGTGTTGGGTTCATTTAAGTTCCCTATAAGGGTAAGCCCTTATAGTTAATTACATCTTAGATAACCGAAATCACCTTAGAAAACTTTCGATAAAAATCAGAAAAAGTATTTTTACGACTTCAAGAGGCTCAAGAATCTTCAATAAAATTGTAATAGTCGAAATCCAATAGGTGTGAAAGGCTCAAATTCTAGAATATTTTATTTTGAGGAATCCTAAAGAAGAAGAACTAGGAGAAATCATGATTCCAAGAGGAGATCTTGGTGACTTCCCGATCTATCCTATTATTTAGCTTCAATTTGAGAGAATTATTTATATTTCGTCTCGCCAATTTTTAATTAATTGGGCTTACATTCACTTTGACACCAATCAAGTGAATAGCCAAGAAATTAGAAGGATTTATGTCATATCTGATGATAACCTCTAAAACCTAGAGCGAGTTAGGGCTTATATTACATTAGGTGCAAAGGCCTAAAGAGATAAAATGAGGGTTTATGATGCACTAAGCAAGTTACCTCGAAGTCCTATGGCTTATTGTTTATTTCTAAGGAAAGAAGTTGCTGTTGTAGACTTATTGTTTTCTCTCTCGAACATATCATGCATCCTCGATCGAGCTACCACGGTGCATGCTCCAAGCTCCTTAATATTGCAGAATGTTTAGTTTAAGAAGTGACAATCAGGGGATCAGAGAAGTGTCATGTTCTAGAAAGTTTAAAATTGAGGTGGCTTAATGTTTTAATTAAAACAAACGTTTAAGTTGATTATGGCGACACCGGTTAGGATCTCACGGTTCCCTCGTTCTGGTTTCACCATTTTCATCGGATTCACTTAGTCCGGATGAATTTACTAAACCCAACTTAATGAGTTACATACTTTCATCCAGACTGTGGGAGATCTCATTAGCAACACGTAGGTTACCTCCTCCGAGGGACTCCTGGGCATCCAATGAGACGTTTTAATTTAGTTTCACTTGTGATCTTTGTTTTGTTTGTGATTAAATTTTGAGTTGTTTTATATTTTCAATGTTGTGGCGGTAAATTTTTATCTTGTTGTTTTGTTTTAATTTTGGTTTTGGTTATCATGCAAGGTGGCATTGTTATTTAACATGCAAGCTTAACTAAGCAAGTATATATGCTCTTAAAAGTAGAGCAAGGAAACTAAACTAAACAAGTATGTATGTACTGAAAAGTAAAGCAAGCAAACTAAACTAAACAGGTATGTATGTGCTGAGAAGTAAAGCAAGCAAACTAAACTAAACAAATATGTATGTACTTAAAAGTAAAGTAAGAAAACTAAACTAAACAAGTATGTATGGTAGAAAATCTGTAGGAAAAGTACAAAGAACGAAGTAAAAGTCCGGAAGGACCATAAGCATGATGGCACGGAGGACTCAAAGCTGTGCTGTATATATCCCACCCTTAAGTGCTGACTACCAGATCATCATCCTACAGAGGGTGGTCCTAACTCGATCTAGACAGTCAACCGTGGACCTTTGTAGATTTTTCATTCATTTTAATTTGGATTTCATGCAAGTAAAAATTTAAGGGTGAAAGGTTGTTTTGTAGTGAAGGTATTTTAGTATTTTGAAATATACTTGTATATCTTGTAAAACAGTGTGATCTACAGGTTGACCCTCCTAATCGAATTAAGACTACTAGCAACTTAAGGGTGACGGTGGTAAATACCCGAAGGGTGGGCGAATAGTGTCATGAATTCCTTCCACTACCCTATCCAGGGTCTCTGAGTCAGGAGGCACTATTCTAGAAATTTCTCGTATCCCTCTCTAATGCAATGTCATCATCATCCTCCCTAACCATCCTACTTACAACCTTACTTGATGGCCCCACATATAGCAGAATGCTATACGTGCGTGCTTATGCGTTCAACATAATTACAGGACCTAGGCTAAGAAGTAAGAAGGAAACAGGGGACAAGGAAGAGAAAGAGGAGGAAATGCTCCTGTCTAACACACGACATGACGGAGACAGGTTATTCCTCAAAAACCACACAAAGTAAAGGACAAAATAAGCTCTATATGTGGTGCAAGGAGCATTTGTAAGGTATGTAAAGTAAAGAAAGGACAACCCATCCAACGTGGTGTGAGGAGCATCTGTAAGGTATGTAACAGGGGCATGCAGAGTCACAACAAAAAGCCACAAAAGAGGGCCAAATAGCCCACGTAAGTAAAAAAAAGGAACGAGCCCAACAAGGAAGTGTGGTAAAAAAAAAACGGGTAGCATATCGACTCTAAAACGTCTTTCCACACCTGCAACTTCCACAACCAAAGCAATGTAACAAGCATGTATATAGGAATGTCTAATACTCCACATTCACAATGATGCAACAACGAAACAACATAATCATAGAGTACCATAACAGGTAGAGAATTCGTTGAAGCAATGTAAAGAGCAAATGTGCAAGTGAAGTGTCTCACAAGTGAAAGAAAATCAAACGAGAATCATATCTCACAATCCCCTCTTTGAATTAGTAAGCAAACCATTTCCTCTCTTGTAAGCAACATAAATAGTACTCACCATGATGGATTTTAAATGAGGGCAGCAAGAACATAATTTAAACCAATTCGCAAGGTGACCACCAAAACAACTCTTAGCAAAGAAATGTTTAAAACTAACTTGGGACATGCCAAATAATGGGATTTTAATATAGGGGCAGCAAAGAGGCATTTAAAACCAACATATGTAATGGCTACCAATACAAATTTTCACTTAGCTATAATATAGAATTGGTTTAAATCAATCCCAAACAAATGTATGAGTGCTGATTTTCACTTTTGGAAAGCATATCAGTGGTATAGATCAACTCTAAACAATTATATAAATGCAAATTTTTGATTTAAACAAGTATAAGAATGATCCAAACTAACTCCACATAAATGTACAAGTGCAGATTTTGCATTTTGGCAAGCATAGATATGATGTAAACTCATCCAAAGTAACTTCACAAGAGCATATTTTTGCTTTATGCATGCTTAAGAGTGATTTAAATAAAGATCAAGTAGGGTATTAAACAAGGTCTCTGCGTCGATGATATGAAATTTTGCGGTTGTTACTAAGTCTCCAACTTTCATCTGTAGTGTAATTGATCCCAATGTTCTTTCTCCTTTCTGATTGAAACTCTTAACATCATCTTATCTATAGAAAGTTCTCAGGCGTCGATATCCAAATAAGCTAGTGTCCGTAGACTCATTATATTGAGTGATGCTTCCGGATCTATTAGCACTCTAGAGAGCACGTATTTTTCAATATTGACGGAGATGTAGAGTGAACGGTTGTGATCGGCGCTACCAACTAGTAAGTCGTCGTTGGTGAAAGTCACATCGGGTTGTTCTTTCGATGTACAAACTCCATCCAAGGCTGAGCTAGCCAATTGAGCTAAGCAAATTTCTGGATCGAGCAAGGCCCTTACCAGATTTTCTCTCATCTCCTTTGATAGGATCAGAGCATCGTAAATGCTCAGTTTGGTCGGCAACTTCCCAAGATGTGCTAGTACGTTGTAGTCCACCTGACTAGAGCTTCTAACTTCTTCTAGGATCTTGATTTCTTCCGTTGCTGGGGGCGATTTTTCTTGAGCGACTACTTGCTTTCCTTTCTCTGCTGGAGCTATTCTTGGTGGTAATACTCTTCCGCTCTTGGGATTTAATTCTGTTATTTCTTCTAGATCCAGAGTTTCTTCTGGCGTCGCAGTAGGTTCTTCTTGTATTGATTCGGTATCCAAATAGTCTAAACTGAGAGGAACTCTTTTGCATTCGAGGACTAGTTCCTCGCTCCTTGAACTTTTGTAACTGATATCGTCAATGTATTCTTTTTCATTGATGTTCTTGTCGGGAACTATTACGATTTGAGGATTGATTTGGGAATCGAAATTGGAGTTAGATTGATCGCAGATAGTATTGTCGTCAGTAGAGACAACTAGGACGTAACCAGAGTCGAAATCGTTAAATTCTAAAGAGACCGGAGGGGTATGCAGATAATGGTACAAAGTCAGCGGTTCGAGAGGTTTCACCCCCAAAACCGAGACAACCAATCTAACTGGGGTAACCCCTATCCTACCTCTCGTGTTATCATCCTTGACTCCTCTAACAATATCCTTCTTTCTTGGCTTCGGTGGTTGTGACGATTCTCCCGTCGTAGTCTTCTTCTTCGATTGAACTAATGGCGGACTCTGGGTAGCAACTTTCCTCGAATCTGATTGGATCTGATCCAGAACTTTCTTGAGATCTTCCCAAGTAGTGCTCCATCCTCCTTCACCGGTGTAAGGATCTAACTGGGAGATTGGCTCGGCCAAAATCATATTTATAGAACCTCTCTTAGGTTCCTTTAAATTTTCTTTCGGTATTGTTAGGTTCCCGTCCTTATAGTTCTTCTCGAGCCAATCTTTGAAGCTAAAGCACCCTTCTATTGTATGCCCCAATAATTTGTGGTATGGAAAATAGTTGGGCTGATCCTTCTTGTCAACCTCTTCTGGCTTGTTTGGTTATGGTAGCCTGAATTTTGGCTTCTTCATCAAATTGTTGAACATATTTTCCACTGTGTCGGTCTTGAAAGAGTAATTCTTATTTAGACGTTCTGTTATTATCTGAATTCACCTGACGCCTGTCTGGGATGATCTCTGCTGAGATGGTTGTTGACCAGATTGACTGTACTGCTAAGGTGGATGAGGCTGACTATACTAAGGGCTCTGCTCTAACTGGATCCTCATCGGTTGCTTTCCCCTGTCGACCGTTGCCACTATGCCCGATCTCTTCTTGAATGCTCTGACTGGTTTTGACTTTTCTGTCTTTTCTGCAGGCTCCATGTGCTTCGCTCCTTCTTGTAAACTGCTAGCCTTCCTGAGTAGCTTCTCGAATAATTTTATTGTTAAACCCTTGAGCATGAATGCTACTGGACCGTGGATACTCTTAAGTAGTATCTCGTTCGCATGTTATTCCTGGAGCTGTGGCTCGCATTTCATGCTAAGGTTCCTCCATCTCAAGATATAATCAACCAGGGGCTCGTTGGGTTCTGCCTTTACACAACGAGATCTCTTATGGTAATGTGGCTTTGAGCATCGACAAACCTTCTAACAAACAAATCTTCCATCTCGAAAAATGTCTTGACTGATCCATTAAGTAGTTCTGCATACCAATCAAAAGTTATCCCTAACAAACTGTTTAAGTAGCAGGGTGTCGCTCCCTCATGTGTTTCAATAATTGGCTCTGAAATGAGCCACCTGCTGGCAGGGATTTCCTGTGCCATCAAATGTCTTGAAGGTCGGGGGTACGAAGCTTTTCGGGTAGGGCACATCATCGAACTCCTCCGGGTAGGGTCTACCCTTTGGAACTGATGCACATCCCTTAGACTGAGCCAAGGCCTCTCGTACCTGCCGCTCGACCATCTGCTTGATGTCCTTCTCTGGTGAGCTCAGAGCTGGCTCCTTCCTCTGATGTTCCTCCCCACTGGCGGAGGCAATCTCTCTTCTTTTCATCCGTAATGTGCAAAATTTCTGGTTGATTGACTTCTGGAGATGTTGCGGGTTGTGACTGAGTCTATCCATGCATCGTAGCCATAGCCGTCATAGCAACAGTCATTTCTTCCATTCTCTTTTCCAGTCTCAGTATCTTCTCATTTCTAGTCTGGATGGCTAGCTGATATTCCTCTACGGTGTTCTATTATGAAGGAAGAGCTTCACGCAGAGATGTAGGGGCCCTCGTTTCTACCACATTAATATCCATGAACTCGTCCATGTAATCTGATAGGTAGGACTCTCCATCATCCATCTCCAACCCTCATTCTTTTGTCATTTTTGATATCTCTTCTTAAAGTTTCTGGACCCTATCCTCTATCGTCTTTCCTTTCACTGATCGAAGATCTATTGGCCTCTCGGTAACTGACTCTGAAACGGCGGTAGTTGACCCGACCCGCAATATCACAGTAATTTTGTATCCAAAAGATGGCCAAAAACTTGACCCAATTTATAAATAGCAGCTAGTGTATAAAATCAAAATGTTGTAAAATTTTAGAAAATATTTTACACTCTAGGGATACTACGCAAGTATACGTATCGTTTCCAGTAATATAGGGTTTTCTTTATAACTCCAGTATCGATCTCACAGAGAAACGAGGTAAGAAATCCTTTAGGCTAATTTCAGTCTATTTCTATAAGGCCTAAATTTAGAATGTCGATTAAAATGAGTTTTCTAATAACTAATCGTAAATTAAATTCTTAAATAAAAAGATAACTTATGGATAAATTGGTTTGGTGAAATTTGAGATATTAAAAATTACCTTTCTCTTGCAATTACATAGATAATGTGTAAGAAAGATATGCTTAGAATTAATGTAGTAGTGTCAAATAGAAGCATTCCTATTCTTTACCCTTTGGTCCAGGCATAAAGAATATTGGCTAATGTATAGATCGGTTCAGGATGTTTTATTAGTAGAATGGGTTAATCTAGGCTCACACTAATAGATGTCCAAGGGTGGCTATGGTCGGCCCTACCAGTGACCCGTTCCCTTTCTATAGATCAAATTATTAGAATTTAGTCTATCACTCTAAAAACTAATCGATTACGTGCCCGATAAACAATATCTCCTTATTTATTTGCACTTCACCTTGAATAACTCGCACGAGGCCTTCGACTACCCAAGGATTCATGTGATATCTATTAGTTAAGAATTCTTCTCCTTCTAGGTCTCAGAATTCTTCAACAGGTTTTAACAATACAAGTAATCAATTTGTAAAGTAAATGAAGATCCGGTATGAATATCATCACCATAAATTGATAAGAGAATATCTAAGCAAATCTTAATTCCTAAACATACATCTATTTTATTACAAAACAAAAGTAAATGAAATTAATGACATAAGAAGTAAAAGCATTGATAGAATTATGTAATAAATTAAGTGCCAACAAGAAACTTATTTCATTAGTATTCTATTATATTTCTGCAACTATTTGTCACCTAGAAGCATTTAATAGTTAATTCTATAATAAAAATGATTTTCCTATGCATGCCACTACTTCATATTTAAAGAAAGAGTAAAGGAAATCACTTACGTAACATGGATAATTCACGACAGAAAACTTGGTTTAAAACAAAGAAAATCCACTAGAAAATGTTTACAACAAATACAAAGAAATGAAGAACACAATACTTAGCTTTTTCCTCTGAAAGAAAGAAGAAATTCTCTCCAACAAAGTTTCCCACCAATCCATGCGCCGCTCGTACATCCCTTACATAAATATCTCAAAATCCCTCACCAATCTCTCCGTAAGATATAGAAATCTACATCTTCATGACTCTAAAATGACTAAAATGACTAAGGGGAAAGAGAGAGACTATAGGGTGCGATTTTCTTTGAAGGAGCAGCCTCCTATTTATAGGCTTCAAGGGTTGCCTTGAGGCGCCTCTTCAAAATGTGTCCACATTCAATGAATCTTCTAGAAGGTGTGTCTGGTGCCTAGGCGCCGGACACCGCGTCCAGTTCTTCTCACCTCTTCACTTTGGCTCGCACCTCTTCGCGATTTAAACCGCTCCAATGTGTCTAGATTCATTGTATCACATATCCTATATATTAGGAATAACTTCCAGGATTCTAGAAGGTCTAGAAACTACTTAACACCATCAAAATAAACTCCCAAAGTCGTCAAAATCCCGCCCAATAACCGTTTCTGGATGATTCTGGCGCCTGGGCGCCGGGGTTTGGCGCCTAGGCACCACCCTGTGCGCAGCTCCACCATTTTGCTCCGTTTGGCTTCGTTTCATCTCCGTTTCGCCCCATTTCAGTTGCGTTGCGTTCCTAACATCTTCACCTACAAGATAGGCATAAAAAACAATCTTTCTCAAAAGGATAATTTCATTCAAAAATATGTGAGAAATATAAAAGATATTAAGCATAGAAAGACATATCAATATATGCTAAGTTAGAATTTGTTTTTCTTGCTCATTTTGGCTTAAAATTGTATAGTTTTTGCTTCATTTTCTCTAAAATCATATTTTTATACTTGAAAACAAAAATATGCAAAATTATGCAAAATACCTTCCTTTATAGTGTAATATGATTAAAAATATGCATAAAGTGGGCATGAAATGAACACTAAAAATAGGTACTTCTTTTTCATGGATCAAAATCCCCCAAACTTAAACGTTACTTGTCCTCAAGTAACACTATAATCATAAAAAACCACATAAGCAAATCATGTGTATGAGTTTCTTTAGGAGTTTCTAAAATTTTGTTCTAGAAATATAGTAGTTTAATTTAGAAAAAATTTTAGTAAATGAGACCAATTTAAAGTTTAAAAATCTCTTAGATGAAAGAGTATGAAAATATGTGTTGCTATCTAATTCAGAAATACTTGTAAATTTTTCAAAATATAGGGGTTAGGCATTTTATTTTCTTTAGTTAAAAATCTTTATTAAAAATAATTATATTAACTATATTATATTTTAAAGCTTAAGATTTTCTAAAATCTTATACTTTAAAAAGCTCGAGTGTGGAACCAATTTTTGATTACGTCTTTTAATCCTCAAGCTTCTTCTTCCTTTTTCACATAATATACTCTTTATTTCTTTTATTTTTCTTTTTCTTTTTTTTTTCTTTCTTTTTTTTTCTTTTTTTAGGCAATGATTACTATATCTGGATAGGCCTTTAATAATTCTGAATTCCACCATTCCTTTACTAAAGCATAAGATAGATATATATCTTTTACTTAGAAATATAATAACAGTCTTGAAAATTATTTTTCAATAATAGAAATTTAAATATTGAAAACAAAAGTCTAATCCTTCTATTTTTCTAAAAATACAACTTTTCTTACTAAAGATAGTTACATAATATTTATCATTTCTTCACTAAGAAAAATTTAACTTTAAATTTTTCATCACTACTATAAATTTTAACTAATTTTTTTTACTCATTTCTATATTTAAAATTTTATTTCCCTAATATAACATCATACACATAATTATTTTTCAATCAAAATCAAATTTATTTATAGTAGTTTTAAGGACAAATAAAATTTAAGTTTTTGAAAATTATTTTTCATTCCCCCCCAAACTTGAATTTTTTAAAATATTTTGCAATTAATTTCATAAAATATAGGAGGAAGAAAAATAAAAGATAAATCTACTAACTACTACAACATCCTATCAAATTTATATACATGCATAATCAGGATAGAATGATTGCAGAAGAAAGTAAATCTAACCTAAAACATGTGTACAATAATATTAAAATAAAAAGAAAGTATACTAACTTTAAAATATATTTTTCTACCTTTCCCCAAACTTGAATTTGAATATGTATAGCATTCAGTACAGAAAATATAAGCAAGAAGAAAAATAGTTCAGAAATTCTATCTACCACAAATGTTTGTCGAAAACATCTTCAAATATTCATCATGACATAGCAATTTGCAAAAGAAAGTAAATCTAAACTAAACATGCTAGAATAAAATTAAGCAAAAGAAAGGTTAAATAAGAAGGACATGTATTGGCATAGGATTATATATTTAAGTGTTCTTCAAATTTCTAAATTGTTGTAACACAAACACACAAACTAAAATACTTAGACTCGCAGATTCAATAATAAATATCAATTGAGGTTAATCTGATCGTCTTTCTACTCACATTTTCTCTCCTTACATTCAATTTCTAACGAAATAAACTACACTAATAATGTGGGTGTATTAATAAAAGTAGTGCAGTTCACCTATATTTTGTTTACTAAATAAGTTTGCGACCTTACTCAGTGAAAACAAAGTCAGTTAAAGGAAGTAACAGAGTTGACATGGAGTGGTCCAAGTCTAAACTCTACATGCTTTAAGGTAATGCTCGGCTCCGGTTGAGATCGAGTTATAACGGACTCGTCAGCCTACTACCACTAGAAGTCATATACAAATTTAGTCAAGACCAAGGCATAACCTCACAACATTAATCTAATACGCACTAAAGCAAACTCAAAACATAAACATAAACAATCATGACTCGCGAGAACACTAAATCAAAGTACACTGATAACTATGGGTTGCCTCCCATATAGCGCTCAGTTTTAATGTCGCGAGCCAGACAAATGATTCCACCTGGATCAAAATTCCAATTAAGTAATCCTCGGTCAACCGCCCAATCATTTTCAGATCCAGGGATTTCTATAAAATCCTCAAATTTTAATTTTTCATTTAGCACTTCAGTTTTAGTTTGATTTATATCATTGTTCCTCATATTTCTTTCTAGATCCAATATTTTTCTATTGATTTTATGAATTTGCATATTAATATCATCCTTAAAATTTATAAGAAATAGATCCTTATAAGATACTTCAATATCTCCCAAATTTTGGATCGGATTCTCTTTAGATAATTCAGATTCAGGATTAAATTCTTCTATATTACTCTTCTGTTTCAAATTATTTTTCAATTCTTCCCCTTTATAATTATTAAATGATGAAGGATCTATCTTAGTTGAGAAAATAAGTTTTTCTAATTTCTTAGGAATTTTTTCCAATGGTCTTCCAATATCCTTATCCTCTTTTCTCAACTCAAAGTTCTTTTGAAATATATCCTCAAATTCTCTTCCAAGTCTTAGTTCAATAATTTTATCATGTTCATCATTTAATTCAAGGTTTTCTTGTGATTGAGTCTAATCCAAAGATATAAAGACTGGTTGTGTAGATGAATTCCCTAAATAGGTAGGCTTTAAAATTGTATGGGGTACATCCATCTTAAGTTCATGAGATTTTTCAATAGATGGAATTAAAAGTTTACTATTTTCGGTGACGTCCATCATTTCACACCTCTCTTGAACATACATACAATCTTTTTTAAATAACATTTTTGAATCATCATGAAAATCCATTCCGACCTCATCTGTTATCTTACTCTCAAAACTTTCTTGGAAATGGTTTTTATTTAGATAATCAATTTCATCCATCCAAAAACAATCATCAATTTTCTCGAATTTGGAAGTTTCATAGTCTTTAATACATCAAAAGTTACTTCCTGGTCATTAATATTCATAGTCCACTTTCCTTTTTGCACATCTATCATAGCTTGTCTAGTAACAAGGAAAGGTCTCCGTAAAATAATTGGAATTTCTTTATCTTCCTCCATATCTAATACAATAAAGTCCATAGGAAAGATAAGCTTATCCACTTTAACAAGCACGTCTTCTATAACTCCTTTTGGATAAATGATAGATCGATCAGCTAACATAAGAGTTACAGTAGTGGGAGAAATATTGACTGAACCTAACCTTCTAAATATAGATAGAGGCATCACATTAATGCTCACTCCTAAATCACATAAAGCTTTTCCACATAATTTTTTTCCAATTGCACAAGGAATTGTAAAGCTACAATGATCGTTAAGTTTCCGAGGAAAATTTTTCTGAAGTATAGCGCTGCACTCCTCATTTAGTGTAACTGTCTCATAATCCCCAAATTTCCTTTTATTGTTTAATATCTCCGTCATAAACTTTGCATAACTTGGAATCTGTTCCAAAGCTTCAGTGAAAGGAATATTTATCATTAACTTCTTAAGTACTTTCATGAACTTTGAAAATTTCTTATCCAACTCATACTGTTTAAGTCTTTGAGAAAATGGAGGTGGTGGTTTTTTTAAATTGATTTTAGTTGAAGATATTAATTTTTCTAGATCCTTAGAAACATGTTCTTCGGGTCTTTTAGTTTCCTTTGTGTCTCTCACAACTTCTTTCTCTTTTTTAACCACTTCCTCTATCTCTCTTCCACTTTTTAAATGGACAGCTTCTACTTGTTCATTAGTGTTCTCTTTAGGGTTGATCTCAATGTTGCTAGGAAGTGTTCCTTGGGGTCTATTGCTTTGTGAATTAGTCATTTGTCCCATTTGATTCTCTATGTTTATAATCGCAGCATTTTGACTTTGCAACTGGTTTCTCACTTTCAAGACCACTTCTTCCATAGACATCTCCTTATCCTCGAATTGTTGATCATTGTTAGAGTTCGATGGATATGAAGGTCTATAGTTTGTGTTCCCCTGATTATTCCAACTTCCATTAGGATTCGCATGGTTATTTCCCCATTTTTGGTTTCCATCATCAGTAGTATGGTTCCAGTTAAATTTAGGATGGTTCTCCCAACACGGATTGTAAAAGTTAGAATATGGGTTGTTTGTGGTATTTAAAGCATCATATGATAAGTTAGAATCAATCATATTCCCTAATGAACTTTCCTCACTTACTAGAGTAAATTGAGGCTGGTTCATTCCAAATTGGTCCAACTTTTTTGATATTTCGGTAACCTGAGATGCAAGAATTGTAATTACATCTGTATCATGAACACTAGCTACATTTTTTATGATTTACCCTTGTAGAGGGCCATTGAAATTCATTTGTAGCCATATTTTCAATTAATGCATACGCTTCATCAAATGATTTTGACATTAACGATTCACCAGCGGCAGCGTCAATTATAAACTTAAGGGATCCTACTAACCCATTGTAAAAATTTTCAATGATTAACCAATTAGGCAGAGCATGATGTGGACACTTTCTTAGGAGTTCCTTAAATCTTTCCGAGGCTTCGTATATTGATTCCCCTCCATATTGACAAAATGAGATAATATCATTTCTAAGTTTAATAGTCCTTGAAGGTGGAAAATACTTAGCTAGGAATTTCTGAGTTAATTCCTCTCAATTTTTAATAAAGCCATGTGCTAATGAGTATAACCATATTTTAGCCTTATCCCTTAGTGAGAAAGGAAAAAGTCTTAGTCTAACAGCATCGTCTGACATGCTGTTATAACTAAATGTAGCACAAAGTTCTAGAAAACATGATAAGTGTAAATAGTGATCCTCCAAAGGAGTTTCCCCAAACTGGTTGTTCTGCACAAGTTGGATAATCTCAGGATTTATTTCAAACAAGTCAGCTTCTACGAGAGGGTTTTGTATACTTGAGTGAATTTCATCTATCATAGGATTTTCATAATCCCTCAATGAAGTATGATGATTTTCTAAGTTATTATCTTGAAAGTTTTCCATTTTCATTTCTAGTTTTTCGAGTTCCTTCTATTTTTTTAATTTTTTCCATTTTTCTAACTCGGGATCATAAGGCACAAGGCCTTTAGATCATTTGTTTCTCATACAGAGCACAATAAACAGTACATTAACAATTAAACAAATAATAGATAAAATATATTCAACACAACAAAATATTTTCACGAACACCTTATTTTTCATACAAACAGTTTTTACGACACTACAATTTTCCAAGTCTAAACCTAATTATTTCAAATAAAATTCTCCTAAAGTTCTTACCGAAGCTTCCCCGGCAACGGCGCCAAAAACTTGACCCGACCCGCAATAACGCAGTAATTTTGTATCCAAAAGATGGCCAAAAACTTGACCCAATTTATAAATAGCGGCTAGTGTATAAAATCAAAATATTGTAAAATTTTAGAAAATATTTTACACACTAGGGGTACTACACAAGTATACGTATCGTTTCAAGTAATATAGTGTTTTCTTTTGTAACCCCAGTATCGATCCCACAGAGAAGCGAGGTAAGAAATCCTTTAGAGTTAACTCCGATCTATTTCTATAAGGCCTAAATTTGGAATGTCGATTAAAATGAGTTTTCTAATAACTAATCATAAATTAAATTCTTAAATAAAAAGATAACTTATGGATAAATTGGTTTGGAGAAATTCGAGATATTAAAAATTACCTTTCTCTTGCAATTACATAGATAATGTGTAAGAAAGATATGCTTAGAATTAATGCAATAGTGCCAAATAGAAGCATTCCTATTCTTTACCCTTTGGTCCAGGCATAAAGAACATTGACTAATTTATAGATCGGTTCAGGATGTTTTATTAGTATAATGGGTTAATCTAGGCTCACACTACTAGATGTCCAAGGGTGGCTATGGTCGACCCTACCAGTGACCCGTTCCTTTTCTATAGATCAAATTATTAGAATTTAGTCTGTCACTATAAAAACTAATCAATTCTGCGCCCGATAAACAATATCTCCCTATTTATTTGCACTTCACATTGAATAACCCGCACAAGGCCTTCGACTACCCAAGTATTCATGTGATATCTACTAGTTAAGAATTCATCTTCTTCTAGGTCTCAGAATTCTTCAACAGGTTTTAACAATACAAGTGATCAATTTTTAAAGTAAATGAAGATCCGGTATGAATATCATCACCATAAATTGATAAGAGAATATCTAAGCAAATCTTAATTCCTAAACATACATCTATTTTATTACAAAACAAAAGTAAATGAAATTAATGACATAAGAAGTAAAAGCATTGATAGAATTATGTAATAAATTAAGTACCAACAAGGAACTTATTTCATTAGCATTCTATTATATTTATGCAACTATCTGTCACCTAGAAGCATTTAATAGTTAATTCTATCATAAAAATGATTTTTTTACGCATTCCACTACTTCATATTAAAAGAAAGAGTAAAGAAAATCACTTACGTAACATGGATTTTTCATGACAGAAAACTTGGTTTAAAACAAAGAAAATCCACTAGAAAATGTTTACAACAAATACGAAGAAATGAAGAACACAATATTTAGCTTTTTCCTCTGAAAGAAAGAAGAAATTCTCTCCACCAAAGTTTCCCACTGATCCATGCGCCGCTCGTACATCCCTTACATAAATATCTCAAAATCCCTCACCAATCTCTACATAAGATATAGAAATCTACATCTTCATGACTCTAAAATGACTAAAATGACTAAGGGGAAAGAGAGAGACTATAGGGTGCGATTTTCTCTGAAGGAGCAGCCTCCTATTTATAGGCTTCAAGGGTTGCCTTGAGGCACCTCTTCAAAATGTGTCCACATTCAATGAATCTTCTAGAAGGTGTGTCTGGTGCCTAGGCGCCGGACACCGCGTCCAGTTCTTCGCACCTCTTCGCGATTTAAACCGCTCCAATGTGTCTAGATTCATTGTATCACATGTCCTATATATTAGGAATAACTTCTAGGCTTCTAGAAGGTCTAGAAACTACTTAACACCGTCAAAATAACTCTCAAAGTCATCAAAATCCTGTCCAATATCCGTTTCTGGATGATTCTGGCGCCTGGGAGCCGGGGTTTGGCGCCTAGGCGCCACCCTATGCACAGCTCCACCATTTTGCTCCGTTTGGCTTCGTTTCAACTCTGTTTCGCCCCATTTCAGTTGCATTGCGTTCCTAACATCTTCACCTACAAGATAGACATAAAAATAACATTTCTCAAAAGTATAATTTCATTCAAAAACATGTGAGAAAAATAAAAGATATTAAGCATAGAAAGATATATCAATATGTGCTAAGTTAGAATTTATTTTTCTTGCTCATTTTGGCTCAAAATTGCATAGTTTTTGCTTCATTTTCTCTAAAATCATATTTTTATACTTAAAAACAAAAATATGCAAAATTATGCAAAATACCTTCCTTTATAGTGTAATATCATTAAAAATATGCATAAAGTGGGCATGAAATGAACACTAAAAATATGTACTTCTTTTTCATGGATCAAAATCCATCAAACAAACCTTACTTGTCATCAAGTAACACTATAATCATAAAAAACCACATAAGCAAATCATGTGTATGAGTTTCTTTAGGAGTTTTTAAAATTTTGTTCTAGAAATATAGTAGTCCAATTTAGAAAAAAGTTTAGTAAATGAGACAAATTTAAAGTTTAGAAATCTCTTAGATGAAAGAGTATGAAAATATGTGTTGCTATCTAATTCAGAAATGCTTGTAAATTTTTCAAAATATAGGGGTTAGGCATTTTATTTTCTTTACTTAAAAATCTTTATTAAGAATAATTATACTAAAACAAACTCAAAACATATGGGAAAGTGGGTGCAGCTATGGAGAATCCAGCGGTAGTGGGGGTGATTGTCCTTCTTGGCACAGACGCAGTCGACTTGATAGGGGCGGGAGTAGTCTTCATCTTCTTCACAGCAGGGAAGTCTTGGCAGGAGTTCAAATAGAACTTTGCAGACGGCTCCTGAACTTCAGGTGCGGCAACCTTAACGACAACAAAAAGAGCCTTCCCCAGAACGACTTCGAATTGCTCGAAGCCGGCCCCGAACTGGATTGTAGGGGCAGTAAAACGAGCCTCTCGGGAGGTAGGCAAATTGCAAGAGAATGTGAGTGTGGGTATCGACATTGTTGTTGTCTATCAAAGAAAGCAAATTTTAAGTATTTGTGTAAGGCCAAAAACCTCGTAATTATAGTGCAAACACTTTAAATCAACAAAGGCTGATCTGTGACCTGGGCAAGTTTATATTTTGTTATATCTTTTTGTTTTTTTAAATGTCTATTTTATTAATATTTAGGGAGTTAGGATTTTAGAAAAATTTTCTTGGAATTGCAAAGGGAATTGGCTTGATTCTGTGATATAGCATAACTGAACCCAAGAAAGAAAAATGAAGTGGGAGACCCGGTCTGGGATCCTATTCACAACGTACTTTAACTTAGTGGAATTTGCACACCGACACACCTATTGGGGGTCCAACCCCACAAGATCAAAGAGAAAATCCTAAGAGACTTCTGGAACCTTCTGTTTAG
This sequence comes from Papilionanthe hookeriana x Papilionanthe teres, assembly GCA_022702705.1. Classification (NCBI taxonomy): domain Eukaryota; kingdom Viridiplantae; phylum Streptophyta; class Magnoliopsida; order Asparagales; family Orchidaceae; genus Papilionanthe; species Papilionanthe hookeriana x Papilionanthe teres. The sequence goes on along the minus strand of CM040428.1, from coordinate 51,286,205 downwards.
AAGTGCTTAAACAGGTAGTCCTGAAGTCAAAAAGAGCCGACTTTATTCCCCCAAGAAAGAAATGGGTGGAATATGTCAACGGAAGAAGGGTAATCTGATCTATGAGGGGCATAGACACATTACCGATATGCAAAAATAATTTTTCTAATTTTTATGGAAAGAGAAACTACTCTCCAGTGGAGTCGCCAAAAGCTGTTGGCACATAAAAAATTATATATTTTTTAAAATAGTCGTCGAGTAAAAGCTGTCGGCCGCCAGAATCGAAATCCCGTCTCCCGCTTTGAAAGGACTTCCAATTTATATATATATAATTTGAAAATATAATTTTAATTTTAAAATATGAAATCAAACTGATTTCATACCTTGAATAGTTTAAATAAATGAGCACTCGTATCGAGCTATACATCTACCCCGAGGAACAGACACATCACTTAATATGGAGGCTCGGTTAAATAAACTAATCAAATATGACATCCGTTTGGTCTGCAAAACATGTTATGTTGACCAATACGTTCCCCCATTTAATAAAAAAGAGAATCAAATGGGGTTTATATTAGTGTTGGGTTCATTTAAGTTCCCTAAAAGGGTAGGTTTCTATAGTTAATTACATCTTAGATAACCGAAGTCACCTAAGAAAACTTTTGATAAAAATCAAGAAAATTATTTTTACAACTTCAAGAGGCTCAAGAATCTTCAATGAAATTGTGAGAGTCGGAATCCAATAGGTGTGAAAGGCTCAAATTCTGGAACATTTTATTTTAGGGAATTCAAAAGAGGAAGAACTAAGAGAAATCATGGATCTAAAAGAAGATCTTGGTGACTTCCCAATCTATCGTATTATTTGGCTTCAATTTGAGAGAATTGTTTATATTTCGTCTTGCCAATTTTTAATTAATTGGGCTTACATTCACTTTAACGCCAATCAAGTGAATAGCCAGGAAATTAGGAGGATTTATTTCATATATGATGACAACCTCGGAAACCTAAAGCGAGTTAAGGCTAATATTGCATTAGGTGCAAAGGCCTAAAGAGATAAAGTAAGGGTTTATGCTGCACTAAGCAAGCTACCTCGAAGTCCTATGGATTATTGTTTATTTCTAAGGAAAAAAGTTATTGTTGTAGACTCGTTGTTTGCTCTCTCGAACATATCCTGCATCCTCGATCGAGCTACCCACGGTGCATGCTCCAAGCTCCTTGTTGTTGCAGAACATTTATTTTAAGGAGTGACAATCAGGGGATGAGAGAAGTGACATGTTCTAGAAAGTTTAAAATTGAGGTGGCTTAGTGTTTTAATTAAAACAAATGTTTAAGTTGATTATAGAGACACCGGTTAGAATCCCACAGTTCCCTCGTTCCGGTTTCACTATTTTCATCGGATTCACTTAGTCTGGATGAATTTACTAAACTAAACTTAATGAGTTCCATACTTTCATCCAGATCGTGGGAGATCTTGTTAGCAACACGTAGGTTACCTCCTCTGAGGGACTCCCGGTCATCCAATGAGATGTTTTAATTTAGTTTCATTTGTGATCTTTGTTTTATTTGTGATTAAATTTTGAATTGTTTTATATTTTCAATTTTGCGGCGGTGAATTTTAATCTTGTTGTTTTTTTTTAATTTTAGTTTTAGTTATCATGCAGGGTGGCATTGTTATTTAACATGCAAGCTTAACTAAGCAAGTATATATGCTCTGAAAAGTAGAGCAAGCAAACTAAACTAAACAGGTATGTATGTACTGAAAAGTAAAACAAGCAAACTAAACTAAACATGTATGTATGTGCTGAAAAGTAAAACAAGCAAACTAAAATGAACAGGTATGTATGTACTGAAAAGTAAGTAAGCAAACTAAACTAAACAGGTATGTGTGGTAGGAAATTTGTAAGAAAAATACAAAGAACGAAGTAAAAGTCCGGAAGGACCGTAAGCACGATGGCGTGGAGGACTTATAGCCGTCTTATATATATCCCACCCTTAAGTGCTGACTACCAGAACGTCATCCTACAGAGAACAGTCCTAACTTGATCTAGACATTCAACAGTGGACCTTTGTAGATTTTTTATTCATTTCAATTTGGATTTCATGCAAGTAAAAATTTGTAAGTGAAAGGATGTGATCCACAAGTTGTCCCTCCTAATTAAATTTGGACTACTAACAACCTAAGGGTGATGGTAGTAGATACCCCGAGGGTGGGCGAATAGTGTCGTGAATTCATTCCTCTACCCTCTCCAGGGTCTCTGAGTCAGGAGACATTATTCTAGAAATTTCTCGTATCCCTCTCTAATGCAATATCATCATCATCCTCCCTAAACATCCTACTTACAACCTTACTTGATGGCCCCACTTATAGCAGAAGACTATACATGCGTGCTTATGCGTCATACATAAGCTCAGGACCTAGGCCAAGAAGTAAGAAGAAACAAAGGATAGGGGACAAGGAAGAGAAAGAGGAGGAAATGATCTTGTCTATAACACGACATGACGGAGATAGGTTGTTCCTCAAAAACACAGAAAGTAAAGGATAAAATAAGCTCCGTATGTGGTGCAAGGAACATCTATAAGTTATGTAAAGTAAAGAAAGGACAACCTCTCCAAAGTGTTGCGAGGAGCATCTACAAGGTATGTAACCGGGGCGTGCAAAGTCACAACAAAAAGCCACAAAAGAGGGCCAAATAGCCCACATAAGTAGCAAAAAAACAAAAGGGACGAGCCCAACAAGGAAGGGTGGTAAAAAAAAGAGCAGCAAAACGGCGCTAAAACGCATTTCCACACCTGCAACTTCCACAACCAAGCAATGTAACAAGCATGTATATAGCAATGTCTAATTCTCCACATTCACAATGATACAACAACGAAACAACATAAGCATAAGGTACAATAATAAGTAGAGAGTTCATTAAAGCAATGTAAAGAGCAAGAGTGCAAGTGAAGTGTCTCACAAGTGAAAGCAAATCAAACGTGAATCATATCTCACAATTCCCTCTTTGAAGTAGTAAGCAAATCATTTCCTCTCTTGCAAGGATCACAAATAGTACTCCACATGATGGATTTTAAATGAGAGCAGCAAGAACATAATTTAAACCAACTCGCAAGGTGACCACCAATACAACTCTTAGCAAAGAAATGTTTAAAACCAATTTGGGACAAGCCGAATAATGGGATTTTAATATAGCGACAGCAAAGAGGCATTTAAAACCAACATATGTAATGGCTACCAATACAAATTCACTTAGCGACTACATAGAATTGGTTTAAACCAATCCCAAACAAATGTATTAGTGCTAATTTTCACCTTCGAAAAGCATATGAGTGATATAGATCAACTCCAAATAATTATATAAAAGCAGATTTTTAATTTAAACAAGCATATGAATGATTCAAACTAACTCCACATAATTGTACAAGTGCAGATTTTGCATTTTGGCAAGCATAGATATGATGTAAACTCATCCAAAGTAACTTTACAAGTACAGATTTTTACTTTAGGCGTGCTTAAGAGTGATTTAAATCAGCTCTACATAAGTAGCTAAGTGCAGATTTTTACTTAAGACATGCATAGGGGTGATGACATTCATCCAAATTTGTAATGAGCATAATCAAACAAGTACCACATGCATATATGTAACAATCCCACTCTTCTCCAACAAATATTTGATGCTAATAGCCACCTCCACATGTGTCAAATGCATGTGAAATGTAGAGATCTTAAATGTAGCATGTGAGTGTTTTAAAATTTTGTGAAGTGTATATGGAATGTAGAATGTAAAACTTTTGGATGTAGCATTTGGGGGTGCTAAAAGTAAAGTGAAGTATTATGTATAAAAAAAGATTTCATGTACGAAATGAGTTGAAATGTGTGCAAAAACAAAGCCCATGTGTTGCATATGTGAAGGCTTGGTGAAATAAGTGAAAAACAAGCATGTAGGGTCTCATTCATGAGTGCTTCAAAAGTGAGGATTTTGTAATCCTAATTTTGCATAAAACCTCACTAAATCATTTCCACCTTGCACATGAAATAGCTAAAGTTTTAAGCATTTGATGCATAAGCTTTGGCTCTCTAAAAAGAGCAAACAAACTTTCCAACAAACCTTCCATCTTGCACACAGAAATGACAAAAGTTCTAAACATTTTAAGCATGAGTTTAGCCATTTAAGAGGAGAGAAAAATGCCTCTTGAAATACCATATGAACCAAGTAAATTTTTAACCTTTAAGCATGCATTTTTAGCCAACATAAGGAGGGGTTAAAGGGGCCATGAAATGCTATATGAAACAACCACAATATTAAGCCCCTTAAGCATGGAATTTCGGCCAACCATGGGAGGACAAAAAGATCTTTAAAATAGCATTTGAAACTATCAAGCCTTTAAAATTTTAATCTCAAAGAAATGTCTTGTGCATTGATTAAAGTTTATAACAATTCAAGCATGCCTTTTGGCTATCAAAGAAGTGCAAGAAAATCACTTGAATTGATGCACAAAGAGAAAGCCTAACACATAGAGTTTCCAAAATTTTAAAAGCCTCCTCAAGCTCTCTTGCCACCATACATACAAATGTAATGATGAAACATAACAGATTTTAATTTTATGAACCTTCGTGTTCATATTACATTCACATGATATGAAGCCTTTAGGAATAGAAGCATCACCACTAAATTTCATGAATCAACATAAGGGGCAAAGGCACTAGCAAGTTTAAATTTTCCTCTACCAAATTTCATGAATCAAAAGAGAGCACAAATATGAGCAAGCCTTAACCCTTCCACCAAGTTTATGAATCAAAAAGAGAGCACAAACATTAGCAAGTTTTTCTTCCATCAAGTTTATGAACCAAAAAGAGAGCACAAACATTAGCAAGCTTTTCTTCCATCAAGTTTATGAACCAAAAAGAGAGCATAAACATTAGCAAGCTTTTCTCTTCCTCCACCAAAACCCAACTTTTCCTTGAATAATTTTCTTTCCCCTTCTTTTTTTAAAATGAAACTTGCAACATATAATGTGAGGAGGAAAGAAAAAAAAGCTAGTCAAACCAACCAATTAAGCCACAAGATGAATCGATCATAACATTTAAAAGCAAACAACCAAATAAATTAAGGAGTTAAGGGTATTACCACTTGAAATGAGGCACTAAAGAAAAATTAAAAACAAACTTAGAAGAATTTTGGGCAGCACCTGCCCTTCCAACTTTAATTTTCGGCCAACCCAAACAAGGCCACAAGGGCCATTAAATAGGCAAATAAGAAGAAGGGAAAAATGAGTCATTGAACTAACCAATGTGTAAGGACCCTTGGTAGCAAGCAAGATGAAATCATTATACCACTTTTGAGGTAATAGAGGTGAAAGAAATGATGAGGAGAAGTGACCAAAAATTGTCATTGATTGGATTGAAGCAAAGAGAGTAAGAAAGAGCCAAGCCTTGGAGAAGAAGCAAGGAGAGAGCCACACCATGGGATTTTCGGCCATGGCTAGGTCAAAAGTCACGACCAAGAGGGAGGAGGGGGGCTGAGATTCATGAATTTGAGAGGGGAAGGGGGGGGGGCGGTTAGGTTTGGTTTAGAAAATAAAATAAAATAAAATAAAAGTTTTAATTAGTTATTTACTTACCCGTACGTGCCAATTTTGGCTATGTTCGCCCGTGCGTCGAACCATAGCAAATTTTATATGCTTCCCAAGTAATTTCGACATTCCGGATGCAATGGCTTAGTCCGTTTCAAAATCTGAGTTTGCTTGGGCAACCTCATCGTCGATCGGGTCAAAAATGTCAAATTTGGGGCTTTTGACGAAATCGGGTTAAATTGACAAAATTGGCCTACAGTGTAGTTGAAGAAAATGAAATTGGGAATTTTTTAGAGATTTTAGAAAATTTTGGGAATTTTTGGATTTTCTTTTGAATCTTGGGCTAAGTAGGGGTATTTTGGTAATTTTAGGGGTTTTCGGGGTAAGTGGTCAAAAAGTTAAATTAAAGGCTCGGGGTAGCACAAAATGAAATTTGGAGTCAAACGGGAGTGTTCGGGGGCATTTTTGACCAATGCGGACGATTTTACGAACCCCATAACGTCTTTCAAGTATCAGCTTCTTTAGTTGCCAGGGGCCCATCGGTTGCTCGAAAATATAGCATGTTTACAGTCAAACTTCTCAGTTAGACGTGGGGAACACTCTGGAATGATTTTTTGGATATATAGGGTGATTCTAAAAAGATTTGGGTTTTTGGGCCATTTTCGGGGGCAATTTTAGAAATTTTGGTAAATTTGAGTAATTTTGGTCAATTTGAGTGGTGGGAGGTATTTCAGAATGATTTTTGAGAATTTTGTCAATTTAGGGAAATTTTGAGAATTTTGTGGAGTTTTGGGGCATTTGGGTCAAAATTGGAGAAATTGATAGAATTTCGAAATTCAATTTGAGATGTCAAGCTGTTTAAGTTACAGATCAAAAGTGACTCTCTTTGATCCTCTATGTGTTAATTCTAGTCACCTTAGCAATAGGCGTAGGGTTGGTGGGACCACACACATGAGTGTTCAAAGGGTTAGGGGATTAAAATGGGATGTGTTTAGTTTAAAATTGTTAGTGTGGAGTGTAAGTGTATGTGCAAGAGCTCCAGACCTCCAAGGGTAGATCCTAAGGCATGACCACCTATAGAGAATCTTATTTGGTCTTTCTTATGTTTAGCCTTGTTCCCCTTAGAGATTAGGGGTTAAACCATAACATATGAAAGCTCTAAGCTAAGAAAGCAAGCATGTGGAATTTCTATGTGGTAGGGTTTTATTTCTAGTCTTCTAAGAAAAGTCACCAAGAGATTCCTATGGCTAGACTTTAGGCTATCTAGAAAGAAACTAAACCTCAATTAAAAGTGAGGTCAACGGTTTGCTTAGCAATGGAAAGTAATTATTTATCAGAAAAACTCTCATTAATATCAACATGCATATTCTCAAAGTTTACATGTTCAAGTTTATAAATGATTAGCTACTTGATTTTTAATATCCTTCTATCTTAAATCTCTATACCAACTTCTTATAAAATAAATCTATATCTACTCAATCAGGGTTTAGCATCCTTTCTAGCCATAAGATTTTTAATAGTAGAGTGATATGTACAAATTTTCACTTTAATACCAATCAAGCAAAATATAAATTTATTGAAATAAAAAATAGAGCTGGTAGCTATTTTTAATGGTAGTATGATTAATTTGTGCATCATTTAAAGATATATTAGCATAGTATATCTCATGAAAATTTTCATGAATTTAGTAGCCCAAAATAGCTCCTAAAGAATAATAACTATCATCTCACATAAGCTTAAATGGATATTGTCAATCGGAATCTATTATAACAAGTGTTGTGATTAATTTTAAATTTTAAAGGTTAAAAGTTGACGAACACTCATTATTAAATTCAAGAACATCTTCCTTCTCTAATAAATGACAAAGAGGTTTAGAAATCTTAGAGATGCCATTAATGTAATGTCTAAAAAATTTGGCATGCCCCAAGAAATTATTAGTCCCTTTTGTGGAAGTAGATAGAGGTAGTTTTTCTATAACCTAAATTTTAGCTTGATCCACTTCCATACTCTTTTTATAGAGTTTATGCCCTATAATAATGCTCTCAATGATCATGGATTGATGTTTCTCTTAATTTATCATAATATTAGTCTCTTCATGTCTTTATAATGCACTTGCAAGTTGTTCCAAAAAAAGTTTCAAATGATGTACCAAATATGAAGAAATTATCTATAGATACTTCAATTCCATTTTAATAAGATAAAAAAATATAAACATTAAGCACCTTTGAAAAATAGTTGAGGCATTGCATAACTCAAAAGACATTCTTTTAAAATCAATAGTTCCATAAATACTAGTGGAAGTAGTTTTATTTTTGTCTTCTACTGCTATAAAAATTTGATGATATCATGAGTAACCATGTAAGAATCAAAAAATAAGAATATCTTGCCAATCTATCTAACATTTTATCACGAAAAGCAATAAAAAATGATCATTCTTAGTAACATTGTTCAATCTCTTATAATCTATACAAATCTTTCAGTTAGTGAGACTGGTATAACCTCCTTGATAATTGGGAGCTTTCCATAAAATATAAAAAATAAGGTAAAAGATACATGCATCAAGCCATTGAAGGATTTATTTTTTCACTACTTATTTTATACAAGGTTGAGCCATCTTTGTGGGAAACCTTTAGTTCATGATTATCTTCCATTAAAGTATTATGCATGCATAATGAAAGCTCTATTCTTTAATATCAACTACGCTGCAACCAAAAGCTTGTTTTAAATTTCTCAAAACTTTCACTAATTTTCCTCTTGTACATCACTTAATTGACAAGAAATAATTATAAGTAAAGTTGAGATCATCTTAAAAACATATTTGAAATATTCAGGGAGAATCTTAAATTTTGATTTGGTGTCTCAATTATATATGGTAATAAAGTCTTAACATTTACAAGGTGTCTAGATGTTCAAACATATCTCCAATCACTCTAGGGATTACATCTAATAATAGAGTTGATTTTTCCTTAAGATTTTCACCGCTATCCTTAAATAAGCTTTTCTCTATCCAGTAAATTTTTAAAATCTCATTAAAATATCTCTTAATTTACACATTCATCAAGTATATTCTATAACATATATCATCCCTAAGGTTATGGGAAAACTTTGTTGATTTCTATACATTAAAGGTCAATTTCTAATTATTAACTCTCATGATAAGCTTTTCTTTCTAAGCATCAATCACTACTCTTTCAGTGACAAAAAATTATTTACTTTGCATGATGGAGATTTCTTTTTCTTCCTCCATTTGTAGCAAAATGAAATCTATAGAAAATATAAATTTATCTACCTTCACAAATATATCTTAAATGACACTCCTAAATTAAGTTAATGAACGATCAGCTAACAGAAGAGTCACATGATAAGATGAATTTTTCTTAGTCTTAATCTTCTAAAGATGAAAAGAGTCATAACAATGATACTTGCTCTTACTTAGATCACATATTGCTTTTCTAAAAAACTTTTCCACTATAGTGAGGGAATAATAAAATTACCCATAACCTTGAGTTTTTATGATTTTTTTTTTTGAAGGATAACACTACACTCCTTAATCAGGGTAGCAATCTTATGGTTTTCTAGTTTTCATTTCTAATTACGACCATCCTTCAAGAATTTTATACAACTAGGAATTTATTCTAAAGCTTTTATAAATATAATGATAATTATTTTCTTTTTGAAAATTTTTTAAAAATTTTGAAAGCATCTGATCCAAATTATTTGTTTGAGGTTTTTGGAGAAAAGATGGTGCTTATCTTTCACTGTCTTTCCTAAATGGTGGGACTTCTTTTCCTAAGTTTAATATAGATTTTTCACTAATTCATTCAAGCATAGGCTCTTATCTTTTAGGTTTCTCCCTAATTACCTCCTCTAACTCCTTTCCATCCCTAGCTTTGATGGCCTTATATTGTTTCTTCCTTTTCTCTTTTAAATTCACTTTAATGTTATTTGGTAAGGTCCTTTAAGGTTTGATGTGTAGAAAAGAATGTTAAATTTCTTTTATGTTCACATATTTATGGATAAAATTATACTTTAAAGAAATGTATATTTATATTTTGCTTTCAAATATAACCGACATTATAAGTGGAGCGAAGTGAAGAAGAAATGAACTAAAGTGGAGGTGACTTGGAGCTATGGAGGTCATAGGTGATTAGCGACTTAGCGCCAGATTTCTTGGGCGTTTAGGCGCTGGTCCCACCTTGAGAACCCGAGAGATTGACACCTAAGCACTAGCCAATGGGCGCCACTACCAACGTTTTCGTGCCAAATTTTTAAGCGCTTAGACACCCCTACCAAAAATGACAGACATAAAGCCTGAGGCCTAGGGGCCAGAAACTACCTAGACATTTTTCAGCAGTTTTTCTACACGTTGTGGGAAGTTAATCAGCACGATATATGTGTTCTTTGGAGAAGAAGAAAATTTCATTTTCAGTATTTTTCAAGTCTTTTGTTAGTGCGTTGTTGTAGGATAGAGTGAGAGAGCATTTGTGAGGGCTTTGGAGAGAATTTCAAGTGCAAAGTGAGGAGAGACTTGAGGAAAGCACCAAGGGGACCACGAGAACCTTGGGGAAGCATTCTCAATACTTTGAAGAGAGGGAAAAACTAAGTATCGTGTACTATTGTTATTGTGTTTCTATAAATATAATTCTATAGTGGATTTACTTATTTTCAAAGATGTTTTGTAGTATTTCCTCAATGCTTTCTAAGTAGTCTTTTTACCTTTCCTTGTAATGGTTGAGTTGGTTGTGTAGTAGTGCAAAGTGTTTTAAAAATTTATTTTTAATCTTGAATGTGATGAATAACCTTTTGAATTTCATTTACTTTTCATTATGGCCATGTGATTAGTTAAAATGTGTTGTGATTCATAATGACTCGTGAGAGCTATGTAGAACAACTAGTTTATTCACATTAATCTATAGAGTGTGGTGCAAATACTTTATAGGGAGATGCAAATGTTAGGGATATATTATTTGATGGGATCAAGTTGGGGTTTAAGAAATTAAAACCAATTTAATCAAACTTTTTTATCTCGGGAGAGGGTAAAGAAGAGAGTTGATTATATTTGTCACTAGCTACATTCATAATTGTCACTTTACATATTTTATACTACCACTTAAACCATTGCAAGAGAAAGTATCTTTATAAATTAATAATCACCAAATCTAATTTGGATTAATTTGGATAAGTAGGATTTCTATAGGAATTAACCTTTAAACTAGATTGCAATTTTATAGGATTAGCTTGTAGAACCTTTACTTTATTTCAATTCCAGACTAAGAACTAAACCTAATAGGCTAGAAATTCTCTTAAATCTAATTTTCTCACTCCCTGTGGGATCGACAATCCAAAATTAAAAATTCTAATACTATTAAAATGATACATACACTTGTGTGAGACCACTGCACTTAAAATTTTGATGTCGTTAGCGGAGAGCGACGTTGTAGTTAACTTGGGAGAATTTTAGTCGAACAACTTAGATCTAAACTTGAAAATCTGTATTGTTAGTTTATTTGTGTAATTGCTTGTTTGTTTGAAAAAGATAAATTCTAAAAATAATTTTTGTGTGTTTTTTTAAAGAGTTTGTGTGAAACCTACTAGTTGAGTCTTTAGTTAGTGAATGCGTTGTTCAAGATCTACAGGACTTGAACCCTTTGATCGAGAACTAAAGAGAACTATTAGGAGGATTATAAAATAGAAATTACTTCAACTTGAAGAAGAAAGGGAGAACACTCAACAAATAAATTTAGATACCCAAAAATTGATTAATGATCATCATAACGCGCATTAACCACTAATAGATTACACTAATCCTATGACAGATGAAATTCATTTAAGCATTCAAACATCTGCTGCAGAAGCTAACACATTTAAACTTAAACCCTCTATCATCCAAATAGTGAAGAACAACCAATTTGGAGAACCCCGTCTAAGGATCCAAATTTACACTTAGCAAGTTTCTTAGAAATTTGTGCTACATTTCACTATAATGGCATATCAAATGACGCTGTTAGGTTTAAGATTTTTCCCTTTTCCTTGAGGAATAAAGCCAAAATATATTTAAACTCATTAGCACCTGGATCAACTAGGAAGTGGATTAACTTACCCCAAAAATTTCCACCTAAGTACATCCTGCCTTCAAAAATAGCTAAACTGTGGAATGATATTACTTCATTTTGCCAACATGAAGGTGAGTCGATATATGAGGCTTTAGAACGATTTAAGGAGCTTCTTAGGCAGTGGCCACATCAAACACTGCCCGATTGGTTGATTATTTCTCCAACTTTGTGTGTTTCTTCTTCCTCCCACTCTAAATAAAGATAAAAGGAATGACAAATTCAGGTAGACACCCATATCTATTAGTTACTCTCAAGTGTTAAAGAGGATGCCCATCAATTAATATCAACCAACATAGCTAGATCTTAAAGTGATTACGAGGCATTACTAAATCCCAATATGCTCTATTAAAGGGATGTTTTGCATGCTAGCCATCATTTGTTGCATAACATCCATTTTCTTCATCATTTTTTCCATGTAGGTGACCAAATGATGAATGTAATCATCAATCCCCTTAAATTAGGTTGACAAATATTAGGAATGACCTAACAAGTATCTTTGTTGATATTATCTTGTTGCTTTTCATGAGTTGGATAACTTAAGTTATTGGTCACATTTTCATGAGTTTCTATCATAATTACAAAAACATTCTTCTAAAGAGTACTTCCTATTGATTAGAGCATTTTTAATGATATAAATACTAATAAAAGAGAATTTGAAAGTTTTTAATGAGCATAAGATCAACACTTTTTTGGCATAGTCGTAATGGAAGACTTTGACTCTAAATGATAGATCTTAGAAATGAAAAATATGAATTCATACAATATCTCAAGTGGATCGAGTCACCAAAATGTAAGATATATCATTGCATGGGCAACTCATGTTAGCACAACTCACGTTCATATTGGTTATTAGAAGTTGTTGGTCAGTGACATCTTATTATTGAGATTGTTTACTATTAGCATAGTATCATGAGTAGTATGTTAAGCTACTCAACATTTATATGAAATCCTTAACAAAGTAAGCTTATCTATTTTGTAGTTATTTGTAGAGGGTGGGGTTTATAGGTGATCAAAACTACATTAAAATCATGAATTATGAACTATCACCAAATACTACAAATAACTGACATCGGATAACCACTAACTTGCAACCCTCAAAGTACTCATTTTTTTTTTTTTCTCTGGTTCGAGTATTTGCGTATATTGGCACTTTGTTATTTTATAGTTTGACATTGAACGACTCTACGCTGCCAATAGTAAGTAAACAAATCATCAGCTAAGCCCGGAGAATTCACGCCAAAAACAACCCGGGTTTGAGACCGTGAAGGAACAGCGCTCTTCTCGGGACGTGGCAAGTAACCGTTGGTCAAATAAAATGGTCAACATTCTACGTGCAAGTAGCTATTTGGAGTTAAATAACCATGGTTAAAGAAAGGCTTCATGTACGCTAAAATCGGCGAGGAAGAGGGACGACAGAAGCCAACGGAGGCGGAGAAGAAAACAGGAGGGGCAGGATAATTCTACGCCACGGCCACAAATCCGTCTTGGTTCATCTCTTTGACGAGCTTCCTCTTCTATCTACTCGCATAATAATCGAACCCTATTTCCTCCTGTAGCTGTCGCCCTGTTAGGATCATAATCCCTTTTCCTCTTCCTGGGGAAGCTTTATTTTTTATTTGGAATAGCCGATCACAGGCATTGCAGACTTCCGTATCACTGGCAATATTCTGCGTTGCGCAGCTATGAGCAGAATAACTCTTATGTTTCTTTAGTATGGGATTGAAATCTTCGGGCGGGATTGCAACACTGCATCCAAACGGAGCTGCGACTGGCGATTGTGCCGGACTTGGGGATTGATACGATCAGGAAAAGGTCGTAGTATTGTTATTCGATCTTATTATTTGCTGCCGATCGGATGGTGGGGATGCACTGATTGGCCGGTTGCGGAGCTATGGAGGAGGAAGGGGGAAGCAAGGAGGATGGATCTGCTGGCGAGCAAGCGGGAGGAGCGTATATTTCTGGCTCTTCGTCTTCTTCTTGGACGCCGCTCATAGGTGCTTTCCGTTCTTATGATGTCGCCGGTATTGACTCCTCGTCTTCTTTCAAGGCAGGCAGTATTGGGGCTATCGTCAGGAAGCCTGTAAGTTGTTACCCATACCAGCAGCTTAAAACCTTTTTCCATGTGCTTTGCCTGTTATTGCTATTATTTCAATGGAGAAGAGAAAAAAGGAGAGGTTTTGCTGATTGCTGATTGCTGATTGCTGCATAATAATTTTTGTACTTGACTTGACAAAGTTCCATGGCACATATTGCAGTTTGAAATTCATTTGATGTTGATGAAAAATTGGATCCTTGCCCGCATGCGGGAAAGTAATGAACAATAGCTTTCCTCTCTTTAAAGACTGCTGTGAAGCCCTCTCTCTCGGATGAGACATTGCCATTGAATTATGAAAATAATAAAACCACGCAGGGTCATGCCAGATAGAAATATTCTAGAAAACTATGTTTCAAAGGAAGGGAGAAAGAGAATGGATAGAATTATAAAACCAATGATAATATATGCTTTAGGAAAGTATAAGATTAAACTTTTTTTAAAATATCATGTGTGTATCTATAGTTTGAGTCTCTTGAGGAGTCTTTTTTGTTAGTAAGAAGAAGAAAGTTGCAAGCCCGATATTTCAGATATAGATAGGCCTTTTATGGAGAGTTCAATTCCTTTCCTAGCTTAGAAAAATGACTTACAAAGAGATAGAAAATTTTCTATTTTAATGCCTTATGCCATGTATTCGAGTAAGTATGTTGTGGTTCTATCATGCTCTGGTCAAAGGGACATGAAGGAAGAGAATAATTGCTAAATTTTTCAGTGAACAAGAAATAAAGTTATTATTCACCTCTTTGTGGTTAGTATTCCTGGTCAATGAAGTAGTATGATATATATCGTACTAACAATATAGCTATAATTGTTTGAATTTGAAGTTCCTAATTAAGATTTCTCTCTCTCTTTCTATATATAAAACTAAATTTCATATGACTGCAAGTATTGCTATTATCTTCCTCCAGATCTGACATGATATTACATTAATATATTAATTATGTTATAGAGTGCGGAACAAAAGAAGACCAAAGCGAAGCTTTACACACTAGCGGTCAAAATAATTTTACATCCAAAAGCTAAAACTTATGGGTGAGGGTCACATCAACTGATATTTTTACACTAAGATAAATTTCTAATGTAAGATTAAAGCCAAAACTCTCATGTGACTTAACGAAAGTTTTCCTCACATGAGATCTCTCCATATTGCCTTACATGGAAGCTTCTAAATGGGATGAGTGTCATGTATTAGGAGCCATTCAACTAGTTCAGAGACGTTATGGGAATTACCGATAGTTAAACTTTGCTTAATTATGATTTAGGGCAATTTCACTCTTGAAAGTTGCAAACTAAATGAGCTATTTATTCCTAGTTGAATTATAAAATTTGTAAGGTGGCCATAAAAATGGTGAAATTCGATTAGATACATTACTCTACTAACCCATTTTCAATTCAGAAGATTTATCTTTAGGTAAAGATTAATTATTAATATCTCCAGTGATGTTATTTTGGGAATTTTTTTTAATTGAAAATAAGAACAAATAAACTACATATATAATCATAAAATATTCTGTAACATTTCAATTTCGGTATGCTATTACTATTTAATTGAAAATGGTAGTTATTATATGTTTGAATTGAGCCTCAATGAAAATGACTTTATATAGTTAGAATATCAATATCAAGCATCTCTGTGTATGCACATGTATTCTCTGCCAGACGCTTAGTCCTCTGTTAGATTTATTGGAATTTGTTTAAAGCTGGTGGTAGTAACCTATGATTTATTGTAAACCATGCCTTTTTTTATTGCTACTCTTTCAACAGCCACAACATTTATTTGACACTTTTCTTCACAAAAATCTATTTTGAGTTCTGAAGTTTTTTTGTGTCATTTCTACTGTCATTATGTTGAAATTTTATCTCCTTTTGAAAAGTGATTTCACCCGAAAGGTTTTTATGGCTAGAAATATTCTCATGATTTTGTATACTTGCTATGTTGTGCCATGTCAGTTTTTCCATTGCTTAGCTTAGTTTCTTATCTCAATGCTTGCTTTAACTACTGTAAATACTCTTTTGATTTTTCTCTCAGTGGGAAACACAATAGTTGCTAACTTGCTTAAAATGAAAGGGCATAATCTAGGTGGAAACTTGTAGGGGCTAAGGATAGTTGTTTGCTATCACCATTTGAAATGCTATACATTCCATTAGCAAGGTCAAATTTGCCCCAAAAATTGACATTAGGAGCAAACAATGGAACTTTTATCATCAAATGGTTAATTAAAAAAGTAAATGTTAGTCACATGCGTGTGATACTTTTATTTTACTATTTTGTAGGCCATATACTTGTTTCAGTTTACTAATATTCACTTTTGAATTTCATTGCTGTCCATATTATTTAGCTTGTAATGCGTTTGTTGCATGGTCAGTTTTTGTTACAATAAAAATTCCTACGTTAGAATTTTGATTGCTTTTTGATGTCCTTGGTCATTTGGATATTTTTTTTTGCAAGGCCTAATCAACGATTTTGTCTCTGCAGCTGGTGGCAAGACTAACCAAAGAAATAGTGGAAACTTTCCAAAGATGTAACCCAGATTTTAGATTTTCAGAGAGATCGAATCCCAAGCGCTTCCTTACGAATCCATCAACGGGGGTATTGAATGATGGTTTTGATAATGAGGACAATGATCTAATTTTGTACGTGAACTCTATTTTGATCAATACTGGGTCAAAACAGAGGTTCGTATCTTTTGAGTACTGAAATAGTATAATTTTGTACTAGTTAATGATTAATCTATCCAATATGCCTCATAGTAATCTTATTCTTTCCAATGGCTTTTGACTTGTATAGTCCTCCTCTTCTTCCAGGATGTTTCCATTTTCCAAAAAGTCAACTGATTCTTAGTTTAAATAGAGTATGAAACCTATAGCACATGTAGTGCAGAATATGAATAATTGAAATACTGAAGTTGAAACCCTTGGTGATTAATTAATTATATATGATTCTTGGCTGAATATATTCTCTTGTAGAAGGAAACAAAGTGTTGTAGCAGATATTTTATGCGTAAAAAAGGCACAACCAGCGGACAAAAGCTTTTTGCCTTATGCTTGGTATGGGTGATGTTATTGTACACAATCTTGTATTACTAAGAGATTATATTTGTGATTTGCACTATGACTGGAGGCCACCGAATCAGTTGCGTTATACATGCCTTGTTTTATTGCAAATAATAATAATAAAATGTTGCTAGCTTGGTGCTAAAGCAGGGTTGTTTATGTGTCATGGTTTAAATTATCAAGAAAATAATAAAATTAATGATGGTTACTAATCTTCTAATAATTCTAGTTGATACATATATTCTACAGTTTCTCTTAGGGCAAATTTGCATTGTTGTAATAGTTTTGGGGATGGAAACTGAGCTTTGAAGGTCAATTATAGTGTTTCTTTTTTTTTTTTTGTTTTTTGTATTGTACGAACTCGTTTATTATGAACTCAATTGGGTTGGAGTGAATTCCATTTTTACTTGCTTTCGCATAAATTTTATGTTGTCTTATTGTTATTCTCAAGTTAGAGAAAGTTTGAAAATGTCCAAAAAACTTAAATTAATTTAACTAAGTTTCTCACTTGAGATGAAGTGCATCCCGTATTGGGGAGAATGAGAGTTAGACAAATTCTTACCTTCCTATAAAGGGGGTATTTATAGAGATACAAATGAAGTTGAATTTTGTGGTTTTGCTAAAATAGATGGTGGATGAAAGGGACAACTCATCTTTGAGATTTGTGTTGGAAAAAAATGTGATTGTATGAAAAGCATCTTTGTCTTCGAATTTCAAGGGTTAAGAAATGATATACATCATCTTTAGGATGTGTATGACCATTCTACCCTCAGGGATGATGTACAACTGAATGAGGCTTTATTTTTAGATTTATATAGCCAATGATTGGAATTGGGCTGTGGGAGGGCCTTAAGATTGATATCAGGTAATGTTTGATTTGGTCTATTGGATTTTTGTTGTTGCCTCAAATTTTAGCTTTTTTTTATGGATTTGATGGTGGGGCTTTCATGGATCATGAAGTGATTTGATGATTTAAGTTTGGAAGTGTTTGTCTCCTTGCTTTATCCCCCTTGCACAAAGATATTAGAAGTACAAATCTTAATGCGATTACTTGGGT
Source organism: Papilionanthe hookeriana x Papilionanthe teres (assembly GCA_022702705.1). Lineage (NCBI taxonomy): Eukaryota > Viridiplantae > Streptophyta > Magnoliopsida > Asparagales > Orchidaceae > Papilionanthe > Papilionanthe hookeriana x Papilionanthe teres. The sequence goes on along the minus strand of CM040428.1, from coordinate 51,268,339 downwards.
GGCAGAGATTAATTTTTTTTAATATATTTGCAGGACAAATTAATTTTCCTCTTATTTTGAGTTTTTTTTTTTTAAATATCCCAAAAGCATCTTCTTAAGACAAGTTAATCCATAAAATCATTATGATCTGGAGGTCTAATTTTGATCTTCTCAACCCATTACATCTTTTCTGAATATCAATGTTGTGATCTTGTTGGAACTATAGATTGAGATATCAAAAGTTGATCCTAAGTTTCTACATATAGTATTTGAAGAAGGTTGCTTTGACTTGAACTTCCTTGTGAGAAATTTCCTTTAATTTTGGACCAACTTGTGTCCTTAAAGTTGTAGTTATGCAAGTTATGTTGAGTGGACTATACTTGAGTGGCTTATAATTTATGGACTGGAACTTAGTCTAACTCCATTTGGTTTGTGTCTAACTCGATTTGGTTTGTGTCTAACTCGATTTGGTTTGTAGGCTCTCAAACCAAAAGGAATTAAAGGTCCTATTACCATTCATCCTTAGTGCTGATGGCTGAGAAGATTGCTTTTCTTTGGCCGGCTGTACCAGTGGTTAGGGGCAATCTTTGTTTGCTTGCCCAATAAATTAAGAAGGGCTAAATAGCTTATTGTTGGATACTTCTCATCTTCAAGATGTCTCAAATAGGAAGATTATACTTTTTGAGAGCGCTTCTTCTCAATCTGTTAATCTCCTCATGGAGCTCACTCTTTTGGAGCTTCTTTTGGGAGCATCTGAAAAAAATAGAGATTTGTTTGTTCACTTACTTTTTATGGATCGTTCTTTTGGAGCTTCTCTCAGGGTTTTTTGGCTTCAATGAAATTTACATAGAGTTACAAATGTTAATGTTGATTATTAAGTATGCATCAAAGCTTTATTAGAAATTGCATAAACTATAATGGTAAAATAGGAGTAGGTTGTGATGTTTATTAGGGGAGAGCTCCATGTTTGTTAAAATGAGGAAAATGGTCAAACACTGGTAAAGAAGAGAGGTTGGATTAAGCTTCTTGAGTCTCAGGAAGGGGTCGTGGATTCTTGCACTGAGATGCATGTTGACAAGTTTAGGCGGTACCAATCAATGATTGTGGATTAAATTCACATAGGTGATGCTAAATTATTGCATCCTAGTAACAAACTTTGGATGTTGGTAGAATTGGGTTTAGTGGGCCATCTTAAGCGTAATGTTGTGTCCACACATATTCATTAAATTTAATAGTAAGTAGGCCAACCCAAGGGTTTTTTCTTTGAGATGACACCCTTCAACATTCAAGTCAGTGATTGAAATTGATGATTAATAGCATTGGAAATTGAAGGTTAATAACATCTGAATTTAATTCAATAAAGCTTCCCAGGATGAACAATTAGGCATTTATAGAGATGAGGTGAATGATTAATTTGCATTTGTATTTTTGTAGGAACATCAAAAGCTAGTCTTGTAATTTCATTTGAGCAAGAAGTCCACTTCTTTGAATGCACTTTTTGAAGAACATTAATATAAAAAAAGCTTTAGGAAGTACATACATATTTTTGAGTCACTTTAGACTCATATAATGATGAGTATTATTGTAGCTATGCTCATGAAAAATAGAACTTAGTGAAGCTTTGATAGAACTTAGGATCATTATTTTACCTTTATTAATTTGAGAAACTGATGTAACGCTAAGTTAAGGACTTTGCTTAGTATTTTGTTATGTTTAACCTACTATAATTCATTTTGTTGGATGAACTCTAAAATCTTCGTGAATAGGAAAAATTATTTTTTGAAATGTTAAATAAGAAAACTTATAATCCTATACCGATTTTAATAGTTTATTGCACAACCATTATTTAAATGGTTGTACATGTAATTCTTGTTTTTAGGTTCTCATCGGTAAGTTCTTTTTGTGTTTGCTTTTCAACATTTTGGCATATCACAAATTTCTATGTCAAGAAATGCACGACAAAAATCCTATACATTCAATGTGTGCGTCTTACATGTTTTTATAGCTATGGACAATGCACTTGTAGATTAGTTTGTCCAAATCTAAGCAAATAGCCATGGATTAGTTGGGCTTCAGGGCTTATTTATAGCTATCATCGTCAACCATGAGAGATTAATAAGAGATCGTGGAATCTAAATGGATGTTGTTGGCACACCCACTATATTAACAGAGCTCCACTGAATATTTTTCTTAGTCTGATTGGATCAATGGAGCTATTTTTAAGGTACATGGAAGGAATATAAGGCTTTTGTATATAAAAGCAACGCTCGTGTAATAAATGAGAAGATTAACAAAAAATCGAGTCATTTTAATCCTAAGTTAAACTTTAATATTTTCCCGTGCCATTTTCTCCGTAGGAACGATTTATTTCTTTTGTAAATACCTTACGTCCTTTTTAAGCCAATGCTCAAATTAATTTTATCTTTCTGTAATATGTGACACGAACGTCCTCAACTTTTTGCTGGCCGACAATAGCTTGCTACCGTCCGGTTGGAGGTTGATATAGACTAGCATAAGCTTGTAGGCCCTCATTTGAACCATGCTTAGCATTATTAGTGTGGAATTTAGGAGAAACTTTTTTAGAGGGGAAAACTCGCTAACTTTTCATTCATCTAATACAAGCAAACAACAAGTATATATACAGCTGAACTAAACCCTAATACAATTGAAGGGGATTTCAAATCATCTTGATAAAAAGGAAATAAATAAAACACAATAATGGATAATTAATGGAGATTAATTTCTCCCACTTAAATGTAAAGTTGACCCACAAATTCTTAAGTAATTTGTGGGCTCATATGGTCCATGGATGCATCTATATACACTCCCCTCAAGTTGAGTTATGTATATTATACATCTCAAACTTTTATTGAGATTTCTAAAGTAGCATCGAGGAAGACTTTTGGTAAAAATGTCACAATCTGTTGTTGAGTTGGGATTTAGCTTAGCCTGACAACCCCTCCATTGACCTTTCAGAGATGAAGTGCCCGTCAATCTCTATATGGTTGGTTAGATTATGGCGTATCAAATTCTTTGAAATACTGATGACTAATTGACTATCACTGAATATTTTAATAGTGTTTTTGTTCTCCATGTGTAATTCCACCTGTAATTTTTTTAGCCACCTCCCTTAATAAATTCCTAGGTTTAGGGTTTTGATAGTGGAGTTAAACCAAACCATAATAGGAAAACAAATATTATTACTTTAAGCAACGAAGTGGTTACAATCAACACAATTGAAAGAAAAAATTTAACACGACATCCAAAAATAAAAAATCGCAACAAATGCGACTCAAATATCAAACAAGGGTGAGTTCTCAGAGTGGTGTTGATCGACAAGGTTTTGTCGACAAGCTAGCAAGTAGTGGCTGAAGGTTGGAAGGCGCGGCAACAACAATGAGTGTGGACGACAACAAACAATGGGAGGAGTTGCAACAAGAGTAACAATCTGGAAGGAGAAGAATAGATGGTTGGGTGGCTGGAAAAATAAAAAATAGGAAAAGGATATCTTTGGTCGGCTGCACCGAGGGAGATTGTTGGCGAAAGCGACGCGGGATGCGGGGAACAACTGGACAGCAAGAGGATGGCTGTTCGGATTTGGCGGCAACGAGAATAGGTGGCTAGATTGGGGAAGTGCAGGGAAACGACAAGATGCACTGTTTGTGGGTGGCTGCAACAATTGAAGGCAGTCGGGAATGACATGGGGAGGATGTGAAAAGGGATAGGGAAGATAAAAACCATATGAAAGGAGAGGTATAGCAGGAGCGCCACGAATACAGCCCTCGAAGGGAGAAATGGATGCCGACATTTGTCTTGACAGAAATCCGAGCTAAAACTGAACTTCAAATCCTAATACAACACATATGTAGAAAGGATTAAAAATGAATAAATGATAATGGGAAAGAAAGCATCAGAAAGGATTATGGAATTGTTTTTGTTCGTCTGTTGCGAGTGTGAAATGTTGCAGCTACAATAATGCTTCCACGGTAAGCTTCCACGTCAATCTCCCGAGGTTGTGGGGTGCTTCGATCTCATCCGTCGAAGCTTCTGTTTCATCATATGGCGCTAGGTCGACTACGTTGAAGGTGGAGAAAATGTTGTAATCTGCCAGTAAGTCAATCTTCTTGGTATTGACATTCTAAAGCCCATCTTGATTGAATATGTATCCATTCAGTTTTGGCATTATCATAACTGAAACTGTATGTGAATGAGTATCTTCACCAACCAAGCCTCGAGCCATTAATTAAATATGTAATTAGTTTCTTCTGTTATCTTTACTCGTATGAGTGTTTCTGATAAGCAGGTATGTAAGGAAGAATTAACTCTAAGGTGAAACCTATGGCAGACTGTACCACTCTTACTAGCAACCACCACTCAAGAGATCCATTGAATAATTTCCTTCCCCATCAAGTTTCTAAGACAAATTTCAAGGCTGGGATTCATCCCCACTGTCTGGAAATCTGATGGTGGGTACACTGTTGAATAAAATCTACTATCCAAACCACTTCATATAATCCTCCAAAAGTAACTCGAAATCTTCTCATTTTTGACGAGTTAGAACTCCCTTAGTAAGGGCAACTCAGAAGGTAGCTTAGTATCGGATCATCAAACTCATGACCCTGCCACATATCAAATGCCACTTTTGTTGCTTCTCCTCCAAATGCCCGCAACAATGTAGTTCAAGGCACCATAACCTCATTCTGCATGAATACCCATTGCCTCAAATTCGTTACCTTATAGAATAACTATTGTCAAATCAGTTGAAATCTCTCTTCTGGGTTCAACGTGAATAGCGGACGACTCTTCCTTGCGTGCCGACGGCTGGTACTTCTCGTTTGTGTCCACACTCTCTTTCGTGTCTAATGTATCATTGTCCATTTCTTCAACTGCTCCCTAATCAGTGAAAGCGATCACTCTCCTGACTATGCAATTCGACTCGCTATGCCCAAATATATAGCACCTGAAGCACTTTTTGGTTGTGACGGATTTAGGGATGCGGGTTGGTTCCACCTATTCTCCACTCTGAATCAACTTTTCCTCTGAAGAGATCAGCTTGGATGTTATCCTTATGATGTGGTCTCTCCACTTCTGAAGTTAGGTTCTCACGTTCTGTCTGTAGTAAGTTGGTAGAAGCTGACACTGCATCTACCACTTCATCTTGGTCCAGGTAGTAATCTTATATTTCCCCTCACTTTGGCATGTGGACTGCAGATTCTCGTCTCGTTCTCCCCTTTGCCTCTCTAGGTCACAGTCAAGGGTAATCTCCCCCTAGGCTAACCTCCGTTGAAGTCGGTGGATCTCTTGCTGTATTTTTTACTGGGTAGGCTCAAGCATATATCTCTTTGGTGGTATGTTTAGGGGTTAGGGTTGGAGGTGAAAGATGACAAAAAATAATTTATGGTTGTTGATTTTGAAAATCAATAAGGGCATATTAGGGTTAGGTTAAAATATTGACTATGGTTTGGGAATTGGAAATAAATTTTTTAGTGGAGGTGGCTTCGGTTGGGGACGATGCTAGGAAACTCTAGGGTAAGACTAAAAGATTAGACTAACTTGATGCCAAATGATGCAAGAACTAACCCAAACCATAGTAAAAAAGTAAATATTATTACTTGAAGTAACTAAGCGGTTACAATTAACGCACTTGAAAGGAAAAGTATAACAATACGACATAAAAAAAAAAAACAATAGACACGACACAAATAATCAAATTAGGTGGGATCCCACGGTGGTGATTGTGATTGATGAGGTTTTGGCCCTCCGACGAGGTAGCGAGGAATGGTTGAAGGTTGGAAGTCGCGTCGACAACAAAGGATGTGGACGGTGGAAATACAAGGGAAGAGTTGCGGCAAGGGCAGCAAGTTGGAAAGAGATGAATGGATGGCTGGGCGGTTGGAACAACATAAAATAACAGGAAAAAGCTGTTTCCTTGTGGTTGCAACGAGGGTAATGTCAGCAGAAGTGACGGGGAATGCGGGGAACTGCAAGACTGCAAGAGGATGACTCTTCGGAGTGGCGACAGTAAGGACAGGTAGTTGGATTGGGTAAATTGTAGGTTAACATCAAGGTGCGGTCGTTTGGGGTTAGCAACAATAATGGATGGCGGTCAGGAGCGACATGAGGAGGATGTGGAAAGGGATAATAAAGATAAACACCACCTGGCAAGGGAGATACAACTGGAGCACCACCCAAACCCTCAGATACAAAAGAAATGGAAGCTGGAGGTTTTCCTGACAGAAATCTGAGTCAAAATTGAATTTTAAACCTTAATTCAACACATATTTAGGAAAAAACTAAAAAGGAATGAAGGTTAATAGGAAAGAAAATATAAGAAAGGAAAATGAGACTTTCAATCCATCTCCTGCAACTGTGAAATCCTGTGGTACTGCGGCTGCTATAGTACTTTAATCACGGTATTGTAATAGCTACAACTGCATCCACGGTGAGCTCCCGCATCAGGCACAATACTCATGTTCTGCACTACTTGCCACCACATCTTACTTTTTTACTTCTCCAATTAACCGATTTACCCTATATAAATGAACAATAACTCTTGGTGGATCTTCTGTCAGTCAATTTTCTTGCCCAGCTAGCATCAGTATAGATCTCAATGCTATGATTCTCAGCCTTTTTGAATATCACAACAACTCTGTCCCTTAAGAAAAGAACTGGTTTCGATGATTTGAATTTCTGATTTTGCATATTGTCCGCTCACTATGTTTTTTCTTTCTAGTGTAGACATAGTTTTTGATTCTTAGTGGGAGCTATGGAAGGATTTACTGGACTAGTAGGTTCATTTTCAGATATATTTGTGATAGTTGGGATAAGAGTGTGTTCATCAGGGATTTAAGGGAGCTGAGCATGAATAGTACCCCGAGTTTAATATTCTCTCAAGCTCTCTACCGAAATGTTGGATTTGAAATAATATGATTAGTTTTCAAAGAGTCACATCCATGAAGTTATAGAATTTTTTTTCTTTTCTGATTAGTAGCATCTATATCCCTTTTTGTTTGAAGTGCAACCCACAAAAATGCATTTGATTTACTTCAGATCAAGTTTGGTCTAATGTGGTCGATGTAAATGAGCAAAAGCGATGCAATAAAAATTTTTTAGTGGTAACTTAGAGGTGAAGGACGGAATGTGAGGATATGATTTTATGAGGGTGTTAAGAGGTTAGTTAAAGTTTAGCACTCTTTTGTGCATCTTATTTATGAGAGAAGTGAATGTGAGAACCGCATCCTACATAAGTATTTGTGTACATTGTTGTTGAATAGAATTGAACGGGTCATCTCGAGGAGATATCTATTCTTTCTTTTTGTCACACAATTTTGGTAGGGTGTGTAAATACAATAGCTTATATGAATGATGTTATTTTTGAATAGATAAGGGCAGAGAGTGGAGTTGTAGCAACATTTTACATTATCGATTTTGAGAATTTGAAATTTGCTTTGAAATTAGTTAGTGATCATATTGTGGAAGGATTCAAATATACTAACAATTTCAAATTTTTCTTTTATGAGGAAGGTCCAAGTGATTCTACTATGATCATCTATGAAGGTGACAAACTATTTAATCCGCATTTATAATTTTTGTTTTTGATGACCCCCATAGATCACTATGAATCATGGAGAATGGATGTGTTAGTTTATATTTCAGGCTTAACGTTTGTCGAGTAAACAAGTTGACATGTTTTACACTGATAAGAACTATGTTTTTTTGTTGATAAACAAATGAATATAAAATTTTTTAATATAATAGAAATTAGGGTGCCCAAGGCAAAATATCATAATATAACTTGACCCTCATGAGAGATAAACTCAAATACAAGATTGATTCTAAGAATTGTGAATGATGGGATGATGTTTTTGAAGTGGGAGTCCTAGTGAGAAAATAAAGTTTATGATACATGTTAGCATTGTCAATCATCTTTCTCAAGTTCATCTGATATTTACACAAGTTATGGTAGAATTTAGTAACACAATTCATGTCAAGAATTTACTGATATACAAAGTAAATTGTAGTTAAGTTTAGGAACATAAAGCTTAGATTGATGGAGATCCTTTGTGAGTTTCACACTTCCTCTTTCTTCCATGGATGAGAGGGGGAGCGATTTGCAATTCTAACCACATCATGATGTTTGTACGAATAAAAGAATTTAAAAACAGTAACATCGTCTGTCGTATGATCAGATGCTTTAGAGCCTCCTATCCCATGGTTGATTCTTTCTGTTGAGAGTAACAAGAGCAAATGAAAGATTACCTTGATGGGTTAGAAGACTGGTAGAAGGCTCAAATTATTATTCTAAAAGCATTTGAAGAACTTCAAGTTGTTTCTTGTTGAATAAACTATGCTCATGAGGCTTGTCTTCCTTTGATAATGCGTTTGCTTGATTTTTCCTTCACATTTGACCTTTTAGGGCTTTCAATATGCAGACTTTCCATAAATTTTCCCCCATTTCTCCTTCAGTTGTCCAAACTTCTTGCAATGTTCACACCACAATTTGTTCCTTTTTGATTTGTTGTCCTGAGATGATTTGTTAGTGTCTAAAGACAATTTATCAACATTTGATGTAGTGGGATTACCTATTATCAGGAGTTTCTTGCTACTCCCTCCCATTCGTACTTCAACAAAGATTTCACGAATTGAGGCAAGATGTTTGATTCACATGATTTTTCCTCTGAATTCATCTAGTTTCTTGTTGAGTCCAAGAAGAAACTTGAAGGTTCTCTTCTATTCAACAATGGTTTTGTAAAGAGCAAAGTCTTATGAGCACTTCTATGTCTATGTTCATACATATTTAGTTGGAGCCAATATCTGGACAGATTGCTGAAATATTTATGACATGCAACTCACAATACTGTAGGCCATGTAATCTGGTTTCAATGTCAAGCAACTCAAATGTGTTGTCAACACTTAATAGGTTTCTCTCGAGGCCTAAGCTTTCCTTTGTAATTTTGAGCAGGAGAAAGTTTTTTTAATTTTCGTGGTCATGGAATTGACAATCCATGACATGACTACGTGATCTTCAATCTTCATTGTTTGATGTTTAGGATAAGTAATTTATGGTGTATGATTTTCTTCGGTGAGGTGATCATCCTATCATTTGCCATAGATGTACATGAATACAAATTAAGACTACGGGAGAAAATTGTTGCCATTTAATTTGTGGTTCGTGATGCATGAAAAGATTTCAAATGTTGTAAAACTAAATATCCTAGGTTCAGAAGTAACTTATGAAGAGAAGGAAATAGCTTTCATGTCACCGATAGAATGTTTTCACTATAGAGAGAAACTATCAGTTGGTCGAAATAACCGCCAGAGAGATTGCATAGCTGCCGTCAAAGAGAGGATTGCCTTGAGGAACTGCTCGCAAGTCTGAGATTGGGATTTTCACTAGACAGAGATGATTGAACTAACCTGATTGGGATTTCCACTAGAGAGAATTTCAAGGATCCCGTTGATATCGTGACTGCTAATGAAGCCCTGCGGAGTAGGTAACATTAATGACTACGAATGATTTGCACTAGAAAGAGAAAGTTTCGCTCCTCGTCAGATTCGAGAATAGTTGCGGCTGTGATGCGCAGATAAGTCTATGGTTGGGAAGCACAGGGAATACTGTGGGCTACTTGGCGACTGCAGGAACAGATTCAACAGTCAGTGGGGGCAGGAACCAAAGTCGAGGAGGGTCCGAAGGATGGTTGGCGGCTGTAGAGAGGATTTCGGTGGTTGAAAAGAGATCCAGGTTTCGTCTCCTGTCTCTTATGCCAAGTGGAAATTTTAGAGTAACTTCTTTAGAAGGAAAACTCTATTTTTTCATTCATCTAATTCAAGTAAATAACATGTATATATATAGCTCAGAATAACACTAATACAATTGGAGAGAAATTCAAGTCATCATGATAAAAACGAAAGAAATAAAACATAATAATGATAATTAAGGAATAGTAATCTCTCCCCCTCAAATGTAATAGTCGACCCACAGTTTCATAAACTATGGGTGAACCCATGTGGTCCATGGATACATACATATCAACAATCAACTTTATTATTATTTTGCTTGTACCATTTTTTTTGTGATTGAAACCCGTATCCACGCCCTTTGGCCTATTGAGTTCAAAATATAAGATGATTCTAAAAACTTGTCCAACCAAATGGCGGAATCTTGCAAATACTACTGCATAATAAAACGTGTTTGCTAGTCACAAGTCATAAAATATTCTAATGTGCATTTTGGAATAGAGGTGTAAACAAATCGATTCGAGCTCGAGCCACCCTCGGCTTAAGCTTGAGCTTGATTAACATGATTAGTTCGAGCTCAAGCTTAATTGTACGAGTTTGAGTCGACTTGATTATTATGAAAAAGAGAAAAGATATTAACTCAAGTTAGTGTTAAATTAAATATAATAAATATAATGTGTAATTAGATGATGACTAATAAGAAATCACTTGATACAAAATATAAAATATTATTTTTACATCTCTTAATAATTTAAAGATAAAAACATGAATTTTGATATATTCTGAGTGTATTTTATATCAATTATTTTTTAAACGAGCCAACTCACGAGCTAATAGGTTGAGTCGGAGCCCAAGCTGCCTCATGAGCCGGCTTGACTCACTTGTACTCCTATTTTGGAGTATTTAAATGTATTAAGCTTGAATCGTTTCGCACTTCTGTGACTATAATGCCATGGCAAAGATTTAAGTCAAAAGGGAATCACAAAAGAAAAGTCTGCATACAATGCATAATGTAGTATATAAGTATAGGGAAAATTTAGTTTCTCTCTGAAAAGGAACTCATATCACTCCTTAAAACAACCTAATTTCTCATCATATCATTGGCATTAGAAAATGTATCTTCCCCTGCATGGTTTAATTCTCCTTAAAATATAATGAAACTCGTTTATCACTTGGGTAGCATGCTGGAACATAATTTAGCATGGTAATCTCAAAGTTAAGATTAGAGAATTTGCGCTTGATTATATTTGTTGCAAAGATAATGATATTTCATTACATTACCAAATCTATGGAAAAACCCATTATATATTTCAAATGTTCAACACGTTAAATATTGAACTGTTATTTTAAGCCAACATCTCTATTGTTTTGTTTTTTTTAATTTTTAATTTTTTTATTTTGGCACAGTAACTAGGTAGAAAGTATCTCGTATTCAAAGTATGATTACTTACAAAGAGAGTGATATCGGATGCTTTAGGATCTTGGGTTCTCTAATGTAATCTGGGATGAAATACATCATGAAACACATGAATGGCACACTTAGAAAATTAACTTTCAATTTTAGCAGAATTTTGCCATCTTTATTGCAAAAATAACAATAACTAATTTTATTCCAAATAATAATATAATGGTTGTTGAAATTTAAAATCTCATGAGAGACATGCATTAAACTTTACAAACTCCAATCACATACACACATCACATCAATCACAATAAATTTATAGCAAAACTTAAGGATAGAAATCACCAACTGGACAGTAAAGGCCTCATGTTGGTACATGGGCTCATCCCTCTAGAATAGTAATCAATATTTGTATAGTGCTTAACGAATTCATATTCAACAACACACTTAAGAATTGAGAAATAATTTAATATTTATTTTATTATTCAATATTCTCTTCCTTTTATATGTCACATGAATCCTATTAACGGCCCATGAAGGACCCATAAAAAGAAATTCCTCTTTCTTATATATATCACATGATTCCTAGTAAAGGCCCATGAAGGACCCAAATTAAGAAATTCCTCTGAATCTTCTAACATCTAATAAAAAAAACAGCAAGTGTCAATTCAAAATGCCTGAATTCCAATAAAAGCAAGCAAGTTTCCAAATTTAAATATCTATTTTCATTAATGCATGCAAAACCAATGCCCAAGCTACAATTGAATATGATTTGATCCAAACAGATTTTTCACAGTAATTAGTGTACAAAATATTTTTTTTTGGAAACACCAAACAACACAAATACGTAAAAATAAACACCTAAAATTAGAGAAGTAGATCTCTCCCAAATCCTACGATCAGAGAGGTAGCAAACCTCTCCCAAATCCTAACCCTACAATTCTAGACAATAATCTTCCGCATAACCCTAACCCTAACCCTAAGCCTATTAACACTATTTATACAAAGTAATAATAAATGACAAATGATTAAATTGCCCTTAGGCTAATAAAGACTAAATTGCCCTTAGTTGTCGTCTTAACATTACTCCACTCCCAAAAAGACGTCTTATCCTCAAGGTAGAAAAATAAATTGATGTTGGATTAGGTCATATGGCTCCTATGTTGCGTCGCTATTTGCTAATCCTTTCTATATAATTAGAAATTCGTAGTAACCTTTGCCATCTTGAAATGTTGTCTTGTGCACATCCTTTGGTCGGATGCGAATCTGATTGTACACCAATTTCGAGTCAATCCTAGAGAATATCGTTGCCCTTAACAACTCATTCAATAGCTTATCAATCACCAAAATTTCTGCCAACTCTGTTTCACGTCTCTTTCATTTGATGCCCCTCAATCAAGAATCCCAGCCCTGCGTCCTGAATCACCCTTATCATAGTTTTCAACTTTACCAAAGTATTGCACAACTTAGGGTCATTGCGAAACACCACCATCTTGTCTCTCTTGAATACACTGCAATGCCAACATTAATCGCTTACAAACTCTTGTGCTCTTCTCCACTTGTCACGTTCCCATCCTTAGTCCTGAATCACATTCTCCTAGAAATCTGTCGCTGCAAAGGGCATCGACGCAGTTGGATTCAACCCTCGGGATCCCGCCAACCATGGTTCTCTGCTTTAGACCAAAATTCTTCGAAGTGATCTTCTCTAGCCTTGATTTGCATGCAGTTCCGTTCCGCCTGTTGCAACTCGTTCCAGCTCTCCGGATGTCATGCAATTCCCTCCCGATGCTATTGTTTGAATCTTTTCCGATTCCTTTGCTCTATCTCATTTGCTTCAATTCATTCCAACCGGTCACTATTCCTTCCAAGTGCTGTTGATCAATCCTACTCCCAATACCTTCGCTCGATCATGTGGCTTCAGAGCTGCCTAAAATAGTGCTACTACCCTGATGTACAATTCCTTTCGATGGCTGTCGCTCGAGTTTGCTCTCAATTTCTTTGCCCGAACTCGCAGCTCCTAACCTACCTAAAGCAATAATGATGTCCCAATGCTATAATGTATTTTAGTTGCCTCCTCTCTATTCAAGATGGATTTGTTTGATCTAACTACTGGCGGGGGCAGTTTTGCATGAGATTTCATGATCTTTTACATCATTTTTTTCAAGGTTGTGAACCTTCTCTCGAACCGTCCCTCCTTTGATGAGAAATGCTCCTCCACTGCCGAGAAATATTCTTCTATTTCAGATATGATGTGGCTCATCTCTTTCTTTAACTTCTCTTCTAAAGCATATATTTTTTGGGTCGTTGTTATTCTCCAGTAAATTTTTTATCATATAAGGCGAAATTACCTTTACTTTGAAATGTCAATGATGGTTTCTAGACAGGCTGATTCATGTCTATTCAACGAGATTATAAGTCCATCCTCTATTTCAATCGCATTTGTACGTTGAGGCCTCTTGTAGTTAGTCTGATCCCTGAACACTACCTTCTCTCTTGACCGGTGGTGACCATGATTGAAGTAATGATTACAATCAGAGATGAAGCTGTTGGATGGCCGTCGCAGGGAGTGGGAGCGGTCATGGACTCCGGAGTTTTGAGGAAGGTTTTGTCGAGGATCTAAGATGTTTTGGATCAAATCACGATGCTTCATAGAGAAATTGAATCGAGATGTTAAGGAAGGTTCCCAATTAGAGGTTGCGACTATATCACCTGTATGTCGACGCTCCCGATGCAGTCTTCTCAACTAGCTCTTATCGCGACAATATTGAGGCACGTTGTGATCTAGTGGCCGCATGCCTATTAGCTCTATCTTGACTGTATCGCCTGTAAACCCGCGATCTTCTATACATCGTGATTTGGATGTTGCTTCCACTAGGTCGCGGGTTGAATTTTGATTGTTTTGACATTGGACGTTGTGACCGTTCGGGATGAAGAAAGGCTCTGGACCCAGCTAGCTCATATTGCGATTGTATCGCAATCCCATGCCCCGATTTCGTTGTCGCTCACGTCTGTATGCTTGTGTGCGGAGATCACATTGGCTTCAATTAGGGCAAAATAAGTTCAAGCCCTGTTCACCAGGATCCTTTTGGTGATCTCTCATAAATTGATTGTTGTGGTATCATTTGATACGATACAAACATAATTTCTATTGAAATTATGGCACAAAATATTTTTATTTCAGGAACATCAAACAACACAACACAAATGCATAAAGATAAACACTTACAATTTGAGAGGTGGACAATCTATCTCAAACGGTGGGCGATCTATAGGAATTCTCTCCTAAGCCCTAATCCTAAGAATCGAGACAATAATCGTTTGGATAACCCTAATCCTAAACATATTTACCCTATTTACATTAAACAATAATAAATGATAAATGACTAAATTTCCTTTGAGATAATAAAGACTAAATTGCCCTTAGGCTAATAAAGACTAAATAGCACTTAGGCATTGTCATAACAGACTACTGAAAGGGGTTCTCTCAAAATTGAAAGCCAAAATTTATGACACCAGCTTTTAAGAAAAAAAATAGATGGAAACTAGTAGCCCTCATGCTATAGTTGCGGGGAATCCAAGCTGCAAATGGCTATGGATCGTTGATTGCTACCTTCCAGGGAAGTCCAAGCAACTTAACAGCATAAGGCAAGTTGTTATCGTCACAAGAATGGAAAATTACTTTTGAAAATCCTGCTCTGTTGCAGGCCGGAAACCGTAGCTTTTCTGTTTTTATCAAGGGGTCAATGAATACAATCAGGAATAAGTGCATACATGATTGATTCGGGATAAGTTAGTTTATTGAACGAGGCACAAATCATTCTTTTTTTCAATTCCAGAGGTGGTATGCCTCATCGTCAATAGACAGAATATACTCTCTCAAGTGCATCTACTTTTTCTCCTTAGTTTTCTATTGGTCAAGTATTTAAATGTATGAGAAGTTTTTTTATGGGATAATAAACAATTTTTTGGTAAACAATCTATGCTTAATTTTTTTATAGTTTCCCTTTTGAAAAAACGGATAGTAGCATCCAGAGAGATTTTTGAATCAAAATGGGATTCCACAATGGATAAACAGTTACTCATATGTGTTTACACGGGTCTCATTGTACTTGTTGATCATATTTGTGCTTGGTTGCATGCATCTTTCATGTTGCTTGACTAGAAGTATTTGCTCACAGGCCTTTTAAATCTCAAGCTATGATGTTTATCACAAACGTAAAGATGAGGACAAAGTAATCAACAGACTAGAACAGATTAAAACATCTGGAATTGTAGATAGTATACTAGGCTTTTCATTTTCATAATGGTTAGTCATAATACTGTCCTTTTCTGTAGGGCATAAGATACATACATACATATGTATATACATACATACAAACATACATACATACATACATGCATATGTATAGATACATGCATATGTATAGATACATACATGCATATGTATACATACATGCATATGTATATATATATATATATATATATATATATATATATATATATATATATATATATATATATATATTACAGAATATAATTATATCAATTCTCCAAGGCATAAGCTTTCTGTTCCCTAATTTTATGCCTGCTCTAATTTGATTTTTACTAAATAAGATTCATAGAGTTGCTATAAATGGATTGTCTGAATCTTGATGGAGAGTTCTCTTTTCTTTCATATGAAAATTTAATTTTTGAGAACTCTGGATTACTATAGTGGATTAAGTATGCCTAATAGTCACTGGCATGTGATGTATAATCCTCAAAAGAATAATGATGCAGGTACATTGTCAAAGATCTTCTTGGTCAGGGTACATTTGGACAAGTTGCGAGGTGTTGGGTTTCTGAAACTGATAATTATGTTGCTGTTAAAATTATTAAAAATCAACCTGCTTATTATCGGCAGGCCCTTGTTGAGGTTTCCATTTTGTCAAGGGTGAGGAACAATGGCGGCAGAGTAATCAGATCGTAGACAGTTTGTCTGTAAAAGACTACCTTTTGATGTTGGACCTTTTTTTGTCTATTTTGCAGCTGAATGAGAAATTTAATGCTGACGAGTGTCGTCACATTGTTCGCATCCTTGATTATTTTGTTTATCAAAATCATCTGTGCATATCTTTTGAGTTGCTTGGTGCAAACCTGTGAGTCTATTATCCTTGGATGTCAATTCTTTCATTCACTTTTTATGAAGTGCTTATTTCATCTTTCAACTGCCTTTACAGTTATGAATTAATAAAAATAAACCAATTTAGAGGACTTCCACTTAACATTGTCCGTCGGTTTTCAATGCAGGTAATGTTTTATTTGGTTTTTTGTCACATTTTATGTTTTTATGTTTTTAATGTTCTTAAATCTGATTTGGTCTTCCCTTGTGTTCTTCATTCTATTATTTCAATAGATACTGCATGCATTGGTGGTGATAAAGGATGCTGGCATTATACATTGTGATCTGAAGCCAGAAAATATACTTCTAACCTCAAGGTTAGCTTTTTTATACTTACGCTTGAAGATCTTATGATTTTTCTTATTAGTTCAACCTTAAGTTTAGGACATTCATCTTGGCAGTGCTGGGCTAGATATAAAAGTAATTGATTTTGGGTCTGCTTGCTTTGAAGGCCGAACTGTTTACTCATATATTCAGGTTCTTACTTTTATGTCATTGACAATAGCTGTTACTTTTCAGGGTATTTGCATGCTGTGCTTTGTGTTTAAATCACTTTGTTCACAAGTTTAATTCATTTATTGCAGAGCCGTTACTACAGATCCCCTGAAGTTCTTCTAGGCTATCCGTATCCTCTTTTGATGTTGCATCTGCTGAATGATTTTAAAAGAAATACTCTTTTCATTTTTTGTGTTAAATTTGGGTTAAAGTTCAGGACGTGTACTTAATCTTTGTCACTCTTTTGGCTTAGTCAATATTTATATAAATTTTCATGCTCATCTTGTCTTATTGGCAATGATGACTTATTTTCCTTTTTTGTTGTTCGTCATTGTTTAGTTGCATGATCATTGGAATCATGCTCCAATGCTTATATGGCTCCTACTTTTGTGCTTAACCTTTCCACAGATATACGGCTGCAATTGATATGTGGTCATTTGGTTGTATTGTGGCTGAATTATTCTTGGGGTTGCCTTTATTTGCTGGAGCATCGGAGTTTGATCTCCTCCAGCGGATGATAGAGATTCTCGGGTATGCCAATCTATTTTAATTTGGTCCTTATTTATGCAGATTTCTAATCACAGCATCACTTTATTATTTACTTTTTTTTTTTGCATTATCTAAATTTATGAGATATCTTTTTTGGTATACATTGTGAAGAATGGTGATGATTCAAGTTATTTGGTGTGAATTAGTTAATGCGTGTCTTCAATTCATGCTAGGAACTTTCAAAAATATGAGTGCATTTTCACATCATCTTATGCATATAAAGGAGCAAGAATCATAAAGATCACAATTAAATGCATCAGGTTTAATAGAAAGGAAATAGTGTTTATACTTTTAAATAATACTTTTATTTAAAATGAGATTTAGAAGATTTGGTTTATCAATCAGTACTTAGATGTTTCCTACATAGTTCATTGCTTAATGATAATATAAAATTGTGTATAAGATATTCACGTTGACAAGCTTCTTAAATTGTTTGTTAATCATGACAAAAAAACTTCTTGTGCTGACTAGGGTAAGCTCATAAAATTTGGAGTACCTATAACCATTGCTCCAATTTTATCTTTACTAAAAAATACTCTCCTTTTTAAAATACATGAATCAACCTATTTTACATTCACTAGTTTTTGTTCCTAATAATATATTATCTTAAATATACATTGAAAAAGCTTTAGTTTTTTTTATTTCCTCAAAATCATAGATTAATAAAATTCTCAATTTCTCTCCTCTTTAATCAAATGTCAATCCCTTGAAAAATCTCTTAATTAATTTTTTCATTATCATTCTTATGCTGGGGAACTTGATCTAGAGTTTTAAACAAATTTATTGTGGTAAAAGGGGAAGAAGAAACTTTGTTAGGGTTTAGGCTTACCTTATTATAAAGAGCAAAAGCCCATATAGTCCCCCGACTATTAAAAAAGTGTCCAATTTAGTCTTAGAGTTTTAGAATGTTCTAATTTCATCCCAAACTTTTAAAAGTTGCTCCAAATTGTTGTTAAAACATATTTTCCTTTAAATTTAACAGTGGCCTGTATGAATTGAAAGGTATTTTTACCTTTTGTGTAATTATTCAAAATTTATGTGATTGGTATACAAATCTCTGTTTTATTTACTGTTGAAAAATTATAAGTTTTAATTTACATTGATAAATCTCTTTACAATAGTCATCAATTTTTTTCAAATGAAATTTTTTAAAATAATCAATAATTATGCAGTTAGAGCTTACTAAATTTGAAATTATATGAATTACTCGATTTCAATTGAATTTTTTATTTAATTTTATTTATTAGAAATGTGGTTTAAAATAGTTAAAGTTAACATAACAAACTAATAAATGAATTTATTTTACGTATAAAATATTATGATCCGAATAATAAAATTACATTATTGATGCAAATTACAAATGATTTTACACAAATATTTTCGAACGTGCACACACACAACGACTTTATTCAAATGATGATCTAACAAAAAATTCCTTTTGAATAAAAAGTGATGACTATTGCGAAGAGATTTATAATGCAAATCAAAATTTATATTTTTTTAACAAAAAATAAAAAATAATATTTATATACAGATCATATTAATTTTGAATAATTACATTAAAACGAAATTATCCTTCAGTTCAGACAGGCCACCGTTAAATTTAACATAAAAATATGATTTATGACTAATTTGAATCAAATTTTAATAGTATGAGACTAAATTAGAGTATTCTAAAACTCTAGGATTAAATTGAACAATTCTTAATTGTTGGAGGACTATTTTGAACTTATAATCTTAGTATAAATGAGAAAGAAGAACTCCAAAAATTTTCTCTCCTTGAATCAATCAAAAACTGCATTGTTGTGGGGTCCTCATACTTGGTGCATTCAAGACCTCATTCAAGACCCCACTAATGCTCAACCATTCATGTGCGGCTATACTTCTTAGCATGTACAATTGATTGCATATGCTCACATAACTTGCTTCCTTCGCTCGCTTTACTCCTTCGCTCGCTTTGCTCACTTTGCTCAATCTCACGCTGTTCTTGCCTCCTGCTTTTCTCTTCTTTGTCCATTATGTTTCTTCTTACGAGGTTGATGCAACCTACTTTATTAACTAATTATAATTTTGACTTTTAATGGCATCCTTCTTTAACTAAGTCCACATCCAACTTTCTTTTCTCCTATGAGTTGAGTTGCTAGCTAACTGACTTTAGTGTTTTAGGTATCTTTCGGTATTATTATCATTATTAGTTATTGTTATTATTATTATATGATGAGAATATTATGTTGTAAATGATAATTCTCCTTTCAATGAAAGTTTCCTTGAACTTATAATTATACTCAAAATAATTAGGGTTTATCATTATATCTTTATCATTTTCTTATAAATTAAATTTTCATTTAAGAAAATTAATCTAAATGAGTTCGGAGAATACCTTAATTACCTACTATTGCTTTTTAAGTTAAACAGGACTCTCAATTACCCACCCTCATTTTTTTTATTAATAATGAATTTAATTATTATGATTAACCAAATAATCAATTTTAATCAACCTAGTCAACCTAATTATTCACAATCAATTAGTCCATAGTTGATGACCTTAGGATATTTCACAAACGGTCTCTAGCTTAATTACATCAATAAGCTTTTTAAGCGAACTAAAGGGTCAAGGCAAGAATGAGATTGGTGAGTTACCATGAGACACAATTATAATCAAATAAACGCACATTACTCACTAAATATCAAGAAGTTTCTTTGATCTAATCTTCCTAAATCTGTGACTTTAATCATATCTTTAATTCTAATGGCTAGTTTCACGTCCTACTTTCTTTGCAGTGAACAACCCCCTGATGATCTGCTAAGAGATGCACAAAACACAAATAAGTTTTTTAAACATGTTGGAAGTATTTATACCTTGGAGGATGATGTCTTTAAGGGTGTTGTATGTGCTTATAGAACGTTAACTGCAGAAGAATATGAAGCTGTAAGTCCTGGTATCATTCCTGTTTCTGAAGCAGAAATGGCTGGCGCCAGCCTAGAATTTGATGATTAATATTTATGACATTTATCTTTTTTAGATTTTTTCTTTTCTCATTGCTGCATTTTCTCAGACGGAATGCAAAAAACCGGTAATTGGGAAGCGGTATTTCAATTTTGTAAAGCTTGAAGACATAATTGAAAAATATCCCTATCGGAAGAATTTACCTGAAGAAGAGGTTACTAAAGGTCAGCTACTCCTCAAATTATGATTTCTGTTTTAGCTGATTTATTATTTATCTCTGATTATGAACATGCAGAAACCTTAGAACGCTTGAAACTCATTGATTTCTTGAGAGGTCTCGTTGAATTAGATCCAGCGAAAAGATGGTCACCCTTGCAGGTTGCCATACTCCCCATTGTAGCCATTTAATAAGGCTCTAAAATTGATTATTTGGTAGAACCCAAATTTCATGAGTTTCTTTATTTTTTGAATTATGTCTCAGGCTTCAAGACATCCATTTATCACCGGTGAAGCCCTTACATGCCCATACAATCCTTTACCAGAAACCCAACAAATTGTAAGCAGATATGTTATCTTTTTTATTTTCTTGTGATATTATTGGCTTGAAAGTAATATCTGATCATGATAGTGAGAAATGCCAAGATTTTTAATTTATTTATTCGCTGGCGGAATAATTGTTTCTCTTGAATCCACAAAAAAATTATCGTCTCCTTCTTTGTATGAAAATATGTGGCTATGATGCACGAGCACTACATTGGTTTGGAACCTGACATGATATTGATACTAGGTTTGACTTTTATTGAACTTAGGCACGTGTTTATGGGTAAAGAAACAGATTAAAATATTTCTGGAAGTAATTTAAAGGGATGGGCTTTGGAGGAGATGAAGAGTGAGAGAAAGGTCTAGAACGGGAGAGGCATAATTTAACTACAGTCACTAATCTCGGAACTCAGGCGAAGCCGCCGCTTGCATTAAGCCTTTCCAGTGATTCGTTTTAAAAATTTTGTGAACTGTGGCATGCCATTTCCCTGGCAATAGATCCTTAAGCGAACATTTTTTTTAATAATGGGTAATACACTAAAACTTCAGTTTTTTTTTTATATATTTATTTTCCTTTTTGTCTGCATATGGTGGATAATCTTGTTTAAGTGGTACTATGCTATATAAGTGTTCTTCCAATCCTTGTTTTGTTTGTTCCTTTTTTTTTTGTTAGTTTTATAATATAAGTTTATGCCTTGTATTTTTTTTCCTTTTTTAGATCTTTTTTATAGATTTTCGTGCATTTCTTTTCCATTTTTAATTAGAATGGCTTGTAGATTTATTAATTAATTTATACATAAGCTATTTGGGGTTTTCTTCTTATTTTACTCGTCTCTTTTTATTAGAATCGTTTGTGGCATGATTAATTAATTTCTATCGTGTGCTATTTTGTGTTATCTTCTTATTTAGGTTGTGTTATTTGTAGGTCTACGTTTTTTTTTTCTCTCATATATACTTTAATTAATTAATTAATTAATATCATATTTCCTTTTTTTTATATTAGTGGGATTAAAGAGAGTGGGATTAAGACTTTGTTGTTGTTGTTGTTGTTCCTTTTTTTATAATATTGTATTATTATTTTCTGAATAAACGTCATCTAAGAGGTTTTATTTATCTAGTGCATGTTATCGGATTTAACCCAAATCACAATAGAAACATAAATATTATTGTTGAATTCAATAGGTTTACAACAATAATTCATCACAAAATAGGAATTAATTGATAACTGACATAAAAGGACGCTTCAGGATGAGGACGATGATGTTGAATCGTGGCTGGACAGCGGGTGAAGGGGCTTGTTGGAGGCCGTGGCATAGCAGAAGGCCTAGAAGGGTTTGGTGATGGTGTTGGGATGTAAGAAGGAGGTAACCACAGCAGGTGGGGTTGATGCAGGTGAGTTGAAGCCGCAACACTAGGGTGGAGAAGGGGATTGCGGTAGGCCTTGGAGAGATGCGGCCAGAAGGGGCAGCGGTAGTGGATTACAACAATAGATAATACAGGAGGAGTAGGCCATGACAAGGAGAACAGAAGGAAAGGCTGGGCGGCAACGGAGGGGAGTTGGCAGCACTTCAGAAGGCTGGGGTAGGATGGTGGAGGGCGGTAGCAAAGATGGTGACCGGGAGAGCAGTGACGGGGATTGGGGAATGATAAATCTCCCCGTTGGATCGAGCTATGATTTGAGCACTCGTTGAACCTTTGGGGAAGATCATTACCTCAGTCGAATTACAGTTGGAAAGCTTCCTCGTCTTCGGATACAATCTTAGAAGGGGAAACAACCCCAAAGGCTAGTTTGGACAGAAATCTGAAATATGGAAGACAAAAACTGAAATCCTAAGACAACAAGTAACATATTTATAATAGGTACTAGTAGCTAGAATATGTAGAAATTAGAATAAGAAAATAGAATTAGGAAGGGAATAAAAATAGAGAAGGAATAGAAGATGAAGGAATAGGAATAGGAAAGGAAGAGAAATAGGTAATGAAGAGAAATAGGAAATGAAGAAAAATAGAAAAGGAATAGAAATTAGAAAGGAAGAGAAATAGGAAATGAATAGAAGAGGAAGAAGTTCCCTCTATGGATGGGAGTAAAATAGGAAATTGAGAGAGGGAAGAGGCTGCAATTGCGGACCACATGAAGGTTGGTCGGTTCAGCCGGCCACCCAACAAGTCTCGCATCAATGCAGTTCAATATAAAATATTTTTTAGAATTATAGCAATTAAGATTATTACTGATATTAAGATTTTTAATATTATAAGTGCTTATGCTCCTCAATTAGGTTTAGATATAGGCTCTAAAAATAAATTCTATAATGACTTAGAAAACTTAATACACTTGATACTTCTTGAAGAAAGAATTTTTATTGAAGGAGATTTAAATAAACATGTCGGTACAGTGGTAGAAGATTTCAAAAATATTCATGATGACTACTGTTATAGAGCTATTATTGAAGAAGGTAATCATATTAGATTTTGTTTTAGCGTATGATTTGGTTACTTTATTCAAGAAAAGAGATGAGCATCTTATTACTTACAAGAATGGATCTAATAAAACATAATTGATTATTTTCTTATGAGAAAAAAAGATCGTCGAGATTGTAAGGATTCTAAGGTCATTTCAAGTGAGGATGTAAGTACCCATCATTTATTATTAGATGAAGAGTTGTAAAATAAAGAATACGAGGATTCATTATCGTAAAATTAGATGAGTGTACTTAAAAGACAAATATAATTATTTTTATGAGTAAAACTCAAGATTTCAAAATTTGAGATTTTCATGAAGAAACAATTGTTATGTGGGAAAAACAACAAATATTATTAAATAAGTGATAAAAGATGTACTTGGAGAATCTAAAAAAAAGTTTTTATAAATGCAAATAGTTGGTGGTGGGATGTTAATGTGCAAGAAAAGATAATATATAAGAAGTTATGTTATAAAAATTGGTTTAAACGTAAAAGCTTAGAAAACTGGGAAAAATATAGAACGACTTGCTGAGAGTCTGAAAGAACAATTTGTGATGCTAAAAATTATGTTTTTAGTGATCTTTCTAATAGATTAGATACTAAAGAGGATGAAAAATATATGTATAAACTAGCCAAACAAAGAGAAAAGAAATGTAAATATTTAACTCAAGTAAAATGTATTAAAGATGAAAATTAAAAAGTATTTTTCTTAGAAAAAGATATTTAACATTAGTGGTTGAGTTATTTTGATAAACTTTTTAATGAAGTTTCTGAAAATACGATCGACCTTAGTGATCTTTAATATCGTTTATAATAATAAATTATTTCTTTTTTGTCGTCGCATTAGTAAAAAAGAAGTTGAAAAAGCTTTAAAGAAAATTATAGGTGGAAAGTCTGTAGGACCTGATGATATCTCAATTTAAGTGTGAAAATATTTAGGAGATTTTGCAGTTTCTTGGCTTACTAAACTTTTTAATATTATTTTAAAAACTAAAAAGATGTCTGAGTGTAGGAAGAGTATTTTGGTCCCCAATTTTAAAAAAAAGGGGGATGCACAAGATTGTATGTCATACTTTAAAATTATGGGAGAGGGTAATTGAACATAAGTTAAGACGTATTGCCAAGATTTTTCATAATCAATTTGGATTTATGCCTGGTATGTCTACTATGGAAGCTATACATTTATTGAGAGGTTTGATGGAGAAGTAGAAAGATAGAAAGGAGGATCTAAATTTGATTTTTATTGATTTAGAAAAAGCTTATGTAAGGTTCCAAGAGATATCCTTTTGAGAGTCCTTGAGAAGGAAGGTGTTAACATGATTTATATTCAATTCATTAAAGATATGTATACTAGAGCTATTACTTGTGTTCGAATTGAAGGAGGATTGACCAAATATTTTCCTATTTCTGTTGGTTTACATCATGGTTCGGCTTTAAGCCCGTATCTTTTTGGTTTAGTTATGGATGGTCTTGCTGGACATTTAGAAGAGGATGTACCTTGGTGTATGCTTTTTGCTGATGATATCCTTCTCGTGGATAAGACGAGAGAAAAAAGCCCAGAAAAAAGTTGAATTATGGAGGTCTACATTGGAGTCTAAAGGCCTTCGTTTGAGTAGAACTAAAACTGAATACATGGAATGTAATTTTAGTAATAGTAGCTCTAGTGACAGAAGTGTAACGTTAGGTGATCAAATTATTAAAAGGCTCGAGTCTGTTAGTCAAAGCAACGGTGATATAGATGAGGATGTTAATAGTACAATTCAAGTTGGTTGGTTGAAGTGGAGGAATGCTTCGGGCCTATTGTGTTATAGAAAAGTAATGCTTAGATTGAAAGGAAAATTTTATAAGATGGTGTTGAGACTTGCAATGCTCTATGGTGCTGAATGTTGGTCTTTAAAAGAGAAGCATAATACTAAGTTAAGTGTTGCCGAGATAGATCCTTAGGCGGATGAGCATCTTTACACTTAGAGACAAAATGCAAAATGAGTATATTCGTGCTAGGGGTAGCTCCAGTGACAAAATTAGAGAGAATCAACTTAGATGATTTGTTCACATTAAACGTCGATCATCTCATGATCCAATTAGGAGAGTAGATGTTTAGATTGGACTTATGTTAAGAAAGACAGAGGTAGACCTACGAAGACTTGAGCTTATTGTATAAAAAATGATCTTAATTATTTGAATTAAATGAAAATATGACACTAAATAGGACGCAATGGAGAAAAGGATTCATGTAGCCGACCCCACTTGGTGGGATTAAGGCTTTGTTATTGTTATTATTATTGTTGTTGCTGAGTCTTTTATTTTATGTTTATGCTTTACATGTTGCATTTTGTTTTTCTTTTTATATTGTCACAACCAATGTTTTAGGCTGTATGAAATTTCTTGTTAAGATTTATTGATGATTAATATATTCTGAAGTTTGCTTTTTAATTGAAAATGCAAGCAAATTATATCTTAGCAGTCGTTTAAGGATGTTATAATTTAGCGTGTTTGCATCTTATCAAGTATAGATTAGAAATTAGAAATACAATTACAGAAAGAAGGCTGGAATAACTAAAACTAGTGAAACTCTTTCTAGGGAGAAATGGATGGATACCAAATTACACATGAAGAGAAATGCAAAAGAATTATGGAAATAAGAGTGGGTTCTTTTATATTTAATTTGGTATGGTCTTTCGTGCATGTGTTCACCTGAGTTTGTTCCCAACACTAGCATGAGACTTGTTTAGAACTACCAGCTCATTTTTTAGTCTGTGCTGGCTGATGTCTATTAGCTAGATGTGGTAGCATACACATTAAATATAGTTCCATGGTAAAGGATTAAGATCTGTGAAGCAGAAAGTTAATGGATTTATTATTTAGAAATCAATATATAGTGATAAATAGTTACGAAAAATGTTTAAAAAATGAGATACCGTATAGATATGACTTGGTAAGAATGTTATGTTAGGCGTCCAATTTATTTTGAAATGTGTTCATACCATCATTGGAGAACTTTCATGCAAGGGAAGTGCTCAATAACTGTTAGAAGTCCCTTTTAAAAGAATAAAATATTGGAGATGCTGAATTGCATGTTAGAGATAGAGTTTTAAGTATTATAAGGTGCTTTGCACTGACACATTACTCTGGTTAGAGTTGTCAATGACTCAGTGCTATATATGTGGAAAATAATGGATATATGTCTCACTAAAATTGAGTGGTGGGAAGATAGTTTTTTACTTGAATACATAAGGTTGATGGAAGAGAGATATGTCATTTTCAGGAGAAATTTGCCAATCCAACTTCTGAGTATTTACATACAATTTGGATTTTGGAAGTGCACAAGAACCTTTGTAAAAGAACGTTGATCGTCTTATAGATTACTATCAGTTTAGTCTTTTAGGAAGAATGGAGCTCTTATCCTCAAGTATCTTACACAATAGTTTTCTCAACTGGTGTACAAACTGATGGTCATAAAAGTACCCTCAACTTACTTTTATCCAGGCTTTAGCCTAATATTAGTGGTTTTAATTTTTTTAATTTATTTTAGTTTTTAATATAAAAAGACAAGTTATATGCTGATGAAACACATGCAATTGAGACCATTAACTTTCTGTGTTTTAAAACATTCAATGATTACTTTAATTTCGAAAACATCTAATTTTTTTAATTTCATTACAAGCAATGAATGCCACATGAACAATCTTTTTTCTGTCACATAAATGTCGCATACACTTTCTCCTTCAGAGCTTCATATTTTTAATTATATAATATTTCATCCTCAATGCCATTAATATTGTTAGTATTTATATTTTAGCAAACATAATGAGAATCATTTATCATAGTCTTTCATATGATCTTGCTTTGATATTTTCAGTACTTTTTGTGATCTTCATAGCAGAGAATACTTTTCAACCAGTGATTGATCGGATCAAGTAATCTTTACAAATAAATACATACAAGAGTAAAAACCATTTCTTTCAGTTTTCACAAATTTTTGTGCAAGCTTTCAAATTCATATCAACTTTAAAATTGCATTGCTAGATTTTACACAAATTCACTATCTAATACAATTATATGATTTACATTTGAGATATCTTGAAGATAAAATTTGGCCAAACTTATTATTTTTTGTTCATCAAAAGTTCAAAATGAATCACATGAATTCAAAAATGCCACATATAGGAGCAATTCAATACATATTTGATCAAAATTATTATTGTGATCTTAAAGTTGCATGTTTGTCACTAAGTAAAATAAATCAATTTAATAAGGATGTAAATTTTTTATTGTTTGAATGTACCGCTTTGGCCTTCCTTTTCATTAAAAATATTCTTTCATTTTTACAAAATAAATGAATTTTTCCAATTAACAACATGCATTTATCGCCCCTCATATTCTATAGCTTTGCTTAGAAAATTTAATGTTGGTCACGCCATTTGTGATGTGATTCTTTGTATTGAGCACTCATTTGTGATTCCCATATAAATTTCGTCAAATTCAAATTAAAAATAAATTCAAATGTGTATAAAATCAGGTATAATATATAATTCTTCTATTTGTTCACTGCTTGAGTCATTATATACTTTTTTCTCAAGAACATCAATAACAAATTCAAATGAAAACGAAATTAATTAGCGAGCTATAGTCTAAACGAACTTGTATCTCTTACCCATTGAAAAGCAATTTCTTGATTCAACCCTCTTAACACATGCTAGTTTGTTGCTACTTAGT
Source organism: Papilionanthe hookeriana x Papilionanthe teres (assembly GCA_022702705.1). Classification (NCBI taxonomy): domain Eukaryota; kingdom Viridiplantae; phylum Streptophyta; class Magnoliopsida; order Asparagales; family Orchidaceae; genus Papilionanthe; species Papilionanthe hookeriana x Papilionanthe teres. The sequence continues at coordinate 51,240,352 of CM040428.1, read as the reverse complement.
TCTTTGACAACTTTATTAAGTTATTTTTCTCATGAAATATTTCTTTTTTTGCATAAATTTCAACAATATTTATCCAATTAGAGACGATTAAAAATTCAAGTAATTTGGATGTGGTTTTTGGCAACATTAATTAGTACTATTTGGTGATGAACAAGAAAAAGAAAATAATAATCTTAGCCATTGCCTTTTATAATCAAAATTTTTAGACCACTAAACTCATCACACATTTTGCTTTTCTCCTCATAATCTTGGGCACATGTTATGCTCAACGCATGCCTTGAAAAAGTGTTTCAATTGGGCTGAGAAAAGTGTTTCAATTAACTTTAAACTGTTTCATAGATGTCTCATTTACATAAATAAAGTCGAGAAAGTGCCTGATAACACAATTTGTTTCATTGACATAATGGAGTGCAATAATTATACATTTTTTACATGATACATCTCGAGAGTCATTACATTACAAGCAACTCATTACCTAAATGATTAATGAAAACATTCAAACTCTCAATAACATCCACATGTTCTTTTTTTCTAAAATGTCTGGAGCGATAGGTTTATTATTCCCTGTAGCACTTTCTAAATCAACCTTTTTATACTTGCATTCTGGTGTGCTTGGATGTGCAAAATTTTGAAAATATATCTTTGACTTGGAATATTTAGATTCATCATGAACTTGAAAAGCTTAGCCTTAATACAAAAGGAAGTGTACAAAATTAAATCGGGCAGTTAATCATGCTTGTTTATCTCTTTCAATTTGATTATAACGTTTTATAAGCAAACTTAATATTTTGTTCTTAATTCATAAAATCCCTGCACCTTTTAAAGAAACATTATGACCATTATTATCATGTACAACATGAACTTGAAATGTTGTTCATTTTTGTTTTTTCTAATTCTCTTAGGGTTGAAATTATCATCGCTATCTTTTCTCTTATGCTAGGCCTATAGAGATAACGAAAGAGGCAATTAGTTGCATTGTTTGTAATACTATGTTACAACCAATTTTTATAAACCATTTTGGATTAAGTCAACGCAATTTGTGTTCAATTTGTGTTTGAGGGAATTTATGAACGCATGATTGACATGGTCCTTTTGGTAAGAAAGCTTATCGCCCTCTATGTTGGTCAGCCAGATGATATGCTAAAAATCTTTTTTCTTAATCCAAAATCGTTTGGAATACTGTTCAAGTTAATTTATGTGCAAGTTTGTTTGAATGTTGTATTACTATTACTAAAAACGATATTACTCAATATGCAGAGTTTATATGCGTCAATCTTTTTTAATAATGTATCTAGTGTAGCTTGAGGTTGGCTCTCTTGATGGGGCTAAATAGGGTTGAGTGATCTTCATAAGGAGTTCAGGTATGAGATCGATGTCTTATTGGAATGAATTAGCAAGAAAAATTAGGGTTATAGTCACCAACATGGCCGTCCAACCCAGAACAGCCAAAGCTTATAAAATCCTAACTTTTATTTTAGAGTGAAAATTTGCTTATCTTTAGCGTTTGAAGCATTGGAGGATTTTAATTTAAAGCTTTTAGGAGTGTTTTGGAGAATTTCATGTAAATAAATAAGAGTTGGGTGGTTTGTATGTAAATGCACCAAAATTTTATCAGGTGATCTTGGTGGACTAAACAAAAAATATATTTTTAAAAGAAGAATGTTAACAATTTTAATGTTTAAAATAGTTTCTTGTTTACGTGAAATCAATATAGCATTTATTTAAAATTCATTATTGATAGATTTGTATCATGCAATTTTTTGAGTTCTTGTATTAATGTTTAGAAAATTTTATAGAAGACGAAGTATTTATTCTACAAACAAATATAAAACATGTAATATTTTTATCTTTCTTTTAAGTTTTAATTCTATTGATCGATGTTGGTCAACCACCACAAATTAATATCAATGGATTTTAAAAATTAAGATTAAACTGTCAATGTTGGTTTGTGCCTGACTAAATAAGGGTGAGAAAATTTTTGAAAAAAAAATAATTTGTCTTTCTCTTTAAGAAATTTTTGGTTCCATCAGAGTTTCTTTGAGGTTCCTTTCTCTTTAGCACGGGCACAGTTCATATGACCTTTGATGGAATATGCTTTTATCAAACTTATATATATATATAGAGAGAGAGGACTATGTTGAGAAAACTAAAGACAATAAAGAAGACAGGAAAAAAATGAAGGATTAAATTAAATTGTGTGATAGGTAAGCCTCATGCTTGAATAAAGAGTCTATTTTCACCATAAGGCTTTTAGGTCTCATTCTTAGTCAAGGATCAAAATCCCATGGTAGATAACGTACAAGAATCTCCATGTACACTATGAATTTTATCAATGGCACAAATCATTTTACACAACTTAAATTCCTTGATTGATAAAAGAATGAAATAACATACTACGAACAAATCACTCATAACTACCAATAGATGACTAATAAACTAATGACATAATTTAAATAATCCATAATAAGATAATGGAATGTTTATAAGGTTCATATGGCAATCCCGCTACTCTAATACCCATATGAAAATCATAATTTTAGCATGTTATCTTCTTTCTTGAAATTATTGCTCTATATGCACACTTGGTGAAAGGGAAAAAGAGATTATAAGTACACAACCTGGACTTGTTTACATTTATAACTTTGATCTTGAGAGCACTCAATTGCACCATTTGATATAGACCACCTAAACCCTAGATTTTTTTCTTTTCAAGATACAAACTCTAACGCACATGACCTAATCCATCTGCCTACACAAATAACCAACGACAACCTGAGACCCTATCTCGACCCACTTTTGGCTGAGCCTAAAATTCCCCACTTTAACCTTTTCTAATACCCTTTGTAGTTTCAAAGGAGAAATATTCAAAGTGATGTTTAAGATTTTACCATAGAAGATAAATAGAGAGCAATTTTTCATTACAATGGAGGCTATTGATTTTGAACGAGACAGAATGGCGAGATTATGCAAAGTCGTAATGGAGATTAGGTGATGTCACATCAATTCAATGTTAAGTATAGGAGAATATTGGGTGTCTTTGGAGTGAAGTTTGATTTGTCAAATTTTGATTGTTAAGAAAATTCAGTGGAATTTGCTAAACGTCTCAAAGTGTGAAATAGATTTTTTAAGTAAGGACAGCCACCTGATAGAGGTGTGAAGTTGGCTATCATTATCTTAAGGAATTTTGATTTCCTATGATGAGAGAATTTCAAAACTTTACTATAGTAAAGATTACAAGAAAATTACAATCTAGTTTAAGATGAAGGATAGGATGCAACGCAAATATTTTTAATCACACTACATACAAGATATCTCAAGACTTTCACCATTTACAATGGATGAACCTGTAAAAAAAGGACCATATTTTTGAGTTTGAACAACTCATTGAATTAGTGTTGGTATAGCTGAAGGAAAACACCATGTTCTGGCATCTTGGAGGATTGAGTCATTCTATTGGTAATTTAGTGCAATTACATCCCTATTAGACATTATAGGATGTACAATTCTTAGCTCTAAATGTAGAGAAGTATAGCAACATCAAATTCACTCCACCCTTTTAACTAGAGTTTAATTATTTGGCCGAACAACAAGATTACCTTGAACAGAGTGCCAAAATCTGTCCCACTTGAGAAGTTTATTCAGGAAAAAGCAAAGACTCATCAGGCTGACCCCTAATACCTTCCTAACTATAAACTGTTTCAAGTGTCATGAATATGGATATATTGCATTCAACTATTCAAATATAAGAGTGATTTCTTTTACCGAACAAAGTGTAGTGGAGGAAGCAAATATTGGAGACTAAGGAGATGTGAAGAATGGGGATGACTACAACCTTCCCATAGATGAATGTGAGTTGCTTGTAATTCATTGATTTCTCAAAATCAAGCCTAAGAGAGAATAGCATGACTTAGACATAATATCTTCCATTCTCCTTGCACAATGAAGGAGAATGTGTGCAATTTTATTATAGATGAAGCCATTAATGAGAACGTAGTGTCTACCTAGATGGTGGATAAATTGAGCCTTATTACCCAAAAGTATTCACAACTTTATTCCCTAATTTAATTGAAAAAGGGAAATAGGTCATTATTGAGAAGAGGCATATAATAGAGTTTCTCATTAGAAACGAGTTATGTGTGACGCCAAGCTATGGACTGAGGTCCGATTTTTTTGGGTTGATCATGACACTATGACATGGGCATGATTCATGATGCCAATAAGAACTTCTTTTCATCAAAGATGGGAAAAACGTACTTTTGTCATTGAACAAATCAATATTGATGAATATTCAATATTAGAGTTATAGTGCCACACACCATAGACTATTATGGTGGTATCAACGGGATAGCATTGATGGATTTTGAGGGAAGTAAGACGGAGGAGCTGCAACTTGAGACAATTTAGTATTTGCTGGAGTTCTAGGATATTTTAATTGATAGGTTGTCATTTGGATTGCAACCCATATGGGAGATTTAACATGTTGTAGATACCATCTCAAGATTAGTACTCCCCATCCCACCAACCTATCAGACATACTTGACATAATACGAGGAACTACAGACCATGTTGAGGATCTGATGGTTCAGAGAATAGTTTGTGAGACTACTCATCTATGTGTCATACCAACTTTGATTATTCCTAAGAATGACGGATCGTGGTATATGCCATTGATATTAAGGCGGCGGGCAAGATCACAATTAAGTGTCTATTACCATTTCCAAGATTGGATGAATTGTTTTATCAGTAGCATAAAGTTAGCATCCTTTCCAGAATAAATTTATTCAATGGTTACTATCAAATTCAAATGAGACATAGAGTCGAATGGAAGTTATCTTCAAGATGTGGAATGTGCTATATGAGTGGACTGTTAGGACTGTTAGCCTGTCAATGTGTCGAACATTTTATGAGACCGATGAACTAAATTTTTTATGGTTGATTTGGAAACATGTTGTAGATCCTCCTTGGAATTCATGTAAAGTCTACCCGACATTTTTTTGTTATTCTTACTCAAGACCACCATCATCAATGTCATTCTTTTATTTTTAGTTGGGGCAACAGCCTTTCATGTTTGTACTCCACTTTCCTAATGATGTCCTTGTGTTCTTGTTGTTTTAGCCCACAAGACAAAAATTATCCCTAGTTGTTTTCCCAAAATCCTATCTCGGATTTCTGATTCTTATACATCTACTAGGAAATCTAGAACACTCATTTAGTATCAAAGTTTAATAAAGATTAATTTTTTAGGAATTTGTTTTCTTCGCTCCTATGCTAAAAATTTATATGATTTAGCTCATTCACTAACTCATGAATCCTAAAGTGAGGAGCAAGTTACTATGCTGCTAAGGAAAAACTCTCAACAAGATGTTTAGGAACTTACCATAAAAGATATGCAATGATAAACTATTCAACTGCAACAAAGTATTGTCACCTTTGAGAGGCGATAACTCGAAGAAATCAACCATAACATAATGATGATTTGCCAGATCGAGAGAAAAAAGTCAGCCCCTTCAACCAGGAAGATTTTAGCAATGAAAATCAATGCTTCAACGATTTGACATTGAATACTAGAGGGATGATGATTTTATGATAAAATTGACTTATCAGATTTGGAGAGACATTTTGGATTCGAATGAATTTGCTAAGTGACTACAAATAGTTGAACAATTTTTTTAGTATATGGATGTTCCCTAAGAGAAGTGAGTCAAACTGACAATCACTAAATTCAAGAACATCATTATGGTGGGAGAGTCTGAAACGTCTTCGACAACAGGAAGAGATGAGTAAAGTCATCAAATGACCTAAGATGAAAAAGAGAAATACAAAATAAATATCTCCTCTCACATTAGTGGAGGGATTTTTTCTTAAACTCCACAATATGGGCCAAAAAGATTCTTTTAAGGAGGAGCGCACTGGTGAATTTGATCAATTCATATTAAAATATGAGTTGGTGAGACTAGAGGAGCACACAATGATGAGGAATATTGAAGAACCGAAGTTATTTATTAGGAATGTGGTTAAATTGCAACCTTACTCGTTTTTCCTCGATGTCCAAACCATAGCTTTGAAGGTGGAAAAACAACATCCTCTTTGCGGGACCACCCCACCTAACAAACAAGGCTCGGCATCAAGATCAGATAGTAAAAGAACCTTAATTAGAGCAACCAAGTCATTCTATTGTAAAGAGATATCACCCCTAGATGGAAAAGTTGGGTGCCACCAACACTTTCAGATTCTTCCCAGCTCGGCAGTGCTTTAAGTGTTATGATTTTGAGCAAATTGCATTTGATTGTCCCAACAGACAGTCTCTTTCATGTAGGAGTGAGTAGTGGAAGAAATGGAAAAAAATGGGGATATCAATGAGAAGTATTCTCTCAAACAAGGGAGAGATGTTAGTTGTTAAACAAATATTTCAAACTACAAGCCCATAAGAGAGCTATTGTGGCTCTGCTATAATTTATTTCATATTCTTTATACTGTGAAGGAAAATGCATGCAACTTTATCATATAGTCGAAGGCTGTTGTGAGAATGCTATATCTACCCAAACAAAAGGATAAGTTGTGTCATCCCAGACATAAACACACCTATATTTATTTTCTATTCTAGTTGAAGAAAGCAAATGAGATCATAACTGGTAAGAGATGTGGAGCAAGAACGTCTCCCACTTACGAGCGGAAAGCAGGAGCCAGCTGCGCAACTCCTGCGGTCGCGGGAAGTTTGAACCAAGAGGGATACACTTTAATTGTATTTGTTTTTGTTTGTTGTATTTTTATTTCAAGTGTATTGGTTGTAGCGTCCTATATTCTTCCATAAAAATATTAGTTTTTCTTCTTATGGTTTGGGTTAACTTCGATATTATTTGGTATCAGAGCTAGTCTAACCCTAGTTTTATTCTAGAGTTTCTAACATTTCTCATATCTCCACTAAAGAATTTTTCTTTCCCACCCTACTTTACCATTATGCACATCCTTTCACCTAACCCCACCCAAACCCTTATCATGCCATCGAGGAGATAAACATCAAATGTCGATCAAGGATTTACTGTGGAAGAGATAAAATAACTCCTTCGAGTGCTACTGCTTGATGGAATTGAGGAAAGAAGACCATCCAGGGGGCTCATACAAATTTCATTCCATCTCCGAGATGAAGAGCTACTACCCTGAAGTTTAGACATGAAATATTAGAGAAGCCAAAATTTTGAAGTAAAGATGGATTTTCATATTTCGACGGCCACATGGATCCAGACAAGTTCTTCGAGTGGCTCTGGACCTTGGAATATGTCTTTGAGTGATGGAATGTCCCACTAGATTGAATGGTGAAATTAGTTGCTAGCTAGTTAAGTAATAATGTATTATTTTGATAGAAAAATTTGAAGCACATACTTCAGCGTGAGTTAAAACACAATATTACTATTTGGTCCAAGATGAAATGGGAGATGCAGCTCATGAACCTACCAGTGCACTACATACTAGATGTTCATATCCCAATTTCAAAAGTGGAGAGATCACATCACTGGGCGACCATCATATCTTACAAACAAAGTCCAACCCCGTGATCTTACGATCAGAGTACACATAAGGGAATATTCAAGCCTACCCCGCCCAAAAAAAAACTGATTCAGAGTAGAGAATATGTAAATAAACCCAATATTCTTAAAGTTGTCCCAGCCAAAAAATGTTTCAAATATCACATATTTAGGCATATTGAATCAGATTACTCAAGCATGGGAATGATTTATTTCACTTAGTAGTGCATTATTGAAAAAATGAGTAAGGACACAATACACATTGAAGAAGGTAAAGACAAATGAGTACCAGCTTCCAACTGATGAGGAAAATTATGTATAGTTTTAGCTGAATCGATAAGAGAGACTCCAAGTAAATTAGCAGTAACTGTCCAAGATGGACTTGAGTTAAAGGAACCAACACCAGTGACATGGCAACCCAGATGATAGAAATTCACTTTTCATATTCCTGCCTAACCTCTATTGAGGGAGGTCCAATATGTAAAAAATAAGGCTCTTTTGTGCCACATCTGGAAGATTATGTATAGTTATTCATATATCAGATTCAGTTCAACAGTGTGTCAATCATCAAATATCCGGACAGGAGGGATGAATCATAATTTTGAAAATTATCTTAGGAGCTTGATGGGGAAGTCATTAATGTGATTCAGGTTCTATCATAGAACAACAGGTCTCTCCTGAGGGGTTGCTATTGAGAGACGTAAAATATCATAGATTTCATCTCAGTGATTTCTTCTCACATACTTGTTTATTAGATACATCTAGCTGAGTTTGAGGAGTGGGAGAAGCATATTATAGTTTTATTTTTCTCTCGATTTGGCTCGTGAGAATCTACGTTGTTGTGTAACTCCAGTTCATGTTGTCTCAAAGGTGGCTGGATATTTATTCTTGGACGTGCTTTCGAATGAAAATACCCACAATATTGACTTAACAAGAGATTACAACATTATTGCCACCTTCAACAGAGCCAACCTGACTGCTTTGAGGAGGTAGAGGCTTCGACGGATGAAGTCAAAGCTCCCTCAATCATCAGAGATTAATGTTGGAACATCTCACACTTACAATCAGGACGCGGGAGTGAACCACGCGACTCCCACATTCACGTGAAGGTTGAATTGAGTGGGACTCATTTCATTTTCTTTCCAATTTTAGCAAGTTTCCTCCTTTCCTTTCATTCCTTTATATTTTGTTCCTATATATGCATTGTATTGGGGTTTAGAGGAAAGTATTTTCGTCTGTTTTGTTTAGGATAGCCGCCGACGTCCGTTTTCTCCCTTCGAGGGTTGTATCAGATGGATTGGGTGGTGCTCCGATTATATCTCTCCTCGATATGGTGATTATCTCTGACACGGGGTTTTTTCTTTTTTCCCTTTTTCTTTTTGGTTCTTCTTTTCCCTCCTTTCCTTTCCTTCCCTCCTTTCCAATTCTGAATTTTGATTATTTTTATTTAACCTCACCTAATCTGATTTTCCCTCACTTTATTTCCTTACCTGAATCTGAAATTCTGATTAAATTTGATTCTTCTTTCTTACTTTAAGCATTATCTAATATAAGTCCTAACCTCTCTTATATACAGGGTTGTTTTGCTTAGAGAAGGATGTGATTTTTCTAATTTTTGTGTGTGGACAGCCACCGACGTCCTGTTTTTCCCTTGAGAGCTGTATTTGACGGTTAGGTTGGTGCTCCAACTGTATTCCTCTCCCCGGTGGTGATTATCTTTGACTTCACTTACCCCACAGTCATTCTGTCGTCGTCGCATCGTCTACTCTCACTGCAGTCCCGTAAAACAATACTTATGTTCCTGTCGCCGGCTGCTAGCTCCTCCCGCAACCTTTTCCTCACTGTCGTCATCCCTTTTCCCCTTCCCATAGTTCCCTTGCCGCATACCTTCCCCACTCCATCCCAACTCCAACTGCTCAACATCAGCAACCCTTCACTCTTTTCTTTCATAGCTACCAGCAGCCTCCACTACAAGGCCTTCCACCCTCCCAGAATTTACAGCTTCTCCTGCAACTTCCCCAAACAACCTACAGCCACCTCTCAACAACCAATGTCCACTACATCCACAACTTCCCATCCTTCCAAATCGTAGGTGCTCTCCATACCGCAGTCTTCTTACCTCTCTGTTGCCCTCGAACCTACATCCTTGGCTGTCCCATTTCCTCCCACCATAGTCGCCGTCGTCCTAGGGTTTCTTTTATATTTGTTTGTCGTTTATTTCATATCTTGAAGAATCGTTGTAACCAATTTCAATTTCAAATAATAACATTTCTGTTCTTTTGTCGCTTGGTCTTCCTCGTCCGGTGTCAGTCTTTCCTATCCTTTTCCAATCATCCCCACATCGCTTCCGGCTCCCGGCTGCCCTCCATTGCTGCAGCCATCCCAGAACAGTTGTTGATGTTCTTCCTGCAATTCTTCATTGTCCAACCATTCTCTTCGTTGCCGTAGGTCCAGAACAACCTTTGGTTGTCCCACAGTCCCATGCATCCCTCGCCGTTTTCGCCATCATTCTTGATCACTGCCGCCGGCCAGAAACACTCGCTGCCGCTGGCCGGAAACACTCGCTGCCGGCTGTTGTATGTTGTTTCAGCTACCCGATCATTTGCTTTCCGCGTTCTGGCTTGCTGTCATTACCACAACTCCTCTCATTCGCTATCTTCTTCCTCCCCTCTTGCCACCGCAACATAGGGCCACCCTTTCCAGCCGTTTTGCTGCTGTTTAGCCCCTTCTCTTTGTTGCGGCTACCATTTCAGCCCTCCATCCTTACTGTCATCACCCTGGTCAGCCCTCCCATCATTCCCTGTTGTTTCTTGTTGTCAAGCATCGGGAAAACAACTGTCTTGTTGTTTCCTGCTTGCCAACTATCTTTTCCACCTCTGCGCCACCTTTCAAATTCTCACCGACCACTACCATCACCCTTGAGATATACTTTAATTGTATTTGTTTGTGCCTTTTTTCCATTTCAAGTGTATTGGTTGTCACTTCCTATTTCCTTTCAGTAATAATATTTATTTTTCCTCTTATCTTTTGGGTTAACTCCAGTATCAAGATATCTCGTGAAATTCTCTATTGGAGATAAATTGCAAGAAGTGTGGTGTAATATAATATATATTTGTGCTTGTTATATTCTATTTTGTTGTCATTAGCAGTATGACTATTGCACATGTCGTCATGATGTCTGCAGAAACACATATTTCTTTAACAATGACGGGAAGCACATCATACTCATACCTTGGAAAGAGTGTCGATGATGAAATTCATGTAGCTAAGGCTTCTGGGGTGCTAGATCTAATGGTGGAATAGTTGAGTATTCAGGAAGTCTAGTTTTGCAGATGTCAATCAAAGAGGCATGCCATCTCGCTCTTCAAAGGTAACATTTAACTATATAACAGCTATAGAAACATTCATTGACACAATAGAAGACTAAAGAGAAGTTGAATGCATTGCTCCAAATTATATCATTTTGATCAGAATTGAGTAACTGATAATTGGCAGTCGAGACAACTAGAATTCTGCGGAAGTACTTTGTAAATGTTCCATCCCAAAATTGAATTGTTTATGTAGTTGGGATGATTCTTTTATTAATGCATGAATCCGGTGTGCAATTTACAGTTAGCATTAGCATATTGGTTTCTGCAGCTCTTTCAGTCAGAAGGCAAATGTGTTTCTTATTTTGCATCTGTTGAGGCTGGTACCAAATTTGTTATTGATGTTGCCCATGGTTTAAGCATTAACACGAGAGATCTTACATTGTTTTGTCAAGAAGTTAGAATCTTGTTGTTAAGTCACCTTGTGGAGTCATACATCAAGTGCCATCTTCTTGTGGTGAGGCCTACAAGCTCCTTGCTATGGTTTGTTAGCCTACCAATTGAAGAAACTAGTCCCAATTCCCACTCACACGTATTTGGTGCATTGATTCGGGAATATGACACAACTATGGTGGTAAGGGCTATGGAGATGTAGGAATAGGTATTTTCATGGGTCGGATAATGATAAAGTTTATAGTGACTTTCTCGTTACTCTTTTCAGGAGGGAGCACATTTGTACCCATAAATGTTGGTGATATTTAATTTGATAAAGTCCGAAAAGGAGAAATACTTAGCTGCTCAGTAATGAAGCTTCCCTTCATGCACAGATTGAAGTTGCGTATGGAAAGAAGCTTCCAGAGTCAATAATTGGACATTTATTCTTAGGAAAATATGTTGATCACAATGTTATATCCTATGAAAATTTCTGTATTGAGGCCTTCAAAGCACTTTTATGTGTAGCTACAGCAAACGAACAACCTTCAGCTCTAGAAGAACTAATGTATCAGTGTCTCTATAACTGAAATGGTTGTGAACTTTGCTCTGACGACATAGACAGGCTTATCGAGTTGGTGCAAAAAATATAGTATTGTAGCTCACCCAAGCAAACAAATTTATTTGGTTGTAAAAATTATTGGAGGTTGCTCAAGTGATATTATATGTAGAAGGACAAAAAATGTCAAAACGGAATATCAAGTATTAGAAGCAGTCGCACAAATCCAAGAAGATTATAGTCTTCAAAAAAGATGATTTAGTGTGGAGAAGATTGAAGTAAAGGTTCCTTGTAGATTCTTTTGGGACGCTCAAACCTAGAGCTGGTGGTCCATTTAGAATCACAAAGAAGATAAATAATAATATTTATAAAATGGAGGTGTCAAAGATTACAATATAATTCATAATTAGAAAGAGGTGCACTATCTTATATTGACCATCATCATAAATTTCATCATCAGCATTGGTATATCATCATAAACGTCATCATAGTATTAGGGAGTGTTTGTTTGAGTTGAGGCTATTTGGTTGTTAGCACTTCATCAGACAGAAGCTCTAATTCAACCTTTAATAATGTTCCAATCTTATACACATTAGTAAATTTAAGTACTGGTAACTTATAATTACCTTCAAGTTATAATTCATATTTAGAAAGAGGTGCACTATCTAAAACTTCTTTATTGACCATCATCATAAATTGTATCATCAGCATAAGTATATCATCAAAAACGTCATCATAGCGTGAGGGAATATTTGGTCGAGTTGAGGCTATTTAGCTGTTTGGCAGTGCGATTTAGTGGTTCAGTAAGCACTTATAATTGATTTGTTGCGTGATGTAAATCATCTGATGATTTTTAATGCCAAACCCAAGGATTTCCACATGATAAATTATAATAAGATGCGGCATATTAAATAAATGTTTTGAGTTTTAACATATTTATGCCTGCTTTATAAAATGCAACAAAGGCTGCATTCTTTTTTTTCCTTCCTAGTTCTAGTGTGTTTTGGCAATTATTTGAATCCTAAATCTGTAGGAATGCTAAACTTGTGTTAGGGATGATTGGATAGCAAATTGAGATTTAAATTTTCATGTGACTTCCCTTATTGGAATTCTCCACCTTCTAGGTTTCTATTGAAATTGCTTTGAGTCTACCCATTTCTGCCTCTTCCTAAGATATTCATTCATTTAACTTCTTTACCCATCTCTTCCATCTTTCTTGTCAATTCTCTCATATCAAGTTCTAAATTTGTTTAGTTGTACGCATGAAAACCTCAACTGTTTTTCTTAGTAGTCTTTTCATATTGGTCTTGTTCTTAAGATTTGATAAAGGTGATCTTATAATTAGATCGTAGAATTAGTGATGAAGACAATCTTATAATTAGATTGTTCTATTAGTAATGTTTGTCCACTTTACTGCTTCTTTTTGAAAATATATTTTTCATTTTACTACTTTTCTTCATGATGAACTTCTAATTCATCTCTGTAATATCCCGTTTTAAATTTTAATTAACTTAAAAAAGAAAAATTGAAATTATGTTCTTCGAAGGAGACACAACGCTCGTAGGAAAGCAAAACGAAGCTTATCTCTCTTATTTTCTTTATTCCCCGTGAATGATGGAATTAAACGAGAGATAGGAGTGAGACAGAAGGAGTGAGGTTGAGAGAGAAACAGGGAGAAGGAGGCGAAACCATGAGGAAGAATAGAGGAAGAAGTGTGTGCCCTAATCAGGAAGAAGGAGAAGAAGAAGAAGTCTCATATCTTGCTAACAACATCGCTTAGACAGAAACTTGTTGCAGCATCGTCCGGGTGTATTAAGGGAGTGGGGACGAACTACGACACTAAGCATGTATTTCTATGTACGAGGGGATAAGCTTCGGTATATTTTCCCATGAGCACTACGTCCCCATTGAGCGATACATATTATATTTTTGTGAAGTTATTAAAATTTAAAATGAGTTATTGCAACCTCCCCTTATAAAAATTCATGAACTTCACATAAGCTAAATATTATGCAGATAAAGCATAATCCGTCCTTAAAATCTTCAAGAAAGTCTAATTCTTGTGGAGTGATAATATAAACAAATTTGATATATCCAACATCTGAGATAAGATAATTCAATTGAACAAATCCCCATATATATGAAACATAATAATATAACTAAAATAATACCCAACCTCTGAAATCAAAGTATATAAAGATACTCAACACAAGATAACTAACATGACACTCATAAAACAAAACATTAATGAAACTCTATGCATTAGCATCAATAGTTAACAGGTACTTTAGGTTTCTGATTAGTCGAATAAATTTTTGGTTGAATGTTCTCTCTTGATTACTCCTTACGAGTCATAGTAGTGGTTTCTAACATCCTCTGTGACAACTTCTTAGAATAGATCTCTCGTTAAAATTCCTCTGACTTGAATCCCTTTTTGAGTTAGCATTCGGTGTGGATCTTTGAGTAGAATTCGGGTGGTTTCTCATATGATGTCTATGCTATTTTCTTCTCATTAGTCTCTACAAAATGAACTTTTGGTGCCACTTCCAAACTTGTTTTTTTGTGCAAGTCTCTACGCTTCTGGGTTTGTTGAAAATTAATTTCCACCGACCTTGACTTCTTCACCAGCATTGAATAATATATTTAATTAAATTTATTAAGCATTTAATTATAATACCATGTCATAAAGTATAGGCAGAAGAATAAAGGCCAAACCAAACCGATTAGTAAGGGGAAGGAGCCTTGTATGTGAGGAAGCAAACCGAGCTTTTACAAGCCTTTAAGGTAGAGGAAGCAAACCAAGCTTTTACGAGCCTTGTAAATTCTTTTTGTTAAAATTGAAATCATATTTAAGTATCAAACTAAAATTATATTTATTGTTGTCAAGTCTTTGAAAAGTTAAGATAGTGATTATAATTATAAATTTCAATAATTTTTATTATTTCTAAATGTATATTTGATTTCATTTATGTTCTAGTTCAGCTAGATATAAATTATAATAAGTTCTTCATATTATTAGATTGGAACATATGCATGTTAAATAGTTGCACAATGAATTTCCTTTAAAATTGTTAGATTATTAAATGATATTTAAATTATAGTATATGTGCAAATATATATATATATATATATATATATATATATATATATATATATATAAATTTTTACGTGACATGTAAATTCTAGTATTAGTGCATATATCAAGTTATTTCATGACCTATAGATTTAGTAAGTGTATATTTATTCATTAATAAATAAATATATTGTGTCTCGTAAGAAAAAAAATGTATGCCTATGAAAAATAAAATAGTGTATATATATGAATGCTTATATGCACAAGCTAATAAGAGGAGTTTACCCTCTTATGGTATAGGTAGAGGACGCCAATGTACCTTTGCGCTTAGATGTTATCCTACCACCCCAAATATTTGTGATGTTTAGATCGTTAATTGTTGTTTCGGTGGGAGAATATCTGCTAGGAGCGAGTTCACTCATTTCCATCTTAAACAATCGTGTAATTTAAATCATGAACATTTGTGCCAGCGGGATAGTATCGGCCAGAAGTGTGTTAGGTTATGTTTTGACGATGCTCCTAAAAGTTCATGAAAGTTGAAGTATATTAAAGTTTAGGAGATTACACCTTGAGAAGAAAAATAAAAGAAAATACATGTTGAAGTTTTATTTTTCTTC
Source organism: Papilionanthe hookeriana x Papilionanthe teres (assembly GCA_022702705.1). Classification (NCBI taxonomy): domain Eukaryota; kingdom Viridiplantae; phylum Streptophyta; class Magnoliopsida; order Asparagales; family Orchidaceae; genus Papilionanthe; species Papilionanthe hookeriana x Papilionanthe teres. Next base: position 51,224,840 of record CM040428.1, on the reverse strand, counting down.
CCTGAGCAAACATCATGATCATATGCTATAATTTATTGTATGATTTTCTATAATATATTAGGAGATACCAACATACATATTATTTTTTTCTTTGGATATTTATAGTTTAGAAATGTGATTACTACACCTAATTATCTTAGATAACTCATTATATTATTTTTAATTTTTTTAGATTTAAGTTTTTGAATAAGATAAATACTATAAGAGATAATGTTTACAGCAAGCAAGAACACCAACTTGAAATGTAACTTTTTATTTGGTCTATTTAATTACTTCATTTAATAGCTCTTTCTATTTGGATATTAAATTTTATGTGATAGAAATAGAATAATAGAAAACTTAATTTTGTCGTTTGATCATCTGTTCTCGTCTTTAGTTAATTCTAAGTCTCAAGCCCGATCGTGATTATCTCTCTTTCTAGTAATAGCTTCCGTTAGTTTTAAATTAAGATTGAAATTCTCTAATTTTCCCTCTAACAACACTTCCAACACCTTAAAATCAAGCGTAAAAATAAAGAAATAAAAATAGGCTCCTTAAAATAGTCTTTGCAACCCCAAAAAAACCGATACAATATTATTATTAAATAATATCCTAAATTTTAACATGTTTCATATGTGTAATAAATGGCCTAATTTTTTGTTACTTTATAACTATTACATGTTTTAGGCAAGATTTTTAATCTTAAGTCTATAAAGAGGGTGCTAGTTTTGTATTCAGGACGATTAGACGATAAAAAATAAAATAAAAATTCTCTACTTATGACTCTTTTCCTAACCCTTGCCTCTCTCTTCTTAAAAAGTTCATTTGTCTAACTTATTTACTTTATTCTCTGTATTTACAAATACTTCTCATAAGAATTTTTCTAACCCTCAATGCACTTTTTTGTTTTTAATTTATAGGAATAATAGGAATCATAGTCATCGTTATGTTTATGGGTGAGCAGACATGGAAGGAAAAGATCAGGTCTACAAGTACAGTCTTTTTGAGGTGCAAGGTTATGTTGATTGTCATAATATGTTGATTCTTTTACTTATGATAATGTCTGACGACTTCAAAATTTGGAAACCATCAATTTTTTCATCAAAAATTTTTGTCATCTCCTTATAAACACTCATTCACCCATTAAGACAAATCTGCTCTCTATCTTCCCTAAAGGCAAGAACTTTGAGCTTTCTTTGTTTTTCTATTGATGGCAAATTCCAATTGGGATGTTCCAAAATAGAGATTATCTGCACTTTTTCCTTTGAATTACAATTGATTGGCTCTTTTTTTGTTTGGCGTATTGACCCCTTGCATGTTATTATTAAACCGTCTTTAGAAGCAGTCAAAACTAGGCTTTCCCCCAACTTGCCTATTATATTAGCGGTTTTTTTATGCTAAAATGTTCACCATATTTGACTCTTCCAGGGAACCACCGAGCATTACCTTTTCAACTACTTTATTCTATATTCATTGGGTTTTATATTTGGCAAATCTTTCCATGGAAATAATATTTTTACTAGTCTATGTAAACCTTATGACTCAATTCTTGGTTGAACTATACCTTACTTCTCATTTAGAAACGGAGGCGTAGATTGGCTTTTAAACTTGTGGAAATTAGATAAGGTTGGATTGAAAGGCATCCCACATATTGGTCATCCTACAAAATTCTAGATATAATTTCTTTGGATGTGTTAACGCTCTTCCAAAATTGAAGAAATCTAATTATTAGGTACAAGAGTTGTCACCAAATGTTTAGATTTAACTTGCTGTGACCTTTTAAATTAGTCTGCAATCAGGACTTAAAACTGATTTTTTCTCTAAGATTAAAGGTTTTTGAGCCTGCACCTGTCAGACGTACGATGATGGTCACATTGACACCCACAAGGATCACTATTGATGTTGATTCACTTACTAGAGTGACTCCTTATTTTCGTCCAATTTATGAACGCAACAATAATCATGATGCTCTGCAGACTTCTGACTTTGACAAGTGTGCTCAAAGTGTTGACTCTCCGCTGGGCAAGAGTTTCAAATTCTATTTATCAAACAAATCAGAAAAAACAAATTATCATCACTCTTTTTTCACCGTACTTCAAGCAAGGAGATCTAAATCAGCCATTTTGTAGTTTTCATATTTCTAGGGATTTAGTTTCATTGCCCATCATGTTATCTTCACCTTATATGCGTATTTTCTTTGTTTTTTTTCTCTATCAGTTCTTATTACTTTCCCTTTATGTTCATATTTTTCTTGTTATAATATGTCAGTTTTAAAAGCAAATTGAAATTGAGCCACAAAGTATCCTCTTCTAAAATAATTTAATAAAAGAACTTTGCAAGTTGAAATACTCAGTGAGGCCCCTACTTCAAGTCTCTAGTAGTGATTGGGAAAAGAGAAAGGGTGATGAGGTTCTATGGCTAGATGGATCAGCAACTGGCTGCAAATGCCTCTATCTTGGCTGGCAAGGAGGATAGCTTTATTAACAGAGGCTGTTATTGGTGAGCTTGAGCAGATATGCAACATATTTTCAAAGATATGCAAATGTAGTAAGCCTCAACCTGGTGAAGGGGCATAGGAGTCGTGGGGGAGGGATGTGCAAGTTTAGAATGTGAAAAAATCAGAGGGATGCGATGTGCTGTCATTATTGTGAGGTGGGATACTACGAATATCATTCTCAGGCTATGGAGAAGTACCGGGATTGGTAATTTCAGTATAGAGGATGAAATATGTATAGTAGTAACAATTCATAGGAGGAAGTTGCGTGCACTCTGAGCAAAGTTGCGTAAATGAGTATGTGTGAGTAGCAGATCCATGAATGTTGTAGCATTTGATAGAGGGGTCATAGAAGCAGGTTTTTTGGGAGAATACAAGATTTGATGTTTTTATAATGCATTCGATGCCACATCACGAAGATCAGATGTAGCTGGGCTGTAGAATTTATAAGTTTAATACAAAAACGAAAGATAAATTCTCACTCTAATTCCAAAGCTGATTGCTGAGGAACAAGAAATTTGCATTCATGTTAAATGGGAGTGAATGTATATACTTCCTTCTCTATAGCACTCATTGATCTCACGATTTAATTCCTTAAAAATCTATTCTAAAAATAAAAGCCATTAATACCTATTTATAGAAATAAGGTTAAAATAGTAAATGCAAATAAAATATAGTCCTAAAGCAAGTCCAAGAATGATATTATTTCAAAAGAATATAATTCAACCTAATGAAATGAATCAATGGATGTGCACAAAAATTCGGCCAAAAATAAAAAGAGTGTAGAAGGTATGAAATTGATACAGTTCAACTTGTCTGCAACTTATTTTGGTTGTTTTATGTAAAACCAATATGTTTTCGACTAAAGTAACTGATTTATATCATGTTGTGGCCCAAACATTCATCTTTATGAAAGCTATGCGTTTTCAACTGCATCTGATGATACCTTCTGAAGTTACCTATGCTTAAGTGGCTCTAAAGTGATGATTCTGTATTCTTTTGTAATTTAAAGAATTTTGTTTTGCTTGTAAAATATCTGATTATTTCTCATTTTATCTTAGCGTGCCATTCAAACTGTTACAGTGGACCATCACAATCCTGGAGGAGGCCATTGGTTAGCCGCTGGACTATCTCCACAGGTCGGTTAGCAAGTGCTTTTGATTCAGGTTCAATTTATTGAGTAACATAAGACATAATGGCAAATGATTGAATATTATGCAGATTTGTTGTAATTTTTTAAAATTTTTATTTTGATTTGAAAATTCAGCTGACTTTGCAGGTCCAAAATGTGAACAGATGTTTCGGTCAGAACAGTCCTCAATTTCAGATGGTGTCTTTATCCCATGGAGGTAGTTATGGTAGCATGGGAAGCCATGGCAGCTTCATTGATAACTTTGCTATTGGAAGTAGCTATGGAAGCTACGGAGATGTTAATAATAATATGCAAACATATTTCTCTCCTGTTGGACCATATGGTATGAATATTCAAGCTGGAATACCATTTTTAGGAACTAGTCCAGATACTCGGCGTAGACCTCCGAGATCTCATGGAACTTTATTTGGCATTTCTCCTACTGGAAATCTTGGTCCAATGTCTCTAGGAGCGAGTCCTTCCCAATTTACACCTCCATGTTCCCAAGTGCAGATTACAACTGTTTCTCCAGGAAAGTATGGCTCTTCTCCTGCACGAGGCAGCCTTCATGGTTCCCCGTTGGGAAAAGCCGCTGCTGTTGCCCAATTTAACCGGAGGAGAGCCTCTGGAAACACTGGGAGTTCAAATATGCAGCTTTATGAAAGCCCCGCTCAACATTGGCAGGGCTATCATAATGAGGGAACTGTTAGTGCCCAGCCTGATGTTTTATCTCATGTTCAATTTTCCTCTCGAAGCTCATATCCATCTTTGAATCACTCTTATTGGAGCCAACAAATGAATAGTGGTAGGGGTTCAGGACCAGCTATCAACAGCCATCATGCCCATCCTATTCAGAGCAGTGTCAACCCACCGCCGTCACATTCATCTATTGCTTCTGGTGACAAACCTGAAAGCAGTTCATTGCTGCCTGATCCTGCAGATTGGTTTCCCAATTATAGGTATCTAAAGCCTTTTGTGGTTTTTGATATATTTTAGGTAAATGGTTTTGCAATGGCAACTATAACATTATAGTTCTTGTTGGCGGTAATTGACCTATATATTCTAATTAGAAGGATTTTATTTTCTTCACTCAGAATATCTTTTAATATTTATTTTATATTTGTTTGTTGATATTTTCTATTTTTCTACTTTCCGAATTTGTGGACTAATTTGTCGGCCTCTCTATTATATGTAATAAGATTTAATTTGTTATTAGGATAGAAATAAAAATCTATCTCTGAATCTTTTCATGGTATTGGGGCAAAACCTAATTCCTTCGAGTTTGTGGCCACAACCCAATCCCTCGCTAACATTAATCACGACAAGATCATATAGAGGCCTCTGTAACTCCCATCATCTCTCCTGAATTGACAGCATCACAGCGTATAATGGATGGATTGCAACATAAAAAGACATCCTCCATCTTCGTCTCTCTCGTACGCAAGAATCACAGAACTTCCTTGCTCGTCTCTTCCGTTGCTCTTGTATGCTTGCCATATCGCAGCAGCAACACTTTCTGAGATCGATTCAACTCCTATCAATTTTTGACGATCGTTTGAATGTCATTCAATTTTCGCAATCCATTCTATCTCAACAATTGTGATTGATTCGGCTTGTACTAGCCACCCTCTCATAAGCCACATTATTTCGAACTCATCAAAACTGAGAGTTGTGCGCCTTTCTCTGATTCCTATTCACTTGTCCAGCCGAATAGTTGAACTAAGGATCCTCCTCCCTCTAGTTTATGTTATTGAAACAATCGAGCAGCCGAACTAAGGTAGCTCGATTTCGCTCACGCAACAAATTTTCTCGATCCGGGCTTCACAATCTTATCATGGTCAAACACGACATGATTTTTCTCGGAGTCACCTCCAATCCAAGCTTACATATTCAGTTTCCAATGTATTTGACAACTCATCATACCTAGTCATTAACCATATATCGCATTGCTAGAATTTCTTCAATGATCAGAGTTTGGCTTCATGTATATCTGTGGTAGGAGAAAAGATGGACATCTGACAAACAAAATTTCAGCTCTAGAAATGACATATTCTAAATATTGGGCATAGAAAGCTAACGATCACTTGGTTTTATCATAGTTAATAAATTTTACCATGAAGATTGGAGAAATTTCTTGCTCTATCGGCCAACCAAGAAAATATGGGAGGTTGCACACGAAATCTATTCTAGCTCTGAAAATTTCTCAGAGTTATTTGAGATTTAGACTAGACTGCATGGTCTACAATAAGGAAAATTAAATGTTACTCAATATTTCAACACTCGCACATTGTTGGTTGCAACTATATATGTATGAGGTTTTTTTTTGAAAATGTCATGACGATTTTGCCTTGTATAGGAAGATTATTGGACAAAAGAGGACAATAAAATTTCTTATTTTCCTCAATAAAGTCAAGTGTAGAATCATGGGAATTAAAACTCTTGCTATGATCGAAGAGGCATTTTCAGAAATTCATATATAAGATGTTAATGATAACAAACAATCACAACACACCATATTTTGAAGGGTCAACATTGTGCGCTCACAAACCCTCTTAAAATAATAAGCTTGGGAAAGGATTGTCGAGTGCGATCATTGTAAGAAACTTGGACATGTGAAGGAAACATGTTGGAAATTAACTGAAAACCTACATATTGGAAGCTGTCCAATGGAAAACTTGATAGGAAGAATCGTGCATATACTACTATCACAACCAACAACAATGCATAATTTGGTCCATTTATAGCACTACAGAAAATGTAGGTCATGATTACAGTTTCGGAAAAGTATGACAATTCTCTACCGAGCAACCTACTAGACTATTAGCACCCCGATATCTTAGCCATGCTCATATTGTTCAGATCAGTTAACTAAAACATTGGATATTTGAGTCTAGAGCTTCAAATCATATGATGGGAAACATCAACATCCTCAAAAGTTACAACCCATACAGTGATGATTCATTATCACCAAAATAGTGAATGAAATTTTGAGATACTTGAAAATGACTCTCTAGATATGGATTGCTCTTCAAAAAGGTTGAAAAATGTAATATTGAAATATACATAGATGCTAGTTGGGCGGGAGAGGGACTTGATAAGAAATCAATCATTGGGTACTGTTCATACATCCAGGAGAATTCCATCACTTGGAGATACTAGAAGCAAGATGTGCTCTTTCACTAGAAATATGTGAAGGAATGTGGCTTTAAAGACTCGTAAAGCAATTTAATGTTAAGTCAAAAGAGAAGATAAAATTAAGAGGCTCAGTGATGGTCAAGCAGCTATTAATATAGCCAAATATCCTATGCACCATGAAGAAACAAGACACGTTGAGATTGACCGACATTTTATCTCAAGAAAGGTCAACAGCGGAATTGTTCAGTTTAGTCATGTTCCAACAAAACTTCCTATTGTTGATATTCTCACCAAAGCACTACTAATAGTCTGCCATGATACATTTATTTCTAAGCTTGGTTTATATAGTATATGCAACCCAGCTTGAGGTGGAGTATTGAAAATAATTGACCTATATACTCTAATAGGAAGGATTTTATTTTCTTCATTCAAAATATCTTTTAATATTTATTTGTTTTTGTTAGTTGATATTTATAATTTTTCCAATTTCCTAATTTGTTGTACTGATATGTCCGTCACTCAGTTATAATAATAGGACGAATTTGTTATTGAGAAAGAAATAGAAATCTTTCTCAGAATTTCTTTAGTTCTTATAGCTTAAATTTGTCTATTGTTTGTGCAACATAGCTATCAGTAAAGGTAGAGCTTGCTGGCAATTCTAGCTTGAGAAGCAAATGCCATTCTTCTTTTACTGTGGCCTTAATTTTCATCTACAACAATAACAAGCTTTTATCCCACTAAGTGGGGTGGGCTACATGAATCCTTTTTCTCCTTTGCATCCTTTTGATTTTAATATTTTCATTTAATTTTTATTTGTTTTTACTGAATTTTGTTTCGTTATTTTTGATTGAAATCAAACACTTGGACTTGATGAGAGTATTCCTTAGCATCCATTTGCTCTTTCTTCAATCTTTTTTTCTCTTGGAAAATGTTGCGTTATTTCCATATACATGGTCAAAGCTAGGACCCGTATGACAAAAGGATAATTAATGTTACATGAATCAAACACCATGTTGTTCCTAGATGATCTTATTGATTGTATTATTTTTTTTGAACATATTATGGTTCCCTTCAAATAATGATATTAATTAATGCACGTTTTTCCCTTCAACATCACTAATTTCTTGCTTCATCTGTTTTCTAATACCAGAACAGAGAAATAACGTGAAAACTGAACACCCCTTCTAGATAAATACTTTATTTTACCTTTAAGAAATTTATAGATTATTGTGGTTAAACTATGCGAAAATATTTTCCCTTGAAAACCCACAAATATGGCTGAGTTTAGCTGATTTTGTCTTTGGTATATGCCATTTATTCACAAGACCATGGAATGTGCTGCCTGGATTTGTAGCGATTGTTAGGTGGCCTTCATTTTGACCTATAGGAGACCTAGAGGGCATAAAGTTAAACTATGGAAACGACTTTTTTGTAATATAGATGTTAGGTTACATTGCTGAACCTAGTTCCAAAGCCCGCATTGAACAGCCTACGAGGTACGCTACTTTTGGTACGTCTCCAATTCTTCTAACCGGTTAACTTCTAGCTACAATGAAATGTGTTTATTTACTTTCATTTTTAAGGTGTAATATGAGCTAATCAGCCTTTTAAATTCTTTGATAGGGCCTCAACAATATTTCCACTTGCTATTGATAAAAATTTGTCTCCCTCTTGATAAACGGTGTTTTCAAGACATGTAATAAGAGGGGCAAATTAGAAATTTAAAGTTGAATCAAATTCTTGGTGGGATAAAATTGCTAGTTTTGTTAAGAACATTGTTATAGAAGTTTTAAGGGGATTGAGAAATAGATAACGTGTGGTACACAAGTACAAAAACCTGTAGTAGTATGAATACAAAATTTATATGAAGCTAAAGGATTTAATTTCAACGAGTTATTGTTTAAATTAGATGTATTAAAAGTGCAGCCAGTAGGATTTCAATTAAAGTTGAAGTCGTGAAGACTTCCAATAAATTTGGCAATGTTATATTTAGTTATTTAATACGACTGTGTTGGAAATCCAAATATTTAATTATTGTGAAGCGTACAAAGATTGATCCACCAAAGTGGTGTTATGTTAGCTTTGATGACGATTGCAATTACTATCTCTAGTCCGCTTGCATAGAAGAGGGCTCAAGCTATCCTATTTACAGAATATCTCGTTCTATCCTCCAGATGTGAGAAATAGTTACTATGCTAAATTACGGTTGATATGGGGATGAACTTTCATCTGTTAAATTTGTTTGTATTGATATTTAATCTGTTACAACTATTAGTTTTTTGCTTGATTTTTTATATTAATGCACTTAACACTTTGTACATCTTGCTCTGCAGTGGAATAAGTAGGGATATCAGAACCTGATACTTTTATTTTCATGCAGCGATGAGTTCCTTTTACAAGAGGATAATTTTGATGTGAGTTCGCTATCTTTGGGAATGTCTAATGGCATGCGGTTGGGCAGTATAATGGGTCCTGCAACCTTAACCAGTGGAGTGATCAAATTTGGCCACGTTTCTAATCAAGCAATGACAAGTTCTAATTCAAGATTATCAAATCAAAGGTACGTGGCAACCTTTTCTAGAAAGCAGGTGGCATATGAATTTAGTATTTTCACCAACCTAGTAATGATGTCATGCATATATTGAGTGTCTAGAAGCAGTGCTAATCATAGGTTGAAAGGTGATTTTCAATTGCTTCATGTTTGTTATATAAATGACACGGGTTTTACTCCAAAAGCTCCCCTTTTCATTATGAAGGAATTTTGACCACTATCTATTTTCATTTCCCGCTTATACCTCTTCTATTTGCCTTAGGGTTTGGGTTATGTTGTATTGTCTTATTTCAGTTTGTAAGGACAGTCATCGGCAACCCCTTTTCACTTTTCAGGACTGTATCTGAGGACAAGTGGTGTTTTAGCTGTATTTCGCTCCGAGTTGGTGTCTTTCCTCGACGTATCTCTCCTCCCTCGCTGTCGCACCTCCTTCCACTTACACAGCATCCCTCTTCCCGGAATTCCTGCCGCCCAATCTAGGGAAGTACTTGCTATTATCAGCAGCCACCTCACAGCACCGTTCCTACTCCCTGCGCCTACAGGACCACAACACCCGCAAATCCCCCAGCCCATCCCAGATCAACCCGTAACTCTCCTCCTCCTCTCTGCTACAACCCCAAACGTCCCTCTTCCTGTTACAACCCCAAACGCCCCTCCTTCCTATTCTAACCTTGTAGTCCTTACAACAACCCCTATTTCAAATCAAACTACTGCCATAGACCCATATCCAGCGCTCCTATTTGTGCCGCCACCCTTGACTTACCTCCCCGCTACTGCCCAACCCCCACATGCACTCTTCTCCTACCGGCCAGCCTCCACCCATCACTTTCGCCATCACTCTGGAGTGTCTTTTTTTTGTTTGTTGTTATTTATTTTCTATTTTTGAAGAGTCATCATTGTAACATTTGAATTTCAGTAATAATATTTCTATTTCTATTATGGTTTGGGTTTTCTCCAATTTCAATAAATAGCTATACTGAAACAGATGTGCAATATTGAGGAGAGAATATTTGATATCAGAGTTAATCTAAACCACAATAGAAATATCAAATATTATTACCGTAAGTAAATATGCAGTTACAACCAACACACTTGATAGGGTAAATACCAAAACACGACACAAACACTTAACTAGGGTGGATCTTGGATGATGATGGTGGTCGATAGGGGTTTAGACAGGCAGTAACAAGGGGGTGGGTGGATCGACAACGAAGAAATAGTGGCTAACGGCAGTCTTAGCGGCGAGAATAGCAGCTAGCCTGAGAGGGAGGGTTTTGGTGGTGGTTCGGCAGTTGGGACAGCAGCGAAGCAACACTAGGAATGGATTTGGGCGACTAGAACAACAGTGGCAGTGCAGTGGAATTGTTGGAATGACAGCGACGTTGCAGAGATGCGATTCAAGTGGATGGATAACAAAGCAAGGGGCTTATGCGGCTGCACATAAGGTTGGTAGAAGGTGGAGGGAAGGTTGTGGGTGGCTGGCACAGCAACAGAGGCTCTGGAGGAATGATTTTGAGCAGTTGGCAGTGAGTGGGTGGCAGTTGGGAGAGCAGGATTTGTAGGAAGACAACCAGGAGGTGGTTGTCGAGGCGACTGCAGTGAGAAGGAATGCGTGTTAGCGAAACAGGAGGATGCAGAGGAGTTGGAGAAGGATAAACACCACCTCGGGAGCGAGATACACCGGGAAAACCACTCGAGCCTAGGGTGGGGAAAGAAAATTTGGAGGGGTTGGTATGCGAGGATGCTAGAAACCCTACAAGCTAGCTCTAATAGCAAATGATATCGAATTTAATCCAAACCGCAATAGGAAAAATAAATATTATTACTAAAAGAAAATAGACGGTTATAACTGTCACACTTGATAGGGAAAATCCAACAACACGACACCTGGGGCCAAATACAGCTCAGACAGCCCAAAACCCTAAATTTCACCTCAGGTATCCGTTAAAGGTTTTCGACTAATCCAGAAACTACATAAAATCACGCATGACTCAAATATGGCTCCATTGTCAAAATAAACATTCTAGAGTCATAAATTTGGGAATTTTAGTGTCGATAGGGATTCTGGACCCCCACTCGGATACACCGGAAAAACACTCGAGCCTAGGGTGGGGAAAGAAAATTTGGAGGGGGTGGTATGTGAGGATGTTAGAAACCCTATGAACTAGCTCTAATAGCAAATGATATCGAAGTTAATCCAAACCACAATAGGAAAACTAAATATTATTACTAAAAGAAAATAGACGGTTATAACTGTCACACTTGATAGGGAAAATACAACAACACGACACCCGGGGCCAACTACGGCTCATGCAGCCCAAAACCCTAAATTTCGCCTCAGGTGTCCGTTAAAGGTTTTCGACTGATCCGGAAACTACATAAAATCACGCATGAGTCAAATATGGCTCCATTGTCAAAATAAACATTCTGGAGGCATCAATTTGGGAATTTTAGTGCCGACAGGGATTCTGAACCCCCACGCGGATACACCGGGAAAACCACTCGAGCCTAGGGTGGGGAAAGAAAATTTGGAGGCGATGGTATGCGAGAATGATAGAAAAACTATGAGCTAGCTCTAATAGCAAATGATATCGAAGATAATCCAAACCACGATAAGGAAAAGTAAATATTATTACTAAAAGAAAATAAATGGTTATAACTGCCACGCTTGATAGGGAAAATCCAACAACACGACACCCGGGGCCAAATACGACTCAGGTAGCCCAAAACCTTAAATTTCACCTCAGGTGTTCGTTAAAGGTTTTCGACTAATCTGGAAACCATATAAAATCACGCATGACTCAAATATGGTTCCATTGTCAAAATAAAAATTCTGGAGGTATCAATTTGGGAATTTTAGTGCTGACAGGGATTCTGGACCACCACGCGGATACATAGGCCTGAAATCCCACTTATTTTAAAAAATGTGTCTGTGGGAGTTCGGTGACTCTCCTTGGCCGCCAGAGGCTCTGAATAGGTGGGATATGGCCTCTAATCACCGAAATAGGCATTAAGTACATCCCGTGTCAGAATCGTTGTCACCCAACGGTGCGCTCTCTTAGGTACCAGCCATGGACTCATGCTCAAAACACGTATCAGGAGGTCCGAACGGATGCCATGAACCACGGTAGACTGAACATACTCCTCTATCATCCAATGGACACTTCACACATATGACATCAAAAGTGATGTCAACTGTTACCTAATAATATTTATATGTTATTGTGTTCTAGGGTTAGTTTTTATCTATTTTCTGTCGGGATAGCCGTTAGCATTTCCAATTCTCCCACCTAGGATTGTATCCAAAGGGGAGAATGTGCTACCGCTTTAACTCATTCTGAGGTGATGTGTATCTCTCGTTCTCTAATCTCCCACAACTCTTTGGCCTCTAGGTACTTTTCACTTCTAGCCTGTCGCCCCTTTCCAACCCATTTTTTGGCCAGCAACCCTACTACCTGCTCTCAATCGGGCCTGAATCCAGACCTCTTGTCTGCTATCCTACCCCCCCCCTCCCCCCTCTTTACCTGCACCCTATGGTCAGACATCCACCTCCACCTCCACCGCGCTAGCCTAACTGCAGGCCATCTATTCCACTCTCAGCCTCTAGCACAAGTCTTCTCGACCACCAATTGTTGTTCCTTATCATTCCCCCTTCCTTTCTTGCAATCATGATAATTAGATTCTAACAATCGAGATACAACTCTAGTTGGGGTTTTTAGATCTTTGCTGTTGTTATGTCCCCTTTCATTGTGTCGTTGTACAATTGAGTGGCTTTTTACAGTAATAATATTGTTGTTCTATTGTTCTTTCGGTTAACTTTGGGATCATTTGGTATCCTAACCCTTATCTTATCTTAAGATTTGTAGCATCCATCCATACCCAACCCTATCTCCACACTAAAATTTTCTTTCCACCCACCCGCACCTAAACCTTATTCATGCTGCCAAGAAGGCAATTGTCGGAATCTTACCAATGACAAGATGCAAAGGCTACTCTACCAAATGCTACAATAGCTCGATATCATTGAGGAAAGAGCCGACGGAGAGGTAACTGTCATCCGTAACAACAAGTTCCGAGGAAAGCGAGAAGAACATCTGAATCACTTATGTAGGATTATTTCAATGATGAGGACGATCAATCGAGGCATTTCAGGATTAAATATCAAAGAAGGCTGAGAGAGGAAGTGGCTGCTGAAGGGCATGGAGATCTCGGAGTATAGGTGGACCTACTGGACTTTGAGAAGAGAATGAATCCAGATGATTTTCTTGAATGGATGTAGACGGTTGAGAGGATCTTTGAATATAAGGTGTCCAATGACAGAAGAGTGAAGCTTGCCTCCATCATGCTGAAAAAGAATGTCTCCTTGTGGTGGGAGAACCTACTTAGGGAAAGAACGAGAGGATTGGACAAAATAACTACTCGAGAGAAAATGAATGAGATGCAACGACAATACCTGCCCCCACACGATATTTTCTTAAAGCTCCTCTATCTGCTGTAGAAGAAACTGTCAGTGGATGAGTATACAACAAAATTTATACAACTTAAATTGAAATGTGAACTGATGGAGACAGAGAAGAATACTATAGCAAGGTACTTGGGAGTCTTGTGGCCTACCATCAATATTATGGTTCAACTACAAACCTATTAGACACTAAGGAACTTGCAGATCTTAGCATTGAAGGGAGAGAGACAACAGAAGCAAAGCAGAGATCAGCCCACATTTAGATAGCCCCCTGCAACTAGAAGCATTAGCATAAAACTCGTTAGGAGGAGTTGGGATGACAGGTCTGAGGAATGACAATGCAAATCAGAGTGGGAAGAGGTCTGAGAAGAATTGCAAACCCAGTACAGTTCAGTTAGGAAATGCTTTGGATGTCATAGTTTTGGATACATTGCTTCCAATTGCCCAACTTTTCGAGTTTTCCTTCACCGATTATGGCATCGTGGAGGGATTGAGCGATGAAGAGGTAGTTGAATAATCGCGTGAGTATTTGCTCCAGGGAGATAAGGGTGAGATGCTAGTTGTGAGGAGGGTGTTGCATACAGAACCTCAGAAGGAGCACTTGTGGTTGAGGCATAGCATCTTTCGCACTAGGTGTATTGTGATGAGGAAGGTGTGCAGCCTCATTATCGACAATGGGAGTTGTGAGAATGTGGTCACCACTATTGTGGTAAAGAAGTTGGATTTGGCTACACATAAGCATTCACGGCCCTATTTTCTTATCTTGTTAAAGAGCGACAACGAGATATGAGTGGATCAGTAGTGCTCGGTAGATTTTTTCCATCGTAGATCAATTATAGAATCAGGTGTGGTGTGACATAATATCCATGGATGTCTGTCAAATTATGGTGAGAAGCATGGAAGTTTGATTGCAAGACTTATTATGATGGATTCAATAACACTTACTCGTTTGCGAAGGTGAAGCGCATCATTCTCTTGCCCATCAAGGATTATGGAGTGGATATGCATGTCCTGGAGAACCCTGTAATCCCACGCTCCGCCTTTTTGCAATCAGTACAGGAAGCCCCAATGGCGATGGCCTTAGTCACCTTTGAGGGGACTGAGGAGGAGATTGAGCCACCAAAGATGATTCAACCACTATTAGCCGAATTTTGGCATGTGATGATTGATAGTCTATCAGAGGGTCTACTACTTTAGGATATCCAGCAGGCTATAGATCTTATCCCTGGATCAGTGTTACAAAATAATCATGCCTTCAGACTGAGACTAGCGTAATACGAAGATTTGCAAAGGTAGGTGCAGGATCTCATTGCAAAAGGGTTGGTGAGAGAGAGTACTAGCTCATGTGTTGTTTCCTCTTTGATGGCGCCTAAGAATGATGGATCGTGAAGGATGTGCATTGATAGTTAAGCTATCAATAAGAGCACCATCAAATATAGGTTCCCTATATTGCGCCTGGATGACCTTTTAGACCAGTTGCATGGAACCAATATTTTTTTCGAGCTCGACCTACACAACGAATATCACCAAATATGGATGAGGTCAGGGGATGAGTGGAAGACGACCTTCAAGACTCGAGATGGGTTGTTCAAGTGGACATTCATGATCTTTGGGTTTTCAATGCACCTAGCACATTCATGAAGCTAATAAACTAGATGTTTTAGGCTTACATTGGAAGCTCTTGGTCTTTTTTTTTTTTTTTTGACATTCGTATAGTGGTTCAAGGGAGGAACACTTAAGAATTTGTGGTTGGTCATTGAGGTCTTACGAATGGAGAAGCTATATGCCAACCCAAGAAATGTCACTTCATGATAACATCAGTTTTTTTTAGGGTACATCATATTGGTTGTAGACATTCAGATGAATCCGGCGAAGATCGAAGTTCTCGTGAGTTGGACACTTTCGCGGTCTTTTACCAAGTTGAGGCAGTTTTTAGGGTTGCCGTCATTTTTACAGGTGATTCATCAGGAACTTTAGCATCATTACAGCTCTCCTGATAGAGCTTCTGAAGGGAGAAGTTCTAGTGGACAGTGGCAACTTAATCTTGTTTGACACTCTGAAGGAGAAGGTGACACAGGCCCCAATGTTAATTTTACTGTGCTTAAGCCACTTATTTGAGGTGGAGTGTGACACTTCTAATGTGGGATCAGGGCAATATTGAGTTAGGGAGGACACTATAGCCTTCTTCAGTGAGAAGTTGAATGATCCAGGAGAAGGTGTTCTACATATGAGAAAGAGTTCTATACTATTGTGACAGCTCAAAACCACTGGAGTGATTACCTGTTAACAAGTAAGTTTACTCTTTTCACGGACCACGAGGCTTTGAGGTTCTTTAACAGCCAGAGCAAGTTGAAGGGCAGACATGCTTTTTGGGTTGAATACTTGGTGTTGTTCCAACTCATACTCAAGCACAAAGCATGAAGTCATAATCAAATAGCAGATGCCTTAATTTGCAACCACTTGTTGATCACTTCCATGTAGGAACGAGTTGTGGGATTAGAGTTGGTGAAGGAGATGTATGAGATAGATGAGGATTTCAAGAGGATGTGGGAGCATTGTCAGGAAAGGCCTATAGGACAATATCATCGAATGGATGGCTATTTGTTTTGCCAAAATAGGTTGTGTATACAACAATATTTGTTGAGAGAGTCCATCATTCAAAAGAATGACAACACGGGACTAGTAGGTCACTTTGGCAGAGACAAGACACTTCTACTGGTGGATGATTTTTTTTATTATTATTATTTTTTTTTTTTGCCTAGACTAACGACAGACGTGGAGTTGCACGAATAACATAAAGTGTCACCTAGCCTAAATCGAAGGGCAAAATATAGGGTTATACACACCCGTACTAAAGGCTCTTTGGGTGGATGTTAGCATGGATTTCATTGTGGGTTTTCTGAGGATGTGATGGAACAAGGATTCAGTGATGATTGTGGTTAACAGGTTCCCGAAGATGACGCATTTTGTGCATTGTCATTAGACACTAGCATCACATATTGTTGATTTGTACTTCAGAGAGATTGAGGCTATATGGGATACTTTAAACCATTACTTCTGATAGGGACGTCAAGTTTATGAGTCACTTTTAGAAAACTTTGTGGGGGAAGTTTAGCACTAAGCTACAAGTCAGTTCGGCAACTCATCCGTAGACAGGTGGTCAACAAAGTAGTGAATAAAAGTCTGGGGAACATCCTGAGATGCTTTATAGTAAAGAACATCAAACAGTAGGATCTGATTCTAGCCTAAGTTGAATTGATCTACAATACATCCGTGAGTCAGCCTAAGGAATGTGCCCCCTTTCAAATTGTGGATGGGCACAATTCACTCACTCTCCTTAAACTAGTGCTAGTTCTTCCTCCGTAGGAGGTTATTGCGGATGTTGAGGCAATGCTACATGAGATTTAGAGGTTACACAAGGATGTTGGGAAAGAGGTCACCAAATAGAACTACAAATATCAGACACAAACTAAAAAAGTCAGGAAGAATGTGACCTTCCAAGAAAGAGATCTAGTGTGGGTCAAATTGAAGGAAAGAAGGATTTCCTCCAGGATTGTTCAGGAAACTCGAGCCCTGAGAAGGCTGGCCTTTCAAAATTCTCAAGAAGTTGAACGAAAACGCCTTTAGGATCAACTTGCTAGAGGATTACAACATTGTTTCTACCTTCAATGTGGCCGATTTGACTCCATATTACGAAGAAATAGAAACTTCAATGAATGAGTTTGAAGTTCTTCCAAACCTGGGAGACTGATGCAGACGCAAATCTCTAGACCAGGAGTGGGAACCTACAACAAGCTTGGACCGGTTTAAATGAGGAGAGGTGGGGTCTACCGACATTCTAGGTGTTGAAGTTGTCACCCATAAGGAATGTGCCACTCCTTAGTTATGTAATAGCATTTTTATTTTATTTTTTAGGTTAGAAGGTTATTTTTTGATATGTTGTATGTCGCGACAGCCATCGACAGCTCCAATTCTCCCTTTTAGAGCTGTCAAATGAGAGAAGGTGCTTCGACTGTAACTTATCCTGGGGCCTGCTCCCCTGCAACCCTTCCTCTCGTCTCCCCTTTCCTCTTCCAGCTTATCGTCCCTTTCCAATCCTACTACCTACTCTCAGCTGGGCCTGAGTCCAGATCTCCTGAATGCTATCTTACCACAACC
Source organism: Papilionanthe hookeriana x Papilionanthe teres (assembly GCA_022702705.1). Lineage (NCBI taxonomy): Eukaryota > Viridiplantae > Streptophyta > Magnoliopsida > Asparagales > Orchidaceae > Papilionanthe > Papilionanthe hookeriana x Papilionanthe teres. Next base: position 51,206,929 of record CM040428.1, on the reverse strand, counting down.
CTTCCCCCTACCTGCACCACACGATCAACTGTCCACTTCCTCCCCATCGGCCTAACCGTCGACCACCTATACCTCCCTCAACCTCCACCGCAAGCCTTTCCCACCACAAACAATTGTTCCCTAATCACCCCCCCTCTCTCTCTCCCCTCTCCCACCCCTAAGTTGGATTCAACGACGACAGATCCGCGAGTTAAAGTACAGGATGTACCCCCTTTCAAATTGTGCATGGGCACAGTCCACTCACTCTACTTGAGTAATATCAGTTCTTCCTACGTCAGAGGTTTGTGTGGATGTTGAGGCGATGGTATTTGAGATTCAAAGGTTACGCGAGGACGTTGGGAAAGAGATCACCATATAAAATGACAAGTACTAGGCACAAACTAATAAAACCAGACAGAATGTGACTTTTCAGTAAGGAGTTCTAGTATGTGTCGAATTGAAGGAAGAAAGTTTTCCTCCAGGATTATTCAAGAAACTCAAACCTAAAGAAGCTTGACCTTTCACAATCCTCGAGTAGTTGAATGAAAACGCATATAGGATCGACTTGCCATGGGATTACAATAATTTTGTACCTTCAACATGGTAGATTTGACTCCATATTATGAAGAACAATAAACTGGTGAGTGAGGTCGAAGTTCCCCACAACCCCGGCAGATTCATGGGCGGGAACCTTCAACAAGTTTGGACATGTTTAGATGAGGAGAGCTAGGGTCGACCGACCATCCTAACTGCTGAAGTTGCCGCCAATATGAAGTGTGGCAATCCCTAGTTACCTAATAGTATTTATATGTGGTTTTTATGTTTTAGGGTTAGTTTTTTATATGTTTTATGTCGGGACAACCGTCGATATCTCCACTCTCCCTTCTAGAGTTGTATCTGAAGGTGAGAAGGTGCTTTAGCTGTAACTCGTCCCAAGATGGTTTATACCTCTCATTCGCTGCTCCCCTGCTCACCTGCAACCCTTCCTCTTGTAGCTGCTTTCCTCTTCCATGTTATCGCCCCTTTCCAGTCCCTTTTCCGGCTACCAACCCTACATCTTGCTTTAAGTTGGGCCTGAGTTCAAACCTCTTGTCTGCTCTCTTACGGTAACCCCTCCCCGCCCACAACCCCCCAGCACACACACACATCCTATTGTTAGCCTACCGCTACCCTCTCGTCGACCAACACCTTTGTGATACTACTCTAGTTGGTGTTATTGTGTCTTTGTTGTTGTTATTTCCCCTTTTATTGCGGCGTTGTACTACCAGGTGGCTCTTTCCAGCAATGATATTGTTTGCCTTTTGTTCTTTGGGTTAACTCCAATATCAATGAGTTGTAGGAATAACAGTTGCGATGGAAAAGGCATGCAAGATGGGGGATCGTTGTTGGGATATAGGGATTTTCTTTTTTTTTTAATTATGTTATTATTTATATCATATAAACATGCATGCATACATGCGTACACACACGCAGATATGTTTGTTTGTGCGCACGCGTGTGTGCGTCTTTCTATATTTTTTTAGAGGCATTTACCTACATAGCACACTATTCTTATGTATTCACATATCTTACATCTAAACTTTCATATTTACCCACATAACACTCAAATCTTTAAGATCTTATCAATAATAGCATTATTATCAGTTTTTAAAAGTGAAGTTCACCTTTACAAGCTTAGATTTAAAACACCAAAATGCTATGTATATAAATATGAAAAGTTTAGGTGTGAGATATGTAAAGTCATAAAAATTATGCTATGTATGTAAATTTTTCTATTTTTTATCGTTCATGCATGTGTGATAACTATTTTAAACCTTGCACAACGGATGTATTTTTGATTGGCTTGTTTTTGTGTATTTTTGTTTCGCATGCAGATTGATCTTATTTTGGGTAATAAGTTCGATAATGTAGGGCTATTTTTTGGGTAATTTTGTTGTTTTGGACTCATTGATATGGTATTGTAACACTAAACTGGTTAAATTGGCTTTTTGCAAATTTTAACTCATTAGATTTATCTTTTGTGATGTAGAGTCCATTGCCCGTCATTTTGGGTATTTTTAACTGATTGAGATACATATGGAGGTCAATAATGCTAAACACTATTTTAATAAAAAATACAAAAGTACATCTAGTTAAATATGTATATCTGTTATATGTGGAATTTTATCCCCTAGTTATATCTGGACTCTATTCACAATCTTTTTGGAATAGCCTTATCCAAATAATACCGTCATACCATTGCTTCTTGGACTTCACATTGCTTCTCACACATTCTTAGATGAATATTTGTTTCATGTGGCATAACCACCTTTTTGTTCCTGCACTTTGCCATTTCTTAACCACCTCACGCTTCCCATCAGAGTCCTTGATTTTCAACCAACTTTAATAGCAACATTGTGTACAAGCTTTCATTTTGTTACTGATTTGGTGTTTCTGTGTCAGCCTTCTGTCTGTTATATCTGTGGAAATCTGAGAAGATTTAGCTCTTTTCATGTATACCTCTCTAATATGGGCTGAACACCACCTTCAAATCTTGGAGTACTCGTTCGTGATATCTTAGGAGACATTTGGTTTGGTTTATTCCCTTGCTATTTTTTGTTTTTCTATTTTTTATTCAGAATTATTTCATTTTCTAATAATGAGGGAGTGATTTCTCTATGTTTAATAAGTTTGTTAAGAAGGACAGAGGTAGACCTAGAAAGACTTGGGCATATTATATAAAAAATGATCTTAATTTATTTGAATTAAATGAAAATATGACACTCAATATTTGAGGTAAAGGCTTGTTATTGTTGTTGTTGTTAATTTCATTATGTATATGTACTCTATTTGTGGATAATCAAAGAAGTAATTTCCTCTCCCAAGTAATTATACATGGTAGCAGAGCCTTAGAACCTTACCCTAGCTGACGGACCTTCTTCCTGCAGCAAGAAACTCCTCATGTTGCAGTTCGAAAAACCCTTCCCTTCAGAGCCGGAAAACTTGGTATCAGCTTCCTCCTTCCACTCCTCTCGTACTGGTAGGGTTGTAAATGAGCCGAGCATGTGCAAGCTCAAGTTTGGTCTCAGCTCATGGTCAACTCGTTTGAAATTAACTTTGCTCAAAATTATCTTGTGTTTAAAATTGTTCGTGAACAATGTGTTCGTGTTCTGCTCGTTTAAATTATTTAGAAAAATTGTTGTAGGGTGTCAGAATCGAACCTGCACCATTTATACGCAATAAAATAGAAAAATTATTGTAGGGTGTCAGAATCGAACCTGCACCATTTATACACAATAAAAGATAGAACCAAATGACTAAATCAGTTGTGTTGATTTAACTCTATATATATATATATATATATATATATATATATATATATATATATATATATATATATATATATATATTATGTATAATTTCTTTATTTTGAGCTAAAGAGAGCTGAATACGATCTAACAAAGAGTTCGTGTTCGGCTCATTTATAATTCGAGCTTATAATATTTGTTCGCATTATGCTCGCTTACTTGACAAATGATTTAAAAACGAGCTACTTAATGAGTCGAGAACAAAAATTTTTTTTTATGGCCCTGCCTATCGAGAAAGCGGCGACGGGATTGAAGTGTGCAGAGATCTGAAAATCTTACTTTTTCCAGCTTCTCAGTAACCTGCAGCCGAATCTACCGCAGCAGCAGTCAATCTCCTGCAGTTCTTTGCAGCAACTTCAGCCGAACTCTCTTTTCTAGAGCCAGAATTATTCTTTATGCCAGTCAGATCCTTTTGGCAAAAGGATCCTTCTCAGCCGGAACTTACTTTTGTTGTCAACCAAGGTTGTGAATCCTTCATGCAGCTAGATCCTTCTTACAGTCAACCCTTCCCAGCTATATCTCCTACCTATTGAATCTCCTCCCTGTAAAAGCCAATCCAATGCCACAGCTGAGTGATGCTTAAACCTTGGATTTGCTTAAACCTTGGATTTGCTTATTCCTCTTCATGCAGCTAGATCCTTCTTACAGTCAACCCTTGAATTTGCTTATTCCTCTTACTGTTAATCATGCATTTTATAAATTTGTATGATAGATGCTTATATTTTTTGATGATCTGTACCTTAATCTGCTGCTCATATGATGATTGCCAACTTCCTTTCTTAATTATTTTTCTGCTGCTCTATTCCAAAATTGTTAGCTTCAATTCTGGACGCTTTTCTATCTTTTACAACTACTTTCATTGTCTCATTTGCTTTTTATTTACTTGTTTTATCCACACTACAGAACAGATGTGCAGTTCCCAGCATACCCGCTTGAGGAGAGCAGCCCACCCCAAGCAAATGATTTGCATATTGGCATCAGCCGCCTACCCAATGTGGCGCAAAATACTCCAAGCCGTTTTAGTCAGCAATCGGTTAATCGGCATAGTAATCATATGCAATCAATGCCAGTGCATGGTTTGAGGATGCATCAGAAAAGTCAAGCTTCACGATCCAATTATGCCATGGTTGATTCACATGTTGGGACAAATAATATATTCAATAATAGCATGCAATGGGGTAATTTTTACGACCATATGATTTCATATTATTTTGTAGATTGATTTAATGAAAACTTAAGCATTTTTTATTTTTTTTATTTTTTTATTGTTTGCATTGTCTATTGTTCTGAAGGAGCTAAGGATTTTAAATATTTTTAGTGTATTACATTTGGAATATATGGATTTTAAATTATTGGTTATTCGGTATGAAAACACATCTAAAGTATTTCTTAAAGAATTTAGAATCATTTAATAGCTTTTTTTCTTGGTGAATCAATTCACCTGAATTGAGTGAATTTCAAATTTTGTGCTTGTTCATCTTATATAGTTCTCAGTTAACAGTCCACCCGAATGACTCATCTTCCTCGATTCTCATGTGAGCTCCCACAGACTCACTCTTTATAACATAAGCGAACTTGAACATTTATTAAAAAAAAAAAAATGAATGTTATAAGAAAGCACATATGAATAAATAGAGATGTCTCATATGACTTAGGTGGGTTAATATTTCATGTAAAGGTATCTACAAAAATATTGACTTATTTTACTTAGCACAAATACACAATGCAAACTTCGTTGATTAGGTTTATGCGTGGAGAACTCGAATTTAAGCTTACCACCTTCCAATTAATCCAAGGGTCCTGGTGAGATGCCACTAGTGGGCCTCTTTACCCATAATGCAAGATTGTAAGACTCAAATTCAAATGTCATCCTAGAAGCAAGGCAACAACAGCGTGTGTCTTTGTTAGACCAACACCTACAACACCATTCACCTCGTGCTCCATTAAGTTGACATCGAGCTTGTCAAAATAGTTTGAAGACTTATGTTAAGCGTAAGAAAATTTAATCATTGGTTAGTTATTATTACGGGGTATAAATAGGGGCTTAATATGTTAGGATTAAGTCATGTATGTGATTGTTGTCTTGAATGTTGGTTTGGAGTTTGGGAGAGATCGCCTACCTCTCAAATTATATATGCCTATTTTTTATGTATTTGTGTTGTGTTGTTTTGTGTTGATGAAGTAAAATATTTTATTGTCCTAATCTCTATTGAAGCTATTCTCGTTGATCAAATTAGTAACAAAGCATTCAAAATTTTTGTGAAGCCAACATCGAAATCGCGGGATACAGGAGTTTTGTGTCGCCTTCATGATTGAAATCTTGCTATCGGGATCGCATCGTACAGTAGTTTTACGTCACTCCATGTTGTGTGCAGGAGTTCTTCATCGTGCCTTTGTGACCGAATCTCTCGATCAAAGTTCGTGGTGTGCAGGAGTTCCGTGTCGTACCTTCGTGATTGAATCTCGCGATACAATAACGATTCGAGCTAGCTAGGAAGCCAACGACAGAATCACAACATACAGTATCCATCCTTCGTGACTGAACTTCGCGATACAATCGAGATTTGAGCTAGCTAGGAAGCCAACGACGGGATCACAACGGCATATAGGAGTTACGTCTTCATGATTGAAAACCATCTTATGAGTCATGAAGACCTAGAGAGTAGGCCAGTGGGGCACCTAAGCGCCCTATATAATACTCCAAGACCCGAGCGTGTGGAAAGGCAACATCTAGGAGGGGCGCAAAGACACATTTTCAGCTTTTTGGAAACTCAACGCACGGGACAGGCTATCCAATGCTGGAAACAGTTCGGAGCAGTTTAGGCATTCAAGTTCTAGATGCAAAATATGGAGACCTCTCTCGACAAAGGGAGAACAAAACTAGCAGTACGTGTGAGTTATGTGGATGGATTTCAGTGATATCTTGTGTGAAGGAGAGAATTGAGCGTTCTTGTGTTATAGGGGATTGGAGAGACTTAAGTATGAGATAATATATATATTTCTCCTCATTTCATAGTGAATTTTTTGGTTTTGTGTGGCTCTGGTTTTTTCTCGTCATGTTTTTCCACGTTAAATCTATATTCCATTTTATTTGCTTCTGGTTTGTGCGCTTGTTTTTAAACGTTAGTTTGGGATCTCTTGAAATGGTATTTTTTTCAAAATTTTGGGGGAATGAATATTCTTTAACAAGTGGTATCAGAGCACGAGTTTTTCTGAATATCTTTGATTCGAGTGGGAGCAATGGCCGACAAAGCAGGGTGGAAGGTGGAGAAGCCCTATAGTTTGAACTTTGTATTCTGAAAAATACAATTTGAAGATATATTGTATCAAAAGAAGCTGTATTTGTCACTGGAAGAAATCACTAAGCCTGAATCGCTGACCGGAAGAATGGGATGTTCTTGATGAACAACTCTAGGGTTGATCCATCTTTCACTTTTCTCATTTGGTACTTTTCAACACTCTTAATGAAAAAATTATGATGGATCTCATGGCTGCATTAAAAGGATGTATGAGAAGCTCTCAGTTTCAAATAAAATTTTTCTGATGAAGAGATTTTTTAATATGAAGATGGTGGAAGTATTTCTGTGGCTGAATATTTGAATAATTTCAACACTGACAAGCCAGTTGTGTTCTGTAAGTATCAAGTTCACTGACGAGCTCAAGACACTGTTAATCCTATCTTCATTGTCTAATAGTTGTGATAGAGTAGTCACGGTGATAAGCAACTCTTCATGTAATATGAAACTAAACTTTGAGGACGTTGTGGGGTTAGTGTTGAATGAAAAAGTTCGTAAGAAGGTGAGTGATGAAACTTCAAATTCTTCGTTGAATGTTGAAAATAAAGGAAGAAATCGGGAAGAAATATTGCTTTAAGGGACTGGTGGTGGATTAGATAAAAATCTCTCTACCAATTTCTTCATCGGTGAAATCTAATGTGACTTCCTAGTTATATTCCTAGATAGTACTGAATGTTGAATAGTAGATTCAGATGTCTCTTTTCATGCTTGCCCTAACAAATAGATGTTTAAAAATTATACTCAATGTGATCTTAGGATTTGTATTTAGGATATAACAAAGTTTGCAATATTGTAGAAAAGGGTGATGTTAATATCATGTTGTCAAATAAATCAGTCTAGTAGGTCGGTGAAGTTAGACGAGTTTCATATTTAAAGAATAATTTGATCTCAATGAGCTAGCTTGCAAGGTTAGAATACGTGATTTCTTTCTCATGTGATTTATGGAAGGTGGCCAGCAGGGCAATGGTGATGGCTCGGAACAAGATTGAAGGGATTATTTACCTAAACAATCAGATGGTTTAATCTATTGTATGTCGCTGGAATGAAGAATTGATGTAGGTATTTGGCACTAGATTGTGAAATTGGCTCGATGGTCGTGAATCACTTGAAAATTGGATCGAATTTTAGCTCGGATCAAACTATTTGAGTCGAGTCATGAGCCAAATTAAAAGATCAAATTTATTTCGATCTGATTTCGATCCGTCCTCGGCTTAGATCGGGATCAAATCAGGATCAAAATAAAATCTTATGTATTTATATATATAACACGTAAATTTTTAGTCTTACATGCATAATGCATTGTCAGCTCAGTTGGTGAGGTCTTTTTTGCTTGAGTGGAGTGGTTGGGGTTCAAATCCCCTTTTTTCACAGTTTTCTGGTGGCCTGGCCGTGCAGGCCAAGGCGGGTTCAAGCCGGACCGATTTGACTCATGATTCAAAAATGTCATTCGAGCCGACATGTTTACAATTTGTGTCGGCCTGAAATCGGATCGATCCACATTGGATCTGATTGAAATTTACTAGATTGATCCACGATCTGATTTCAATCTGTTCAAAAATATTTCGATTCAATTTTGTGTCGGCCCTGGATCGGCTAGAAATCGGATCACTTACACCATCTATTTGACACCACAAGCTTAGCCATATGAGTAAGAAAGGCATGAAGCTTCTATGTTCTAAAGTGCAATGTTTAAAATCTATAGATTTTTGTGAAGATTGTGTCTACCAAAAGAATGTTACTTTCTTCGAAACGTAGGTCAAAGTTGAAGCCCAAAAAATTTGAGTTAGTGCATACTAATGTATGGGGTCTCACTCCAGTTCAGTCTATTGGAGCTTCTCACTATTTTATCACTTTCATTGGTGATCATTCCAGAAAAGTATAGGTATATTTTTTAAAGTATAAATATGATGAATTTGATATATTTAAGAAGTGAAATATGACGAGTATTGTGATTAGAGATTTAGGAGTTATCATGTTTCAAAAAGAATCAGGCTTGAGTTCACTGTTCCAAGGACACCACAGCAAAATGGTGTGGTTGAGGGCATGAATAGAACCATCACAGAGTGTGCTAGAAGTATGAGGTTGTATGTAGGCTTGCCAAAATGGTTCTGGGAGTAGTAACATTGCAATTTATTTGATCAATTGTAATTCGTTATACCTTTGAATAAAGGCTTACCTGAATAAGTCTAGAGTGACAATGAGGTTAATCTATCTTTACTGAGAATATGCAGGTGTTCAACATATATTCATGTTGATATAGGATCTAGATGTAAGCTTGATTCGAAATCTATCAAGTGCACTTTCATTGGGTATCACTCGGATTAATTTTGACATAAATTTTGAGATTACCAAAATCAGAAGTTCATCTGGAACGAAGATTTAACTTTTAATGAAATAGAAATGTATAAGGATATGAACAAATTAAGGATTGTCGATCAGTTACTGTTGAAGAGTCCTTCAAATATATTGATATAAAAGATACTGATGATCAGGAGGATGGAAAAAATAGAGATGTTCGATTTGATAAAGCACAGGAACGTTGTCAATTACCTTCTACTTAAGTCAGGAGATCCAGTAGAGTCACTCGATCGATATATAACTATTATTCTTATTTGCACTAACTTTTGTTAACTAATAGCGGTGAATCATGGTGCTATGAAGTGACTAGTCAAGTTAAAGACTAAGGAGAGAGTTTGTCATCGATTACTAGATACAGTTACTGAGGTCAAATCAGACTTAGGATTTGGCAAAATTATCATATGGGCAAAAAGACAATTCACAAGTGGATTTATAGATTGAAAGAAGAGTCAAATGATAACAAATGTTACAAGCAAAACTTGTAGTGAATAGGTTTCAACAGAAAGAATGAGTGGACTACTCATATATATTTTCCCTTGTATAAAAGATAACTTTAAGTTGTGATGAGTTTAATAGCAGAGGGAGATCTATATCTGGAGCAAATGAATGTAATGACAATCTTTTTACATTGTGATTAGAAAAGGAATTTTATGTGGGGCAACCATAGGGATATCAAGTTCCAGGTAAAGTAGACATTTTTTGCAAACTGAAGAAGAGCATCTATGATTTGAAGCAGGTCCTAATCCATTGGTATAGGAGGTTTGATAGGTTCATATCAGATGGTAGGTACATAAAGTATCAAACAGTCTACTGTTGCTTAATCAAACATTTTGGTAATTGTTATATCATGCCTCTATTGTATATGGATGACGTGATTACAGGAACACTGAACGGATCAGGAATTTGAACGAGCAATGATTAAGGAAGTATAAGATGAAAGATTTAGGTCCAACCAAGAAGATCCTCGGTATTAGAATCAGCAAAAATAGTAGTGCGGGTACTTTGAAGTTATATTGGGCAGAATATATTGAGAATGTCCTATAAATATTCATTATGAGTGAGGCAAAGCCAATTTGCAAGCTATCTAAGAATGCCTATATTTGAAGCAAAGCAAGCAAAGATGAAAAGAATCCCTTTTATTTCAGTTATTTAAAGTTTGTTGCATGTGATAATATGTACGATACCAGATATTACACTTACATTGAGAGTGGTCAGTATGTATATGTATAATTCAGGAAAGCATCATTAGGAGGCGATGAAGTGGATTCTTAAATACTTTAGAGAAACAGTCAACAAGGCACTTTGTTTCGAAGGCTTTGGAATTAATCTACTGAGGTATGTAGATTTAGATCTAGCAGGGGATAATGATGATAGAAAAAGTATAACTGGGTATATCTTCATTTTGGGGAACATAGCAGTGAGTTGGTTTCCAAGTTGCAGAAGATTGGTGTAATTTTAACCACAGAGTCGTATACATTGTTATATTTAAAGCTACGAAGGAAATGTTTTGGTTGTAGAACTTTATGTCAATCTAGGCAAGGAGCAAGAGGTTGGAAAGTTTTATAGTGAAACTATAAGCGATATTCATATAGCTAAGAAAAATGTTTTTTATGTTAGGACGAAAAACATTCAGATGAGGTATCACTTTATTCTTTTTCTCCAAGAATATGGTCAATTATCTTTAGATAAGATACATACCGTAGAAAATTTTGCAGATTAACTAAAGTGTTGCAATTGAAAAACTAAAGTTCTAGCTCTTTTTCAGTTGGAGTTCAGAAGGTTGAGACTAAGGAGATGAGCCACACTACAGTACACGACTATGAAGATAATGCGGATTTTGAGGAGAAGGTTTGGGCGCAAATCAGTCTCCAAGTGGTAGATTGTTATGAATGGAGCCTGATTGGCAAGGAGAAGGGACCAGCAGGAACCAGTGCCCCGGGAAACACCTAGCGCCTGATACCAGGTGCCCTAACACCATGGATGGCGGACCAGAGCTAGTGGGGGTGCCTAGGAGCCCAACCAACTACTCTAAGCTCCGAGTGCGTGGAAAGCAGCGCCCAAGAGAAGCGCAGTGGCGCCCAGGAGCACATTTTCAACATTCCGGAAATAGAGCGTTGGGAAATTTGGAGCTTGAAACTGGCAATCTAGCGCAAGAAATAGTTCGAGCGATCAAGCATTTAAGATCTCGATGCTGAATTTGGAGAACTCTCTATGCACCGGGTGAATAGAACGAGAAGTGCGTGAAGAATACGAAGCTGAGTTATGCCGGTTTATTTCAATAATATCTCTTGTGTGAAATATAGAACGGTTCATGAGTTCCATGGAAGTAGAGAGATTTGAATGTGTTGTAATTTCTATATTTCTTCTCATTTTATAGTGAATTTCTTGGTATAGTGCTACTCCTTGATTTTTTCTCATTTTCTAGTTTTTTTCACTTTAAATCTGTGTTCTATTTTATTAGTTTTTTTGCTTGTGTGCTTCTGTTTAATTGTTTGATTTGGATACCTTGAATCAGTGTTTTTTTTTTAGATTTAAGGAAGTGAATATCCTCCCATCATCTCATCCATGGAGGGGAGATTCGTAGCCTTGGAGAAAATGATAAAGAAGATTGAGGTGGTTCGCACAAACTTGTCACTGTCTTGCAACATGATTGAGCGACAGCGACTAGAGTAAGCACAGGCCACAACAATCAAAAGGATTCATGCATCGGAGTTGTGTCGCAGCCTTAGGCAAACCTGAAGTTGTAGAATTGAGCAAAGTAGTCAAGAGAGGACTCGGGCAACAACACTTGGAAGGAATGGCATGACATCGGGATGGTTGGAACGAGCGACAAGACTTGTAAGAAATAGTGCGACATTCGGATGGCTAAAACGAGCTAACAATAGGTAGAACGAAATAGAATGCGATTTGGTGTTAGAGAAGGTCGATTTGAAGGATTTATGCTTGGAATAGGGAACCATTGTGGGTGTAACCCAAGCAAAAGGCTGCAACCAACAGCGCAAGTGTTTTGGTTGAAGTAATACTCGAGGTGGATAGTGATGCAGGAGCATACGGGGACAGGAGAGCTGGTTATTGGTTGAGTTAGACTTATGGAAGAAGGAAAATCAATATGGGTCAAGGAAGAGAACCCAACCCCCACTTCATAGGTGGTACGAACTTTGGTCGAGAAAATTGGAGAGGAAACTCACGCATAAGTAAGCTAAAAATGTTGATCTGTTAAGGAGAGGATGCCTATGGTTAGATTTACCACGTAGAGAGATGCTTTGTTGTTAATGAGCTGATGGAGAAAGACAAATTGATGGCGACGGCCCTGTATTTGGAGGGGAGGGCTCAGCATTGTATCAATGAAGAGAATAACATCAACCAATCAAAATATGGGAAGAATTTTAAGGCTGATCGTTGGAGTGTTTCAAAACCATGAGGGAAGGTGATTTACACGAGTAGTTTTTAGCATTGATCTAGGAAGGGTCCATCATGGATTTTAGGTAGAAATTAAGGTGCTATAAGGCCATTCCTTGGAAGACCGCATTGACAATTTGAGCAAGGTGTTGACGGTACTCGAGGTGTCGGTGAATCTATCTGAAGTGGTGAATATGTTGGATTGACCACTAGCTAAGACATTGAAGGGGTTTAGAAGTGTTATGAGACATACAAGATACTATCGGAAGTTTGTAAAGGGTTGTATTTTGATTGAGTGGTTGTTGATAGAGCAATTGAAGATGGATAACTTTCAGTCGAGAGAACTTGCTACCCAGGCTTATGAGAAGTTAAAGAAGGTCATGAGGAGTGCACCAGTGTTGATGGTTCTTGATTTCAGCCAACCATTCATTATAGAGATGGATACCTTGGGCTATGGGTTAAGCTTTAGTCTTCACGTAGTGTCAACAGTTCAGTTTATTTCAATTAAATGCTCCGAGCGAGAGTAATGTTAGATCATTACCTACTGCACCTTTCGCCTTATGCCCCATTAAGTCGTTGTCGAGCTCGCTAGAATAGTTTGAAGACTTATGTTCGGCGTAAGATTAAAAAGGCAATGTATTCATTTTTTAGTTATTATTGTGGAAAATATGGCTTAATATCTTGAGGGTTAGATTATGTTTGTGATTGTTATTTTGAATCTAGGGCTAGAGTTTAGGTGAGATCACATACCTCTAGAATTGTAGGTGTTTATATTTTAGTATTTTAGTTATATTATGTTGTGTTGAGAAAGTAAAATATTTTATTTGTCCTAATCTCTGTGGAAACTCATCTCCTTCCTATCAGTCTTCAAATGGATGAGTGCCCCAGTTCATATTTAGGTCAATTCTCATGCTGCGTAGCTCACTAGAACCATTAAAACAAACATACAAGAGGCAATACATGGTTAATATTTATGTCTCTAGGTTTTCTTTTATTTTTTTTATTTGTGCTTTTGAGATTGATAATTATTAATTTAAAATTTTGCATCATGTACTAGGTCAATGTTCTACAAATTTTTTAGATTTTTCTTTTTCTCAAATGTTGATCATTCAACTTTCTACTTATGATGTATAGAGTATTATACTATATTATCAACAAATGACACATTACAATTTATCATAATGTGAATATTATTTATAAGCATATTTATGATCAATGTAAAAATTTATAGAATTAGGGTCTGAATAGAGTTGTTCTTCGTCTGCATTACCCGGGAAGGCTGATATGGGGAAAGTTCATTGTAGCAGCAGAATTGTGTGAGAATAGTTGTGGGGCATTATTTCTATAAAATTGATAATTCTAACCGTTTAGTAAATTTGTTTGTAACAAAATTGTGACACCCATATATTTGATACTACAAAAGAAGAAATTCAATTTAAAACAGTAAAAAAATTCAAATACACAACTTGAATTTGCTAATATTAAATACACATACACAAATTCAGATTCACATATGAGACAAATCATGATTGAATAGTGAGCACCAAGTGTGCAAGAAAAAAGACAAGAAATATTAAAATTACATTTATTAAAATGATTAAATTGTTTCTAGCATGCAGGCTGTGTATGTCTCATGCCACAACATCTTCCAGTGACACTGTCCAATCCTGATCACCGCCTATAGTGGAACCTAACAGACTGTTCGCTTGAAAGAAGTCACTTCTCAGCCATGCTCCTGGAGCGCTGCGAACGATCTCGTAACTGAGCGACGTGACATCGTAGGGTTGTCTCGTCTGTGAAGCGATCGTCGATCGTCTCGAAATTCTCGAGCTCATCTTTCTTGATTCCTATAAAATACAAATCATTAGTGGTGACAGGAATTGAATTTGCGAAAAAGTAATTGAAAAAACAAATTTTGAAATAACGTAAAATTTTCAAACCAACACTATAAAAGGTAAAATACAGGTGGCTCTCAATAAAATAAATATAGATCTGAATTCTCCATACCAAACATTAATGCTATAAATATTTTTTTAAAAGGAAAATAATTACACATAGTGTTGAATAATTTATAAAAATAAATCCAATCACCCTCTTGCTAATACATTAGTAATATGTTCCCTCTGCTCTGTCGTTTCGTAGATAATGGAAGCATCATTCTCCACTCATGGCAGTGAATGCTCGAGATGGTACTCATATGCTTCGAAGGGTACAAGCCCCCGATCCTCATCGACTCTACGAAAGTCAGTGTCATTGCAGGAATTATGTCGTCGAGTATAATTATTTAGTTTCATCATGATAATGATAATCTGGACATGTTTGGTAAAGGGGTAAGATAGCATGTCGCGGAGTAAAACACATTTCTTCTTTCAAACACCAAAATTACTCTCGATAACACTCAGTAAGGAAGAATGTCGCTTATTGAACATCTCCTTCCTGTCACGTGTAATGTTGCTGGCGTGCTCGAAATCAGGTATATGATATCTCGTATTCGGAAAGGGTTTGAGATATCCTCGCTGCAGCGGATAGCCAACATCCACCAAATAATATTTTTTTGTGATTTTTTGCACCTATAGTATCAAGCATAACGTTAATAACTAGAGTATTTGAGGCTGAAGCATACTTGGAGGGTGTGGGAAGTCGTATTCAGTTGTCGCCTTGAAAATTCTCCTGTCATGCGCACTACTCTTCTAACCGGGCATAACGAAAGTAAAAGACATGTCAAAATCATAAATGACCATTGACTTTTTGCATTGATGACCCGCAGCGTCCGATTAATGCAACATCTTCACTATTTAGAACCCCTTCATCAATGTGGGTTCCATCAATTGTTCTGATACAATTTTATGCAAATAAGGAGTTTAAATATAAGGCACACATATTTAAATTTGAATGCCTTAAATTTGAAAAGTTACCTTTAAGAACGGTGTGTTGTGTGCATCATGTAGAATCTTCGAAGGCGCCAGTTCAAAGTTAGAATCTGTTGGTTTGATAACTTGCATAGAAAGGCTGGCAGGTGCATTCAAATCGACTGAAAAGTATCTACTTATCATCTCAGATGAGTGTTGGAATCGTTCCATCGCACCTCGCATTGACTCTTTCTGCACTAATATGTACAAGGTCATTGCTAATACCTCACGTGTAGTCATCCTCAATGACTCATGAAGTCCGTGATGTCCGTAAGTTCTGCCAAAAGATCCGTAAATATGTCCTTGGTCATCCTGAATATGTTGATGAATCTAACTTGGTGTTCGACAAGCAATTCTCCAACCCATTTTTTCCCAATAAACGATGATGTCAAACATGGAGACCGGTCGACATATGTCTTGTAATATTCGTTGATTAAATAGATTGTTGCATTTCTCCTTCTCTGCCTATCTTCGTTTGAATTCATGTATTAGCTGAGACAAAACAAAAGTAATAAATTATGAACAAATCATAACCCAAATAATAGTGATATATGAGCGGTGATGGTTTATAAATAATCGGCCTATATGAATATTATTGAGAAAAGTTCTAAGCAGGTGAAATAATCAAATAACAATACAAGGAAACAAAGAAATACAAGTGTCCCAAACAATAGAAAATAGATCAAATAAAAAAATGGCTTCAAATGCCCCGCTCATAAAATCGACGCAGATACGCCACCCTCTTCTTTTTTGGAATCGTAATAAAAAAATCTCTGTGGGTGGGATTTCAAATAGTTCAAGTGCAAATAGGTACAATGGCCAATCCTCAGCAATTTCCTTATCCACATCCAAAATTTGCACGACTTGTTGAATGGAAGTAGTCGGTGTTGAACACGTGTCAGGGATATAAGAAGCTACCAATTGTGAAATATGGGTTATGAGGTAAGCTGCTCCACCTTTCTTTTTACTTCCAACCCGAGCTTGCTTGTTACGGCAGGTGGACTGGACTTTCGAGCTGGGGAGTTTGGTCGAGTCAGCCAACAGATCGACCGCCAAGTTCTCATGGGTGGCAATAAAACCCGTTTGACTGGACGCGCATGCATATTTGCTTGTAGCGACGACACCACCACACATCTTGTCGAACTTCTCCAAATCAGGGTCAAGACCATAAAGCTTAAACTTCTTCGCAGCTGGCTCCACCTACAAAAGACAGATCATACAATTCAATGTGTACATAAAATTAAAATAAACAAATTAGAGCACATGAAAAAATCTCCCCGCAAGTCTTTCTGTTCACCACTCCGTCGAAGCATCAATAGTTCACTTCACCGGATCGCACCCCAAGCCCGTTGATTCGCGTTTGAGTTCCTTCCAAAGTTTCTAATCCTTTTTGAGTTGATCCCATTTGTTCTTCAGCTACATCTTGTCATACACTCGGCATGTACTCTCCTTGAATTTCTTGATTATGTTCTGTCACTATTGTTGAAATATGTCGTGGGTCTATTTCCCAACTCAATTTCAATGAAGCAAAGGTCACCAAAGATTATTTTTGTTTCTTTATCCCCTAATGCGGGTGTTGCAGCCTCTTTGACCTATGCCATTTTACTACTATGATAGCCAAAAAACAAACTGACATGAGTAAAAGCATTCAAAAGGAAAACAACGTTATATTTATCTGCCTCATTTCAATCTGACTGTCACTGTGTGTGTGTGAGAGAAAAATATTTCTTTTATCAGCACATTGCCCCATGTGATATCACGAGTAAATTTCAATGGCTTTGAATGGAATTACATTGTCTCATTCTTTCTTCTTGTATTCATCATTTCAAATCGTGTGTGTGTGAAAGAAATACAATTCTCTTCTCACTAGTAAATTTCAATGGTTGGGAATGGTATTATTCATTTTTGCTACAAGCTGTGAGGCCAAAAGAAAAGAAAAATAATGCTCACATCACTATCTCATTCTTTCTACTAGCCTGCCTCATTTCACAGTGTGTATGTGTGCGAAATATACTTCTCTTATCATTAGAATGCCCCAGACGATACCACCAGTAAATTTCTGTTGCATGAAATGATATTATGAATATTTGCTACTAGCTATGAGGCCACTAGTATATTTCAATGGCTCGGAATGAAAAATACATCTTTGCAACTTGTTGCGATGCCCAATAAAAAGGATAAATATTGCTCACATAATTGTCTCATTCTTTATTCTTTTATGACTTATTTTACAGTGTGTGTGTTAGAGAAATATATTTCTCTTCTCATCAGAACGTCACAGGTGGTACTAATACTTCATTTCAATGCTGAAAATGAAAAAATACATCTTTGCAACTAGCTGTGTTGCCAAAAAAAAAATTGCTTACATAACTCTCACATTCTTTTTTATTCTATGACTCGTTTCATAGTGTGTGTGTGCGAGAAATATTATTCTCTTCTCATCAGAATGCCACACGTGATATCAGTAGTTCATTTCAATGACTGGGAATGAAAAAATACATCTTTGCAGCTAGCTTTGATGCCAACAAAAAAGGAACATTGCTCACATAACTGTCTCATTCTTTCTTCTTTTATGACTCATTTCAGTGCGTGTGAGATAAATATACTTCTCTTCTCATCAGAATGCCACAGGCGGTGGCAGTAATTCATTTCAATGGCTGTGAATGGAAAAATACATCTCTGCAACTAGTTGTGATGAAAAAAAAAAGAAGCATTGCTCACATAACTGTCTCATTCTTTCTTCTTCTATGACTCATTTCACAGTGTGTGTGTGTGTGTGACAAATATACTTCTCCTCTCAACAGAATATGACAGGCGATACCATTAGTTCATTTCAATTGTTAGAATGAAAAATTAAATCTTTGCAACTAGTTGTGATGCCAAAAATAAAAAATAAAAACATTGCTCACAAAACTGTCTCATTCTTTCTTCTTCTATGAGTCATTTCACGGTGTGTGTTCGTGAGAGAAATATGCTTATCTTCTCATCAAAATGGCACAGATGGTAGCCCTAGTTCATTTCAAGGGATGGAAATGAAAAAATACATCTATGCAACTAGTTGTGATATAAAAAAAAAGAGTGAAATGTTGCTCACATAACTGTCACACTTTTTCTTTTATAACTCATTTGACAGTGTGTGTGTGAGACAAAGATGTATTGCATCAGTGTCTCATTCTCTCTACATTTCTGCCTCATTTCACAGAGTGTGTGCGAGAAATCTATTTTTCTTCTCATCAAAATGTCACAGGTGATGTTACTAGTAAATTTTAGTGGCTTCGAACCAAATTAGACATGTTTGCTAATAGTTGGAGCCAAAAAAACAAGAAAAACGTGGCTCACATCAATATCTCATTCTTTATACTTCTCAGTCTCATTTTGCAGTGTGTGGAAATATACTTCTTTCATCACCATAATGTCTTGGATGATACACTAGTAAATTTCGGTGGCATATAATGGAATTATATATATTTGCTACTAGCAGTGAGGCGAAAAACAAAATCAGGGAAAGATCCGCCACGCCAAAACCATCACCATATAGAAGCTCCATACCAAAAAAAAATATAGTCGAATCTACAAAATGCAGAGTAACGAGAAACGATAATGTCTCAAAAAATATAGGGAGGGGATACCGCAATAATGTGGCCTCCGGCATGTTGGTTAGGGCTGAGGAAAAAACTCCATGGGAAATAGAAAGAGCAAAAAATAGGAATGCAAGTAGAGGGGTTGATCCCGCGGTTGGCATTTCGCTGCGCAGCACTACCGCCGCAATTGGAAAGCTGCCCAAACAAAGAAATCTCGCGACAGGGTGCTGCGATGCTCTAAAAAAGCAGCCCCAAACAGGGCCTTAATATTGATACTTAATATAATTTTATTGTGATTATAAACTCTTTAGTCACTCGACAACTACCTAATACTTTCTTTAACATCCTCGTACACAAACACAATTCTTATATATTTGATCTTATTATTTTTAGGACCAATAATCACATTTATATATGAAATTTTCTTTGTTTTTGTTTTTGTTTTCTTAGAGACCCAAAGATCCTTTCCTTGCGGTGGCAAGGGGTAAATACCATCAGGACACGAGTGATTTTTATGGAAGGTCTTTCGTCGCTGTTTATAACTTTTCTGTCAACCATCTTAACATAAAGTATGTTCATAATAGATTTATTCGGCATAAAATGAAAATATTTTTAATATCTATATGATATTTTGATCCCTATATTTCATCCTTTTATCATTTAATTATATTTATTATTATTGTTTTTGCTTTAGCGGTTGGCTTAATTCTCCGTTCACACAATTTTTTTGTTTGTCAGATATGATATCAAAATGGTTCTTCTATAATTAAGAATCAGCCTTGGAAGCGGCCTTATTGCATGTCATAATATGATTTTTCACATAAATAGGTAAAGCTGTTTCTTACATGTGAGATCATGTTACTTTTGTAGGGCAAAGAGCTGGGCATCCGCTTATAACTTTCCAGCCATCTCCGCATGGAAGGAAGGGAGGAAGTATTTCATAGTGCAGTAGGATTTTCTTTTTTTTATTATTATTATTTAATGTTACGTTCTTTAAGAATATGAGATTCATGGCTGGCAGTGAAAAATGTGTACCGCAAAATCCCATTGCTTATAGTTTCTCTGGCAGTTCCAATTATGTTTGATAAAAACATTGCTGATTGGTGATCATGCATCGTTCCTTTTTTTTTAAGTTTTCTATAGCCCAGAAGATGTCAGCATCTGTTCAGTCTCCACATAATTTAACTGCATATATGTTTTTTTTTATTCAACTTTTCTCCCAGTAATATGATCTGAGTCCAAGATTTGCCTCAGAATGTTGAAATGCAGATTAGGTACCCTTCTGAGTAATCGCTAATGTTGTGGCTGTTCTTCTTCGCTGTCAGAAAAACTGTTATGCTCGGTTAAGCTTTTGGATACCGTATTGTAAAGAGTGCACCCTTTTATTTTGTTTTGACTGTTGGGGCTTTGGATGCCGTATTGTAAAGATCTGCATCTTCTTATATATCGTCTTCACTGTGCGTACCCACTATGAACTATAATGCAGATTTCTTGTTGTGCGCATCACTTTTGCCGGTTATCCCTTGTATTATGGCTGTGCCTGTGTGGCATTTTAACTGCATAAATAATTTGTCATTTACCTGAAAAATGATGCCCCTGCTTATTTGAAATTTTTTGTTCTTTTTTTTTTATATATATATAAATTTATTTCTCCTGCAAATGCTGCTTGACGTTGATGAAAGCTGGAGGTTTATGTATGATGTACTGATAATATTTTTGCAGTGGGATTCCATTTAGCTTTCAGGTGGTCTTTATCCAGCAAACATGTCTTGATAGGGGTGCCCAGGGATATGGGGAACTTGAAACTTTCTAGCAGAGACAAGGTAGAGTTCCTTCTAGCTGAGAAATAAGTAGAAACACAATACTCAAACACTAGGGCCGGCAATTTGGCTCGTTGTTCGCGAACAGCTCGTGTTCAGCTCGTTAAGAACGAGCCGAACACGAACAAATTTTAAGCTCGAAATGTTAACGAGCCGAACACGAACAATGTTTACTCGCTCGTGTTCGGCTCGATTGCTCGAAATAAAAAAATAATCATATAATTATTTATATAATAACTTATTATATATATATATATATATCATTTATATATTAATATATTATATATATTTATATTTAAGTTTAAATCATGAGCATGTAGTGAATTGAATGATTTCTTTTTGCATTCTTATGATCATGTTCGAATTCGAACTTGACATATATTTTTCTAATTAATTTTAACGATGCGATTTCGAGCCGAACACAGTTCGAACACGAACAAGAATATTTAATTCGAGCGAACACGAACATCATCTTTCGCGAGTCATTTCGAACACGAGTCGATTTCGAGTTCGAGCTAATTTCGAACGAGCAAAGATGAGCTTGCAGTGAGCTCGCTCAGCTCGATCTTTTACAGCCCTATCAAACATGCCCCCTTTGGCATTAATTATATTTTATTGATGCCTTCACCATTTTATCCTTCTCCTTTTCTTCTTTGTTTTTGGGCTTTTATATATATATATATATATATATATATATATATATATATATATATATATATATATATATATATATATATATATATATATATATATATATATATAATTTAAGCAAATCTATGGTTTACAGTTTAAAATGAGATTAGGAATGAACGATTCTTTTGGCTTGCCATGATATTTACTTGGAACTTCATCCACTAAATGACTTCCGAGTCATCTAGAAATCAAATGTTGGTGTTCATGCTAGAAAATTCTCCACAACGTAAAAATTTTAAATCGTATTTCAGGCAGATAAAATAGCAGGAGAATCATAATATTTTCATTGAAAAGGAAAATAATGAGGGGCCAAATCTAGTCAAACTAATTCACTAAAAAAATTGAAGTATATAGATCACTCTTGTTCTTAGTCAGGGAAGATAATATTATAAAATTTTGCTGAAATTATAATTATCTTGTAATATTGAATAAATATAATTGTATAGCAATCGGTAGGATTACATTGATTGTAGCGGGTTGTTACAACAACTGGAGTGTCATATTTGATGGCTATAATAGTCATAATTGGCTACCAATTACAAATTGTTGATCATATAGATTTATAGTTGATATATCAGTTTTTAAGACGATTCCTAGGAGAGATTTGAGGGTAGGTAAGTGATTAATGATTAAAGGCGATCAATATAGCAACTGAGCCAAAGGGAAATAATGACTCCTAAATTAATAGATAATTAAAAGTAATTAAGGTAGCTCCTCTACTTACAGATGTGGGATTTATGACAATGTTGTCGTTGACTTTAAAGTATGCATTCCCTATCCTATAAAAATTGTAATATTTAAATCGAACAAGTCAGACGAATTTAAATGAATTTAATATTAATTGAATCATACATTATTACTTATCAGCATTTGAATTGGACCAAATTTACTAAACTCTATTTAATTTCCTCTCTTCATTACAGCCACAATCAGACCTCACCACACCGTCATCCCATAGGAAAAAATTTGCGTAAGCGTATGCAGCGCTGCGTACGCCCAGCAGGTTATATAGAGATTATTCAGAGAATATTGGGGGGTATATCCGTGTTTTATCCCCTGCAACCTCGCTGAACCTCCTTATTTTTGTAAGTTACAGGTGTGTTACATGAAAGTTATACATACGTGGCCACTTTCTATTGGATGACGCACGCAGCGCTGAGTACCCTTTACGTACGCAAATTTTTTCCCATCCCTTAGGGCTTCGCTTCCCTTCATCTCCCATCTCATAGATTTGAAATTTTAATAGATGCATTTGTAATACAATTATGATAAATTTTATAAATATTAACTAGTTAAAAATTAGAACATCGTTTATAATCACAATCTAAATAATTTAGATGATAATATATATATGGGAGAAATCATTGAGTCATTTTTAAAAATGTAATGAAATTTTTTGCTCATATTATTATGATTATGTTTCTTAGACATCTGTCTAATTAAATATTAATTCATTGATTAGTATTTATTTATTAATTAATATGATAAATGAAATAGGCAAATTTTTTGAAATGTTGTAATTTAAAAATTATGGAGAATTAAAAGATAAATATTGATTATCAATTGTTTAAAATATAATTTAATAATTTAAATTTATCTATAAAAAATTGTATGGCTATGATTGAAATTATGAAATTAAATTAATAGGAGAAATCATTAGTCAAATTTCAAAATATTATTATGACTATCTTCTAATATTCTCATTATTATGCATATTAGATTTATATGTAATTAAATATTATTTTGATTAATTAATATTTATTTTTCAATTAAAATGAAAAATTAAATAGTAAAAAATTTTGATAGGAATTTAAAAGTTATGCATCATGAATAGATATTAATATAATTAATAATAGAATTCATTATGCATTATTTATTTTTTAAATATTGAATGATAATGATCGAAATTCTTGAAAAAAATTTAAAATAAAAGATTAAGATTTAATATAGAAAAAATACCTCTTTAAAATCAAAGATTAGTTTATTTTAATAATTTCATACATATAAATTGCAATGAGTAGAGGGAATTAAGGCTGTCAAAAAAATTTGACATTCGCGTATAGCTCGTATTCAGCTCGTTAAGTAGCTCATATTTGATTGATTTGTTAATCAAATGAGTCAAACACATAAATTTTTGAACTTGATCTATAAACGAGCCGAATACAGACAAAATTATGTTAGATCGTGCTAAGCTCATTTTGGCTTGAATTAATTAAATAATAAATGAATAATATAAAAAATTGTAATCAATGATATCTTTGATATAGTACCAAAGATTTGGTTTATATAAACATTTAAAATAAAATTTAGATTTTAGAAATGTAAATACATAAGAATTGTGTGGTATACGAAAATATATATAAATTTAGAAGTTAAATATAAAAATACATAAGATCAAAAAAATTTTCCCACAAGTAAGGGACAGATTCATTTTCTCCAATAGTGGTGGCCCGTTGCTGCACATATGTAAAGATGTATGAATCTGGTAGTATGCATGTAACCTTACGGTGAGAAAAATTTCCAAGTGGCTTGTGCTCATAGTTTTATCCCACATCGGAATAGTGAGAAAAAAATTATTAAGAATACACTATAAATCTAAAAAAAAAGTTGGGTAATTCGGAAATTATCAGTCTTGCAATCTTGTAAAAACCGCTAAGCTATAATATTTTTTTATTTTTTTTTATACCTTCAATAATATTAATAATAAAAAAAATAATAATAATATATGATTGTTTGTATGAATCAATAACTAAAAATAATAAAATTATATTTTATTTTTTTGACAATAGCTAAAAGTAATAAAAATAGCTCACCCTAAACCTATATTTTTAGGTGGTAGCCCAGATACGCGGCGGCGCACACCTGAGAGATCTCCTGGAACTTTATTTGGCATTTCTCCTACTTGAAATCTTGGGCCAATGTCTCTACGTGTTCCCAAGTGCAGATTACAAGTGTTTCTCCAGGAAAGTATGGTTCTTCTCCTGCACGAGGCAGGCAGCCTTCATGGTTCCCCCGTTGGGAAAAGCCGCTGCTGTTGCCCAATTTAACCGGAGGAGGGCCTCCGGAAACCCCTGGGAGTTCAAATATGCAGCTTTGTGAAAGCCCCGCTCAGCATTGGCAGGGCCATCATTAGTGGCCAGCCTCATGCTATTTTCTTCTCCAACCTCATATCCATCTTTGAATCACTCTTATTGGAGCCAACAAATGAATAGTGGACCAGCTATAAATAGCCATCATTCCTCTATTGCTTTTGGTGACAAACCTGAAAGCACTTCATTTGGTTTCCCAATTATAGGTATTTAAAGCCTTTTGTGGTTTTGCATTTATTTTAGGTAAATGGTTTCGCAATGGCAACTATAACATGCTACTTCTTGTTGCCAGTAACCCACCCTTTATAGTCTAATACCAAGGATGTTGTTGTTGTTCCAACGTGTTTAAAACAAGCTATAAAGACATCATCCTCCAAGCTATAAATACTTCCAACGTGTTTAAAAAACTTATTTGTGTTTTGTGCACCTCTTAGCAGATCAGGGTGTTGTTCATTGCAAAGAAAGTTGGACGTGAAACTAGCCATTAGAATTAAAGATATGATTAAAGTCACAGATTTAGGAAGATTAGATCAAAGAAAGTTCTTGATATTTAGTGAGTAATGTGCGCTTATTTGATTATAATTGTGCCTCATGGTAACTCACCAATCTCATTCTTGTCTTGACCCTTCAATTTGCTCAAAAAGCTTATTGATGTAATTAAGCTAAAGACCATTCGTGAAATATCCCAAGGTCATCAACTATAGACTAATTGATTGTGAATAATTAGGTTGACTAGGTCGATTAAAATTGATTAATTGGTTAATGATAATAACTAAATTCATTATTAAAAAAAAAATGGGGGTGGGTAATTGAGAGTCCTGTTTAACATAAAAAGCAATAGTAGGTAATTAAGGTATTCTCCAAACTCATTTAGATTAATTTTCTTAAATGAAAAATTAATTAATAAGAAAATTATAAATATATGATGATAAGCCCTAATTATTTTGTGTATAATTATAAGTTCAAGGAAACTTTCGTTGAAAGGGGAATTATCAATTACAACATAATATTCTCATCATATAATAATGATAACAATAACTAATAATGATAATAATACTTAAAGATACCTAAAATACTAAAGTTTGTTGGCTGGCAAATCAACTCAACGGAGAAAAGAAAGTTGGATGTGGACTCAGTTTTCATAAAACTCTCAATTACCCACCCCAATTTTTTTTTATTAATAATGAATTTAATTATTATGATTAACCAGTTAATCATTTTTAATCAACCTAGTTAACCTAACTATTCACAATCAATTAGTCTATAGTTGATGACCTTAGGATATTTCACAAATGGTTTCTAACTTAATTACATCAATAAGCTTTTTGAGCGAACTGAAGAGTCAAGGCAAGAATGAGATTGGTGAGTTACCACGAGGCACAATTATAATCAAATAAGTGCACATTACTCACTAAATATCAAGAAGTTTCTTTGATCTAATCTTCCTAAATCTGTGACTTTAATCATATCTTTAATTCTAATGGCTAGTTTCATGTCTAACTTTTTTTGCAATGACCAACCCCCTGATTTGCTAAGAGATGCACAAAACACAAATAGGTTTTTTTAAACACGTTGGAAGTATGTATAGCTTGGAGGCCATGTCTTTAAGACAAATGCAACAAGCAAGAGAAAAAAAACAAGAAAACAAAAATAAAACTGCATAACAGTAAATGAACACCAAGAACACAAGAATTTATCTGGTTCGGCCATAGGACCTACATCCACTGGAGGGAAATCATCAATTTAATTTACTAAGGCAATCAAGGAGATTACATAGCTTTTACATTGAGAAATGAGCCCTCATCTTGCCATGGTCTCCCTTTCAAATCACCTTGATACAAGGCCTCTAAGTTGCTCTCCTCGCTCTCTAACAAACTATTTTCTTCTTTAACAAAGAAAACTGATTTTCTTTTCTTCTTCTTGGTTCTCACACCTCTCTACAAGCCTCTCTCATCTATATATAACAAAATGAGGCCTCCCAAGTAGACCCGGTTCATCGTAGAAGCTTTAATCCTTCTTTAACAGAATGGTAGAATTACAAGTATGTTATGTCTTAGTATGCTAATTGAGAGTCATGACAACAATTCTCCATCTTGACTCTCAATTACAAAGCTCCATAATAGAGATTCTCTCCACCTAGCTTTGAGGAGTCCTTAGCCCTTGGTTGAGTTTACTAAGTCCAAACAGTACCTAGACTTAACAATCTTAGTTCTTTCGATTACAAAATATAGTCCCTTTTTTTCTGATTCCTTTCATGACGATAAGAGACCTTTAGCTACTCTGATATGGCCATTCTCCTCCTTAAAAGAGTATCCACTTGACTCTAACGTACCTAAAGAAATCAGATTTCTTTTGAGCTCTGGTATTTACCTAACATTTTGCAGTACTCATTCAGCTCCATCAAACATCTTTTTCCTGATTGTCCCATTACCAACATCCCTGCAAGCTTTGTTGTCTCCAAGCAATACTGATCCACCGTTGACCAGTTGGAATGTCTCAAGCCAACCTTTATTTAGACACATATGAAAGGAGTAGCCTAAATCAAGAATCCACTCATTGCTTGATTTAGACTCAGTAATTACGAAAGCATCAGCTGAATTGTAGTCTTCAGAGGATACAATTGCTTCTCCTGATTTTGTTGACTTTTCTTGATATTTATTCTTCATGTCTGGACAGTTCCTCTTGAAGTGACCATCCTTATGACAATGATAACACTTGAAAGATCCCTTAGATGACTGGTTTCTACCCTCCTTTCTTGATCTTGATATGCTCTGATCATTTCTTGCATCTTTCTTGTCTAATCTTACTCTAACGGTAAGACTATCTCCGCTGAGTTCCTTGTCAATGTCATGTTTCATTTGAAGTTCTTTAGATCTAATCAACGCTTGAACCTCTTCTAATGAAATTGATTGCACCCTTTCATAGAGCATCGCATCTTTGAAGTGATCGTAAGGGAATTTATTAACAGCAGTGACTTGTCCTCTTGTCCTCGTCATCCATCTTGACGTCAATATTTGCAGGAGAAAATAGATTAAAAAAAACAAATGAAGAATTTCAAACAAGCAGGGGCATCATTTTTCAGGTAAATGACAAATTATTTGTGTAGTTAAATGCCACATGGGCGCAACCATATTGTAGGGATGATGGGCAAAAGTAACGCGCGCAACAAGAAATCTGCATTATAGTTCATAATGGGTACGTAGAGTCAAGAAGAAATAAGAAAATGCAACTCTTTACAATACGATATTCAAAGCCCCAACGATCAAAACAAAATAAAAAGGGTGCACTCTTTACAATAAGGTATCCAAAAGCTTATCAGAGCATAACAGTCTTTCCCACAACGAAGAAGAACTACCACACAACTTTAGCGATTACTCAGAAGGGAACCCAATCTGCATTTGAGTTGAAAATAAAAAATATTTTTAAAATAACTTTTCAACAAAATAATTTTAAGTTCAAAAAAACTACCAATGATATAAAATTTTAAAGCATCAAAATTAAGAAAATTAATTTAATAGTTAGATTAAAAAAAATAAATATAATAATAGTCAAAGTTCAAATTATATTGAGTATATAATTTGATGCTTAAAGTAATGAAACAGTTGATTCAAAGTGGAGTCAAGAATAAGAACAAAAAAAGGAAAAATATGACTAAATAAAAGCATAGCAAAATTACTGCAAGATGAAAAGATTGGAAATAACATTAAACTTGAATAAAATAAATAATCAATAAAGTAATGCTAAAAGAATAATATCAATTTTTAGAAGAAAATAAAGTGTATCTTCAAGGCAATTCCAAATAAATATATTGATCACTATTGAAAAAAATGATTAAGAATTAAGAGAAGTTAGGATTATTACACTCAATATCATATTTATATTCACTTATATTTAAATTTATGCTTCATTAGCTTCTATCTAATTAACAATTAGTTCTTTACTTAATTTTATTTTTTATATATATGGACTTAAATATTAAAAATTGTAATAAATTGGAATTTAAAATTTATGGATTATGAAATAATAAATATTATTATTTATTAAATAATAAAAATATAATTCATTAATTAATATTCTTTAATAGATATTTTATGGTTTTGATTGAAATTATGAAATCAATCAAATTAAAAAGTTATGATTCAATATGGGAGAAATCATAAGTCATTTTTAAAATAATAATAAAATTTTCTTCTCAGATTATTATGATTAAGCTTCTTAGAGATCTATCTAGTTAAATATTAATTCATTGATTAGTATTTATTTATTAATTAATATGATATATTAAATAGTCAAAATGTTTGAAAAGTTGCAATTTAAAAAGTTATGGAGAATGAAAAGATAAATACTCGTTATCTATAATAAATAGTCAATTGTTTATAATATAATTTAATTATATATATTTATTTATCAAAAATTGTATGGCTATGATTGAAATTATGAAATTAAATTAATGGGAGAAATCATAAGTCAATTTTAAAATACTAATATGACTATCTTTCAATATTCTCATGATTATGCATGTAAGATTTATATGTACTTAAATATTATTTACTTAATTAATGTATTTTTCAATTAAAATGAAAAATTAAATGGCTTGATAGGAATTTAAAATTTTATGGATCATGAATAGATATTATTTAATTCATTTATTAATAATAGAATTCATTAATTATTATTTATTTATTAAATATTATATGATTATGATTGAAATTATTGAAAAAAAATTAAAATAAAAGATTAATATTTAATATAGAAAAAAACAACTCTTTAAAATAAAGGATTAGGGTTCAATATATAGAAAAAATTACAAGCTATGTTTATAATTGTGAAACTACTTTATTTTAATAATTTCATACATATAAATTGCAATGAGTGGATGGAATTGAGGCTGTCAAGAAAAAATGTCATTCACTTACAGCTCGTAGTTGGTTCGTTAAGCGGCTCATATTTGATTGGCTCGTTAATTAAATGAGTCAAACACAAATAAATTTTTTAGCTCGATTTATAAAGGAGTCGAACATGAACAAAATTATATTCGACTTTGATAGGCTCCTTTTGCCTCGAACTAATTAAATATTAAATAAATAATATAGACAATATAAATCAATGATGTCTTTGTTATGCTATCAAAGATTTGGTTTATATAAATATTCAAAATAAAATTTAGATTTTAGAAATGTAAATAAATAAGAATTGGGTGGTTTGCTGCAACTCAAATTAATATATATATATATATATATATATATATATATATATATATATATATATATATATATATATATATATATATATATATATAGAGAGAGAGAGAGAGAGAGAGAGAGAGTGAGATACACAAATATGTAAGAATCTGGTGGTATCTAGAGAGAGAGAGAGAGAGAGAGAGGTGAGATACACAAATATGTAAGAATCGGGTGGTATCTATACAAATGGATCAAAAACATTTTCCCAAACTAACGGTTCACACATATAGATACATTTTTTCCGATGGTGGTGGCGCATTGTTGTATGTATGTAACCTTACATACATATAAGGAAAGAACCTTAGTGTCAAAAGGAGCCTTACCTTATGTAAATATGTAAGGATTTGGTAGTATGTATGTAACCTTACTGTCACGCTCCTCCATCCTCTAGAAATTAGCAAGACAAATATGGGATGAAAGATTCTAGAGAAGACCGGATTATGGAGAGCAATTCAAGGGATTCTAGAAGATTCCACCCAATTTTAGAAAATATGAGAAGGAAAGACTCAATGGAGAACTCAAGGATAACCTAAAAAGTTATAGGGCTATATATGTATATAAGAGAGGGGTGTAGAACTCTCTAGAAATTAGAATAATCTAATCTAATCTATAATTTCTCCTTGAGCTTTGAGGGGACTATAAATAGGAGGCCCTCCCCTCATTTGTAACCATCCAAGCATTCATCCAAAGCTTCAAAGCATTCAAGTGTTATAATCCTTATTTCTTAGTTATGTGTTCCTTTATCCACTACTTATCTCTACTCTTCTTATTATAGCGTTTTGTGCTTATAAATTCAAGTGTTGTGAGAGTTATACTGATTTGGTGCCAAGGAAGAGCACTAAAGTCGCACAGATAACTAGAGATAAGTTAGTATGTGACATTAAGGCGAGAAAATTTCAAATTCGTGAAATTGGAGATTCTCACCTGCCTTGCCTCCTAGTTTTATCTCACATTGAAATATTGAAAAACAAAATCATTAATAAACCACTACAAATAAAAGAGCAAAGTGGGGGAAATCATGAGTTTCTATTTTGTTGGTCTATAAAATCTGCGAAGCAAAAAATATTTTTATTTTATTTTTATTCCTTAGAAAATATTAAAAATAAAAATAAATCGTTTTTTAATTTTTATTTGAATCAAAATTCTAGCTTGAATTAGAGCTTAATTTAAACAAAATGAATTTGGAACAAAAATAAGCTTTGGGGTGGCTTAGATGGAATCAGGGTGAAATGGGCGGCGATGCTTTTAGCTTCCCGTTCAGATCGAATTTTTCTATCCGGACTCTGGACGTAGATCAACGTCTAGAGTCCAACTATATCAGGACACGTGAAAAAATGGGTCCCTCATTCATTAAAAAAAAATCGCAACCCGGCCTGATGCATATCTCGATCCCGCCTTTTGATAACCATTTAGGCTTCGTCACTATAAGAAGCTTCTATCCTGCATTTTACTATCCCGCCTTTTAGATTATATTTAAAAAAACATTTTCTTTTTGCTCTCTTAGGGTTTCGCCATTACTTGCCTGTACTACGGTTCGCTTTGCTGCTTTGATGGAGATATATTTATCTCTTAACGACGAAATAGCGAGTATAAATTACGAAAATAATGTCAACGCGTTTGGGACGAAGGTGAGATTAACTTAGCCCGAAATATTATCGTTTTTTGTGGTGTGCCTCATTTTTCTTTACATGCTTTCACGATGTTTTTATTTCTACTTCTACAGTATTTTTTCGGGTTATTTTGGGATTATTTTTGGGTCATTTGTGCGTTATTTCGAAGAAATACTTAATAACCCGATAATAACCAACAATAACTATATAATAACCCTAGATGGAAGAAAAAAATATTAATAGAATATTATACATGTGTTGAAATTATTTTGGGTGTATCATGGAAAAAATTACTTAGTTATTTTAATATGTTATTCAGTTATTGTTGAATTTTCGTGGGGTTATTTTTTGATTATTTTGTGGTTATGGAGGGGTTATTTGCGGGTTGTTCTCACGAAATAATCAATAAACCGAGTAAAATAGTAAAATGATTTTGAATGAAATATTAAATTTTATTTCAAATTATTTTAGATGTATAATGGATGTATGATTTTTGAGGAGTTTTTTTTTGTTATTTTGTGGTTAACCCAAGAATAATCTAACAATAACCCCAGAGTAACCAGAGTAAAAAATATATTTTTTAATAAAAATATTAAATATTATTTTAAATTATCTTTGATGTAAAATGGATTTATGATTTTTTAAGAGTTTTTTTTTTGTTTTTATGGGGTTATTTTAGAGTTACTATCAATAACCCGAGAATAACCCAACAATAACCTCATAATAACTCGAGTAAAATAAAATATTTTTAATAGAATATTAAATATTATTTCAAATTATCTTACATGTATAATGAATGTAAAATTTATGTGGGGTTTTTTGGGGTTATTTTTGAGTTATTTTACGGTTATTAGGGGTTTTTTTGCGTTTATTTTGGGGTTAGTTGCGAGTTATTTTTAAAGAAATACCTAATAACTCAAGAATAACCCAACAATAACCCCAAAATAACCTAAGGAAAGTAACTAAATAGTTTTTGAATGGAATATTAAATATTATTTCAAATTATTTTGAATGTATAATGTGGATGTATTACTCAATTATTTTTATATGATTTGCAATTCTTTAGGATTCTTTTGGGGTTTTTTAGGGTTTTTTGGGGATTATTTTAGAGTTAGGTTATTTTGAGCTTATTTCATGTTATTGTTGAAAAAATACCTTATGACCCGAGAATAACCTAACAATAACCCCATAATAAACTAAAAAACAATGAGCTACCAAATATTATTGTTGTTTCATGCTGGTGTTATCCCGGGTTTATTATGGTATTAATTGGTTGGCTGTTAATGTGTTGTACATTTGTGATCCATCTTTTGATATTGTGGGTGTTTAGGGTGTGTTCTTATCTGCAGATATGATCATCTTTGTGATATAATGCAAATTTATAATTATTTAGGCCAGGAAATGATTGAAATGATCCAATTATTCATAGTTTTCTTAATATCATTGTCCACAATGAGTAAGAGACTTCTGAACACTATTGCGCTTATGCACATCATGTCGGATTCACTGGTCGTAAGAACCACAATAGTTATTGGGCTAACTCCAAGCAAATTAAGTTGAAGGATTATATTTGTGGAAAAGAAGGTCAGAAAAAAGAGTCACAACTCAGCAATACGGTGAATACAGAAAAACGGAGACAATGACTGACTTTCAAGCAATGGTTTGATATGCTATTGATGTTGACGACTACTGGACAATAAATAAATTTGTATAAAGCCATAACCACCCCTTGGCGGAATCTGGTGACAAGCACCTTCATCGTTTTATTAGGATGATTAGTGAGTTAAATGCAGATTTGTTGAGATTAATGACAAGGTCATATATTAGAGTAGCGAACGCATTTAACTTCCTTACTTCAAAGGTTGGGTGATTATAAAACTTTGATTGTACGAGGCAAGATGCTTACAACTTTATTCAAAGGCAAAGAATAAGTAGAATTGAATAAGGTGATGCCAATTTTTTGTTATAATTATTCATGGAACGACAAACTGAGGATAACATGTTTGCATGGGACTTCCAAAATGATGAGGAGAGTAGACTCACAAGCTTTTTCTGGAGTGATGGGTCTTGCAGGCTTGATTATGATTGTTTTGGAGATGATGTAATTTTCGATACTAGCTACCGTTTGAATAAGTATAATTTATGTTGTGCTCCTTTTGTAGGGTTTAACCATCATTAACAAAACTTCCTCTTAAGAGTTAGTTTTTTATCCCACGAGATGATTGATTCTTTCAAGTAGTTATTCAAAATATTCATTCGAATAATGGATGAGAAACATCCAATTACAATTTTTACAGATCAATATCAAGTGATGGTAAAAGTCAATAAAGAATTTATACAAGATATAGATTATGTTAGTGGCATATCTATAAAAAATTTCCTTCGGAACTGCACTATGGTATGTCATAGAAGAGTGTTAACGATATATTTTATAAATGCATGAACAAGTGTGATTTTGAAGAGGAGTTTGAAGATACATCACAACAACATGTGGCTAGATGAATTTTATTGTATAAGACATAAGTAGTCAAAAACATTCAATAAAGAAATATTAATAATGAGAATTCCGTCTACGCAAAGAAGTGAGTCCACAAATTATATATGTCATGGTGTATTTAAGTTCACTAGTTCTCTCACTGATAGCTTTTTGAGTCTTAAAAACATTATGAAATCATGGAGAAGGAACGAGAAGGAAGAAAACTTCAAAAGCTCTCAGACTATTATTACACCTGCAGTTATAACAAACCCAGTGTTGAGGCAAGCTACTTCATATTACACCCAGAAACTTTACTCCAGGTTTGAGGAAATGTTACTGCATGAGTTATGTGAAGTAATTGTCGATTTCTCAACTGACAATGGATCTGAATTCTATGTAAGGAATTTGGATAATCTGAATATGAGTAGACCCTAGATTGTTAAATTTGACAGGGTTAATTGCGAGATCACCTGCAGCTGCAAGAAATTCGAAATGATGAGGTTGTTTTGCACTCACTCTTTACGTGTTCTTAATGCGATAAATTTAACAAAGATTCCCGACAAATATTTGTTATTGTAATGATCTCTTAATGCCAAAAAAGACCTCTACAATAGTTTTTGATACAAACATATCAAGGACTCTCAAATGTCTGGCGAAACTTCAAGTGGAATCCTATTTTGGTCACACGCTCAAAAGTTTGCATACCAACTAATTAATAAAGCATAAGGAAATGAATGCGCAGAGACATTTATGCTGGAATAATTCAAAATACTATCTATAGGTGTTGAGGACATATTAGCTAAGAAGGATCCTAAGCCAAATAAAAAAACCAAAAAAAAAGAAATCACATAACAAAGAGTGCAAAGTGAATAGTCCCGCAAAAATGAGACCAAAAGATATATCTAATGACAGGTTGAAAGGATACTGGGAAAAAAAAGGAGAGCTAAGAGTATATATTTCTACATCTCTTATATTTTATATTCTATGTAATATTACTTCCTTCTAACTTGAACCACTGTATGCAGGAAAGGATCAAGAAGCGTCCATGAGCCAAGAACCGCAGATCCAATATGATTGTAGTTTCACATTCTCTGAGTTAGGTATGAAACGAAAATCTCATACTATTTTTTTATATTAAAATATGGTCGTTAACATTCCTTTGTATTTAAAACCGGAAAGCACCATGCTGGAACCAACAACACCTCATTATTAATTCATTCCATTAGTGAAATCAAAGCCACTGTATGAATGTACTGGTTCATACTTTGTTTGGGGAAATGAAAATATGAATTTTTTAACACTGAGAATATCTGATAAGAATTGCTATTGTTATGTAATATGAATTTTTTATCAATAAAAGAATGAACACTGATGATATATGTAAATAATTGTGTAATACATGTTAAGGGTTTTGTGTAAGATATGTGGATGTTGTGTAATACATGTTTTGATATGTTTGTTATGCTTAGTGTACTATATAAATTTGTGCTGAATAACTGCACAATAATCCTGAGAAATAAGACAGCAATAATCCTTGAATAACCCTGCAATAACCCATAAATAACTCAGAAATAATCTAAAAACAATACATCAATAATCTAGAGAAAACTAGAAATAATCCTAAGAAAACCTGACAATAACCCAAAAATAACCCCAGAATAATCTAGAAACAAGACAACAATAATCCCAAAAAAACCCAGAAATAACCCATCAATAACATAGAAAAAACCCAGGAATAACCCGACAATAATGTGACATTAATCCGATAATAATCCAACAATAACTCGCAATAATCTTTAAGTAACCCATAAGTAAACCAGTTATAAACCAACAATAATCGAGAAATAAACCAACAATAATATTGAAATAACCCAGTAATCCCTGCAATAACTCAGAAATAACACAACAGTAATCCCTGCAATAACCCATAAATAACCTATAAATAACTCGAGAATAATCCAAAAATAACCCAGCAATAACCCAGAAATAACTCTGGTTATCATTAGGTTATTTTCAAGTTATTTTTAGGTTACTTTAAAGTTATTTTAATTTTCTTTTGAGGTTATTTTAAGTTTATTTTTAGGTTATTTTAAGGTTACTTTAAGATTATTTTATGGTTCTTATTAGGTCATTTTAAGGTTATTTTTAGGTTACTTTCAGTTTACTTTAAGATTATTTTAAGGTTATTTTATGGTTATTTGTAGGTTATTTTCATATTATTTTTAGGTTATTTTCATGTTATTTTAAGGTTATTTTATGGTTCTTCATGTTACTTTTAGGTTATTTTCAAGTTATTTTTAGGTGACTTTCAGGTGATTTTCAGGTTATTTTATGGTTCTTTGTAAGTTCTTTTCAGGTTATTTTTATGTTATTTTCAGGTTTTTTATTATTCTTCAAGTTATTTTTAGGTTATTTTTAGGTGACTTTAAGGTTATTTGAAGGTTATTTTATGGTTCTTAGTAGGTTATTGTCAGGTTATTGTCAGGTTATTTTAAGGTTATTTTATGGTTCTTCATGTTATTTTTAGGTTACTTTCAGGTGACTAAGGTTATTTTAAAGTTATTTAATGGTTCTTGGTAGGTTATTGTCAGATTATTTTTTGTTTATTTTCAGGTTATTTTACGGTTCTTCATAGGTTATTTTCAGGTTATTTTTGGATTATTTTAAGGTTATTTTATGGTTCTTTTTATGTTATTTTCAGTTTATTTTTAGGTTACTTTCGGTGTTATGCCTAAGTTCCTAAGTTAAACCACGCTTAGGTTATTTGTGGGTTATTTTCAGATTATTTTGGGTTATTATCCAAATAAGTCAATCTCTGCAATACAAAAATGTACAGAAATTCAATCATATACAGAAATTCAAACATATTTATCATCCAAATAATTGAATCATATACAGAAATGCAATCAATCATATTTATCATCAGGTTACTATCAAAAATTCAATCATATTTACAGAAATATACAATCATATACATTAATATATCATCTAAATAATTTATATCTACAAATCGCATACGCAAGCTCTGTTTTAAGCCAAGGCATATCAGCTTTCCTGTTTAATTTATCTTTCCAATCAATTTTCCATTTCTGCACAATTGTTTTCATATATTTATATACAAAATAACACAGTCAATACTATTATTCTGTGTGGGAAGGCCTCTAACCGTGATAATGTCCCATGTACTCGGGTCAGACAAGAATGCTTTCCCAACATCCTTTACAAGATGTTTAATCTGATAAAAATTATGGTATTTTAAAATCATTGAAAGCATAGACAAAAAAAATTGCTTATAAAAAAATGAAGACTCGGTTTGCTTACAACGTCGTGGGTGACTCTCAAATGCATTTTATTAGACAATGAGTCATGGAATCCCTGCTTCCAAACCTTCTGATTCCCAGCAAGTAGAGTCCAATGAACATTATTAATTGTTGAAATTAAAATTAAGTCTGCTTCAACTAAAGCCTCCATTGTAACATGGGCAATAATATCTCGCAATGGATGGGTTTTGTACATCTGCATAAATAAAATAAAAGAGTTTATAAGTTTAATAAGATCGATAATCCCTACCATTAGTTGAAGAAATTGTTGTGCTATAGCAATTATAAGTAGCTGTTGCGAGGAAATTGTTGTTAGCTAAGCTGTTTGTTTGTTTGTTTAGTTTATTACGTATCAGCTGTGTTACATTTATTTCTTAAAAAAAATGTCATTTAACCCTTATGTATATGTCTTATTTGTAACTTAACTACTTCAGAATTAACCCATACATAATAATACTAATGAATTTCAAAAGTTTTTCAAAGGTCACAAGGCCAAAATATTATACCAAAAAGTTATACATCACAAAATGCTAAGTAAAAAAAATTAAAATTATATTAGCAACAAGTAATGTTATTTTTTAATAGTATTTTGAATATCCAAAATGTTAAGTCTATTGGAAAATTTTATTTCTAAAGTTACTCTTCACACATTGCCACTTACTGAAGTAGACTCCTCAAACTTATCATCCTATCTAAAAAGCCATAGTCATCTATTGACATATGACTATAGAGGCACTAAAAATCATTGAACTTATATATCCTCGCAAATCAAAGTTTAATACATAAAATGAGCTTCTACTAATATTACAATAACATAGTGATAAGAAAAACTAAACATTAAGTATAGTTATAATAAACAACTAGTGTTAAAAAATGAGTTCTTATAATAAATATAAATTAATGAATAATATATTATTATAGTGGTAGAAGACCTAAAAATAAAGGTATATTGGTTGCCTTTAACCAACTAATGCTTGAACTCGCATATGTCATAGAAGTCCATCGACAATTAAAATTCTTGTCAAATATTGTAGGATGTCAACTAATATAATTATGAAAATTCATTGTTGTAGTCAAAATGTTCATCTACTTTTTAGATATGTAGGCATATCTTGATTAATAACACATGTTTTCAAACACCAAATGTTCTACGAATAACATCACGTAAAGATAAATATTCCTTGTTGAACAATTTTTTTCTTCCTAAAATTACTTAACTCATTTCTAAAATCAAGAATGTGATATTTCTTCAAGGAATGACTTTAGAAAACCATGTTGTAAAGAATAATCAAAATGATCGAGATAATATTTCCATATGTAGAATAAAAGCATTTAGATATGTTTCACAAGGATTTGAGACTTTTTTTTGTGTGCATGCATACTTAAAAAACATCATTGAGAAATTTTAATGTGTATTTCATGCAACAAAATTAAAGAAATGATTATTATGTGTGATGGGAAGGTCGATGTTTGCCCAGTGTGCTAGTGAGATGTAGACATAGGGTCTAAAAGAATAGGGTGACCGATGCCTTCTATTTTCCAATCAAATTGAAAACATATCTACATGTTCAGTTTCCAATTCTTCATTATTTCATAGTGCTTCAATGCACCGTCGACTTATATGAATATGACTCATTCCAATTATGATATCATCACTGCATTTCGAAAAAATAAATTTTATTAGAGTTTGATACAGGACTAAGGCAGTAGTAAAAAAAGGATTGTGCGTTTACTTACTTAGCTTTGTATTTGTTCAAGTTATTACCTATGATATTTCACATGTGTTGATATGAGATCTCGATATGGCTAAAGAATTGACAACTGAAGGTGCTGCACCAACTACACTAGGGAGGTTGCTTTCGAATGCAGTCACTGCTCCCTGCTATTCTTCCTCTTGATTTTCTTCAGCCACTTATGTTATTATGATTTTGGCCTCCTGTTCCTAAGCTAATTCATCTAATTTAGACTTCTCTTGTTCTTCAAATATTGATCCTTCTTTCTTTCTCTTTGTTACGATGAATGGGGAAGTTATTTCCCTCTTTCTTCTTGTCCCTCTTACATTAATCCTTTGGGCTAAGCTACCCAGCGGGTCTTCATGGATAACTTTCTTTTCATATTCCCCGTCACTTTTATTTATTTATTTTCCTTTATTTCACTATCTGTTGAAGCATGATCACTAGAGAGGTCGCCTTCAAATGCAGGGACTCTCCCTATTTGTTGTTCATCTTCCTCCTGAATCCTATTCTCCGCCTCCAGTTCTCCCGCTTCCTCCATATGAGCAAGTGGTTAGACAATCTGACTTGCTAAATAATTTAATTTAGACTTTGGAAGTGTCTGTGCTTCCATTATTAGGCTTGCTTTCTTTCCATTCATCTAAGAAACAACTAGAGATTCATGAATGTATTCGTTTATAGGTTCCCCGTCAACTTTATTTAATTTTTCCTTTATTACTTTGTTGTCGGACTTCATCTCCGTCATTGTATAATTTATATTATCTAATATGTTATTTACATAATCTTGGAATTGAAAGAGAATTTTTTTTGCTCCATGAGAATTTGAAAAATCACTTCTAATCTCATACTAGGCTTTGAATATGTTTGTGAATGCGTAGGTTATGGGATGCTTCGAGTGATAACACCATAAGAATCGGGTGTGAGTGGTTCATTTTGAGGGGCAAGTAAACTATGCTCCCATCTCTTAAGTCAGCAAATGAATCAAGAACCTACAAATAAATTCAGTAAAAAAATAACTACATGACAAATTGTCAAAAACAACTCTGGACTTATAGCATAAGATAATATAATCACATGTGCAGTAGAAAGCCTCTGAAAGACTAGATGGATCCTCGCAGGGTTCCAGCCCGCATTTACTAGCCACCTCAACATGGAGGTCTGGCATCAGGAACAATAGGGGCCACCACAGTTGTGCACTCATAAAACCACAACAATGCAAACAAAAATAAATCAAGATTTCATATTACCCAAATAACAAAAAAAGAATTATGTACTATGTTGGATAATAGACTAACCGTTAGAAGAAAAACAAATCCATTGAGGAATCTCAATGATTGACCCATCCTTATTTTGATTATGTCAGCATTAATTTGCTCAATAAGGTGTTCACATACCGTTGCAACCCAATTAAATGAAGAAAAACTATCTAATGTCTAAGTAAATGCATAGAGCCCTGTGGGCACACTAAAATTGCTACTATGAAAGAATAAATTTGACAACAAAAATTTAATAATAAATTTAAGTGTAGAGGATGACTCCCCGAGTGACTCCTTCAGTAGTTCACTCTTTGCATGCCTAACTTTCATATCACTGAGTGAATTTTTGACCTAAGTTGTTGTATGTCCTCTATTGGACATGTCAATTAACAAAGCAACTTGGTATGCATCAAAACTAAGCTCATTCCAGCCCAATCTGAATGCCAATTAATTCATATCCCAAAAATTTAATATGTGCATAGTTAGGATGTGATCTTGAGAATAGGGGGAGCTCATAAAACTGATTCATGTTCAATTCTCTG
Organism: Papilionanthe hookeriana x Papilionanthe teres; assembly: GCA_022702705.1. NCBI lineage: Eukaryota > Viridiplantae > Streptophyta > Magnoliopsida > Asparagales > Orchidaceae > Papilionanthe > Papilionanthe hookeriana x Papilionanthe teres. The sequence continues at coordinate 51,166,278 of CM040428.1, read as the reverse complement.
AGTTTAGACCATGTCTCTTCAGAGGCAGTTGGTCGAACCATGTCCAAGACTTCTCCAACTGCCGATGGACGACATTTGCAATTCATAGACTGTTTGTTCATAAACTTACATAAATAATAAACATTTTATTAAGGCTCACAATAACTCATCGATAAACTAAGAATACCCCAACGATAACTTACAACTGAAGGGATATTTACTAAACCAAATAATAACACAAGAATAACATAAGAATACACTTTTAAGTAACCATTGAATAACCCAACAATAACCCAAAAATAGCCCGGGAATAACCCAAAAATAACCCAGGAACAACATAAAAATAACCCAAGAATACCCCAAAAATAACTCAACAATAACCCAAGAATACCCAAACAATAAACCGAAAATACAGGGATATTAACTAAATCATAAATAACCAGATAATAACTCGAAAATAACGCAAGAATAATATAAGAATACAATACAAAGTAACACAAAAATAAATCAAGTATACCCCAAAAATAACTTAAGAATAACCCAAGAATACCTGAACAATAACCCAGAACTGTAGGGATATCAACTAAATAATAAACAACCTAATAGTAACTCAAAAATAAGGTAAGAATAACATAAGAATAAAATACTAAGTAACCCAAAAATAACACAGAAATAGCTTCAAAATAACTCAGGAATAACATAAAAATAACTCGAAAATAACCTAAAAATAACTCGGGAATAACCTAAAAATAACCCACAAATAACCTAAAAATAACCCGTGAATAACCCAAAATATTAACTCAAAAATAACTCGGCAATAACTCATCAATAACCCAAGAATACCCCAATAATAACCCACAACTGAATGACTATTAACTAAATCCAATAATAACCCAAAAATGACGCAAGAATAACATAAGAATACACTTGTAACCCTTGAATAACCCAAAAATAACTAAGAACTAAATAAATATTAACGCATAAATAACTCAACATAACCTCAAATTAATCCCATAATAACTCGCAAAATCAAACAGAAACAAAAAATAACCCTACAACAACCCAAGAATGAACTTTAAATAGCTGCCAATAAAGACTAACTTCAGAGTAACCCAAAAATAACTCAAGAATAACCAAATAATAATTTCCAAAATAAATCTTCAACCCTAAAAAAATAATAGGGAAAAAATGATCATAATTACCGGAACAACTTTTCTCCTTTAAGGCCCTCATTCTTCAATCTCTTCGTATCCTTCATCTTCTTTGACTAATTCAACTGTTCCAGGACTGCGTTCTCCGTCTCTTTTGATTCTGTTTCTATTGACTCTTCCAACTGTGTATTCATCGGATCATCCATCTCCATTGTCTTACGACTTCGAAGCTTCCAACGAAGCAAATGCCAAACCCTAGCAGAGCCAACGACAAAAACCCTAACATAAAATAAAATGGGGAAGGTTTGAAAAATCCCTAAAAGTATTTCAAAACATATTTCTCGACATTATAAAAGACAGGATAGTCGAAAAAGCTGGATAGTCAAACAGGCGGAACGCATCCGGTCGGTCAGGCTAAAACACATTTCAGGTTCTTTATCTATTTTTTTAAATGTTTGAGAGAAAAATTTGCACCTGTTCAGCGGGCCAAAGGGCTTTGATTCCCCTTGTTGCTGGCTAGGGTTTCCGGGTAATCGATTGTGCGCAAACGGAAGAGTAATTGTCGGGTTTTCGGAACTGACCCCTTGTGAGTTCCTCTTCCCCTCCATGCATCTGCCCTCAAATTTTTAGAGCGCTTGAAACTTCTCCGCCACATGTCTTTGTTCAGCAGCGCTGCGCTTTTACCACTCTATTTTGAACATGCTTACGATGTCGGTCTGTTTATTTTATTTTCAATGTGCCTCCCTCAGACTACAGACTACAGACTACAGAATACAGAACCACAGAAGTTGCCCGTGGAGCCGAGCCATCTCATTTTGGAATTTGCTAAATGGCTTCCGGCGTCACCTCCCAGGCTTCGGCTTTGAAGAGAAAGGATTCGGCACCGACGAGGGAGGGAGACCAGTTAATCATAACGCCGTTGGGCGCCGGTAATGAAGTGGGGCGCTCCTGCGTGTATATGTCATATAGAGGAAAGACAGTTTTGGTAAAAGAATATATAAATATATATTTCCCTGCTCTCTTTACGACATTCCGTGAGCTTTGCATGACCACAGTGCACTGCCTTCTTTGCAGTTTGATTGTGGAATACACCCAGCGTACTCCGGGATGGCCGCACTTCCATATTTTGACGAGATTGATCCTTCAACCATTGATGTACTCCTCGTTACACAGTATGAAATCTTTTCCTCTGAAACTCTTTCTCTCGTGCTTCCACGTATCGAAATTTTTTATTCCGTGATTTCAAAACCTCCTTCGCAAAGTTGTATGGTAAGTATCTTTCCTTATTTTATTTGTAAGAAAATTCAATTGCTTTATTCTATCCCGATAAGCGATTACTTTTCTCTGTTTGAAGCTTAGTTCTTTTTTTTCATTCTTGTTGTTAAAAGATAGGGAAAACATGACTTAATTGCAGTATTCCACTTTATTTTTCAGCTTTCATCTTGATCATGCTGCATCCCTTCCATATTTCCTAGAGAAGGTATTCATAGGTTCATTGACCTCAATCCTTTTTGACTTTTCTTCCCTAAATGCGAATTGTTTGAAACATGTATCAGACCACTTTCAAGGGAAGAGTTTTCATGACCCATGCAACAAAGGCTATTTACAGACTGCTTTTGTCCGATTATGTTAAAGTGAGCAAAGTTTCAGTTGAGGATATGCTGTATGATGAGCAAGACATACTTCGTTCCATGGATAAAATTGAGGTATGACTTATTCCTATGCTCTTTTTTTTTTTCCTCGTTTCCTTTAACATTACCATACTCTCAATGTGCACATCATGTTTTTTTGGTTTTTTTTCTGAATCGTTATTTTCTTTAGTCAAGTATTTTTGCATACTTGAGGCTTATGCCCCTATATTTCTTGAATTTTTTTTTCTATTTTAAATTCATGTAAAATTGTTATGTGCGGGTTAGGGCAGATTCACTTGCATTTCTATAATTATTAGTTCAGCTTAGGAATGTAGCAATTTTAGCTTTTAAGTACTGTTGCTATCCAAGGAAAGTTCCATATATTTGTTTGCTCCTGCATGTGGGTACATGGTTACGGGTGTTGGCCTAGGATTTCAAGTGTGAAAGAGGAGAGGTGAAATGATGAGAGGTTCATAAGTTTAGCTTAAAATTCAAATGCCACAAATATGAGGGTACATCGCTAAAATGGAATACACTCGTTTATACTTTCTAAAATTAAGAGGTGCAATTGCACAATGAAAGATGAACGACTATATTTACATATAAAAGGAAATAAACCAACTCATTCATCTATTTTTGACGTGTTGATTATTTATTTATTTATTTTTCGATCAATAGCCCTTCATCAAACTATATGTATAAAGTATTATTAAGAAAAAAAGATGCATTAGTAAATGTTACAAAAAATGAATAATATTGCTGCTTATAATGATTATAAGAATGCTTGAATTCTTGCAAATATTGTAGTGAGTAATATACAAGTTATAATTTTTTTGTTTATGTATATTATAGCTTGTTACTAAATAGGAATGAAGGTGATTTATGGAATATATGAGACAATATATTGCTGGATTTTGATCGTGGTTAAAGATGAAGGTATAAAGGAAAGGTGAAAATATTACTTTGAGTATTTGTGAAACGAGCTTTAAGGAAGAAATGATTTTACGAGAGTATATTAAAAAATATAATGAAGTGTATTATAGATTGATATAAAAAGAGAAGCGGAGTTAGTTTTCATGCATAAAAGGGGGCCTTTGGGTCTATATGAGATTCTTATTTAGATTTGAAGAGTCGTGGATTGACTCACTTTTTGATATGTTTGTAATTTATAGCAACGACACCAAAAACTTGATTCTGCTTTAGTATATATATATATATTTAATGATTGAATGTTTAATGTGGATTCTACGCAAGTATACGTATCGTATCAATTAATACAGAGCTCCACAATTGTTATCAGCTAAATTTAAAGGAATTACTTACTAATATAGTAAACGGAGATTTAAAGTAACTAAAGCAAACTAAAGTAAACTAATGCTTGAGATAAAGTTAATTTAACTAATTCAGAAAAAATATCATTCTCATTGTTTTTAGAAAATTAAGTGAATGATGATTTTTAAATAGAATTCTTAAATTGTATTGTGATAAATAGGAGCGATTCACTATTCTTTACTGCTTTGATCCGGGTGCGAAGAACGTTGATTAATCATATGTTTGACTTGCGAATCCATGGCTAGGTTGGGATGATACGTGTGCCTACTTGAACTCCCACGTTCCTCGACTTGAGATGCTAACATCTACACTTCGACTCTCAAACAATGGAGTAAATTGAATATTTTAGTCATGTCGCACTAAAATGTCCAATTCTACGTCCGATAATTAATATTTCCTTATTTATTTGCACTCGCCTTCGAAGCTTTGACTTCACTGAATATTGGATGTAATTTTTACTTATAATTCGACATATTTTAACAACTCAATTGGTAGGATTGAAATTAAATTAAGTTTTAAGTAAAAATTATCACGATTTATTTTAATATATTAGATGCTTACTATTTAATTTCATCGATTCGCATAGTTTTCATAAATAAGGAGAGACTAAATAAACTACTCGGAATGCGTAAGAATAAAACAAACATGGATTTCATTTAAAGTTAACAATAACGATAAACAAAGATACTTATCTTAATTCATCCACAAGCAATTCTTAAGTTCAATTGACTTTTCATTCAAATACAGATACTAAATAAGACTTCTAATAAACTAATAAACTTACTTAATGATAAACAAACTCACTCGGACTCACTAAAATAAACACACGGAAGACTCAGAGACATATTAAGACACTAGAATTCGACCTCTATTTATAGAGGTAGACGAAAAGTCCGAGGGTCTTAACACACCTCTTGCAAAAGTGTTCGAGTTGAAGTATTTGCATTTTGAACTATCTCGCCGTCGGCGGGAAACGATCTCGCCGTCGGCGGGAGCACTAGATAGTCTTCAACCACGCGATCTCGTTGTCGGCGAGGTAGTTATAAATTCTTGAATTCTCCTAGTATCTCTGTTGTTAGCGTACTCGATCTCGTCGTCAGTGGCCTCGATCTCGCCGTCAGCAACTTGGTTCAATTTGCGTGAATTCTTCCTTTTTGATCCAAATTCGCTCCATTTCATGTTTTTCTTCATCACTTATAAATCTTCGTTTCGCAAGTAAAATAAAGAAAATATCTTTCTTTAAAGTGCAATTTCATCAAAAATAGATATGAATTTCTTAATGAATTTTTTTGTGATCATGGATCTTGGCTAAAGATGAAATTATTAAGAAAATGTAGATATATAATTTTTATAAATTATTAAACAAGCTTTAAGTAAGAAATTAAATTAAGAGAGTATGTGAAAACATAAATGAAATATATCATAGATTGATCCAAAAAGGTGGAGTTAAAAGAGCTTTTAAAATGATGCATATATATAGTACCTTAGGCTTAAATGAGAAGCTTATTGAAATTTGGACAGTTGGTGATATTGTAGTGATTTATTTTATTAATAATTTCAATTGTTTTTGATGGTTAAGAGGATGTTATTTATTGGAGAAGAAGCATTTTAGTGTTATTACTTAAGAACAAAGGTGATGCTAAAGATTGCATTAATTATTGGGTAATCGAACTTTGAGTCATACAGTAAAGTTATGAGAGAGAGAGAGTGAGAGAGTGTAATAGAACTTAGCCTTAAAAATTTACATTAATCTTAGAGAAACAATTTAGTTTCATGCTAGGAAGAATTACAATGGAAGAGTTTTCTATGTTAAGATGATTATTGAGGAATAAAGAATGTTAAAGAAACACAACCTTCAAAAATTTTATCAATTTTGGAGATTCAATTTTGTTTTATGCCAGGAAGTTTTTTTTTTAAATTTTTTATTCTCTTATACAATGATTATTAGAGACGTAGTTAGAGCAAATCAATGATATTCATTTAACTTTTATTGTTTTTTAGAAGCTATAAGATCAAGTGTCATGAGAATTGATTAAATATGCATTTAGGTATAAATATGTGTGTCAAATTAATGTTGATATTAGTGAATATATGTATGATTGGGTATTGAGTTGTATTAATAAAATTATATGCTCCTTAAATGATTATAAATAATATTTCATTTCCTGCTAAAGATGCCCATAGATCTTGGAGTGTTCATTGATATTATTTGTTTATCCACTTACACTTGTCCAAGAAGTTTCACAGATTGCTTCATTAGCTTGACCAATTCATGACATTGCTCCTTCCTTAGTTATGTATTATTTAAATATTTAGATCACTCCTTGTCGTATCCGTTTGTAGTCTCTATTTAAGGAACTTTTGTTTGTTATCCATAGGAAAACTGGGATTATCCTCACTATTTAATAAAGTCTTACACATGCTTTTAAGTGACATCAATGCAATTTTCTTAGCTCGTTTTCACATATATATATATTTTTTCTTTCTTGTTTTATCCCCACTTTTAAAATTGTACAATTGTTAGGTGCGCCTGTGCGCAATTTGGCTCATAAATGCTTTGAGACGCACGCCTTAGAGAAATTTATGTAAGGGCATAAGGCCTTTTTTCACATGTCGTAAGTTCTTTGTTATGACTGTAGAATGAGTGGGCTCCCTTATGGCAACATTACGTATCATGCTACTGTAATGAGTTACCTTAGCGCGGTACTATAGCATGGTACTGTAGGAAAAATTCAACAACTTGAATGCATAACTAATATTTGTTAGGTTCAATACTATTTAAGTGAATGATTTAATAAGCTTGAGAAATTAATAAGTGTTGAGATTTGAAATAGAGCAACTCAATATTTTTGATAGAAGGCGAGATATTTAAATCCAATTACAATAAACATAATAAAGGAAATAAATAAATCAGAATAAAACAACAAGGGAAAGAAAATAAAATAGAATAAAGCAAAATAGGAAATACATAATGAGGAAATAAGATCAAATAATAAGGAATAATGGCGAGAGATTGTCGTTATAATCTAATACTCCCTTACAAGTTGAAGCATAAATGTCAGTCATGTTCAACTTGGATTTGAAGTGATTGAGCAAAGGGCAAGGAAGATTTTTGGTGAGTATGTCCGCTACTTGATCAATGGAGGACACATATGAAACACAAATCTTCTTGAACTATCTTTTCCTTAATGAAGTGTCTGTCGATCTCCACATTTTTGGTATAATCATGTTGGGCTGGATTGTGCGCAATGCTGATTGCGGTCTTATTATCACAAAACAACTGTAGCGGGACGAAAGTTGTCATACAAAGTTTGCGGAACATGATGCATAGCTAGAGAACTTTAGAGATTCTCAAAGACATGGTTCGAAATTCAGCTTTAGCACTGCTTCAAACAACCACAGTATGTTTTATGCTTTTTCACGTGACAAGATTGCCTCATCCAAATGAGTAATACCCCGAGGTGGGACATCAATCATGACTGATCCGACCCAATCAACATCTGTATAAACTTTAATAGATAGAGATGTGTGACGAGAAAAATAAATCCGAGCTCTGTGTGCCTTTCAAATAGTGGAGAATCCGTTTGACAGCTTGGAGATGGTGCTCATAAATATCATGCATGAATTGACTCACTATACCAACAGCATAACATATGTCGAGATGAGTATAGGCGAGGTAAATGAGTTTTCCCACAAGATGCTGGTAATGAGTCTTGTTGACAGACACAACGTTTGGAATGTCGGATAGTTTTTCATTCAGATCCATATAACAACAACAAGTTTGCACAGAAGAATGTTATTCTCTGTGAAAAGATCAATCATATTTGCGTTGAGACAGACGAATGCCCCGAGATGGCGGAGTCACTTCCATGCTTAAAAAGTACTTGAGACTAAGTCCTTCATTTCGAAGGACATTAATAAGAACTGGAAGATCATTACCTGTAAGAACAATATTGTCAACATAGACAATAAGGATAACTGCTTGGCCATTGGAAAATTGCTAGAAGAAGAGGGATCACACTTGTCCTTTGGAAGAAATAGAATGAAAGTCAAGAGGAAGGGACATGTACACCTCTTATGTAAGCTTCTCCATTCAAGAATGCATTTTTGACATCTAGTTGGAATAGAGGACAGTCCAGATTTACTGCGAGTGATATCAAGACATTTAATAGTGTTTAACTTAGTCACTGGAGTAAATGTCTCCTCATAGTCAACTCTGTAGGTCTACGAGTATCTTTTGACAATCACTTGTGCCTTGTTGCGTTCAAAGGACCCATCAGAGTTAAACTTGGTGTTGAAAATTCAACGACACTCTACAACTTTCTTACCCCGAGGGAGATCCACGACGTTCCATGTATGGTTCCGCTGAAGGGCATTCATCTCCTCTATCACGACCGTTTTCCAGACTAGATTAGCAAAAGCAACCTCAATAATAGCTGGGATCTGATGGTCCGTTAGGGCAGCTGCAAAAGCTCTACAGGTCGGCAATAAACTGTAAAAAAGACATATTTTGCTATTGGATGGAGGGAGCATATCTGATTGCATATCTTGGAGAACTCGCCTCCTCATTCGAAGAAGGGGTCATGCTAAGGATGTCGCCCGGAGTGGAGTCAAAATCCTATGGAGGTAGCGGGTTCTAGAATAGGAGCATTGGAACAGGTTCGTCAAGTGTAGACACGGATAATGTGAGGACGCGTTGGTGCACTCACTAGACTAGGGTACTCACCAAAATAAGAGACTCCTCAGTGGCAGGACAATTAGGAGTAAGATAAGAGTATCTAAGAACTCAAGCTCCCCTCACTTGAGGTCGAGCTAAAAAATAGAAAACATTTTCAAAGGAGGAGATATCAGCACTTAGATTTTGTTAGTGGTAAGATCTGGGAACCGATACCCCTTTTGAGTTGCAGAGCATTTAAGGAAAATACATTTTATGGATCTAGAATCAAGTTTACTCCAGTGTTCCGAACAAAGGTAGTGCACCCAAAAATTTCGGGATCTAATTTAGTGAAGATCTGATTGGTAGGGAAGTATGACATCATGACGGCTAAGTGTGTGCAAACATGTGAATTTTAAAGGGGACTATTTGTGGGATATGTGGCAGTTATAATGACATCATTCCAATAATATTTTGGGACATTGAATTGAAACATAATGGAGAGGTGATTGTTTTTTGTCTCGATTATCCTATTTTGTTGAAGAGTGTGTGCAAGTACTATGGTGGAAGATGCCTTTAATAAGAAAAAGTTAACTCAAAATAGAGTTAAAAATTTCGGGCAATGTCGATCGGAAGGACCTGAATGTGAGTTTTGAATTGAGTTAAGACGAAGATGTAAAGTTTTAGAAGGTTACAACAACTCCCGATTTGTCTTTTAAAATGTAGACCCATGTTATTTGAGTGTGCTCTTCAATTAAGGTCAAGAACCATAATTTATTGGTGTAGTCGGGAGTGAGGGACCCCATATGCCACTTTGAATGAAGGAGAAAGGAGCGGGAGGTGCGTAAATGTGAGGTGGGTAATTGATCCGGTGATGTTTGACTAAATGACATGTCTCACAATTAAAGTTAGAGAGATTTTTATTAGAAAAAATCAAAGGATGAAACATTTTTAAATATTGAAAACTAGGATGTCTTAAACGACTAACATCATGCCGGGCATTCAATGACTTGAGATAGGCTGCAAGTTTTGTGTGTCGTGTCTTCAGTCTTCGTGTTCTCTTGGAAGTAGTGGATTTCGACTATCCTCTTAGCAATTGCAATCATCCTTCCGAATGACGATCCTAAAAAACACAACCATCAGAAGAGAAATTAACAACACAATCGATATCACTTGTCAACTTGCCGACAATATAAGTTACATTGTAATCAGAGAACATGTAAAATAAACTTCAGAGTTAAATCGGTCTTTAGTACAACTTAACATTTACCAGCAATGATACTACATGATTCATTGAAAATTCTGACAATAATTTTTTCGGAGCACAGATCATTAGTTGAGAAAACTTACGAGCAGCTAGTCATGTGATCTGTGTCACTTGAATCAATAATCCGTGGACTAGAGGACGAATAAACTGTGAGAGCTATAGGAAGAATACTTTTTCATACGTGAGAGGTCGGGGGATCTACAGAGGCTTGATTTACTCCAAGGAGTCTGATCGATTGCTTTATGTGGTTCTTTAAGGATTCAGAGGATTCCAGGATGTTTCGGGTAGGAGTCGGTTGAGTCGTGCCTTGTTCAACCGTCACCCTGAGTCCCTTGGCAGCAGAAGATAAAATAGAATAAAACAAAATATGAAATACATAATGAAGGAATAAGAGCACATAATAAATAATAACGGGTAGAGATTGTTGTTATAATCTAAATACAAGACATTTTTAAAAATGGCCTAGAACCTCTTCCCAAATGCATAATATGTAAGCCTCAAATTAAAGGTGCTTCTCTTATTTAATGACACATCTACATTAGATATCTATGATGATGGGCTTGAGCCACCATCATACTTTAGCGTCCATGTTAATGAGCCTTTTATTGTAACTTGTCTTATTGAGAATCAAATACCCATTGTGCTCTCAGAACCTTTTGATTGGGTTACCTATATATCCTAACCTAATGAGCTCATAAATGAGTCTCCTATTGCATTTGAGATGTACATAATCACCGTGATTTTAGATTATCAATTTAGACTTTTTGATCAATTGCTTTAATGCCATGCCTAATAAGACATTAATTTTTAGAAAGTGTTGACACACTACTACATCTAAGGTACAAATATTTGCTATGGCCTTAGATCCCTAGGAAAAAGATTTTGACCTTAGTAGCAAACTTTGTGATGCTTCTCTACTTCGAGATGTTTAACACATGATTCCCTTTTGAGATGCACATACCTGTTGTGATTTCAAATTCTCAACTTATTTTATTTGTCGTATATTAGGAATCTATTGACTTAGGAGTCTATTGACGAGCCAACATCCTTGTATGATGTAGAAATTGACTTAGATAGTATTTATAAACTTCCATTGACAAATTGGACTCGTCTAATTGAGAATTTTACGATGAATTATGATGTTGACGGTTTGTTCTTAAAACCTCCTAATTCAAGTTACATGACTCATCATTCCTTGTATGATATTATGTTTTTCTTTACACCACATATACACATCTATTATTCACTTGTATTACGAGTTAACAAAAGTGGTGATAATATTGTTGATAATTTTTAAAATTTGTTTATCCTCGAAATATGATACTAAAGCTATGTTTTAACTTGCACTCAATTCCTTGTTGATGAACTATTTGATTAACTGGACCATTGGATCTATTGTACTTTTGGTTTTTATCTCTTGAAATATTTTCCGCTCATATTTTTATTTCTTATGGTATCTTCCAATAGAAAGGTTTGTTTATTATTGGAATTGACAGACTAATTGACTTGCACGAGGGATAGGCCCCCTTTTAAAATTATTACCATTATACAAATATTGTAGTATTATATGCATCGAAATCTACATATAATTCCACATAACATAATACATGGAGCATTCCGCCTCTCACTTAAACGCGTCATTTTTAACTACTACGAACTAGAGTTCATCAAGTGGAATATAGTTGCTTGCGGTGCAAGCAAGGTGGCCATTAGGCGTGTAGACGAATTGAACATGAGCAAATAGAGCTCTTATTCGTGCTTCGTTCATTTAAAATTAAATATGTTTGAAATGGGCTCACGTTCGAAATTGTTTGTGAAATAGGTGTTCGTGTTCACTTCAAATTGTTTGTTCGAATTGTTCGCATTGTTTGAGTTATTTGAATTGTTCAAATTGTTCGAATTGCTCATGTTCGATTTGTGCTCGGTTTGAAATGAGCTAAAAAAATTAAAAAAATAATAAATTTAATTATTTATTAAAAAATTATATAAAAAAAGATATTACATCCGTTCCATCAAAAAAAAATTTTCTTCAACTATAGTACTACAATTTATATTAATAGATTTAATACAAATTTGAAGCTTTAATATGTACAAATCATTATTATAAAACAAATAAGTAATAAATTAAAAATTATATAATTGCACTACACTTTTATAAAAAATACATTCAACATTTTATCTATATCTTCCAAATCCCAATCTTCATGCCTCCAAATTCTCTTTTTTCATAGCTTTAATATACCTGCAAATTTAAAAAAAAACATATATGGCAACCAAAATCATTCATATCACATAGAAAATACCACCATTTTCACTTTTAAAAAGTGATGCAACTGATCATGCATAGGTAAGGTGGCATGTATGAAAAATTGAAAGATGCGAGCTTTGGATCTAAAGAGAAATCATAAAGTTCATCTGACATAATAAGGCACAAGGCAGTGGCTGAGAAATCCATCAACCGAATTTTGGAATTTCACTCTTTGTGACTGCAGACCTTTCCTCTCCGCTGATCCCAAACAGAAAGAAAAGCTAGAGCTCCCAGTAGAGCATACATTGAAGAACTTCAATCAAATCATTTAATCCTTGTAGATACCATGCTCTCTCAATAGTTCAAATGTTCAAGACCTGCTGCAATTTGTAAATGGAAAAGAAGTTTTTGTGACACAGCATGTTATCTAGGCAACTAGTCATTGTTTAAAGGAAAAAAAAAAAAAAAGATAACACAAATTGCTTCCTAGTTTTCTAGATCTAAATGGAGTTAGGAGATTATTGCAGGCAGTGCGCATGCTTTACCAAACAAAAGAGAAACATATTAATCATTACAACTAATAATGATATTAGAAATGCACATGAAAATAGAAAAGGATAACTATTTATTGATCAAAATGTTAATAATAATAGACAGAAATATCCTATTGTATAAGTGTCATGTAGTGTTAATAGCATTGCATGGTCTATACTTATTCTATGCATGCATGAATCATCATGAGTAATACCATCTTAAGACATCACATTAACCAAAGAAGCACTCATTTACTAAGCCAGAGAAGCAAATAATATGCTAAACCAAAGAAGCAGCCCATTTAGTAAACCAGAGCAGCAGATAATATACTAAACCAAAGCAGCATTATATTTCATGGTTTTAATTCTAATAGGCATTTGAAATTCATAAGATAGTTAGAAGTTTTTAACTTCATAGTGTGGGATTTATTTTTGTAAAGGCATGCTCTTAAAGGCAATGCAGATATGAAAGTTTTGGTGTTAGATATGTGAATTTATAAATACATAAGAATTGTGTTAAATATGAAAATTTAGGTGCTAGAATAAATCAGAGTATCTCAAAGAAATGCAATTGATCATATCTCAAGTGGTTGATTTGGCTCAATAACATAAGAATCGCAACTCGAGCGATATGCATCTAAATCTCACCGATTAACTCGGAGGGAAAATAGTGTTGTGGAAAAGAAATTTTTATGCAAAACCAATACACAAGAATAATGAAAGAGGCTCAAAAGGAGAAACAACAATAACAAGAAAAAGAAAATGAAAATGAAAATGAAAATGAGCTCAAAACTTACCAGACGAAAATTCATTAAAATCCTTTCAAAATACTATAAATATTTTACATCAAACATTTATGAGTACGATTAAATTTTAATAAAAAGATTGAAAATTTTCATTGCTCAACTAAAAATGCCACTCTAATAGGGAAAGATTAAGAGATATTTGAACAAATCATCAAATCTTACGTAACATAAAAATTCATTAACTACGAAAAGAAATAATGAAATTGAAATAGAAAGCCAGTCTAATTTCCAATTTAGCTATAGCCAAATTATCAAATTAGTAGAGAAAAACCCAAGCAACAACAAAATAAAATAAAGAATTAAAGTCAACAACCACCAATCAATGATAATTCCTGAGCCAACAACCAACAATCAACCTTAAATAGACAACAACCAATAAGAAAAAATGGGATTTAATCATCATAAAAAAAGACAAAACTACATAAGTGTTTCTCAATAGATAATCATCCAAGTTTTTATTCACAGGCAACTGAAAGCTAAAACAAAATTTTCATACAAACATTCTATTATATGATAAAAAATCAACCACATATGAATTATTATAATATCGAGGCTCAATTTTAAGATTAAATGTTAATTTCAACTACAATCTAAAGGGTTGCATAATTTGATCATGTCATCCTTGTTTAGATTTTTTAACAATAATTTAAAGGGTTGCTTAATGAAATTGCCATACCAACTTTAGAATTTTTTGCATTCACTTAATGGGGCCAAAAGATAGCTTAACATTATTATGTCATACCAACTTTAAATGTATCAAATTCATATAAAGGGTTCAATCACGTAATTAAGTTATATCAACTTTTGCATTGATGATCAACTTAGATATCTTCACAGTCTCTTTAATAATCATAATCCTCTATATGATTGCATGAGATTGTGTCATACTGTTATAGAAGTGCTACAAAGTAGCACTGCATAAACAAATATGTTAAAGTATAACAGAATACAACATAATATCATAACTACACGAACCAACAAAATAATGTCCAAAGTTCAGACTTGCAATAATTATATAAATTCATAGCTATCAAAAGTCTTTTATAGAGTATATTTTGCTTGAGATGTCCGGCAGTTCAATATTAAGTTTTTCCTCTTCAAGTATCTCTTGCTGAAAATAATTAATGAAAATAAATATTGATATTTAATAACAAGAAGAGAGAGAAGAAATTAAAAATATATATTTAATGAAATGATTATCAAATGCGCCTTTGTATTTTTCTGAGTGGATCGAATCCAACTTGATGCACAAACTAATGCATTAACAATTTTAGTTGATAAACTGTTTCTATAATTATCTAATATTCTGCCGCCAGCACCAAAAGCAGATTCTTAGGCAACCGTTGTTATAAGTATTAATAAAATATTTTTAACCTTAATTGAAAGTTGGGGATACTTTAGTGTATTCATCTTCCACAATTCAAGCACATCAAAATTTTCACTCGAGCACTCGTATAATCCCTCCTCAAGATATACTTGTAAATTGGGCTTAGATGGTTCCGCAAATCCGAAAGCTACAACAAAATCTTGAAATCCAAGCATAGAGTCAAAATGATATGAAAAAATTATAGGATCTATTGTAGATAAAGTTCTCTCAGGTGAAACATTGCTTGTAGAACTGAGAGATGTGAAATCAACAACATAATCTGCATATATTTCCCACAAGGCATCTTGAATTGATTTAAGATTTTGATCAACCTCATCATGTGAAAATATATTCGAGAATGTGTAGCTAATAAATTTAAGTTTCAATCTAAGGTCGAAAATTACTGCAATAGACATTAGAAGATTGCATTCCCCATAATATTTATTGAATTTACTTTGCATACTCAAATTATATTTATCATATACTCATCTTGTGATATTGACTAATCTATCAGAATCCTCTTAACATGCATAGTTGCAAGTAAAAATATGTTTGAAGTGAGATAAAGAGCGCTAGAGATTATCTTTGTAATAATATTGATAATTGAAAGAAACTTTCTGATTTCTTCATATTTCAACCAATTTGAATTAGTTGACAACCATTTGTATTTACTATTTCTAATTGCATCGTGATAAAAATTATTGCGATAAATAAATGCAGACTCCAACATGTTGAAAGTTGAGTTACATCTATTAAAAACATCAATAGATAAAGATCTTATGGTTGGAACTCCCAATTATTTTGCTGCTTCTATAAACTTATGCAATTTCGAAGGATAATTTTTCAAATACTTCACCGACTCTCTGATATTTTGAATGATTTCATGAACCTTCTTTAGCTCATCTTGAACCATTATATTTAGACCACGTGTTCAACATCTCACATGAGAAAAAAGACCACGAAAGTGTAGCTTTCCTTGTGATTGAAAATTTGCTTTTAAGTCATATAATTACTACCTGCATTATCTAAAGTAATTGTATTGATTTTGTCTTGGAGCATTCATTCTAACAAACATTCACAAATTACATCACAAATGTAAGTTTTCGTATGTTGAGGTTCTAACTCAATAAAATTGATAATCACCTTCTTGAACTTCCATGTCTCATTGATAATGGGCAGGTAAACATATATATATCATTTAGTTTGACTAGATGTCTAACAATCTGAAGTTAATGAGATCTTATGAACATATTTAAGGCAACATTTAAGATCTTCTTTTTCACACTTATAGAATTTTATGTAATCATTTTTTATGACGTTCCTTGAAACACTCTCAAAGTTATGATTCAATATTTTCAACAATATATTGAACCAAACATTTTCAATCATCATGAATGGATACTTATGCACAACTATCATCTTGACAATTACCTCTCTTATGAGTTGCTAATCATAATTTTTTGAATCATAGAAAATAGAATTCTCTGATTTAATGTCGGCTTCAAAATACAAGAACTTCAACCTCTTCTGTTTTTTATTTGATGAGCTAACTGGTTGTTGACTCTTTGTTTTTATCTTATCACATTCATTAACATGTCTAAGAAGTCCTGAAGTTGTGTCTGATTTTGATATGTGTATTTTTACCACACAACAAATGCATTGGACAAACGATACTTCAACCTCTTTGAAATTGGATAATATCAATAAAATGCTCCCAAATAGTTAACTTTCTCTTTCTTCCTTTTTTGATTTGTATGTCAGTACTAGTGCTTCCAACAACCACTTCAACAGATTGAGAAAGATTATGAGAACTATCATTTCTATCTTCTATGACAACTGACAATTGTTCAGTAGTTAATGCAGATTGAGATTGTTCGAATGTTGACATTATAAATAACTAAACATATAAATATAATCACATGAGATGTCATTCGTGCATACGTTTAATCTTCGACACAAACTTATGCAAATGCTAAATATAATAAAACATCTCAACGAGACAAATTCATTAACATGACCATCTATATGTATATATATATTAAAAATTTTCATAGAATAGGAAGCAGAAACAGAAGCAAACTAATTGCCAGATATTTACCGTTAGCATAATAAAACAAAATTTGCTAATGGATCTTGACATCTTCAATCTGAATTTGCCTAGTTTATATGTATTTTTTCCTATAATGTATTGTTCCCATCAAGCTGCCATTAAAGACTTGGCACACTTATAAAATGGAGGTTTTGTATGCGCAATATAAAGATTTTCCACACATTTCCTCCATCAATCAAAATGGTGATATGTCGAATTTCTAAAATGTAAATCAAGTAACAAAACTTAACCATTGAGATGGATATTGTTTTTTGCTCAACTGCACATTTAAGTGAGAAAGTTTGCATGCACACCTAATCCTTTTTTTATTAGATTTAAGTGTCAACCCACCATTATTTATAGCAAATTTTATTTTGAATTTTTTAAATCCACATTTTTCAAGCTTTTAAAAAACCAAACTAATCTACTTAAAAAGAAAGGATTTTGCACTGAACCCCACCTAGCTCCTCACCGCATATGACATAGAAAATTATTTCTTTTTTGAGGGGAAAAAACTGGCCACGCTTGCTTATTATTCATGGAAAAACTAATACAAGAAAAACACTCAAAATGAATATTTGGAATAACATAGCAAACTTCATTATAATAATTAGAAACATTCACAATCCAATCCAACAATTATTCATTGGTTCAAAAGACATAAAAAGCAAAGAGATCAAAAACCAACTTGCTAAATGATGATAATTCCAAAACGATTGAATTATCACACATCTCTGCCTCTCTGGTTAACATTATTGTTCATATCAAATGTAGTGACAATAAAAACCTTTAGCTAAAAATACTTGCAATGAGTTTGCATGCACATTGAAGGCATCTATGAAAATATAAAATCTAAAATATGGAAAATAAAAAAAGTCTAATCCCAACCATCAATAACTTAGAAGCCATCAAGAACCGAAGAAATCTAATCTCTAAAATATAAAATTGCTAGAAGTTAGAAGCCATTATGAACTGAAGAAAGTGAAGAACCCTAAAAAAGAAAACATCACTTGAAATAAAAAGAAAACATCAATGAAAATAGATTAATCTCTGAACTACTAACCATTAGAAGGAAGGCAAAACAGAGAAAGTGAGAAATCCTAGAAAGCTCCAAGACTTTCCTTTCCTCGGGTCAACAACGAAATGAAAGTAGATCTCTCGGGATGGAAATGAAATGAAAGATCTCAATGTCTCACGATCTGGCACAGTCCTCAACCTTCGCCCTCTCAAGCCTCGCCCTCGCCCTGCCCTCGCCCTCGCCCTCGCCCTGCCCTCGCCCTCGCCCTCGCCCTCGCCCTCGCCCTCGCCTCACCTCTCAACCTCTGGAGAGAACCACGGAAACAAAAACGAAAGGAAAGGGCGGTAGAAGTTAGGGTTAGGTTACTTTAGGCTTATATAGTGAGGAATGAGGAGAGGAATATAATTTAGTATTTCAGATTGATCCTATGGTTGGGATCAATTACTGATATTTTAGAATAAAAAATTCATTTTTATAATAATTTAATAAATTTATATTTTTAATTTTCCTATCAAATATATCATAAAATTTTACTATAAAATTTTATAATTATATTAAATTTTAATTATTTATTTATTTCGAATCAAAATGAACCAAACACTATCGAACAACTTCTTGTTCGCGTTTGGTTCATTTTATAATTCAACCTAAAAAAACTTATTCGTATTTGGTTCGCTTGTTTTACGGACAAATCTAACGTGAATTACTTATCGAGCCGAGACGAGCTGTTCGAGTATGTCGAGCTTTTTTGACAACCTATTCACCTCTGTTTTGGATAACAAATTACCTCGACTCATAACTTATTCTAGCACCTCATCTCCGTTTAAGGTTCATTGTAGATTAGGACATCCATCACAACCAATTCTAAAAAAATTAGGCCCTCAATTTTAGCAATTATCAGTTTTAGATTATGAGTCAATTTAAATTGTTAAACATCGTTGTTTGTTTTCTCTTCCTACAATTAATAGAGTTAGTTATTATTTTGAGTTGTGTTATTAAGATGTATGAGGACCTTGTCCCATTTTATCTAATGGATTTTGATATTGCTACTTTTATGGATGATTTTTCTTGTATAATCGGCTTTACTTTATAAAATCTCATTTAGAGTTATTATCATAATTTCAATTTTTGTATGTTGAGGTTAAAACTCAATCCAATGTTTAGGTTAAGATTTTGAGAAGTGACGATCCGAAGAATATTTTGTATTGTTCTAGATATTCATGATAGAAAACAGGATGCTTCACCAGTTATCATTTTTTGATATTCCATCCCAAAATGGAGTAGCTTAAAGGATAAATGGACATCTTCTTAAGACAGCTAAAGCTATTTTATTTCAAACTAATGGACAGTAACAATTCTAGTTGTTGAAGCATGTTTTTTGATTAATAAGATGCCTTCCGTGGTTTTATAGAACCAAATACCCTACCAAATTATATTTCTAACCAACACTCTCTTTCCTATTGATTCACGTATATTTCGGTGTATGTGTTTTGTTCGTGAAACTTATCCACAAATTCCTAAACTAGACCCTAATTCATTAAAATGTGTTTTTCTAGGATACTCTCGTTTGTAAAAGAGTATCGATATTTCTCTCTTTTCTTAAATAGGTACATGGTCCCTGCTAATATCACTTTTCACGAACAAATCACATTCTTTGGTAACTCATTGTTGCCAAAATTTTCATAAGATTCTGATGAGTTGTTAATGCATTACATCATCCGTTTAACTCCACTTCCACCACCAGTGCCTCAACGTAGACCACTTATCATCAATGCTTACCCAAGAAGACCTTATTTCCTTGATCTTAGTCTGGCATTGGTATCCTCTTTTTCATTAAATCCTTCCAGCGGCCTTGGTTTATTTGTTGTTCTTCTAAGAGGTAAACATAATCGTGTCTATCTCATTTTCTCTAGTGTTAACTATGATATGTTATCTTCTACTTCTTGCTCGTTAATTGCTCCCCTTGATTATATTGAAGTACCAAGATCCATTCAACAACCCTATTTCATTCTGGATGGTGGACAACAAATTACCTTCTCAACCATAGCATGTTACAACATCTTATCTCTGTTTGAAGCTCATTGTAGATTAGAACATCCATTACTACCAATGCTTAAAAAGTTATACCTTCAATTTCGACAGTTATCATCTATAGAATGTGAGTCGTGTCAATTTATTAAACACCACAATTTGTTTTTTGTTCCTATAATTAATAAAGTTATTGTTTTGAGTTGGTTCGGTTTGATATATGGGGACATTATCCTATTTTATTTAATGGATTTTGATGTAGTCACTTTTATGGACGATTTTTCTTGTATGACCTAGCTTTACTTTATAAAATCTCGTTTAGAGTTATTACCATAATTTCAATTCTTTTATATTGAAGTTAAAACTCGATTCAATGTTTTGGTTAAAATTCTAAGGAGTGACGATGCCGAAGAATATTTCTTTGCATCTTTTCAGTCATACATGGCATAAAACGGGATGTTTCACCAGTCATCCTGTGTTGATATTCTATCACAAAATGAAGTAGTTGAAAGGAAAAACAGATATCTTCTTGAGATTGCTAAAGCTATTTTGTTTCAAACTAATGTACCCAAGCAATTATGGGTTTACACAACATGTTTTTTGATCAATAAGATGACTTCTACCATTTTAAGAACCAAACACCTTACCAAATTCTATTTCCAACCAACCTTCTCTTTTTGAATCATGTATATTTTGGTGTATGTGTTTTGTTCATGACACTTGTCCACATGTTTCTAAACAGGACCCTAAGGATTAAGATGTGTTATTTTAGGATACTCACGTTGGTAAAAAGGATATCAATATTTCATGACCCTAAGCATTTAGATGTGTTATTTTAGGATACTCTTGTTGGTAAATAGGATATCAATATTTCTCTTTTCCCTTAAATAGGTACATGGTCTAAGTTGATATCACTTTTTTGGAACAAATCACATTCTTTGGTAACTCATTGTTTCGTATAAGATTCTGATGAGTTGTTAATATATTACATCATCGTTCAATTTCACTTCGACCACCGGTGCCTCAACATAGACCACTTTTATCAATGCTTATCTAAGAAGTCCTCGTTCCCTTGATCTTAGTCTATCATCAATATCCTCTTTTTCATTGAATCCTTCTCATAGTGGCCTTGATCTATTTGTTGCTCTTCTAAGAGGTAAATATAAACGTGTCTATCCCATATTTTTATGTGTTAACTGTGATCAAGTTATCTTCTACTTCTTCCTCGTTTATTGTTGTCCTTGATTCTATTGAAGTCCCAAGATCCATTTAACAACCCTATTCAATTCTGGATGGCGGGCAACAATGCTTGATGAAATGAATGCCTTAGTTAAAAATGGAATTTAGGAACTAGCTGAATTACTTGCTGACAAGAAAATTGGATTGTTGGCTGTAAATGAGTCTTTGCAGTTATGTTTATTCTAACGGATTTGTAGCTATTCTCAAAGCTCGATTGGTTGTTGGGTGAACCGACTCTGCCGCGCTAGCGTAATTTTAATTTTGTAACACGTAAATAATATAGTATTTAATTGCAGAGTTACTATTCGACGCAAGTATACGTATCGCTCAAGTAATACGAGTCTCAGTGGAGTCGCGGATATCGATCCCATGACGAATATTTTAGAGGCTATGAATTAAGATTATAGAATCCGATTCGGAATCACAACTAGGAAATCGAAATTGCACTATTCGTCACTAATATGCTGATCGAAAATAAGATGAAGTTTTAATAAACTAGATTCTACTAACAGATAACTAATTCTACTAATAAAGTAAAGTTCAAATATATAAGCAAAAATCTTTCCCATTTGTTAAGAAATTTAAGTGAATGGATAATTAGAATTAGTTTAAAACTGTGTTGTGTCAAATATGAGAATATCTATTTTTTACCATTTGGTCCAGGGCATAAAGAACGTTGACTAATCCTTTGCTTAGTTATTGAATCTGCGTAAGTGTAGGACGATACTGAGCTCTCACTTCGAGCTCTCATGTTCCACTCGCTCGAGTACTTAATATCTACACTTCAAGACTCAAACGATAGGACCGAATTGAGGATTTTGGTCGTCATTCTCTAAAATCTTCGAGTCTACGCCGATGAATATTATTTCCTATTTATTTGCACCATACTTCAAAGACTTTGACTTACACGAATCTCGGATCTAATCTTTAATTTAGTTGTTAAACTCAACATATTTTAACTAATCGATTGACTAGGATTGAAAGTAAATTAAGATTTAAGTAAAAGATTATCACAACTTCTTTAAACTTTTCTTGGCACACTAATTCAAATTATCATTTCACAAAAATATCAAAACAAGGAGAATGACAGAAAAACTACTCAGATTTCATGGAGAGAATACGATAAAACTTGGATTTCATATATAAAAGCAAAGTTCTATAAACTAAAATAAGTAAATACGAACTTATCTTAAATTCATCACAAAGAACTCTCGAAGTTCATCCGAATCTTTTCCTTTCTTTACTGATGCTGCAGTCTCTTTCGAAACGTCAATGAGGAAGAAATTTCTCACTTCCCTTCCACTCCTACAATCTCTCGAAGAATTCCTCACAAATATCACTATCTTAACTCACTAATTAACTAGTGGACACAAATGGACTAGATTCTCTAATGGATTAGATTGACACGTGATGGACACAAATGGACGCTAGTGGACCCTTTTTTCGGCCCAAAATTGTTTCTTTTAAAGTAGTTGAAGAGTTTCCAAGAGTTTTCCAAGCATTCCTTAAAAAATCGTCCACATTCAATGCATCTCGTGAGAGAACCGACTTTCCCGCCGTCGGCGGCCTTCTAGAATACTTAGCCTTGGACCCTTCTGCATAACCCATTGTCGGCGGCCTCGATCTCGCCGTCGGCGGGCTCCCTTATAATATTTTTCTGAACTCTCGGAAAAAATCCGCCGTTAGCGCCGTCGATCTCGCCGTCGGCGACCTAGATCAAATTTTCATAATTTTGGTCATTTTTGCTCTAAATTCGCTTCTTTTTGCATATTTTTTCTCAAATTTCTTTAAATCTTCATATCTGCAACAAATCGTCAAAAATATCCTTCTTTAAAGTGCAATATCATTAAAATCAATATAAAATAAACATGAAAATCTTAACATATATTCAGTGGGTCACTGGGCTTGACTACTTTGACACGTTCTCTCCAGTAGCCAAGTTGACTTATGTTCTTCTTTTTCTGCCCTTCACTGTAATGAATAATTGTGCGTTGCACCAGCTTGATGTGAATAATGTTTTTTTTTTTTTTGCATGGCGATTTTTTAGAAGAGATATGCATGGAGTGACCTCCAGGATTTGTTGCTCAAGATGAGTCTGGGAAAGTATTTCGTCTTCGGAAGTCACTAGACACTATATGGATTAAAACAAAGTCTTCGGGCATGGTTTGGAAGTTTAGCGAAGTAGTAGAATAGTTTGCGATGTTGACGAGCAAAATTAATAACACTATATTTTACAAGCAACCTACTTCTGAGATCATTCTATTGGTTGTATACGTTGATTACCTTATTATTATGGAAAGCGATGTGTAAAGAATCTTATCATTGAAATCATTTTTTCAAAGTCTGTTGAACACTAAGTATTTGGATTCCTTGAAGTACTTCTTGAGGATTGAGGTATCAAGGAACAAGAAGAGTACATTTCTTTATCATCAGAAGTACGTTTTGGATTTTTTAGTAGAAACGGAGAATTAGTTGTCAAACCATGCAGTACTCCGATGCTTCTTAATTAATAATTTATCAAGGATGGAGAGTCTTTTAATGATCATGAACAATATACGAAGTTAGTGGATAAAATTAAACTATCTCACAGTGACTCGCCTTGATATTTGTATTCGGTTTGCACTACCCTATAGGTTGAACTGACCGAGGGGCGAACCCCCATTCCAGTCTTATGTGCTATTCAAATTCTCTCGAAAGGGGTGAGATTTGAATCCCTGACCTGAGGGTCATATGCTAAAGACCACTACCAATGAGCCAGGGCTCGCGCACAATATTTGGTTAGCACTATAAGTCAGTTCATGTCTTCCCCAAAGTATCTCACAGTAACCTCAAAAAAGCTCTTACAAAGGAGATTCTATATGAAAATCTTGGGCATAGAAATATTGAATGTTTCTCTCATGCTGTTTTGGCAAATTCTAAGATTGATCTAAGATCCATTTTTGGAATTTTTTTTGTGGTAATTTGGTTTCTCGGATGAGTAAAAAACAAAATGTGCTCTCACGATCAAGTGCAAAATCTCAATATCAAGCAATGAAACAAATATCGAGTAATTTGATGTGAGTCTCCCAATTTTGACCGAAATGAGTTTTAAGATGACAGTTCCAACTAGGGTTGTTTAAAAAGCTTGTGGTTTGTGAACATCTCGCGTTCAATTCGTTCGTTAAGCTTGATTTGTAAACAAGTTGAACACAATCAAATGTTTGTTCCTACGTGTTCGGCTCAATTTGACTCGAGTTACTTAAATTATAAATAAATAATATTAATATTCTATTTATATATTAAATTGTTATATTGTATTTTAAAAATACTAAAGTTTATTAGTTTTTAAATAATCTGGACTAAGATTTCAAATAAAAAATAATTTTTTGCGTTGGATGGGTAAATACATGAGAATTGGGTGGTATGTGTCTAAATGCCTAAAATAGTATCATAAATATCTATGCTCCAACGTGAAGGGAGTGTTATGAAAAGCATTAAATCTAATACTTATATATTCGATAACCTAATTTGAGGAGATCTAAGTACATTATCTTTTCTATATTAGAGATATTCCTAATCTATAGACTTTGGAGTGTATATAAATATTTTTTTTAATTAAAAGATTGGTTAGAGACGGGAACAGGCCTCCAGACCAACCCAAAGGTATATGTATTTGTCCCCGAGGGGGATCGAACCCAGGTCAGAAAAGACTTACGACTGACGAAGCAGCTGCCAACTAACTTGCCACCCAAGACGCACATAGGAGTGTATATAAATATGTATCGTATCAATTGTGCAAAAAAGAAAGGATATTTTCCAGTAACAAACGTTATCTATTAAGTTTCCTCCGTTATTGTTTGTTGCGTTTGCTGTTTATTCCTCTTCAAGAATGTGAGCTTTTTTACGCAGCTCTGGCATTGGATGCTCAAGCAAGAAACAATTTTTTTCTTTGAATATTTCTCGCTTTTCTGTTTACATTGCTCATGTCTTCCATATATTTTATGGTGCCAATGAGGGCTCTTCACGTTTTAGAGCAACAGAGAACGAACAAACGCATATCTAATTCCAATGGGAGTTTGTCGATCTGCTGTGTCTTCACTTTGTAATTTTAGAAATAGAACACTTCCAATTGCTGTTCTTCACTTTTAATACACCACGGGGGTAGTATCTAGGTTTGTTTTGTCATCCTCTTCAATTCCTTTTTCCTCAAATCTATAAAGTTTATCCTTTCAGACCTCGAAGAATTGCTATTCCCCCACACAATTCTAGAAGCTCATCCCCTGAATCCTTGGAACGTTAGCAGCTAATTTTACCAAGTTGAATGTGGGTCTTAACACAGCTTTATTGGCTACTTCTACCAACGTTCTTATTTCACAAAATTTTATGGTCATTTATAACGTAACATCTATATTCTTCTATTAATGAATGCTGTCACTTGTGCTATCAGAGTTTTGAGTGGATTAGAAAGATTTCAGGTTATTGACTTCCACCAGACGGCAGAAGTGAATGGAATTCGTTTTTGGTGCTACACAGCTGGTCATGTCCTTGGAGCTGCCATGTTCATGGTGGACATTGCTGGCGTCAGAGTTCTTTATACTGGTGACTATTCTCGTGAAGAAGACCGCCATCTCCGTGCTGCTGAAATCCCACAATTCTCTCCTGATATATGCATCATAGAATCCACATATGGCGTGCAGCTCCACCAGCCTCGTGTTATTCGAGAGAAACGCTTCACTGATGTGATCCATTCGACCATCTCTCAGGGAGGACGAGTGCTTATTCCGGCATTTGCCCTTGGGAGAGCCCAGGAGCTCCTCCTCATCTTGGATGAATACTGGTCCAACCATCCTGAACTTCACAACATCCCCATCTATTATGCCTCCCCGCTTGCTAAGAGATGCATGGCTGTTTACCAGACGTACATCAATGCAATGAATGAGAGGATACGGAACCAATTTGCAAATTCAAATCCCTTTGATTTCAAGCACATCTCTCCCTTGAAGAGCATAGAAAACTTTGATGATGTAGGTCCATCAGTGGTGATGGCGAGCCCAGGTGGTCTCCAAAGTGGTCTCTCTAGACAGCTTTTTGACAGGTGGTGTACAGATAAGAAAAATGCTTGTGTCCTTCCAGGTTATGTTGTGGAAGGGACACTGGCGAAGATCATAATTAATGAACCAAAAGAGGTGACCTTAATTAATGGCCTCACTGCTCCTCTAAATATGCAGGTATATTACATCTCCTTCTCAGCTCATGCGGATTTCGCGCAGACAAGTACCTTCTTGAAGGAACTTATGCCTCCCAACATAATTCTTGTCCATGGAGAAGCCAATGAGATGGCCAGGCTGAAGCAGAAGCTCATCACTCTATTTGCTGATCAAAATACAAAGATAATCTCCCCAAAGAATTGCCAGTCCGTTGAGATGTACTTCAGCTCTGAGAAAATGGCCAAGGCAATAGGAAGGCTAGCTGAAACGATGCCAGAAGTTGGCAGTACTGTCAACGGATTGCTGGTTAAGAAAGGCTTCACTTACCAGATTATGGCATCTGAAGACCTCCATGTTTTCTCTCAGCTGTCCACTGCAAACATCACTCAAAGGATCTCGGTTCCTTATACTGGTGCTTTTGGAGTCATAAAACACAGATTAAATCGGATATATGAAAGTGTGGTGTCCCCACAAGATGAGGCAGACGTGCCAACACTTATTGTTCATGAGAGAGTAACCATAAGACAAGAGTCGGAGAGTCTTGTGAGTCTGCAGTGGTCTTCTGATCCGATCAGTGATATGGTATCGGATTCTGTTGTGGCCTTAATCTTGAACATAAACAGGGAAGGTCCTAAAGTAATTATGCCTGCGGCGGAGAACAACAACAACAAGACGGAGGAGGAGACTGAAAGGATGGCGCAGAAGGTGACATTTGCTTTGCTGGTATCCCTTTTTGGTGATGTGAAGTTTGGGGAAGAAGGGAAGCTGGTCGTCACGGTTGATGGGGATGTTGCTCATTTGGATGGGAAGAACGGTGATGTTGAATGCGAGAATGAGGCTCTCAAGGACAGGGTGAGGACAGCATTTCGACGCATTCAAAGTGCCGTGAGGCCGATCCCGCTATCCGCATCTTGATCTACAAAGAATTTTGTTGTTTTATATATTTGAACTGGAAACTGAAACTTGCTAGCCAGCAAATAGATAGTTTCATTTATGTTCCTTGAGCACTTTGGTTGTTAGTGAAGGAACTGCGAGTCATGTCGTGGCACGGAGACTCAAGCTGTTTTTCCATACTAATCAAGCTTTTATGTGATTCCAGTTGTTGAGATTGAGAACAGCGTTTCAGTTTTCTCCAAGCTGACGAGCAGCTCCCGCTGCCTCTAACAGCATATTTGTATTTGTGAGGAGGGTTGTTCTTTGTTTCCATTAAACTCCCTGAACCAAGCAGTTTATATTGCTTCATTTTTAAGCTTTACTAATCTTTTGGTTATCTCGGATTTTTATGCTGTTCTTGATTTTTCTAATACCTAAATACCCAAAGTCTGATATCTACACTTATCAAAATCTTGTTTTCTTAAATTGTTGAGAAATTTTGGGCAAAGTAAACAAGAATCGACACAATCCAGAAGAACACAATGAGATTTAACGAGGTTCGGCAAATATACTTACGTCCTCGGGAGCAGAGTGGCGACTTTCTTTTCACTAATCAGAAAAGAGTACAGAATACATGACTACAACCATATGTCCTAGGGCTACTAACAAGGCCTATTTATAACCATAGAGTACAACATGTAATTACAAAATTACCCCTCTACTAAACCGCGGGGCCTTGCCCCCGCACCCTCAACCCACATAATAAACTCCCCATATTCGCTTGTTCCACTCCAACATTAATTCCATATTAGGTATATGAGCCATACATAACAAATCTCCACTTTGGCGAATATCCAGCCCCTTAGGAGAAAAATATCTGGGAGTTTCTCATGCACCAATGTGGATTGGGCCACCATGCTTCTCTAACAACTATGGATGCTCAAAAAGTTCAAGCAATGCAAGAAATTGTTGATAGTAACTGGCTTGGTCAACATATCAGCTGCATTCTCATCAGTATGAATCTTCTGCAATAGTATCTCACCAAAAGCAATTAATTCTCTGATCTTGTGATACATGACATTAATGTGCTTGGTCTTCGCATGGTACACCTGGTTTTTAGTCAAGTAAATAGCACTCTGACTATCACAATGCAATTGAACTCCACCTTGCTCAACGCCCAATTCCTTCACTAGCCCTGTTGTAGACCTCCTGCCATCTAAATCACCCGCATAGTCTGACACCCATTTGCACCCAATAGCCTTCTTTCCCTCGGGAAGCTGAACTAGCTCCCATGTGTGATTCTTTTGCAAAAACTCCATCTTCTCAACCATTGCACCCATCCACTTTTCTTTCTCCTGGTTGGTAATGGCTCCTTGAAAAGTGGCTGGATCGTCACTGCTGGCGAGAAGTGCAAAAGAGACCAAGTCTTCGTAGCCCAATCTGCTAGGAGGCCTTATACTGGTGCGTCTCTGTCTATCTCTGGCTAGATTGTAATTCTGCAGATCATCTGGAATGGAATCACCAGGTGTCGGATCTGAACCTTCAACTCTCTCAGGTGCTACTAGATGTTGTTTTAGACCCATCTGCACTGTCTCTGAACTGGGACTGTTCTCTGACACCTTGTCTTGATGTTGCTGCATCATGGACTGCTCATTAAAGACTGCATCTCTACTGATCACCGCCTTCTTTGCAATAGGATCCCAAAAACTTGAATCCTTTCACACCTTTCTTATAGCCCAGAAAGATGCACTTCTTGGATTTTGGATCAAGTTTCGATCTTTCATCTTCAGGTACATGCACATAGGCAGGACAACCAAAAATTCGTAAGTGATCAAACTTAACTAGATTACCTGTCCATACCTCTTCTGCGACCTTGCCACCCAATGATGCCTGAGGTGATATATTAATGAGATAGCATGCCATATTCACAGCCTCTGCCTAGAAGCTTTTAAGAAGCCCTGCATTCAGTCTCAAGCATCTTGCCCTTTCAGCTAATGACATGTTCATCCTTTCTGCAACACCATTCTGTTGTGGTGTCTTCCGCACTGAAAAATGCCTCTGAATCCCATGCTCCTCACAAAACTTCTGAAACTGTGAATCTGTGTACTCTGTGCTATTATCAGACCTCAAATACTTGATCTTTCTGCCAGTTTGGTTATCCACCTCAGCTTTCCACAGCTTGAATTTAGAGAATACTTCAAATTTCTGCTTCAAGAAATAAACTCAAACTTTCCTGGGGAAAAATCATCAATAAAGGTAACATAATACCGAGATCCTCCCACTGATGCTTCCCTAGTAGGGCCCCATACTTCAGAATGCACATAATCAAGAATCTCTTAAGTTTTATGCTCTCCGACCATAAACCGACTCGATTTGTTTTCCGAGAATACAAAACTTACAGAATTCCGAATTACAGACTTTTCACACCATGCAACAAATTCCTTTTATGCAATTCCGCCATCCCACGTTCATCGAGATGACCCGGACGCATATGTCATAGCTTTGTACTTATCATCATCCGACTCAACGAATGAACTCCACCTACAATCGTACTCCCCGACGGTTTGTAGATATTACTCCGAGTTAACTTTCCTTTCATCACAGTCAGTGCATCCTTCACAATCCTGATGGTTTCCCTATCCTCATCTGCCTTAGGAATAAAACCATTTTGATGTAGAGTGCTCAAGGAAATCAGATTCTTCTTCAAATCTGGAATGTGCCTGAAATCACATAATGTTCTAACTGTGTCATCATACATCTTAATTCTGACTTCTCCAATACCAACAATATTGCAACATCTATCATCACCCAAATAGACTGAGCCAGAATTAGTTGACATGTATGAAGTAAATCACTCCATGTTATGTGTTATGTGATAAGAGCACCATGAATCAAGAATCCATGCATCCGTGAACTGAGTTGATGATACTGAAAGCATATCCTCATCTGCCTTAGGAATAAAACCATTTTGATGTAGAGTGCTCAAGGAAATCAGATTCTTCTTCAAATTTGGAATGTGCCTGAAATCACATAATGTTCTAACTGTGCCATCATACATCTTAATTCTGACTTCTCCAATACCAGCAATATTGCAACATCTATCATCACCCAAATAGACTGAGCCAGAATTAGTTGACATGTATGAAGTAAATCACTCCCTGTTATGTGTTATGTGATAAGAGCACCACGAATCAAGAATCCATGCATCCGTGAACTGAGTTGATGATACTGAAAGCATATCACCATCACTGGCATCTGAATTTTCACCATGCACCACATTCACAGACTTCGATGATACATCGCCTTTCTCCTCAGTCTGTTTCTTCAGCTTTGGACAATCCCTCCTCATATGATCTGACTCCTTGCACTTGTAGCAACGAATCATTTGTTTGCCTTTAGACTTGGATCTGGAATTTCGCCTTCCAAAACCCTTCTCTCTCTTCCTTCCACGATCCTGATTACCCTTAACATATAAACTGTTGCCATGAGAGTTTTCCCCTACATTCTGCTTCCGCTGGTTATGAGCCAACGCTGCAGTAATCTCATCAACTTTAATAGTTTATTTCTCATATGTCAGAGTCGTCACCGGGTGTTCATAGAAAGAAGGTAACGAACACAACAAAATCATCGCTCGGTCTTCATCCTCAATATTCACATCAAGCCTTGATAAATTCTTGATTATTTGATTGAAACCATTAACGTGCTGCGCCAGATCATAAACTTCCTGCATCTTCAGCCCATACAGCTTTTGCTTCAGATACAATTTATTCCTCAGGGATTTCGCCATAAATTAAGCTTCCAATTTCTTCCAAACCTCCCCTGGAGATTTCAAATTCATCACGTGGTACATAATTTCATCTGTCAGACTTAGTCGTATGGTTGTTGTCGTTCGTTGTTGCAATTCTTCTCAATCTTCATCCTCCATGGCATCTGGTTTCGTTGCCCGCAAAGCCTTCAAGATCCCTTGTTGTGCCAACAAATCTTTCACCCGTGTTTGCCACAATCCGAAGTTACCAGTTCCATCGAACTTTTCCACCTCGAATTTCGCACCAGAAATCGTTAGCTGAAAATTGATCATGCAACAAAATTTTCCTGCAAATTACTCTATTCAATTGCCAAATTGCTTCCTTGATGCGCCTCAACCAAAAGGAAATTCCTTCCTAGAAATTTCTTCTCCGGCAATCTCCTCTTAATTAATTTTCCTTAATTAAGGGTCTGTTTCAGAGCGATTGAATGGTATTCGAATTTATTCGAATAAGTTCGCTTATTCGAATAAGCAGTGATTCGAATATGTATATGTCTGTTTGGTTTGAGCGTTTTGAAAACAGTGATTAGCAATTGTTTATGAATAAATGACTCTTATGCCTCGAAATGAATAAGTTTGTTGAAATTTGTTTGGTTTCACGGTTTGAAAACTACTTATATGCAGTTATTTGTAGAAAAATAACAATTTATGCTCCTTTTTCTTAATAAAATTTTATTAAGTATAAAATCTTATTTAAAATTTAACGACAAATATTTTTAAATAAAAAATTTTTCATTTAAATATTTACTTATATACAATGCAATTCTTATGTAAAACTTGTGTACCTCACCTCACTAACCAATCCCTTTCAAATCTACAATATGCTTCTAATCTACCATCAAATATCATTTACTGCTATGTCATTAGTTCTTAAGCTCACTTTAAATTTCGATCACAATCAATAGTTCTTATTCCTTGAAGTGTGTATTTGTAATGATAAGCTAATAGTTAGTAAATAGGGTTGTCAAAAAAAGCTAGTTGTGTTCGCCGAGCTAAGTTGCTTGTATTCAATTTGTTCCTTAAGAAGCTAAGTAGAAGACAAACAATTTTATTTAACTTGATTTCTAAGTAACCCAAATAATAATAGACTTTTGTTTGAACGTGTTCAGCTTATTTTGGCTCAATTGAATTCCATAATTAAATATATATTATTATAAATACTTTATATTAATTTTTTTACTGTATTCGAAAAAATATTCAAATTTATAATTTTGTAAATCATTCGAGTTAAATATAAGCCGAGCACAAGCTTTCAAAAGAATAAACATATTTGATTTGCGCCAAACATGAAGCTTTAATTTACATGACACATTGACTATGAGTCATTTTGTACTAATAAATATTCAGACAAGTCGAAAATGACAAGCATTGATATCGCTTAAGAATTATTCACATATAGACCACTCAAACATTTTTCATTTTAAAACCAGATCAAACATATTAATAAAAGGTTTTCAAAATACAACAGTACATTTACATAACTAACAGACATCCAAATAAAATACAAGTACAATCTAAAACCTAAATACAAAAAACATAGAGACCACACATAATAGTGAGTTTCATAATCTCTTCCTGTTTGGTCTTTGAACTTTTGAGCAATATTCAGCCAACCTTCCTTACTAAAATGGGTGGATGACCTATTACCGGCGTCAATCTCACTGATGCAGATGTTGCAGAAAATGTTCGTACTATCCTTATCCCATATTGCTGAGGTACCGACTTCATTTTTCATAATAATTGCTAATAAAACAATGCAAGAACTGCAGCATAAAAACATGAATTATATTTTGCATACATAACATCCAATACATGAATTCTAAAGTAGTACCAATTTTGCAATAGTAACATTTGAAAAGAACAACCAACTATGTGTTATGACAAAAGCTTTCCTTTTCTAAATAAATGTTCAAAAATACGAGTGAAACTATGTTATATAAAGGTCTTAGCATTCCGGATGCGTACATTCAAAAACTACTTAGCGCAAGAAAAAATATCATTCATATATTATTTCTCCTAGATCGCCCTTCCTTAACATCTTTGAACTTGTTGTTATCATACAAATATCTTTTTCATCATCATCAATCCAAAGGAAAATGCTAAGCTAACTAGCTATGATTTCACTTACTTATGTTCTTGCTACTATATTCCACATTATTTATGAGAGAACCACTGAGTTGATTTACAAAATTCTCAATGCAATAGTTATTTAGCAAAAACTACAGTTTGCAATAATATGAGAATAAAATTAGTTATGCAGCCATTAGATTAGAATGAAAATTAGTTCCAATTGGCAAAAGACATCATAAGATCTACATTTCATTAAAAACAACTTTGGATAAGATTCCAAACAAAAATTCATTTTAAAAAATGAGAAGCGCACTTTTCTGTTAATTATTTTCCAAAAGTTTACTCTGTGTTTAAAACATAAATTTTCTGTTATACAAGCAAGAATCAGAACTATGTTTACTAATGGAAAAGGTTGGTAATCAATTACGAAAATATTATAAACTGCAGAACTGTTTGTATGAGAGTTGCTTAGATGGATTTAAGAAGGAAAGCAATTGCTTGAGCTTATAGCATGACATGAATGAACAGCAACAGAAAAGGCAAAAGACATTTGCTTCAGTATAATGAACCCATGCATTGCTTAATTGCATCAATTACAGCAAATAGTAGATGAACTTTAGCATCATATGAATGAGTTTCGGTGTAAAGGAAAAATAAATGCGCTATCCGATCTGGCCGATCCAGCCGAAATAGGAAGGATTGTGAGATTGAGGAAGGATTGTGAGATTAGCAGGAAGGATTGACAACTTACCTCAAAATGCCGGGTTAGGATCAGCGCAGAGGCGAGAAATCGCGGAAAAATGGACCTATCTACCCGATCTGGCTGATCCTGTCGAAAGATAAGTCGCGGAGATGCTGCTCGACGGGGAGGAGGAGAGGCGGGGCTAGGGCACGCGGAAGCAGTCGATGTAGCCGAAGAAAGAGGAGATCAGGGGTGTGCTTGACGGGAGAGGACTTGGCTCTGCAGACGTTCGAGCGGGGGCGACGAGCAGAGAAAAGGGCTCCCGTGGAAAATACCCTAAACGCGCGATAAGCTTCCCCCGCTCCGCTTCCGCCTTCATGTATATTTTTCGGAAGCGCGGTTCGAGCGGTACAATTAAGCCACGCCCGAACGTGTTATTCAAACGGGCGGTGGCGGTATCATACCGCCACCGCACCTCAATAAGCTGCCCCAAACGCTACCTAAGTGTCCAAAAAAAAGAAAATATTGAAGTAAATTCCTTCTCCTGATTCCCAGAAGGCAATATTTCCTTACGCCCAGAAATTCCTGATTACGATTAATTCCTTAATTCAGTATTCTTCACTTAATTAACGTTATTCTCCACAGCCTTGCCTGCTTTTCCAGCAACGAAGCCTTTCTCCCGCCTCCAGCCGGATGCTTAATTTAAGCCTTGATCAGCTTCCCAGAAAAGCTTGATTAAGCTCCTCAATGATCCCTTAATTAAGCCCTTAATTAAGTTGAGTATTTTCTTAATTCCGCCAGAGCCTTAATTAGCTGGCCAGATTAGGCAGATTTCCTTCCTTCTCAGGAAGGAACAGATCGCGGGAATGCTCGCGAACAGCTCCCGTTGATGCCACGAACGAATCTCCACCTGATTGCGACCGCGTCCTTCTTGCGCTCTTCGAACAGCTCCCGAAGCCGCCGCAGCCCTGTTCGCCTGTTCCGCACGAACCTTCGCCGCAGCCAAACTTGCGAGCGAATCTGTGAGGATCTCCTCTGCCGAATTCCTCATCACGGAAATCCGAACTGCCGCGAACCTTACTGAAATCCTTCGCCGAATTCGCTCCGAATACACCGAAGCCCTAGCCGTCAAAACTTCTGCCAAATCTCCCTCTTCCCTGCGCCGATCTCTTCTATGCCCTCGAACCGGGCTCCGATACTCACTTGTTGGAAATTTATGGTAGAATAAACGAAGAATCGACACAATCCGAAGAACACGTAGAGATTTAATGAGGTTCGACGAAGATGCTACGTCCTCGGGAGCGGAGCGGCGACTTTCTTTATACTAATCGAAAAGAAGTACGGAATACGGATTACAACCATAAAGCCATGAGGCTACTAACGAGGCCTATTTATAACCATGTAAGCACAGATACGTAATTACAAAATTACCCATCTACTAAACTGCGGGGCCTTGCCCCCGCACCCCCAACCCACATAATAAACTCCTCATATTCGCTCGCTCCGCTTCAACATTAATTTCATATTAGGCATATGAGTCATACCTAACATAAATTTATGTGCTAAATTGTGTATTTTTTTTTTAAGAAAAGATAGGGTATAAATTCGGGTCGGTGATTCGAGTCTGGGTGCATCTCAAAAATGATCCGACTTGAATCGGTTAACACGAGCCCTACCCGAATAATAACTAGTTGAATTCTATCTTGCAAAAGAGTTTAGTGAATTGTTTGTAAAGGATTGACCATGTCCCTGATATTCCATCATCTTGCAAATCATGTTTATCATTACACAATTTAAATTTAATGTAATAACTATTTAAAATATTGAATATAGTATTTAAAGATTTAAATTTTTAAAAATAATATTTTAATTACTCAAAATTCTTATTTGAAATATTCACTAATGGGTAGAAGTTGATGATTATAACGAAAAAAAAATAGTTAAAATATTATGTTAAAAATTTAACTGGTTAAAATATTATGTTTAATGAAATTGGACTGGGAGCCACAATAGAAATTATTTAAACAAATTGTGTCGGCTATTTGTGGTTCATATTATGTTAGAACATTAAGTTTCTCCTCACTCCTGTGCGCTGGGGGCGATTATTCCATAAGGAAGATGTACTCAGCGTTACGTGCGGAAATAACTCGTCAGTAGTTTTAATTTGAGGTTATTGGAAAGTTATTTATATGATATTAAGTATTAAATAAATATTAAATTATTTACAGATTATTGTACGAATTTTATTTTAGAGTTATTCTTAAATTATTATCAGGATATTATATGATTAATCAGAGCGGCGTGCATATGCAATAATTATTATCTGCGCTGGAGATGTTTGGAGAGAAAGTGGAATTTTTATTCGGTCCGGACAGCGTACGCAGTATTGCGTCCGTGAGCTAATAAAAACGCGTCACGTGGATTTCGGAGCCCACTATAGCACGTTTGAAAAAAAGGCTTTTTATCTCAATTCTGCTGACCGATCCGACCCGAGCGTAAATTGCTAGAAATTTTGCCGCTTTATTTTCCCGTCAGAATCGTAAATGCATTTTTTGTCTCCATTATATTTAGTGATGCTGACATTTAGGGTTTTGTTCGACTCTACTTGTCGTGGAGTCACGGAGATTGAAATTTGATTTTGGAGGGACTGACGTAAGAATGAGGTGGATTTTTTATTCAGTGGAGTGCTGAGATTCTTGGATGAGGGTAGAACAGTGAAGATGGATTTAGAAGATGATTATATAAATTATTGTTTACGTTACGCATTCGTAAAATTTAGGTTTTATTATGCTTATAAGTTCGTTTTATTTAGAGAATTTTGTTTTTGGTATTATTAGAGTTTTATTTAAGTTGTAATTCGGTATTATTCGAGTAACACTTTGAAAGCGACAACTGTAAAAGTTTTCTACGGTTTTAATTTAATGTAGGAGTTAGCGATGTTTTGGTTTGATTTTAATAACATTTTGGCTTGTATTGCTGATTATATTTACGTTACTTGCTTTGTAACATCTAGGTTTTATTTTCTTATAATATTTGTTTTATCACGGAGTTATGTTTTCCGCGAAAAATACGAGTATAAAACACTTATAATATTTCTCGAAATACAACGAGTTGCAGAAGAAATACGGACTTTAAACGTGTTGTATTGTAGTTTATTTTGCTACGTGCGGTATATTGGATGATTTTTTACCGTGTTTATGACGGTTTATTCCAAATTACCCGGCGAGGTTTAACGATCAAATCGGAAATGCTCTAAGAGTGTTTTTCAGTTTATTACGTCATCGGAAAATGCTTTATTACGGTTTATTTGAAAATCGAATATTGTCGTTAACGATTATGAAGGCAAAAATACAACTCTAGAATAAAAAGATAATAATACAAAAATATAACAAAAATAAAATTGAACGGTGCGAGAAAATACAACTCCGAAAATACAAGAATACATCAACGATACAACCGGAGATATCTAATACGTCCATCTTTACGATTTAACTTTATTGTATTTGAACAATATCTATGTTGTTTTACGGTCGTATTCGGTAACGTTCCGCCGGTTGTTGGAATAAACGCGAATATTCTAATACAGCGCGGTAGTATTAGAGATATTCGCACTCATCGATACAACGGTGCGACTTAACTCGTTGTATTTGAACGATACCTATGTTATTTTAGGGTTGTATTTAGTCATGTGACGTCGAGTGGTATTTTTTTCGTTGTATCAACGGCGATATACTCGGAACTCAACACAGTTAAATCGTAGATGGATGTATCATAGATCTCTACTTGCATTGTGGAAATATCATGGTATTTTTTTAGTTGTATCAATAAACATTTTCGAATAAATAGTCCAGCATATTCAGTGTTGTTTTGTTAATGAAAATAGTTATATATTAATGTAATACTTAAAAGTTTATATTAGAGAAAATAATAATTTCAAAAAATTGCATTATTATCAAAATTTTAATATTACTAATTGCATAATTTTAATAGAGGTTAATAAACTCTAAAAACAATAGGAATATCACTCGAATACTGACTACGATCGGTCATAAGTGGAGTAAAAGCGGTTGTATTAGAATATTCCTTGTTTTATTCATGAACAAAACGGAGTTGTATTGGAATATTCCGCGTTTTACTACAACTCGTTGGAATACGACAGCTATACGACGGAGATATAATTTGAATACAACGG
The DNA here is from genome assembly GCA_022702705.1 of Papilionanthe hookeriana x Papilionanthe teres. Lineage (NCBI taxonomy): Eukaryota > Viridiplantae > Streptophyta > Magnoliopsida > Asparagales > Orchidaceae > Papilionanthe > Papilionanthe hookeriana x Papilionanthe teres. The sequence goes on along the minus strand of CM040428.1, from coordinate 51,128,129 downwards.
AGTTAAATACTCCGATTCGATCTTGTTTTGTAATCGAGAAAAGTTATATACTTATGTAATACGTAAAAGTTTATATTAAAGAAAATAATAATTACAAACAATTGCATAATTATAAAAATTTTAATATTACAATCGCGTAAATTTAATATCATCTAATACACTCTAAAAACGATCGGAATATTACTTGGATACAACCGCGCTCGGGCATGATTGGAGCTAAAGCGGTTGTATTGGAATATTCTTTGTATTATTCATGAAAAACGCCGGTTGTATTGGAATATTCGATTTTTAATCGACTCGTCGAATACGACGAATATTCCAATACAACCGCTTTAGCTCCAATCATGCCGAGAGCGGTTGTATCCAAGTAATATTCGGATCGTTTTTAGAGTGTATTTGATGATATTAAATTTACGCGATTGTAATATTAAAATTTTCAAGAACTATGGTAAAAAATATTTTTTTTAAATTGTCTTGCCCTTTTGAAATTCGGCGCCAATGCCGGAAATACAATCTGGAAACGAAACGTCTTGTCGAGTACTTTTCCGGAGGAATACTACGCACCACTTTTCTACGGTCCAAAATTAAAATTTCTAGGGTTTCGAGTATTTCGTTCTCTAGTCGAGTAGAGAAGAACGTTATCCGAACTTCCGAAATTTACGTCGATGGAAGCGAGAGAACACGGTGATGGAGTCGGAAGATATGATGGAAACGAGAGGTTCGAGTGAATGAGGAGCAACAATCCGATCGGCCTACGCGAAGACCAAATACAAGAAAAAGAATAAGGGGTAGCGACAAAATGGTCACGGCGACGGATTCGTCGAGGTACTACTCGTAATCTACCTTCGTATTTTTATTAGCGAGATAGCATTATTATACTTAAACTCGAAACAATGCTGAAGTACAAGTCGAATATACGTAATATGATCCGAATACGACCTAAATAAAATCGAGGAACTTCCGGTGTGTAACTTAACCGCAAGCCAAAACATCTAAACACAATAATATTCATATAAACAATAAATGTTACGAAAATAAAGGCGAGCGTAGAAATAAAATTGAAATAAAATCAAAAAACAACTAGAACAAAACTCGAAAAACTCTTAAAACTACAATAATACAACTAAGGCTTTTTTTTTTGTTCTACAGGTTTCTTAACTCGAGAAACATGAGCTGTAGATGTCGGCCGTCCTCTGTGAGGGAGTTACTTGATGTGGTCGAGCTGCGAGTCTACGAAGGCATCATGAGTAATCTCGATGGGCGAATATTCGCCGGTTCTTTGATTTGCCTCCGTATCCCGAGGACAATATTCTCACTCTGCAAATACTACGGTGTTGGAGGCATGACAAAATGTTGTTCGAATTAGGTGGGAAAGAGCTTAGATTCTTGCTGATGAAATTGCACTTTTAATTGGGATGCCAAACAGAGGACCGATGCCGAAGTGGAAGCTACGTCCATCGGCGACAATGAATCGTTGTTAACATAAAGGACGGATATTAGTGTATGCAAGAGGGGATACTTCGATCCCATTTGAGAACCTCTACATAAAATATACGTTGTCGAACTTATTTTTTCCATCAAGTAATTTCGGTTTTCCTTCGGACCTTGATGCTACGGTGATAATTTAGAGTCATTCTCCTCATACAATGGCACTGCGGCTATCCGTGAATATCTTTTAGAGCGGATCAACGCGATTGCTCATTAAAATTAGGCGAATCGCTCGATTGGCTACATAAATGGGTTTCTATTTTTGTTAACGGTTAGTATCTTATTTAATCATTCTATTTACTTTATTGATTGATCGGTAATGCTTAATGTTACATTGATTCCACGCAGCTTTGGTTTTTGAGCACACTTCTCCGGTGCCTCCCGCGGCTCCCGATGCTTAGACCAAGAATGTTGCGGTGGCCAAGGTCCCTTAAGTGGAACTCGTCGCAGGCGACCTATTCTTGAGCGGTTAAACAACGAAACGAGTGAGTCACTCCCGACGTTCTAACGAAGTACTAGGCTGTGTAATGGTTAATAAAACATTTCATACCTTGTTGAAGCTTGTATTTAGGTGCAAGACAAATTCGGTGATGTTACTGCTGATGAACTTATGTGGATTGCCAACCGGACGAGGGCCTTCCAAACCCGGTCCGAGTTCGACAAGGCGAACTTCTATCCCCTCTTCACCTTCATTTTCTATTGGTGGAGTTCTACGAGATAATAACACCATTTCTTCGCTCCTAGCTACCATGACTCGCAACATCGAAGTTATGAATGAATTAGTCGGACGCCGGGAACAATGTGTACGGCAATATCAAGGAAACTTCGACACCGTAAATGTTGGGTTGACGGGGCTGCGATTGCAAATGTACGAGCTGAGCGAAAGGTTGATAGGATTGAGCAACATTTATCGATCGAAAGAACCCGAAGTGGCTAGAGAATTCTACCCGGTGGCCGGACCGAAGTCCCTACTGCTGAAGACCCTACTTTTGAAATCCCTACTCGTTGAAGTTGATTCTTTTAGAGACACTACGGGCATGCCGGAAGAACCTACTACTTGAATTTGGAGACTCTATTTTTGGAGACCCTCTTCTGAATTTGAAGACCCTCTTGCTTTACCGGAACAACTCGTTGAAGTCCCACCCGATGCGGATGAAAATATCATGGGAGGTCGCACCTCCCAATCCGGAGAGGGTGAGGAGGAGGACATCTGTCATACCGGAGGTTGAAACCGATGTTCATGATCGGGTTGATGTAGCACTATCCATACCTAGCTTGATGCAGAGGGTGAAGCGCCGACGGAGTCGGGTGAAGAGGGTTGTGAGATCACCTTTCACATCCTTTCAATTCAAAAGAAGGAAGACGGTGAAGGATACAACAGACGAGCAGACCCCCTCACCAGGAACAAAACCCCTTGCACAGATATCTGCATTAATTGAGAAGATTATTCAGGAAACCAACGATGAAGAGACACGACAAAGGGATGATGCACCGGCTCCGGACAGTCCGGCCCCCCTCACCTGTGTCTTTGACCACTCCAACTCCACGGGAAGTTGCACCCAGCGACCCGGGTACTTCGAAATCATTAGTGTTGTATCAGCCGGAATTACCCGTGCCTCCCAGGTGGTATTTCTATAAATATTACTAAATCCATTTATATATGCTTCTATTTAAACATCATACATTAAAGTTGAGTTCATTTGTGCACGACGGCAAGAGTTGAGAGACATAGCAACGTATCCTAGTAGAGACCTTATCGAGAGATGAGCGGCGCAATGTAATTGAAAAGTTTTTGACAAATTATAAGAAGCCGTACGTGCACCAACTTTTATATAATGTTTTTCACATATCTTTAATACATAAGCGACATTAAATGGGGTTGATTTTAATGCGGGAGTGATATCATCATAAATCAACGCTTCTTGTTGTTAGATCGTGGGATGATGGACGACTTGCTTTTTAATGAGTTTATCGGTAATGATCATGTCGATGCCCTCGCCGCCATCTTGTACCAAATGAAGAGGATGCATCCCACCAAGTACCAGAAATACCTTTATGTTACCCCATTATTTTGGGTAATGCCCTTAGTTTAGTTTGTTTGACATATTAATGAATGACATTAAAATTTTAACTAAATATCGTTTCCTACGAGTTATCATAAAATGGATGGCGACCCTTATCAATTTACGTCACACATCACTCCCACGACGGTATCTAACTCGGATTTTATATTTTTTCCTATTGTGCATAATTCTCATTGGGTGTTGTTGGTTTGCGATCTAAAAAATAAAAAGTGGCGAATATACGATTCTCTACCCGACGACATACACGAGGATATTTGCAAAGACTTTGTGAGTATATGGTGGACGATAATTTAATTTCCTTGACTTGTGTAGATTAAATAGTAAGCTGTTATATTGCACTTTGTAGATCAAACTATTTACGAGCTTAACCGACGAATGCTTCGAGAATAGGAAACCCGCGTCATGGGGTGTGGCTCGCGTCGAAGGTATTCCCGGACGGACGAACGGCGTTGATTGCGGCATGTTTGTCTGCAAATATATTGAAAGACTAACCCGTGCTACCCCAGTGGCCGGAAGCGAGAGCGAAATTGGCAAGCTGAAATGCCGAGAATCCGCGCTCGACTAGCATATGACCTCCGCATGTGGTTTCCTTACGTTATTAAATACAATCGAAAAGAATTTGACAGTGATTGAAATTGGTTTATTGCTTTAAGTCTATTGTTGGTTGTCAGATACTATGTATGGTGGTTGTTTTGATGGAAAATTCCAATGCTTCATTTCTTTTGTCATTTTTTTGGTGTATTGGAGAAATTATATCAATGTTCATTGTGCCTTGACTTGGATTTGCAGTTTATTTGCAGTTTATTACAGTGTATCAGATGAATCTTTACGGTATTTATTACGGTTTCTTCCAAATGAAGACCCGACTCCGGAATAAAACTAGAATAATACAAAAATACAACTAAAATAAAACGATGAGAGACGGGACTTTTAATGGTTCACAAGATACAACTGCGAAAATACTACGATACATCTACGATCTTGCTATTTATTTACGGTGTATAGGGATGATATCGGCGTCGTATTCGGGTTGTAGTGCCGATGAGTTGGAGGAACACGCGGAAAATTCCAATACAACCGGCGTTGTCAGGGAATAAAACAAAGAATATTCCAATACAACCGCTTTACCTCCAATCATGGCGAGCGCGGTTGTATCTAAGTAATATTCGCATCGTTTTTAGAGTGTATTATGTGTTATTAAATTTAAGGCTGATTGTAATATTAAAATTTTAATAATTATGCAATCTTATCTAAAAATTATTTCGTTTCTTATAAACTCTTAAGTATTACGTATGTAAATTTTATATATTACAAAAAACATCGAATACGGTGGACGGTATCTTCGAAACATTTTGTCGAATACGGTGAGCGTAAATTTAATAACACATAATACACTCTAAAAACGATCGAATACTACTTAGATACAGCCGTGTTCCGCCATGTTTGGAGTTAAAGCGATTTTATTGGAATATTCCTTGTTTTATTCATGGACAACGCCGGTTGTATTGGAATATTCGTCGTGTTCCTCCAACTCGTCTTGCTTTGTTATTGAATAAGATCCAAAAAAGAGTTTTTTTATATTAAATATTTATAATACATTTTTTTTATTAAATATACTCTTTTGCATAAAGAAAAAAAGTGTATTTTTAAATTAAATTCCGCGCCACTGCTGAGAAAGCTACGCACCTAATGCTGCTCCAATGTCGACGAAATACAATCTGGAAATGAAACGTCTCGAGTACTTTGCCCGGAGGAAAGCTACGCATTTATATCGCTCCAATGCCTAGGAAATACAACTGGAGACGAAACGTCTCGAGTACTTTGCCCGCTACGCATTTAATAGCCCTCAAAAAATTTAAATTTTGAGGTTTTCAGAGTATTGCGTTTTCTAATCGAGTAGAAAAGAACATTAGAAGATACGATGGAATCAGAAGACCAAAAAAAGAAGAAGGGGACTAGCAGCAAAATGGTCACCAGCGACGGTTCGTCGAGGTAATAGTCTTAATCTACATTCGTTTTTTATTAGGAGATAGCATTCTTATACTTAAACTCCGAACGATGCTTGAAGTACAATGCTGGATAAGCCGCCATACAATCTTTCCTCTTTTAGAAATAAACTCTTAATTTATTGCAATCTTTCCTCTTTTAGAAGCTACTACTATAAGAAAGCTTTCCTCTTTTGGGTGATATCTGGATAAGCCGCCCTACAATTCAACGGCTATATATTACATTGTTATTTTGTTGCAATTCTACATTAACCTTATAATTTTTGTCTTCATTTTCTAAACAACAAGGGAGCCGCGCATTTATTCACTTCCACCTGACCTTTTGGAGGATATATTGCTGAAAATGATCTCTGTCTCTCCATCACCTATAAGAGATATTAGAAATTTTCGGAAAACGTGAGTATAATTTATTATGGAATTATCATTTTTACTAATTTGCCATACCTCTTTCAATCATGTAACTATGATATAATCAATCAAAATATTGGTCTCTTTTTAGGTGCAAAAAATTTCATGCAACATCTTCATCGAAAAGGGTAGGAAAATACATGGTCTTTGAAGATTGGGGCATGAAGCGCACGACAAGCAAGGATATTTAAGATTTCTTCGAGTTGTGCTTGATAGCGAAAATAGTAATGCTCTCTTCTTGCTTGGATTGGTAAGCGATAAATATTTTTAAAATTTTAATAATACAATTCTCGATATTCATTTATACTTTATATATGTATTATAAAGCAATGTTCATCAGCATAAATATCTCGATATTTTAGGAGGAGATGTGGATTCAGAAAGAATTGAGATTGGTTTACATTATCTCTCGATAGGCTGCAAGTCGAGGGCATCTTTTTTCCAAATATACCGCGGGCTTAGTGTTGCTACGTGAAGAGACATCTCGCGCGCATGGGATCGATCTTTTGAACGAGATATCGAATAAAGTACATCGGTGTCGGGAAAAGGTTTCGAGAATCTTCCATACGATGAGTTGGAAAAAATGGTACGTTCTACCATTTATTCATTGCAACAATTTGTTATGTGGACGACCAACTTTGGAAGGCGAAAATAGATGGCTAAGTGAAGACCTCGTGGAAAGAAGATTATGCGGTGATCTTTGCAAATGGATGCATGAATATGTAATGTTTTTCAATATGAGTTTTTATCGATATGATGTAAGCGAGGGCTGAAATTGTAAACTTTTGATCTAATCTAATCATGCCTTATCGTGGTTGTGTCCTAGTAAAATTACCATCGTTTTTAGAGTGCACTTATCTAGTATTAGAATTACGCGATTCGTAATATTAAAATTTTGATAATTATGCAATTTTATCTAAATATTATTTCCCTTATTGTAAACTTTTAAGTATTACGTTAGTGTATAAATCGTTTCGATTACAAAAGAAGGCTGAACATGTTGGACTTCTTCTTCCAAACCGTTCTTGAATACAACTCGAAATATTCACGATATATCCAAGATAAAAGCGAGATCGATGATAAATCGACGTGCGATTTTTACGTAGTGTATTGGGATTATATCGCCGTTGTATTTCGGTCGTAGTGCTAGACGAGTTGGAGTAAAACGCGGAATATTCCAATACAGCCGGCGTTGTTCGGGAATAAAACAAGGAATATTCCAATACAACGACTTTACCTCCGATCATGAACGAGCGTGGTAGTATCCTAGTAATATTCCCATCGTTTTGAGAGTGTCTTATACGAGTATTAGAATTACACAATTCGTAATATTAAAATTTTGACAATTATGCAATTTTATCTAAATATTATTTCCCTTATTGTAAACTTTTAAGTATTACGTTAGTGTATAAATCGTTTCAATTACAAAAGAAGGCTGAACATGTTGGACTTCTTCTTCAGAACCGTTTTCTGAATACGACTCGAAAATATTCCACGATATATCCAAGATAAAGCCGAGATCGATGATAAATCGACGTGCGATTTTTACGTAGTGCAGTAGTATCTAAGTAATATTCCGATCGTTTTTAGAGTGTATTATATGTTATTAAATTTAAGTCGATTGTGATTTTAAAATTATAACAATTGTTTAACTTTATCTAAAAATTATTTCCTTGATTATAAACTTTTAAGTATTACGTAAGTATGTAAATTTTTTCAATTACAAAAAAAGACTCAACACGTTGGATCGTTTCTTCGAAACGGTTTGTCGAATACTGACTCGAAAAATTCTACGATATTTTCACAATGTAAGCTGGAGATCGACTGATAGATCTTTGTGCGAGTTATCTCGTGTGTATTGGGATGATATCGGCGTTGTATTCGGGTCGTAGTGTCGACGAGTTGGAGTAAAACGCGGAATATTCCAATACAACCGGCGTTGTCCACGAATAAAACAAGGAATATTCCAATACAACGGCTTTCTACCAAATCATGCCTCAGCGCGGTTGTATCTAAGTAATATTTCGATCGTTTTTAGAGTGTATTATATGTTATTAAATTTAAGCTGATTGTGATTTTAAAATTATAACAATTGTTTAACTTTATCTAAAAATTATTTCCTTGATTATAAACTTTTAAGTATTACGTAAGTATGTAAATTTTTTTCAATTACAAAAAAAGACTCAACACGTTGGATTGTTTCTTCGAAACGGTTTGTCGAATACTGACTCGAAAAATTCTCGATATTTTCACGATATAACTGGAGATCACTGATAGATCTTTGTGCGAGTTATCTCTGGTGTATTGGGATGATATCGGCGTTGTATTCGGGTCGTAGTGCTGACGAGTTGGAGTAAAACGCGGAATATTCCAATACAATCGGCGTTGTCCACGAATAAAACAAGGAATATTCCAATACAACGGCTTTCTACCAAATCATGCCTCAGCGCGGTTGTATCTAAGTAATATTCCGATCGTTTTTAGAGTGTATTATATGTTATTAAATTTAAGCTGATTGTGATTTTAAAATTATAACAATTGTTTAACTTTATCTAAAAATTATTTCCTTGATTATAAACTTTTAAGTATTACGTAAGTATGTAAATTTTTTCAATTACAAAAAAGACTCAACACGTTGGATCATTTCTTCGAAACGGTTTGCGAATACTGACTCAAAAAATTCTACGATATTTTCACAATGTATGCGGAGATCGATGATAGATCTTTGTGCGAGTTATCTCTGGTGTATTGGGATGATATCGGCGTTGTATTCGGGTCGTAGTGCTTGACGAGTTGGAGTAAAACGCGGAATATTCCAATACAACCGGCGTTGTCCGCGAATAAAACAAGGAATATTCCAATACAACGGCTTTCTACCAAATCATGCCTCAGCGCGGTTGTATCTAAGTAATATTTCGATCGTTTTTAGAGTGTATTATATGTTATTAAATTTAAGCTGATTGTGATTTTAAAATTATAACAATTGTTTAACTTTATCTAAAAATTATTTCCTTGATTATAAACTTTTAAGTATTACGTAAGTATGTAAATTTTTTCAATTACAAAAAAAGACTCAACACGTTGGATCGTTTCTTCGAAACGAGTTTGCGAATACGACTCGAAAAATTCCACGATATTTTCACGATGTAGCTGGAGATCGGTGATAGATCTTTGTGCGAGTTATCTCTGCCGTATTGGGATGATATCGGCGTTGTATTCGGGTCGTAGTGTCGACGAGTTGGAGTAAAACGCGGAATATTCCAATACAGCCGGCGTTGTCCACGAATAAAACAAGGAATATTCCAATACAACGGCTTTCTACCAAATCATGCCTCAGCGTGGTTGTATCTAAGTAATATTCCGATCGTTTTTAGAGTGTATTATATGTTATTAAATTTAAGTCGATTGTGATTTTAAAATTATAACAATTGTTTAACTTTATCTAAAAATTATTTCTTGATTATAAACTTTTAAGTATTACGTAAGTATGTAAATTTTTTTCAATTACAAAAAAAAGACTCAACACGTTGGATTTGTTTCTTCGAAACGGTTTGCCGAATACGACTCAAAAAATTCCACGATATTTTCACGATGTAAGCGGAGATCGGTGATAGATCTTTGTGCGAGTTATCTCTGCAGTATTGGGATGATATCGGCGTTGTATTCGGGTCGTAGTGCTGACGAGTTGGAGTAAAACGCGGAATATTCCAATACAACGGCGTTGTCCACGAATAAAACAAGGAATATTCCAATACAACGGCTTTCTACCCAATCATGCCTCAATGCGGTTGTATCTAAGTAATATTACGGTGGTTTTTATTTGTATTATACGTGATTAATACAATGCAACGAATTGGGGATAAAAAACACAACTTAAAGGGTAAAACACAAGGAGACCAAAAAAGGTAAGCTGAATAAATCAACCATAAGCAATACGTACATCATTCAATAAAATCAAAAACTATGTTCAAACAAATTATCCTATATGTTCATTAGCATCAGTAGAACAATTCTTTAGCAGTCTAGAATTCATCGTCCAGATTCATTAGCATGCTTGTGTATGTCTCTGTCTGTTGTGATGGAGGCAGTTCCTGGAGTAATATGAATAAAAAAATTGTAAACATCACAGATTGAATAGTAAATAAATAGCCTCGTCCACATTATAATTTACCTGACTTAAGGGAGCCGACGTTCCAAACCAGTTTGCCTCGTTTTGGAAAACTGTAGCATCACTTGGACAGGCATCTTTATCCGTTCCTACATAAAATTTGACACTTTATGACGGAGACGGTATAAGTTTTAGAAATAAAAAATATTTCAACAAACTAAACTTACTTTTTCTTTTCATATTTTTTTCCCAATATCCTTTTAATCTTGAATTAGATATCCCTTTAGGACGCACCTTTCTTTGGGTCATTCGGATTTCTCTCTTTACATGGGGTCTTCTTCTTAGTTGTTTTTGCCTTTTGTTGGGGTTCTCTCCCATGTAATATTTCATTGGCGTCGAGTGTTAGTTTGTTTAGTGTATCTAGCACAAACTTCTCGACAACTTCATGGCCTTGCGTTCTTGTACTTATACGGTACGCTAATTTATGAACATGTGTGCGATATATAAGACCACTTGAGACGATTGGCAACATTTGAGACCCCTTAAGATGTTGATATTCCAAACTTTTGTATATGTCCCTTTTTGCATGTGTACACCATCGAAGTAATATGTGTTTCTCGAAATTTTGTACACGTTATCATCGTTGAAGAACCCTTAGAGCGTGAGCACACGGTAACCTCATCATTTCAAATTTTTTACAATCGCACGCGATATCCAAATTAGCTCTGTCTAGTTTCACGATCCGGTATTTGTACGTGTCTCTATTATCGAAGGTTCTTATGTGAAATTCTGAATCATTGTTGGCAAATCCTTCCAAAGCAAGTCCACCCGAACCATGAAGAAACTCGACTCGAACTTCGAGTATAAATTCCGCGTGTAAAGTAAAGCGACTCGCCTCGAACGGGCTGCATTTCTACTGCGGGGACAATAGCGATTGCTCGCATCGGAAATCCTCATCCTTCTCATTTCTTCGCCAAGTTTTAGCAATATGTTCGAGGGCCGGAAAACATTCGGTTACCGTGCTTGTTGGCTTGCGAAACTATGACGGATGTTATTAGTCGACTCACTCCTCTGCGTAGATAGGATCCCCATTCCGAAAATGTCTTTATTGAATGCTTGTTGACCAACGATGCCTTATATTATACAATTCATCCAACCATACATTTTCTGAAGTTCTCCTATCTCGATCATTTCGGCCCAAGTTTCTTCGAATTCGGCTTCGAGTCACATCTACGCATGCATTTAAAAAAGAGATCGTGTACTTATCTTGTTTTTCCCGGAACCACGATGCACTTTTGAAGATAATTTTTTGTATATATGCCATTGACATAATCTATGTCTAGTGTGCGGCAAGCACTCTTGGATTGCTCTACTCATTGCTTGATCTTGGTCAGTGAATATTGTGATTGGGTGCTTGTTATTCATTATACGGATAAGGGCTTTGAATAACCACTTGAAGGACTCGATCGTTTCATCAGACAAAAGCCAAGCGCAAAAGCACATTACGCGATGGTGGTTCACACCGACAATCGGCGCACAACATAGGTTGTATTTATTCGATCTATAGCTTGTGTCAAATATTATGACATCACCAAAGCAATCATAATCGAGTACGGACATCCCATCACTCCATAAGAAATTCAACAAGCTGCTGACTCATCGATTTGGACGTCCCACGCAAACATTGGATCCTCGGCTTGCCGTGCAGTGAATAGTTGTAGTAAGGAATTAGCATCCCCAAGTTCGATGTGTAATCTTCTCTCTCTTTGTAAGAGATTATATGCATCCCTCTTCGTACGGTCTAGGTTCTCCACTCCACCAACTTCTGTAGCTAGGAAGCTAAACGCATCGGTGGTTCTAATCCACTGCTTTTGACATTGATGCGAGGACATACGCACTGATGTCACTCATCTTTCTGCTCGAACGCAATAGGTGAGTGTCGCCGACATTCGCCGACGGATGGTTATGACTTTCTATGAATTTCTTTACCGACCAGGTTCCTTGGACATCAACGGCATATCGGATCATGGCGGGACAACCAGTCCTTGTATCCGCTCGCTTGTACCTCACCGATACATTGTCCTTCAATTCTCTCTTCATACCAGCCTTACCACAAACAAACTCCCTTGTCTTGATCCTCCTTGAATTCGGCCAATAACCAATGTGGTCCTTTCGCACAGTAAATCCAACAATGTGTGCATAGGCACAATATTTTTCATGTGCCGCCTTCTCATCATTGATACCAGCTTGAAGCAATATGTTTACCAGTGGATCATTGGAAGCACTGTCTCTCTCGGGTATCTGCAATTGAATCGGGATTTGAATGTCGGTATCACTATACTTAACAACCAATAATACAAAAATCATATCATGATAGCACCACAGTAACACCATAATAATAAATATAAAAGCATTGGTGTTTTTCGGGTTTATCACTAATAATACACCCAAACTAGTAGAGTACCGCCTTCAAATTACCTAAATAAAACCACAATGAAATACGAAGCAAAGTTACTCTTAAGATACTTGCTGAATACCACCACAAAATTACCAAATTAACACCACGTACCGCTGAAAAAATACTTAACAAGTATACTTTTACGAGACTACATGAATACACCTATAATATTACCAAAATACCACCATGTCTCACTATAAAAGAAAAATTGACATTACTCTTTTGAAAATACGGGCATACTAGCGTAATAAAACGAGTAAATAGAACAAATGAAACGCATCCTCCACCAAACTACTAGAATGCTACCTTCAAATGCCGAAATCGAAGCAAACTTAAGTTACTCTTAAGAAGCTGTCCGAATACCACGACAAAATTACCAAAATAACACCACATACCGTGAAAGAAGACTTGACAAATATACTTTCACGACACTACTCGAATACACCTATAATATTACCCAAAAATACCATGGTTCTTTAAGAAAAATAACTTGACGTTGCTCTTCCGAATCTACGGAGCATACTACGCTTAATAAAACTTAAAAACAGTGAACGCGTAACTAAACATTGCATACAATAAAATTTACCAACTCGAGGATTTGTTACGTCGCGGCTAAACTAGTCGAGAATCTTGTTCGTCCAATATATTTTGAGATTCGAACTCAACGTCGACTGACGGTGGTTTTTCGTGCGAACCGGTAACGATTCTTAAACTTTTAGTGTTGGAATCGAATTTCAGCTCATCGCCTCCACGACAAGGTATGTCGGAGAAAACCCAAGTCTCCGCATCCTAAAGATAATGGAGACAAAAATACCTTTATCCTTTGGCGGTAAAAATGCGTAAAAATTTCTACGCTTCGCTCTGGTCGGGCCGGCTCGACGAGACCGAGATAAAAAAGCTTTTTTTTTCAAACGTGCCATGGTGGGGTCCAGAAATCCACGCGGCGCGTTTTTACAGGCTACCGGACGCATCGCTGCGTATGCGATCCGGACCGAATAAAAATTCGAGAAAGTGAGGAAAAAATTATGGAGAACAGATGGTGAAATGTGGTGATGAAGGGTCAGGCGATGGTGGCCTTATGCGACTCCTCAGTAATGTCGCAGTACTGGGTTCCAGCCATCCGACTCCCTCCTCCTCTGCCTCTGCCTCTGCACCTCCCCTCCAGCTCGAAGCCGCCCTTCTCCGTTGGCTTCCCGCCCCGTAATTCCTCCTCGCCGCTATCTTTTCCTCCGCCGGCCGCTGAGCCTTCGCGTCCCCTCGACCCCGATTTAGAAAACCCCAACCGCTCTAGCCGTTCCAACGCCCTTCGCTTCCGTCTAAGCCAGCTATGCAGGGAAGGTCGGATCGAACTCGCTCGTCGCCTTTTCGATGCTCTTCCCCGGCCCATCCCAACCATTCTTTGGAACGCCCTCCTCATCGGCTACGTTTGCAACTCCAATCCCGATGATGCCCTCAGGTTTTACCAACTTATGAATTCCGCTTCAGATGCACGCTCCGACCACTACACCTACTCGTCCGTCCTCAAGGCTTGTGCCGACTCACGCCGCCTCCGCCTTGGCCAGTCCGTTCATTGCCGCATACTGCGGTGCTCTCCCACAACCCCTACCAACCGTGTGCTCAACAACTCTCTCCTCAACATGTACGCCTCAGCCCTCGACACCCACCATCTCCTCGTTGTGGACGCCGTCCGCTTGGTGTTTGACAGAATGCCCAAGAAAAATGTGGTGTCCTGGAACACTCTGATTGGGTGGTACGTGAGATCCGGCCGCCCGGCCGTTGCGCTAGATCAGTTTCGGCGCATGGTTGAGGCGGGAATCAGGCCCTCGCCTGTCAGCTTTGTGAACGTCTTTCCTGCGACCGCCTCAGCTGGTTCAGTGAAGGGATCAAACTACTGGCCCGACTTGCTCTATGGTATGCTCATCAAATTTGGCATCGATTACGTTGCAAATGTATTCGTCGTGAGTTCTGCCATTTTCATTTATTCTGAGCGTTCGGATATCCAATCTGCCAGGCTGATCTTTGACTGTGCCATTGAGAAGAACGTCCAGGTGTGGAATACCATGATTGGGGGCTATGTTCAGAATGCTTGTTACGAAGAGGCTCTTGCACTTTTTTTGCAAGTGTTAGAGTCTGATGAGGTTGTTGCAGATGATGTGACTTTCCTGGTCTCTCTGATGGCAATTTCACAGTTGCAGGACGACGGATTAGGACGGCAGGTTCATGCTCATCTGATAAAAGAAAATTTAAAGACGCTTCCTTTGATCCTTAACAATGCTCTCGTGGTCATGTATTCCAGATGTGATGATGTAAAATCTGCGTTTGATGTCTTCGGTCTGATGTCAGAGAGAGATATTGTGACTTGGAATACCATGGTTTCCGCCTTTGTGCAGAAAGGCCTGAACTTTGAAGGTCTTCGGCTGGTTCATGAGATGCATAAGGCAGGCCTACTTGCTGATTCCGTCACAGTTACCGCGTTGCTTTCAGCAGCATCTAATCTGGGCAGCCTCAGTGTGGGGAAGGAAACACATGGCTATCTCATCAGGCAGGGGATTGAGTTTGAAGGGATGCTCAGTTATCTCATCGACATGTATGCCAAATCTGGCTGCGCTGAGACAGCTGGACGCATCTTTGATGCGAATGATTGTGATGAGAGAGATCAGGTCACATGGAATGCTATGATTGCTGGGTATATGCACAATGAGAATCTTGACAGGGCTCTCTCTTTGTTCCGCAAGATGCTTGGGAGAAACTGCTTGCCTAATCAGGTGACCATCTCATTGATCCTCCCCGCTTGTGGCCCTATCGAAGGAATCCAAACTGGCAAACAGATCCATGGATTTGCCATTCGGCAACACCTGGACACTAACGTTTTTGTGGGCACGGCCATTATAGACATGTATTCAAAGTGCGGTGGGATTATCTCCGCTGACAAGGTCTTCAATTTCATGAAAGAAAAAAATAACGTCACCTACAACACAATGCTTTCAGGCTTTGGTCAGCATGGGCTTGGCGAGAGAGCACTTTCACTGTTTGAGGACATGCAGTCTTTAGGCATAAAGCCTGATGCAGTGACATTTGTGGCGATTATATCAGCTTGTAGTTACAGTGGCTTAATTGACGAGGGCCTTGCTGTTTTTGAATCAATGGAAGATTTTGGGGTTGTGGCTACAACCGAGCATTGCTGCTGTGTTGTTGACTTGTTAGGCAGAGCGGGGAGGGTGGAGAAAGCTTATGAGTTTGTGAGAGATCTCGGGGACAGCGGAAATCACGTTGAAATTTGGGGTTCCTTACTTGCAGCTTGTAAGCTTCATGGCATGTACGAGTTGGGGAAATTGGTATCAAGGAGATTATTTGACATGGAAAATCAAAATGAAAATGGTTCTCCAGGTTACCATGTTCTAATGTCAAATGTGTATGCTGCGGAGGGAAGATGGGATGGTGTTCGTCGAGTGAGGCAGGAGATGAAAGGAAGGGGTTTGATGAAGGAGCCTGGTTCCAGTTGGATTGAGGTGCGGGAGGCATCTCACAGATTCATGTCCAGAGATAAAAATCACCCGGAGAGTGACCGCATACATGCGATGCTTGATGGTTTGGCATCAGATATGAGGTCATCAGCTGAAAAAAATGATGGCTTTACCCTTACTTATGACTTGTGAGGGGTGGGATTTAGATTTATGGCTCTCTACTGATGAGTCGTACAGGTGGCGAAGCCATCATTAGCATTTAGCAGCCTCTGTAGCATTGACATATTTTGGTTTCACATGGTGCGCTGTTGACCTCTGAGATTGCGAGGCCGCCACATGTATTGCAAGGGGGACTCAATTAGTCTGGAAATGGATGCGTTTTTTTCTCTCTCTCTTACTTTTTGATCAGGCTCCTATAAAAATTGGAAAGCTCAGCCTCCCAATGACGGGTATTTGGGCATGAGACTTTAAGATTGGCAATCCTGCAAACTGAAAAGAGAGCCTTCCAAAGTTTTTGCGAAGGCATGCGCTCTTTTGAGTTCCAGACGCATATTGGCAAGCTTTCTAAGCTTGAGTGCCTTTTCTACTACATCATGAAGACGGTGAGATTAAAATTTCTTTATCATCGATAGTTATATTTATATTTTTGTAATATAAGTTCAGATAAACACAGCTTCTTTTTTTATCAAAGAGAGGTCCCTGTTTGGTTACTTATAGTAGAAGAGGAGTGTGGTTTAGACATTGATGTATCTATTTTACATTCATTTTTTATGTTAGAAGTAAAGCATTACATATGAAGAGTATCTGAAGTTTCGTATCACATCCAACCATTACACACTATTGTTTTCTAAAATGTATTTTCTGGCCTACAAGCTCCCAAATTTGCTATTTTGAAGGGAATTGTCAGTTTATGTGAGTGTCGTCTACGTTTTCTTGTTGAAAATAATTGTAGGATTCATCAGATGGATGGATGCCTTTACATGTTTTTCCCAAAATCAGAAGCGCAGAAAATCCTACCCATCTTTTGCTATCATTTGGATAATAAGAAGAAATTTGTGAGTTATTGCGTGACGTGTTAATCTGCTGGTTTTTCTCATCTGGGTTGAGTGGGAGTCACCATCAGCACGACTATAAATATGTTCATCACACCTAATATTATGGCCCGCCAACATCAACTAAATAAACTGGGAAATCCAACAAAAAGGATTTCTGCTTGCTTGGGCTATCTAAAGCCTCAGCAAATCTCTATATATCTCAGATTTTAATGAGACTATAGTGGCAAATCACCTCTCAAAAAGTCAATACTCGAAAGAGACGAACATCTCAGCACAGACCAATGTGATGAATTTTAATAAATTTAGTAAAGTTAATCTGACAAGCTTTATTACATTATTGGATTTCAGGTTTACATGTTTTTATATTCGGATAGACTATTTTAGTGAAGTGTTGAAATAATACTCAATTATTTATATTATTGTTGAAATAGTTTCTATGAAGGACTATTTGAAGTTAATTTTAAAATAATTGTTGATTGTTTTAATATTTCTATAAACTCTGAGGTCCCCTAACTTATTATTATTATTATTATTATTATTATTATTATTAGAATCTAGCTTTTAACCGTTTTCTAGAATGATTATAATGAACGGGCCAGGCTTTGTGGAACTCATTTGTAAGGCCCACTATGAAACACGTCAAACAGTCTAGACTTGGATGGCGAAACTCGGTTCTCCTCACGCAACGCCCGGCGTTGAAGCTTAAAGAGCAGGCGGTCGGGAAATCGCGTATAAGAAAAAGTAGCGCGGAAGGAAGCGGGAGGAAAAGAGAAAGGAAAAAAGAGCTGAGGAGTCGGGATTTGATCGGAAAGCATGGCCGGACAATCGCGGCGATGGATGATACTGCTAGCGACGGTGTGGATCCAGGCTTTCACCGGTACCAACTTCGACTTCTCTTCCTACTCATCGGAGCTGAAGCAGGCGATGGGGATCTCGCAGGTGCAGCTCAATTACCTGGCTGTGGCCTCCGATCTCGGCAAGGCCTTCGGCTGGTCTTCCGGCCTTGCACTCCTCTACCTTCCCCTTCCGGCTGTCCTTTTCCTCGCCGCTGCTCTCGGCTTCGTCGCCTATGGCGCACAGTGGCTTCTCATCACCTCCCGCATCGCTCTACCCTATGCACCAGTAAACAGCAGTCCTCTCCCCATTTTTTTTTTCCCCCTTTTTCTTCACAATAATAGATAGAAATTATGAAATTATTGCCGTGGATAAACTTTTCTAAAAATAACAATAATTATAGAAAAAAAAAAAAAACGCAGACATTGTTCTATTATACTTTATAGGTTAGCTCTCCGGTGATGTTAAGATTAATTGTTGTAGAATTTAGTTGCAAATTAAATTTTGTTAATATTTTTGTGCAGTAGAGAATATTGTTGAAGGAAGGTAGGCAGGGACGATGCTGACGGCCTAAAGTCACAATTTCCTGAAATGACGGGTTTAAATGTTAATTTTAATTTGATGTATGACCGGTTGGAATGTGGCCAAGCAATTAGGGAGGGAGAGATTAGTTGGGTAAAATAAGGGGAGGGCCTCCTTTCAATTTTTGGTGGTGGAGAGGACGCCAAGCACCCTCATTCCATTCTTATTCCATTTTTTTAATAAATGAATTGAAATATTTAAACTGTTTAATTAATTTTAGACCTGCAGATGCGGCCTCTGTAGGCCGGGTTTAGCATTATTATTTGTTTGTATATACATAAATATAACTAATTAAATTAAGATGCAGGTATTTATGTTGTGCTTGTTGGCGGGGTTGAGCATCTGCTGGTTCAATACCGTCTGTTTTGTGCTGTGCATACGAAACTTCTCCGCTACACGCTGCCTCGCCCTCTCCCTCACCGTCAGCTTCAACGGCGTCAGCGCTGCTCTTTACACCCTTGTGGCCAAAGCCATCAACGGTTCTCCTTCTTCCTACCTACTCCTCAACGCCCTCCTCCCCTTCCTCACCTCTCTCGCCGCACTCATTCCCATACTCCGCCAGCCCCCACTTCCCTCCCCCTCCTCCCCCCGTCGTGACATCCACATCTTTTTTCTTCTCAATGTCATCGCCTTCCTCACCGGCATCTACCTCCTCTTCCTCAATCCGGCCGCTCCCAATGCCGCCACCTCACGCCTTCTCCTGGCCGGCGCTCTCATCCTCCTCGCCTTCCCCCTGGCCATTCCAGGCATCGTCGTAGCCCGAGACTGGGCTCTCCGCAACATCTACTCCAGTCGGCTGGAGGACGCCGAAGAACAGTACGACATACGGAAGGAACTGATCGTTCCCGGCGATGGGGAGCTGGAAAACCGAGTCTCGGAGATCATCCCGGATAGCAACGACTATGGATCCATTTGCTGCTGCAGTAGCTGGTACAACGAGTTGATGGCAAAGGACCGGATTGTTTTGCTCGGGGAGGAGCATAGTGCCAAGAGACTCATCCACCGCCTCGATTTCTGGCTCTATTACATCTCCTACTTCTGCGGTGGCACCATCGGTCTCGTCTACAGCAACAACCTCGGGCAAATTGCGCAGTCACTGGGACGGAACTCCATGCTCGTCAACCTCTACTCCTCCTGCTCCTTCTTCGGCCGTCTCCTCTCCGCCGCCCCTGACTTCCTGGGCCGGTTAGCATCATATTTATTCTCATACTAATTGCCAACTATATCGATTTTGATAAAACATTTCACAGAGAATATATATATGTATTAACGCAAACAACTTGACGGCAGGCGGGTCAATTTTGCGAGAACTGGCTGGCTCGCTGTAGCTCTGGTGCCGATGCCGCTGGCTTTCTTCCTGCTGGCAGCATATGCTGGGGCAGACGACGGGCACGCTCTGCTTGTGGGAACGGCTCTGGTGGGGCTGAGCTCAGGTTTCATTTTCGCGGGTGCGGTGTCAGCGACGTCGGAGTTGTTCGGGCCGGAGAGCTTCGGCGTGAACCACAACATCGTCATCACCAACATTCCGTTGGGTTCGCAGCTCTATGGCCTGCTCGCCGCCCTCGTCTACGACGCTAACGGAAGAGTAGTTGGTAGCTGGCACATGACCCAGGCCGTGGCAGCGATGTTAGTCTGTATGGGCCGACGCTGCTACTCCAATACCTTTCTAGCCTGGGGCGTCATTTCGACTCTCGGCCTAGCGTTTGCTATCCTGCTCTACTTGAGGACGAGGGCAGCTTACAATCGCGCTGCCGGCTGCGCCGGCCTGCGGCAGTTGCCTTGCAATCGCGAAGATCTCCGATAGGTGTATCTGTCCTGCTGGGATTTAGCAGATGAGAAGAGATGCAGGTTTGCTTTTCAGTAGACACATTAATGTAAAGATGAATGACGACCCATAAAGAAACCGTATATTCTGACTTTTGATCTTGCTCCCACAACTGTAAATATATTTCCCCAAATTGCAATGCAGTCTATATTCCATGGAAGTTTTTGTTATACATCTGGATAAAGTGCATGTCAACATTCTTATAAAATTTCTTTTTATTTATTTATTTATTTATTAGATACACAACTCTATTAGTAATATGTTGAATCTGAATTGTCAAAACAAGTTTTTTTTTTTTCTTTTTTTTTGAGATACCTAATTCTATTAGTAACATATTGAATCTGAAATTATCTATGAATCACAACTAACGAATGGAACGTAAGCCATGAGAGAGAGAAAAAGGAGGGGGTATTCCGGGTTCTTGTGACTATTTATATAACCAAATTTTTATGAATATATGGGAAGAGAGAGATGACTAAAAAGTCCCCTTTACATGAAGTGATCCCCCATGTATAGAGGATGAAGTATAATATGAAGATAGTGCATTTCTAACCCTGCTTTAACGAGGGTTGTACATGTTATTTTAGTTATTTTGCATATGTGAGCTCCTAACTGTCGGTTGTATTGGATTGTCCAAGCTATATGTCGTCCAGACAGCGGGTCGTCCAAGTTGTTGGTCATCCAAATTGTTGGTCGTCTCGGTTGTTGGTCGTCCAGACTGCACATCATCATTAGTCATCCAAACCTCGAGTCATCCAAACTACGGGTTATTCTGACTGTGGGTCGTCCAGGTTGTGGGTCGTCCAGACTGCAGGTCGTCAAGGTAGTTGTTCATCCAGACTGCTAGTCGTCCAGGTTGCTGGTCTTCCAGACTGTGGGATTCAGTCAGATATATTTTTTTATGTACATATTTAGTTTCCAATTTCTTTTCTTTTTGAAATGCAATTGTGAAAAGATAGGAGATTTTTAATGCCAAAAATGTTATCACATCTGCTCTTAATCAACAATTGAATAATTGAACTTCGTTTTTAATGGCTTTGAAGTTCTCTCATAAGGACTTCGAGTCGGTAGGACCAACTCGATTGACTAGGCTTTAATGGCCTCTAGCTCGATCGATGTTTTTCAATCGGTCGATATAACCTAATTTTCAATCTTATTTGTAATTTAGAGAAATTTTCTTTTCTTTTTTAAAATTGATAAGTAAACATATAAGAAATTCTATGTAAATTTTTCGAACATAAAATAAAGTGAAGTTCTTGATCGTTTTTAACCTTTATTTTTGTGTTTTAGCTCTTACCGGATTGTTTAATTTCCTTGTGACAAATGCTTGGCTTATGATGATTGTTAGGTCAGCTTTCATAAGGATTCCTTTCGGATAATTTTGCTCGAGTTACTGTCCGACTCAAGTCTTACACCTCTTATGTCTTGCTTGCTTGGTCGGATCGTCGCCTCTGACGAGCCGTACCTTTTGTCAGACAAAATTAAGCTAATCTTGTCGCTATCTTTGTGGGGGTAATCGCTGAGACTTGCCGCTAGGATGATTTGCACGCCACTCACCGTAGATCTTGTTGCTAATGAATAGATAATCACATTCATAGCATGACTTGTGTCGAGTTAGGAGATATAGACTTTTCATGCATGTGCCTGTTAGGTTGATTCTTGCGCAGTTTGATAATCTGACGTTAATCCTCGTGTCAAACTTAGATGATTTTTAAGAGAATATTATCGATCGGACTATATTTCATTATTGCTAATCTTTTAAGAGAGAATTACTGATCAAATGTTGCTCGTTGTTGCCGGTTTTGTTTCTTGAACATAACTTATGCCACTCGATTACTCAAGCTCCCCAAGTGTTGGTGGATATTGACCATCTATTACTCAGAACTTCTCAAGTTCCTCGAGTGTTGGTCGAACCTTAGATTATGCGCATAATTAGAAAAGTTTTATTTATCATTTTTATGAATGAAATGCATAAGTTGGAATGAAAGCACATTTTTATTGCTGCAAGTTATCCATACGGCAGGTCGTCCACACAACTAGTCGTCTAGATTGTGAGTCCTCCAGACTACATGTCGTCTAGACTTTGGGTCATTCAAACTGATGGTCGCCCAAACTATTGGCGTTTAGACTGCTGGTCATCTAGACTATGGGTCATCCAGACTGCTGGTCATCTAGGCTATGGGTCATGCAGACTGTTGGTCATCCAGAATGCTATTTGTTCAGAATTTTGTTTGTCCAAATAGCTACCCGTCCAAACTTCTGGTCATCCCCTTGGTCGCTCAGGCTGGGTCAATTGGGACTTGGTCTGGCCGAACTGGTGCTGGTCGGGGCGAATTTAATCCTCGGTTCTTCTCATCATACTGCTCTTCTTCTCATTTGTGACATGATCTATATACACCGCACCATTTAGAATGTTAAATCTGAATATGTTGAATCACATCCAATTAATGAACTATAAGACAGGAGAGATGGAGAGAGAAAGAGAGGGAGAGATGGAGAGGGAAAGAGAGCAATAATCATAGTAAAATGGATTCTTGATTAATCATTTCTAGAGAAATTATCCCTCTATTTATAAGTGAGAGGGGAACAATATGTGTAATTACATACTTATAATTACATACTTACCCTTAGTTTAACCGACACGTTATAGGGTATTCTAAATATTTATGTGTAAGCATATAACTCGGCTATCATACTACTCAGTAGGTTTAGATCAGAGGCCCTCAATTCAGTATGGTCCACTCTTCTGACCATACTGAATTGGGGTTGTCGGTCGGCTTCTGATGATCTTCAGGTCGGTTATCTGGCAGAGAGTGAATTACCGTAATCAATCCCTTGCTGATAATCGCCTATCGACAAAGCGATATTAGATTATCGAGCTGAGGGTGAATCATTCTGATCCGATTAGTAGCTTGGCCCTTGATAAAAAGTCCTAAGAGATGCTCTTGAAGTATGTCTTGGCCAATCCTCAGCCTTCAAACGAAGAGTATCGAAGGCATTTATAAGATGGCGGATGATGCTGAACTTTTCCCTTGAGTCGGGTTGGGGCGAGAGTAGGATTGATGCTTTATCTCAGATTGTTGACCCGGTCTTTAGTTCGGAAGACCCACATCCAATTGGCATCAGGTCTTGCTGTAGGAGGACTGTACCTGGTTAGATGAACCTCTTGATCTTCTGCGTGATGCATTTCTGATGTACATAACATAAAAGTTGAGTAATCTTTGTTCTGTGCTTATCACCCGCCAAAGGAATAAATACTCAACATTGACGGGTTAAGATTCTTAAAATTTTTAATCTATTCGATTTAAGAGCAACTGGAAACCTCTCACCTTCACAAAAACGCCACAATGAGAACTAATTATACTACGAGGGTCACGTCGCAAGTCTTTTAAGAATAAAGCTTACTAATTTGATTTACATTATATCTTTTCTTATTTAATGAATTGACTTGACTGGCATGTTAATGCAGCAACCTTAAGTTTTATATCAAATAAAACTTAGTACCAATTAATGCAACAAATTATACTTCAACCGGACTAATAGGGAAGCACAACTAAAACTTCAAAGCTGACGTTCACGGAGTTGTTGCAACTCCCAAGAGTCACTCATCCATCATTCAATTGTGCCCCTTGAACTCATAGGAAATGTAGAAAAAGATTGGATGCACCCTAGTATTTACTCATGAAATGTTCAAATTGATTACCTGAAGCTATTAAGCTTGAACACTAGGTAACTATCTAATCAACCACCTCATTCCAGTCAGCTCATCTTTTTGGCAGCCTCATTGGCCGTGGCAGTGGACTGAGAATACAAGAATGTCTCTAAGATGGCAACTGCCAATCCGAGAGCACTTAGTGGCCTAACTGGATTCCTGAATGCTATCACTGAAGCAACAATCACCACAACCTCTTTATCGCGTTGCCCACCAAGAATGGAAGTGGGCTAATTTCATCCAAAGATTAATATGAAGACTGGTAGTACAGATGTTAGAATACGCCCGAATGTATGACCCAAATGTAGAACATTGATGGCGAGGCAATGGAGGTCATCGCCGTTCGGTAGCCCTTACCACAGTGACACCCCCTCCACCAGCACAACTACCGAGAAAAGATAAAGGAGCAATAGGATGGAGATCCAACCCTAGAGATTGAGCTCATCGACATGTTTAAAGTTTTGTAGGCTTTTCTTCGAATAGAAGTTGCACAGCACGAATCCGACATTGCTAATAAGAGCACCCCTAAGCCCCTCGGCATGGAAGGAAACCTCGGTGACAACAGCAACTGCGCATCCGAATTCAATGGAAGCCAACGAAAGCCAGACTTGGATGCGATAGAACTGGCAAAAGAGGGCGGAAAAGAAGACGGGCTCCGAAGACTTGATAACACGGGTGAAGGAAACTGCGACCTTGGAGAAGGAGACGTAGGCAGAAATGTGGCCTATGGTGTGGAAGAGGACGGGGCCAGGCAGGGCGAGGAAGAAATTGCGGTTCACTTGAGGATAAGACTGGAGCCGCGACACCCAATGTTCTGCCATCTAGATTGAGGGCTCATTTGCAAAGGAGGCAAGCCTCCGTTATGTCCTGAAGTATGTTGTGATCCTCCTCCCCCTCCTTCTGGGTTGTTTGGAGGAGATCCTCGTTCGACGTCACGTCCACCGCAAGCCCTAAAATGGCGGAAAAATGATGAGTTTCAAAATGGAGGTGCATTGCTCCGTTCTACAACAGGGCTTTTGAACGTGATTCACAAGAGGGCGAAGCTCTCTCAAACATAGCCTAAGCCCTCGAACAGCTGGAACGACGCTAGAAGCCATGGGTATGGGAACAAATTAAGGGTTTTCTTGTTGTATATATTAAATATCACATTTTGGAGGTACCAGAAACAGAACATGGCAGCCAACTTCAACATACTGATCTTTCTTGGCGGATCCTCTACGAGAGGCTTGGACTTGCACGGACTTGAGAGCAATGGAAGGCGCACTGAGTTTCCCATCTTGTCTTCTTTGCTAGTATTCCCATTGGTGCTATTCCCTTCTTGCGAAGGAAGCGGTACCGGTGCTGCTCTGGGTATTCTCAGTAGAGTTGTGGATGTGAATCTCTTATTAGGCACAACAGAAGCCAGGAGATTATGGATGAAGCTGCAGCGCTTGAAAGGCGAGCAAGGCGCAATTCGTTCTCTTTAGCATTTAGCTATAATCAATGTTGGTCCAAATATGAAACCTCTACAGCGCAGTAGTCTCTGTAGGAAACCTTTCACCTTCACCAAAATTCGAAACAATTTTCGAGTGATTAACTATATTCGAGCTAAATTCACTAAATTTAGGACCTTAACAATCACTAGAGCTGTTCATGATCTAATTTTAAGCTGAGCTAGGGTCGGCTCAAAAAATAACAATCCAAAATTTTGGCTATTAGTTCAGCTCGTTTACTTTGATCTAATCTCGATTCGAGCCAAAATTCGAATCAATTTTCATGCGATTAACGATCTTCAAGATAAATTCATAGCTCTATCGATAACAACATAGCTCAACGAGCAATTCTTCAAGGCAGAAGGAAGAAAACTACATTTTGTCGTCATACATATCGTCATTTTGTAACAACATGACAATTCATACCAGCGGTCTTATCGATAACGTGTTTTTTTGGACTCCATGCTTAGACTCCATATTATACGTCATATAACTTAGTTTTATATTTTATTCTTTAGGCTTCAGAACATGTAAAAAGAAAAAAAAGGAAATAAAGTGATGTACTTCTCCATTCTAACCATAAAAAAACTCCTTGATTATCTCTCTCTGTGAACATCCTTCAGCTTCTTCCCACTCCTTCCACTGTTATGATCCAAGAACTCGAAAGAATACAGAGATAGGAGAGAAATGGAAGATATAGAAAACAAGAAGATAACAGAAATGCAAAACCTGATGTTGTGCAAACAAGATAATTAAACAATTGCATTCACTGGAGTTGTTAACAATCCACTTACATACGGAATGAGTATTTGCTTTTATTTATACAGAGAATGTTAGCTTGAGTTTGTTATAGATTTTGTTACAACTAAATTTTTAGATTCTTGACTTTTGGCTTATTTTCGTTATCACCTCCCCTCTCTCAAGTTGCTGGTGCAATTTTGAAATGTCAAGTTGACTGAAGTAATTGCTTTAGAGAAGATGTCTGCTGATACATCTAAAAATTACATGTTTTTAACATACATTTAATGCTCTTTTTATGTACATTTTTTATGATATTGCACTTTAAAGAAATGTGATTTGCATGTTTTTGGTTTCAAGTACAATGAGTAAATATTTAGAGAAAATAAGGGCTAAATAGAGTAAAAATGAATAACTTTGTATGGTGTCATAATGCCAACTATCGAGCGAGATGGGCGCTATAAAGTTCCAGAGCGGCGTTATAGCACAAGTAACCAATTTTCTAGAAGGTGCATTGCGTTTGACTAAATTTTGGAGGAGTGTTTGAAGCAACTCTTGCTTATTTTCATAGATCTATTTAATGGGTCAATGGTTGAACAAAAAGATAGAGTTTTAGTGGTGGTTAGAGAGTATTTTGTGTGTGTGAGTGAGAGTTTGTTTGTAAAAGAAAGAGTTTGGAGATTGTTTAAAGGAAACTCCATGAATTGCTTGGGAGAAGACATAAGAAATGTATCTTGTATTTGTGTTTGAGTTTTTGTTCTTAAGACTTGACTTTAAATACAAAGCATGTGTTTTTGTTTTACCTTCATGAATCCTGAGTAGCTTTTCGTTTCTCCTCGTATACGAGAATTAATCATGCTGTGACGAGAATGGTCTGAAAGATTTCTTTTTATTTCAAAATTTGTGATGACATTTTCATCCGTTCTTCATTGATTTTTGCAACTTGCTACTTGTAAGGTTAAAACCTGTTGAGAAACATAATGACCCGGGAGGGCTATGATTTCACCCAACTTGTGAATGCACACTCACCTTACGGGGAGGGAGACCACAACCTTAGGAGAGTGCAAATAGATAATGAGATAAGTTTTGATGGGCATATACTTAATGTTTCTAGGGTGACACACTAGATTATTTTATCAATCTGGCTTTGGAGCTGGATTCAGGTGTCCCCGCAGGCCCTATAGAGACAAGACAGACGAATAATCCTGAACTGAGAGGCTGTAATTTACTCAACACTACTACACAAGCTGGAACAAATTTTAGATTAGCCAATGTTTTTTGCTAGCACCGAGAAGGGGTAAAGGATGGGTATGTTCATATTTGTCACAAAACATCATTTTATATTTTTAATCATTGAAATCCTATACTGATTAAAATCTCTTTGCAAAGGGAATGAAATTTTCATAACATTCGAACCCTTTTAAACTTTATTAGCCTTTTAAAGTTTATTAATCTATTAGACTTTGCTCGTACTTTCTGCTTAAATTTAGTTTTTATCCATTTCAAACATTTTGACATTATTCTCCTTTCATATTTATCTGCAATTTAGATAAAAGTTTTCTAAATTATTATTAGAAAGTTAGCACTTTCATAGGATCAATTTGCATTTTTAAAGAAAATTATATATTACTTGAAACGATACATAAACTTACATAGTACCCCTAGTGTGAAGTCTTATTATTTATTTTCTGAATCATTGTAGTTTTTAAAGAAAATTCTATATTACTTGAAACGATACATAAACCTACGTAGTACCTCTAGTGTGAAGTCTTATCTATTTTCTGAATCATTGTATTTGTTCACACTAGCTGCTAAATATAATTTGAGATAAGTTTATGGCAATCTTTTGGAGTGTAAATATCTGCGTAATTGCAAGTTGGGTCATTTGCCAGCTAATCTATAGTGGATACATGATGTACAATAATATTTTTGTTCTTGATGAAGTCATAAATGAAGTCAACATCAACTTTGATGTGTTTAGTGTGAACGTGGAAAACAGGATTGTTTGCAAAGGCTAGAGCAAATACATTATCACAATAGAGTGGCATTGTTGCGAGAATAGGGATGTGAAAGTCCTCTAACAATCATCGTAACTAAATAATATCAGTATTTATGGTTGATAATGTATGATAATAGGCCTCAGTAGATGATCTAGCGATCATTGCCTGTTTTTTAGTACTCCATGAGATTAGTGTGCTACCTAGGAATACATCGTCGGTAGTGGATTATCTGTCAGTTAGATCTCCAGACAATTCTTACTCCGAGTAAGCATTGAAAATTAGTTTGGTATGATGAATAGGCAATCTTTTGGTGTGAGTACCATTGATATACTGAAGTAGTCATTTTAGTAGTGAATATTGAATGGATTATGAAACGTTGACACAGTTCATTGATCTATAAGTGATATCAAGGCTGGTAATTGTGAGATATTGTAAAGACTCAACTAGATGTCGATAGTGTTGAGGATTGTTGTATGGTGTATTATTTGTATTCAAAGTGGATGATTTAATGGATGGTGGAGATTGTATGGGTTTGCAGCTGGTCATTCCAGCTTGGTTAAGAATAATGATTGCATATTGTGTCTGATTGAGGCGGAGGCCACTAGATCAGTGATTTATCCGTAAGCCATGAAATGTGTATGGTTGTCTAAAATTTTTCACTTGAAAGTGTTGTTGTAATTGGCTGATAAGTTGAGATAAAGCTTGGGGATCGCTTCACGTTTTCAAAATGTTGTCTAGATCAATTAGAATTTAGCTTGACAGATTTGATCTTGTGAACACCATAAGTGTTGAATCAACTATGTTGGGTTGAAATCAGTATGTCTGTAATATTATCGATAGAATGGAGTGATATTGTCTAGGAGAATGCTTAAGCTTGTATCGAACTCTCTACATAATACATATATGATGGGGTGGTAGGATCTTGAAATCCCATCGGTTGAGATGTAAATACTTTCTCCGTGAGGGGTCCAAGAAGAAAGGCATTAGATATATCAAGTTGTGTGATTTGCTAGTGGTTGTGAGTTGCAATAGTAATGAACATTATGATGGTCAGAAATTTAGCTATGGGGCTGAACGTTTGACCTTAATTGTTACCTGGTTGTTGCTTGTAGCCCTGAGCAACTAGCCTTGTGTTGTACCTTGGAACAATACCATATGAATTCCTCTTTCTTTTGTAGGTCCATTTGCACCCCATTTTGTGTTGGTGAGGGAGGAATTAAAATATTTGTTCCATGAGAGATGAGCGCTTGGAATTCCTCTGCCATGGCTTTTCACCAATGAATACTTTTAATTTTTGTGTTGTAGCATGTTGGATCTGAGTGAATATCAGTGGTGAACATCAAATATGGGTTTCAGTTCTAGGCTTCTTGTGTTGAGCCAAGTGATCATAGGATGATATGGGGGTTGGTGTGTGGTTACCTCTGGTGGTGATATTGGGTTTGGTCTGAGATTCGGATGTTGCTTTGAGGTTTTTGGTGAGAGGGGCTAAGAGACTTTATTTTTTATTACAGCTGTGTTTTTTGAATTGGAAGGTTATTTTATTGTGTAGATCGGTACAAGCGTGAGAGGGGAAACATGTTGCGGCAAACTGAGCTATGTATGGGTGGTTTGTTTAGGTGTGGTTTGGTATGGAAAGTTTATCTCATAGAATCTAACATGATGGGAGATATAAGTTTTGTTGGTGGATAAGTCATAACATTTATAGCCTTTATGGATAGGAGATTTTCCTATAAAGACACGTGATAGGGATCTTGGTGAGAATTTATTTGGTTCTTGTGGTGTGAGCCATGGAAAGCGAAGACACCTAATTTTCCTTAGGATTACATATTGTGGTTGTCTTTGATATAAGAAGAGAAACGAAGATTTGTTTTTGGTTGTGGGAGTGGGAAGAAGGTTTGTAAGGTAAGATGCTATCTACCTATGGCCAGAATGTGGGCGGTAGGTTTGATGTTCTCATGAGTGCTATGGAATCTCTAAGATATGCCAGTCTTTGCACTTCGCTCGAACGTTCAACTCTAGTGTGTATGGACAATTGCATTGATGTTAAATACCATGTTGTTTCGGGTATCTTGTTAAGATATGATTAGATTATTTCCCTCCCCCATCAGTTTGTAATGCCTTAAGTGGTGTTTGAAATTATTTTCAGCGATGATTTTAAAGTTGATGAATGTGGTGGTAGCATTGAACTTTTTCTTGATTAAAAATAACCAACAGAAGCAAGTGTAATCATCTAAAGAAGTAATATGTGAAAGGTCCTCAAACATGAAAATGTGCAAGCTCTAACAGTTTTGTACTATGCCGAAATGAAGGTATGAAATGCAGTTTACAATTTTGGTTATATTATAAGCAATCCAAGGAGATTCTGATAGTTGTATGCATAGTGCTGGTAGTTGAGTTGCTAGACGGCGGAGTGTAGATATCTGTAGAACCAAGGCGAACATGCCGTAGTTGAGTGGTCAAAGTAGTGGTAATTAGGGTTGTACAGTGAAGTGGTTCTTGAGATGGTAGTTTGACTGGGTAGAGTCCATTACGAGAAGGACCATTGAGAATGATTTCATCTGTCCTCTTGTCCTTAAAAATATGTCCAGATTGGTCAAAATGGAAAGAGCAACAAATGTTAGTGGCCTGTTTATGACTTGTGAGAAGATTAAATGATGGGTTCGATACATGGAACAGAGGGTTTATATGGAGCATACGAGTTGAAGTGGGAAGGATCCCTTGCCTGGTGTGAGTGATTGGAAGCATTTGACTGTTTTCAATGGTAATGTGTTTATTTCCATAGGTTTTCTTTGTTGGAAAGACCGCTGATTAGAGGAGAGATGTGAGGTTGTGTCTGTATCTAGGAGTTACTTGGTATCATTGGCAGAAAAGTCAACTATAAGCACAAACTTAGGTGAGATTGGAGCTTGATATGATGGATTCATTTGATGTCAACATTTGAGGGACTTGGCAAGTAATCGTGCTGGTTGGTTTTGGACTGCGAGGGGTGAAATTTGAGTTACTGGTTGAGTTTTGTTTGCCTCTTGCGAAGGAGGATCTCCCACGACCTCTGCCTTTGGAGGTATTAAGCGCTGTTTTTGATGTTGAGACTGTGAGACTGTTTGGATTTCTTTCTGAATTTCAGCCAATATGTTTCCTCGCTGCATGATAGTGAGTGAAGATTGTCAAGATTGATGGGTCGGAGATTTGTCTGAACAGATGTCTTAAAAGCCCGAAAGGTTGAAGCAATGTCATTAAGCATGTAATGTATAATATCCTGTTTCCAAGAAAGATTCGACTACTGTAATTGCATTAACTTTTGTTTCTTTATGGAGATGTTGTGAAGCTCTTTCTCAAGCAGAAGAACTCATGATCTATTCGTATATTGATGACGATGTTCAATTAGTATCCATCTTTCATTGCATGAGTAAAGATTTAGGATGTATGGACCGTGGAGAAGAGTGTGGTGGCTAAGTTCTGATCTACAAGCATCCATAGTGCATCATCAGAATTTAGTTGAACCGATTCATCTGGTTGTGGGATGTGAGATGAAGATCATGTAGTAGATCCATCCAGATAACTATCAAACGCATTCACTCTAAATAATTTTAGTGTTTGGGATTGCCAAGTGAGATGATTTTCTGGTGTTAGCTCGACATTATTGACAGCTTTGACGCTACACATGACGAACTTCAACTGAGGTGGTATTTAGAGGGCCTTAGTTGGAATCAGTAATGGTCTGATTTGTGGAATGCTCGCATTTAGAAAATTTGTATGAGGTTATAGGTTTAGGTTTAGCTCCTTAATTAAACATTATTTAAGAATATGATCAGTCAAGCAGCGGAGTCAATTATGTAACAAGTTTGGTGTTATTCAAATTGTATTTGACCATCGTAAATTTTCATACATAGCACTCTAAACTCATAATATTACACATCTCACACATAAATTTCAATATTTACAACGGCAAACATAATATTCCTTTTATATAAAATCTCTCTTCCACGCCCCCCCGACGCGCTCTTATCAGTTGCAGTTGTTGTAGGAGGGCTACGGTGGATTGCGGGGCGTATAGAAAGCATGGCCATTTACGCATGGATGACCAAAACAGAACACCTCCTGTTCTCTGCTTTTTATATACTTTATTTGCAGAGCAATTCACAGTTGAAAACAGATGGAAGTGGTAGCAGCGCAATCGGCAGAATACATGCGCAAGACTATCTACACAACCCCACAACTGCAAAGCTCAGGCAACCTTGTCCAAGCCAGTTCGCCGACGATGAGCTCCCATTATTGGAGAGCTATAAGATATCACGGCCTTTCTTCCCGTCGGCGCCGGAGCGCCACATTTCACCGCCATGTCCCTCGAGCTGTGCAGGCCTTGGAGAACATCAACGACCGCGGACATGTGAGGCCTGTCCTTCGGGTGAGGGCTGACGCAGCGCAGAGCGAGAGCAGCAGCCTCCCTCGCGCACTTGACGGAATACTGACCGGCGAGCTTTGGGTCCATTATGCAACGTAGCCTCCGGCTGTTCCTCAAGTACGGCTTGGACCATTCCACCAGCTTCTCTTCGTTCTTGGGCCGGGACTTGTCGACCGACCGACGCCCCGTCAGCAGCTCCAGAAGCACCACCCCGAAGCTGTACACGTCGTTCTTTGTAGTGAGGTGGCCTGTCATCACGTATTCAGGGGCGGCATAGCCTTGGGTCCCCATCACCCTGGTGGTCACGTGCGTGTCTTCCCCCGACGGCCCCATCTTCGCTAGCCCAAAGTCCGACAGCTTAGCCGTGAAGTCCTGCGCGCATGCATCATATATATCTGAAAATGTATACATGTATATAAGGAGGAATATTGAAGAAGGAGATATAATTAATCAATATATGTAATGAGAGAATAGCCGCAGACGGAGTCGAGGAGGATGTTGGATGTCTTGAAGTCGCGATAAATGATGGGCTTCTCCGCGCCGTGAAGGAAAGCGAGGCCTCTTGCAGCTCCTATGGCAATCTTCATCCTCGTTCCCCATGGCAGTGACGCTGATATTACTCCTGCACGTATATAATTAACAATGATGGCGGATGCATGGCTGTTAATTGTATATACAAAAGCATGCATGCATGCTGATTGAGTTTGGAATTAATATTTAAGGCTGGCTCACTAACTCTTAAAGAGATGGTTCTCGAGGCTGCCACGGGGCATGAACTCGTAGACGAGAAGCCTCTCTTCATCCTCGCAGCAATAGCCTATCAGCTTTACTAGATGAGGGTGCCTGAGCTGCCCCAACAATATCACCTCTGCCTGCACATTAATATATATTATTAAAGGCTGATCCAAATCAATATATATATATATGCTACCTAAACTATCATTATTATATATAAATCAATATCACCTCTGCCACAATTAAAGAAAATGAACCACCCCTATTCCAATAATTATGCCTAAATTTGGGGATTCCTTGACTAAGATGTTTCACCTACTTATTTTGAAATTAGTCCAAATTAATTTCCTTCATAGAAAAAGTACACTTCAACTCGCACAGCTGGCTCTGAGAAATAAAGAATTAAAAGTTTGTTTTCCCACTGTATTGGAACACAATCGAGCATAAGAATGAGAGAGAAATTAAGCATAAGCAGTTGAGAAGAGGAGAGGATATTTAATGTTTCTCTCACAAGCCATTCCCGGTGACCCTGAAGTCCCTCGATGTCAAGGAGCTTGACGGCGACGGGCTGTGCCTTCAGGCCAGGCCGCATCTTATCATCAATGTAGCCTTTGTGCACCGTGCCGAACCCGCCCTCACCAAGTAGGTAGCTGCTCGAGAAGTCGTGTGTGATGGCCCTCAGCTCGCTCAGCTGGAAGGCATATAGCCCGGCTCCAAAAGCGTGAGCAAACTCCTCGTTGAACCTCGCCGACGACGAACTGCTGATGTCCGAAATGGAGAGGTGGCGGAAAGACGGCGGCTCTGCCACCTTCTTCGAGAAATCAGAGCGAGTTGGACGGCACCTGCTCAAGTTACGGCTGAGGTTTCTGAGCACAACGTGGTTGTCAACGGCGCAGCAACTGCGGGCAGCAAAGGGCTTCCATCGTCTTGGCGGCGCCGGCATCGAGAGTCGATTTTTCATATCCCTTAAAAGGGGAGGAGGGGAGTTTGCCGGAGCTGGATGATTAAATGAGGAGGATGAGAATTCGGGAAGAATGGAGAGAAGGCTTTTATACATGTTCAGCCTAACGATTCCAAAATTCTTTCTTCTAACTGCCCCAACCACTCTTATCTACTCTACTACCACACACATATTATTTCTTACTTCGCCGTCTTCCGTCTTTGCTTTTATTTTTTTCTCTTCTTTCAGCTGTTTTGGTAGGGCTTGTGAAAGACTACAATAAGCCCAGCAAAGAGTCAGCATTATCCTTAAAGCATAAGGATATCTTAATAAGATAGTTATCCTTGTCATCTATCAAGCTTCAAATGATGCTATAAACAAAGATATTAGAGTATTGCTTTTATCCAAATGTTTTTATTTTTATTTTTATTTTTTTTTAGTTAAAGGAGACTTGGGCTCCCTACGCGTTTCATAAAAGGAAAAAATTATAAAACCGGGAAAGAGGTCCTATCTAAACACCACATACAATGCACGCAAAAAAATAGGAATCTAAGGACCTCTTTCCAAAAAAATAGAAAATACAACTCACACATAAGACCAAACAAAAGGACAACCAAACATTACGAACAATCAGACAATAATAAACCAATTAAACCATAAGGAATAATAGCAGAAATGAGAGGAGAATTCAGTTTCAATCTAGACTTAGCAATCCAATGCACTACTTTATTTTCATCTCTTTTAACATGCTTCCAGATAATCGTTAAGCTCTTAGTCATCCAAAAAATTCTCTTCATAATCAAATTAAGAGTCCAAGTATGATCAAACTCGCATAAGACAATACTTCCACAAAATTAAAGAGTCAGTTTCAACAATAAGAAACTTCCAACCACGATTAAGAGCTACATACAAACCAATGACAACAACCTTAGCTTCGGTAACAATGGGAGAAATAGGGATAGAGTTAGAAGCAAACCAGCAAATAGGAAGCCCTAAAGCATCCCTAAAAATGCCACCGATACTAGCACTTTTAGGCTGCCAGCATCCATCAAAATTAAGCTTAATAAAAGGAAGAGTAGGCTTAGTCCAATACACTTTATCAGAAAATCTGGAATGACTATAGATAGGAATGTTAAAAGAACCTAAAATGCCAGACAGCTTACTGGAAACCTTATTGGAATAATTGAACCACTGTAAACCTTTCATCAAGTAACGTAAAAATAATATTAGTAGTATGACTCACATTAAAAGCTTTATTATTAAACTTAAGATCATTCCTAGCAGCTCAAATGAACCATAAGACACAACAGACACAACAAGGAAAAAATCCTTACCTGCGAGTCTTCCAGTTATTGAAAATATCAGGAATAGAAGTAAAAACGATATAATGAAAAGAGATATGAGCTTGTTAATAACCTGATGTCAAATAGCATTAGAAAATAAGCAATTAGTAAAAATATGATCCAAAGTCTCCTCATGAAGATGACAGAGATGGCAGCGAGAAGAAATATTAAGCCTTTAAGCTTCATAATATCATCAGTAGGAAGAATTTTATGAAAAACTCTCCAAATAAAAAAGGAGATAGAAGGCTTGAGCCACTTATTCCAACACCAACTGAGGTCCAGCCCATGAAACTTTTGAAAAGCAGCAGCAAAAGTTTTAGAAAGGGAATCCCCAAGTTTACCTTTAGGCTTAGGAATATCCTTTTTATCATTGGAAATAGGAATAGAAGCAATGAAACTAGCATCCAGATTATGCAGAGAAGAAGAAAGTTTAGTCATACACCACTTATTATCCAGCCAAAAGTCTTTGACTTTAATATCAATATCATTAGGGCCCCCATACCAATGAGCTAAGGGACCATGACCAGTCCAATCATCAAACCATAAGGAACAGTTACCATTACCAATATCTCAGCAAATTAAATCATCTGTCTGTCTAGCCACATTAATCATGTCTTTCCAAATAAAAGAATCTTTACAAGAAATAGATCGTAAAGAGAGAAAAGGAGGCCATTTTTTGTTACTCGACCTCGAATGCTTGATCTCGATAATTATGTAGCCTCGGCTGCTCAGCCTCAGTCATCCAACCTTAGTCGCTCACCCTCGAGTGTTCCGCTTTCCCGACATTGGAAGCCACGTTCAGCTGTCCACCTTATTGCTTTAACTCATATGGAATGGCTTTCGCTGATGGCTAGACTCTGAGCCGTCTGATTTGGGAATTTTTATTGCGTACGGACTTCAATTTGGGATAACCTGATTCGTGATGAGTTGGACAATTGCTCTTGGCTATACACCAGACAAGTATAGAAGAAGCTCCATGTTTCATACAAAGGAAAAAAGAAAGATTAAAAAGATACAACTTTAAATCTTAAATAGCTAATTTGATGTATTACATATGAAAGAAAGCAAATTGGTCTCTAATTATTTTTCTATAGTCTTTACCCTTTCAAATCAACTAAAAGAAATGATGAAATGTTTGAAAATATGGTCATCCTTGAAAAGATTATTTGATCACTAATTTCAAATTTTGATACGATCATACCAATAATTACATAAATCAAGGATCTAAAACTTGCTTTCCAACATGAATTTGTGTGGCTGAGTCAAGCTATTGTGGCGACATTGGGATGATTAGGACTAAAAGTCCTAAATTCCAAAACTTGAAGTCTCCCTCAACATAGGTTGTTGTTGCCTTCCCTGACGTAGGTTATTGCTGCCTTCCCCGAAATATGCTATTGTTGCCTCCCTTAATGCAACATGTTGTTGCCTTCCCCAAGTATGCATCCCGTAAGTTTTTGTTGGCTTATCTGACGTGGGTTGTTGAAAGTAGGTTATTTTCTTCTCCTAAGCAAGCTGGTATTGTCTTCCCCAATGTGGACTGTTGTTGCCTTCCCCAATGTGGGTTGTTGTTGTCTTCCCAAATTCAAACTATTGTTGTCTGCCCAAATTCAGGCAATGATTGCCTTCTTCCTTTAGGTGGTGTCTGCACGCTTCTTTAAGGTGGTACTAATGGTGATTTGAGAATGAAAATAGCTAGGTGATATGTTCCAGCATATACGGTAGTCCTGCGATAATGGTCTGACCTATGGCAACCCGACAATCATGCTCTAATACAGCGGTAGCCAATGATATTGGTCCTGCACTATGGCAAACTGAAGATAGTTGTGCATCATGATAGCGCCACAATGACGTGTTTAGCACAGCGGTGGCTCGATAACAGCCTTGTGTAGTGGCAAGTGTCCGGTGGCTAATTATAGAGTCTTCAATATAGGTTAGGCGCAACGGTCGTATTCAAATTATGACATTTGCAAACAGGGGTGGTCGGTAGCAGGTGGTGATGGTCGAACATGGTCAATAATGGCTGATGGACGGTGTTTTACGGTGGTTGGCGGCTGGGAGGTCGGTGGTTATCATTGGGACTTCTCTCCATGACGGGTTCTGTTCACTAGAATGGGTTCTGAAATCCTCTTCTTCAGTCTCGATTTAACTATAAATATGTCGAATTTGAAGTTCATTTGATCATTCAATTTACGAACTAAAGCCTTCAAATATGTTTTAATGGCTAGATCTACGCTTGATTGGACTCAAATTGAACCAATTTTGATATTATTGGGTTCGTCTGGTCGAGATGGTCAATTTGATTACAAACTTGTTGAAATTGGGGCTTAAATGAATTTGAATTTGACTTTAGAAGATCACTCGGAAAAAATGCATCGAGATTCATGCTTATAAAAATTTGTTGATGGCACATCAATGATAAATAATAAAAAGAAGAAGAGAAAATTAAAAATTTATTTCAATTACTAAACACATAATAATTGTTCAACAAAAAGTAGGACATCTTCTAAGGAAAAAAATAATAATAATAATTGTTGAAATAAAATTACCAAAACAAAGATAATAGAATAAGGGATACATAAACTGAAATACTAAAAAAATAAATGTACTGTTGAATAAACTGATCTTGTGATGAAGGTTCACCCAAAAACCTAGTAGAGTTTGCTAAAAGAAAATTAATTAGCACGCGAGTTTGATGAATTAAACTTTATTAATAAATATTATATATTTAAATATAAATAATAAGATATTGAAATATATATATATATATATATATTATTATTATTATATACGTGTGGTTTTGTGTGTGTGGAGATGTTTAATATAGTGCAACACTCTTGGCCGCCTCATCTTACTGCAACAGTTGTTGGCCCTAACAACTACTACATTCACCACCTGGGAGGTATGCTTATAAATACATGTATATGTTTATGCACTTATATGGATAATATCATCCTTGGGATTCAAGTGATTCAACGTTCTTTAATTTATAGTATCTTTGTGATAAATAAAATCACTGAATAAGTTTGTTTGCATGCATGATAATATATATATATATATATATATATATATATATATAAAAGAAGAGAGAGAGAGAGAGAGAGAGAGAGAGAGAGAGAGAGAGAGAGAGAGAGAGAGCAAATTAATTGCGTGATGATGCATGCAAGCATATATAATTGTTTGGTTACCGTAAAGACATTCACCTGCTTCAACTATTTGATATGTTAATTAACTTTGAATGGTAGTGGTTGATTGTTGATGAATTAGCCAAAGGCAAAGGCAGTCTAAGCGTCATCATCTTCCTAATCCCCCTCATCCATACCTCGCCTACACATAATATAACATCATATGACACTATCTGACATGAAAAATCTATGAAGAGGAAGAAAACAACATTGGCCCTGACATAACTAAACTTAATTCCACTATCATCATATCAACTATATATAACTGATGAGTTCTTCCTAATTGAAAAAGTCATTGAGACAATGTGAATGGCTGACATGAATTGTACATAATTGCTTCAATAATACAAATTGGATGAGCTTTTAGGTGTTTTTTTTTTTCTTTTTTTTGCTCTCCTTATAATATAAATCAAAAAATAGATATTACGTGTTTTAGAGTTTAGGGTTTAGAGTTATTGAGGATTGGTAGCCCGACCAAAAATCCATTAAGAACATCAAGCATCAGGTGATATTTGGTGATTTACTCTCCCATGTTTCTTACAAAAAGTGGAGACCAACTGACATTGATTTCATCAGAGATTGGTTAGCATCAAATAACAATCAATTATTTGTTTGGTTGTTCTCTTTATCCGATAGGAGATTTTTTATTAGCAAAGCAAGCATTGAATATTGATGACTAAACGGTATTGAGCTTCGCGATTAATAAATGTCATGATTTAGGAAAAGGCAGGTATAATATTAATCCAAAACAGGCATCAATGTCATTTGACAATGAGTTTGGGTGTCGATTTCTGCATTGATTGATGGCAATTGTAGTTTTAGGTGCAAAGGGCGCCAAACATCTAATAATGGCATGATTTAGACATTAAGCGATGGCAGTAGATAAAAATAAGGCATCAGACATCTAGTAACAACTAGCGTCAAACATCAGGCAACAAGCATTAGTATCGAAATCAATTTGAAATTAACCTATGTTTTGAGTGTTTTGCTATCCTATAAAGGATTTAATCTGACCTTAATATACTACTATATAAAAATAAACTAATGTAAAAAATTAAGCTACCAAACAAAAGTCAATACTAACATATTAAATTTTGAACTTTTATTTTCATGAGATTTTTTCAAAGATATGAAGATAAATTTCTTAACTAGTACAAATATCTACCAAACAATTTAAAATGTGTTACTCATCCTCCTCTTGGTAACATCAACATTATCATGCATTCCACTTCGACCTATCATGCTTTAACTTGCAACTTAACACGTGCTGATGCATCCCACACAAATAATAAAGGAAGAGAAATAAAGAGGAAGGAATTGTCGTTTGAGTAAGAAAGAAAA
The DNA here is from genome assembly GCA_022702705.1 of Papilionanthe hookeriana x Papilionanthe teres. NCBI lineage: Eukaryota > Viridiplantae > Streptophyta > Magnoliopsida > Asparagales > Orchidaceae > Papilionanthe > Papilionanthe hookeriana x Papilionanthe teres. Next base: position 51,087,952 of record CM040428.1, on the reverse strand, counting down.
TTTTTTGAGTGCTTAAAAGGCTAGTTCTTTAGCTTCTTCAAGAAACAAAAAAAAAATGTTACTATTTTCATTTATAACAAAAAAAAAAACCCATAATCATAGCAAAAAATAGTTCTCATTTAGAATCCCGATAATAATGAGGACAAGAGAGTAATTAAAACAATAATATCATCTCCTTCAGCTCGTTTAGCCACCATCTTTACAATAGGTGATTAGATTTTCTCAGCTAGGCAGAGTATTATTTTTGTCAATTACCTGCAATTTTAAATAACTTAGAAAAGTACCGCTTAGACTGAAAGGAAAATTTTATAAGATGGTGGTAAGACCCGCAAAGCCTTTAAAAGAGAAGCATAATACTAAGTTAAGTGTTGGCAAGATGAGAATGATTAGGTGGATGAGTGGCTTTACGCTTAGAGACAAAATGCGAAATGACTATATCCGTGATAAGGTTGGTGTAGCTTCAGTGACGGACAAAATTAGAGAGAGTTGCCTTAGATGGATTGGTTACATTAAACGTCGACCATCTAATGATCCAATTAGGAGAGTATATGTTTTAGATTTGACTTGTGTTAAGAAAGGCAGAGGTAGGCCTAGGAAGACTTGAGCTTATTGTATAAAAAATAATCTTAATTTATTAGAATTAAATGAAAATATGACACTAAATAGGACGCAATGGAGAAAAGGATTCACGTAGCCAACCCAACTTAGTGGGATCAAGGCTTTTGTTGTTGTTGTTGTTGTTGTACTGTAATTTTGAATAACTGTAATTCTTCAAGTACCTCTTATAAAAGCTCAATAATTTATGTGATGTTTATGCGTTTATGTGCATAGGATTGTGGTATTCCTTTTTGAGGTGTTGAATCTCTTTTGCATTTATCTTGAAACAAATTGCGTTCAAGGCTTAGTTGAGACATCATTTTCCTAACAATTAGCATCGGGCAGGATTTTGAAATCCCAATTCCCACAAAATTCAAGAACGAAAAGTTTGATGATTCAAGTAGTTTTGAGCTTTAGAGAACCAAGACTTGCAGCGTACTTTTCCAATAGGAACTCATAAAAACACACACGAGACATGGTAAGATGCCTCAAACCATCAGTGAAGACGACAGGATAAAAATGTATAAAGAATATTATCAATAACTCGATTGTATTTTGGGGAATGTGTTCCTGAAAAATATCTATAAATGCCAAAAAAAATGACTCAGACTATAATCTTTGTATGATAAAAAAATGAAACAAATTTTATCAAAAGAAGAGATTATATTTACTTCAAATACATAAAATTATGCAAACTAAATTATATTTGAATAATGTTGATTCCATCATTCAAGATTTAAGAAATACTAAAATAATTGTTGATGATGAAATCAAGCTTTAATATTATTTGTCAAACAATCAGAGAACAAACATCATATACTTTTCTGAAGCTATTTTGTTCATCATATATATCTGGTGCGAAGAAAAATCAAAATGACAGTGATGAGTAAAAGAAAGAAATAAGCATCGTTTGATGGCCGTATGAAATGATATGATCACAAAGACTTGAAAACAAATTAAATAACAACTTTTTTCTGAAAAGACAAATTAATTTACAAAAATACATCCTGTTGCAGTAAAGTAGTGCAATCAGGATTTAAAATGAGAGAAGCCAAAATAATTTATCTCAAATTTAACAAGACTATATATAACTTCAAGAGAATCACCTCAGGCTTTCACCACACTCGTGCACATCTGGAACAGAACAGTGATTAGGGACATCTCCATCATCACCTCCCATGGCATCACTATTTGGCATCAACAATTCTTTCAGATTTGGTAGGAGAAAAGGTTCTACCAACCTCCAGAACCAAACTGCATCTCTTCCTTGAAAACCAATCCAGAAAAATCTACCCTTCCTCTTCACCTTACCAGCTATGTCTTTCCCCTGAAAATCCTTCAATATTTTTTCGATGTCTTCACGTTTTGCACCTCTTAGCTTAAGTAATATATCTTCTGAAGAGCTTTTGAATCCACTATACATATACCAATATGCTAGCACTCGTGCTGATAGCCATCGATGAATGAGTTTTGGAATCACAGGTCGATCTTTAGACCAGAATTGAGCGGCAAAAAAACTGAAGTAAGAGTGAGGTATTGTAGAAAATTGGTAAGGTATCTCATTCTCTCCGTCAACATATCTGTTAGGAGTTAACCACTCATAAAACCTTTCATGTATGTGTGTTCTCAATGCAGAATGGACCTCGGATCTAGCATTGAACTTGAATATAATTGCATGTTTCCTCTTATGTTCATCCAGTACTATATCAGCCCCTCCTAGCAGCAAACCAATCAAGATCTCACGCTGCTCTTCACCGAGTTTCAAACTGACAGATTTCCTGACAAGTTTTTTATTATGGTGAAAGAACTGCTCCATCTTTTCTATAGAACCTGGCTCTACATCATAGTTTTTCTGACGCATCATATCATATACCTTCACACCCTTTTCATAATCATCTGCGGCTAAATATCCTCTTAAAATTATATTGTATGAACGAGCATTGGCACCAATCGTTCCATTCATTTGCATTTCATTAAAGATTTGCTCAGCCTTCTCAAGATTATTAACCATCACCAGAGATTCCAAGTATAAGCCATAAATATTTCTATTAGGATGACATCTTGAAAGACATTTGGAGAATGAGATGTCCAATTTATCATGCATGCCTAGTTTTAAGTACATACTCATCAGATAATGAAAGACGGGATTAAGTGGTTTCAACCTGCTTTCAGTGAACTCGTCCACAAGAGTCTCTGCAATATCAATTTCATTGGCATTTGTCATGACCTGAATGATCTTATAGTAAGCATTAACAGCGACGGGTGTAGCTCCCTTCTTCATTTCCTTGAATATTTCTAGTGATTTCATTGGATCGCCAGCTTTGGAATAGAGCTCCATCCTATAGACAAAGGCTAGAGAAGGGAGCGCACATTCATATGAGAGCAGCTTGAGCCATATTTTCTCTGCTTCTTCAACATCACCCTGCTTTGAGCACACCCTCAACATTGAGATCAGCAAATCTTTGTCCTCTTCATATCCTGCACTGGACATCTCATCTAGCAGAGCATCAATCCTTCCTCTGTCAATGGGCTCTTGATAACTGTGTAACCAGATAAGCCCCGCGTAGATTTCCTTGTGCACCTCAAGATCAGATGTTACCAGGTTGTGATAAATGAATTCAGCTTGATTGAGGTAAGACTGTGAAACTTTTCTCGGCTGGCCCAAGAGGGCGCGGAACAGAGAATTGTGCAAGCTGAGCCTTGGCCTATACCCACCTAAATGGATCATTTTGTTGTAGATGGAAGATGCCTCCTCGATGCAACCTTCAAATGGTGCACTGAGATAAGCAACTGTGAGGATATGAAATGTAGATTCGGCGGGCACCCGGCCTTGCTTGATCACGGCATCAAATATCTCTCTACATTTTGCAAATTTTCGGTCCCTGCCCAGGTAGTCCGCGAGTTTGGTTGCAAGAGCGAAATCGAAATGGAACCAGTGCTGCTGTGACATCCAACTGTAGACCTGAAACCAGAAAAAGCCCCGCAGCTATCATTAAAAACAAGAAGTGCAGCTTCTCCTTCATCCCGCAACTCTGAGTACACCACAAATTGTTTTCATCCCGCAAACACTATTCGACTAATATCCAGCAAAAACAGTAGCTAGCAGTGTTTATATTAAATGCCCGAATTTCAGGCAGAAAAGCGGGTAAGCAGCAGATAAAGACTACATTTTGGTTGCAAAAAAGAAAGAAAAATCGGAAGGGGCTAATTATCAAACACCTATCAGGCACTTTGAAAACAGCAACCCAACAAAAAAAAAAAAAAAATCAGAAGCAGACCAGACGCCGAGCATGATACTAACTCTGTAAGCGGCTTCATTCTCTCGGATGCGCATGCAATGAACGGTGACATAGATGGCATCCTCTTGTCTGATCCACTTGCGCTGCGCGTTGAGGATTCTGACGACGGTGCCATGCTTGTGAGCAGGTAGCTCCTTACAAAGCCAAGCAATCCGAGACCTCTTCCACTGATCAGGAAGGTCTTCGAGTTGTATAACCTCCACCTCCGGCGAGGGAAGATGCCTCGCATCCTTCTCCGCGTATATATCTAGTAAAGATTCCGCCTTGAAAAGATAAATCTCTGTTTCTTCGTTATCTCCTTCCTCGAGACCCATATCTATCTCCCCATTCTCTAGCTTTTCTGGATGCTGCAATGGCTCAACAGTAGCGGCGGAAGAAATGAAAGACGAGAAAGTCAGAGTGCGGAGGCGGAGAGAATGGATTGCGCAACTAAGGGATGTCTTGGAACTAGAGAAAATAGACAAGGGGCGGTGAGAGGATAATTGAGGGCGAGGAGGAAGAGGAGGCGTGAGCGCCGGCGACAGATCGAGACAAACATGGAGTGGCATTATGAGTTTTGGATTTGTTGCCTGTTGAACTGCATTTGAATTGCTGGGTGATCTCTCGATGTAACTTATATGTTATCAATCGATTTGAATACTTTACAAACCATTAATATCCCATTATAATCCAAAAACTTGTATTTTGTACCTAACTCTGATTTACCCTTCAATCGCATTTAATCACACTAAAATAATAAAACGTAAATTAGAAAAAAAAAAGAAAAAAGGTGATATTTTTAAGGATCGAGGAGCTTGGTGAAAGAGAACATGGATCAGGAAAGTATTCTCGGATTGGTGCCAAAAGATCTTTACTTATATTTAATTTTCTCTATTTATAATGATTGACTTTCATAAAATGAAAATGACGTATTTGGGCATATCTTATGCTAGATCTCTAATCATGGGGCCCTCGAATTCGTAATCTTTTCTTATGAATTGGGGTCCTTGAAATAGTCAACTTTTGGTTAGGTCGTTGAGACGTGAGGACTAAGCATTTTGTCAAGAACAATCATCTTCTAACGTCTGGTTGTGAACACTTGCCTTTGGTTGCTAGGTCTTGGATGCTCTATCTTGGTTACCTTACCTCGGTCTCTCGACCTCAGTTACTCGGTCTCAGTCGCTCCACCTCAATTATTTGGTCTGACTCGCTCTTGATCGATATTTTTCCTTGACAGTGGCAACCGCTTTCGGCTGTCCAACTTATTACCTCATCTCATCTAGAATGACTTTCTTTGATAGATATTTTGAGTTATCTGATTTGTGATGAACTAAATAGTATGATTGTGATAACTTTAACGATCACTATTTCGGTATAGACATAATTTCATGTTCTCGAAAATTCAAGAGTACAAAATCTATCATGCTTACCTCATATGACATTTAGATTATACAGATCACTAATTTTGTGAGCACTCGTAAGGGCCTTAATCTAACTTTCTTATACATTAAAAAAAAATAAAGAAGTAGTACAAATATATTATTATATCTGCCACGTACTTCAGAAATTGACAGAACAAGCTGAGCTTCAGAACTTTTGAGGACGAAAGATGATTAATATGATTATATATAAGTAAATCTCCCAATTTCAAAATTACATATTTTTTTAGGAATTTCTCTGTAATTTAACTTTGTGGATAGAAAAATGGTTTATTAGTATAACTTGTATTATATTTATTAGTCGTTTTATCTCATGGGCACAATCATAAGATTCATTCATTCATCAAGAATTGCAATTACTACAGTTGGCTAACAAAGCTATCGCATATTAAAAGCGAGAAAAAAATATATAAATATACATTGAAAATGAGTTAGAACTTATCCCAAGAATATCTAATCAGCTAGAAAGAATTGAGTATGACAAAGGAGGTCCACCAACAATAAATCAAGAGGCCACTTATCGGATCGGATGTAGCCGTTCGAACCAGAGCAAGTAAGGTGAAAGCTAGCCCGAAAGCAACCATATTTGAGACGTTCGGTCATAAATGAGAAAGAGATATTAAAGAAATCAATTACAAGAAAAGTGATCGAATGCAGCAACTTATCTTCCGGTAGAAATGACCCGAGAAAATATCATTTTTCTCAGCCATCCCACGAATGCCTCTGAGGCTCTTCTTTAGGGATTAAGAATTAACAATGCAACAAAGAGTCTTATAGACATCACTCAGGCTCTCCTCATTGAGAAATGAGAGCTATCCTTTGGGTCACATTGATTCACTTTCGACTCAATATTCTAGCGTCACTCTGCTAACAAAAGCTTCTCACTATAGATCGAGAGTTGATAGCTAAACTAGATCAACCAATTGGCAAAACTTAGCCAAGTGAACCAGTTCTGAAAGCAATCAAGCAACCGATTCTTGTATTATATGGAAGAAAATATTTCAAACTTCATTAAAATGAATGATCATTAAATGGTTAAGCTATATCATACCAATGATTTTCAAAATGTGAACTGAGTATTGGCATTTTTATATTATATGGAAGAGAATGAAATGAAGACAATCAAATCAAATAGGCTTTTATCTTGAAGATCTCATAATCCTGCTCTATAAAGTTATATAAAGAAGTAAATAATAATAATTTAATTTGAGACTAAACATAAAGTACCTCTTAAATGAATTACAATCCATAATTTCAATTGCTCTGATAAAAATATTAATATATTATAATATTGTTTTTTGTTAAATGAGATATCCATATTCATGCAATGCTAGCGATAACTTAAATAAACCATGTAAACGTAGGTGACAATATGGACATACAAAGATGTTGGTAATGATAACTCCTTTACCTCCATATATACTTTAGTACTAAATCATCAAATTGAGATTGTAAACCTTATTTTGTGATATGCTTGAAATGATTAAATAAGTGAGATCTTCTAAATATTTATGTATTTTAAAAGCATCAATTAAAGATGGAAAAATATTAAATATCTCATTTTCCATAAAAACTGGTTTCTAAAATTTATCTCAATTTGATTTAATTAAATTAGCTGATTTGTTTAAGTTTCAATGGGTTTGAAGGGTTGTCTATTAGGTCTAAGTAGACTAGAGGTTTTCAGATTACTCAAGTATGGTTTTAATGCTCTATAAATTAGTTAAAATATTTAGAAATAAAACACTTGTGTAATTGAGCTTAGTGGGGCTCATAGAGTCACTAAGAGCTGATAGGTCAAACTCAATTATCAAGGTTATCTTGGCTTAGTGTGGATCAAGGTTGAGGCTAAAGTCTTATGGGATGGGTTATAAGACCTTAATTACAATTTTGGGTTCTTAAGGTTTAAGAGTCCTAATGGTGGCCTAAAAGTACTTTGGGTCTTAAAAGAGAAGCCCATATGTTCTAAATGACCTAATTGTGGTCAATTCAACTTTATTTTGAGTGACTTGGGGACTAACTTAAGTTCATTTTAAACCAAAGGAGCGGAGTTTATTTGACTTTGTGTTTAATTTAATCACAATGTACTTATTATGAATGTCCATTAAAAGATATGGTAAAAGAACTGCTATGTTAAGGCTGAATTTTATGGAATGATGATATAAAGAGTAAGCATCATCCTCATTGAAAATTTGATTAGTATACATATGTTGAAAATATTTATCCTATCAGATATGAAGGCACATTTGAGATTTCAAATAAAATAATCAAAGTTATTGTATTACCCCTATTGGTGAAGGTGAAATATGGTCACTCTAAAAATAAAAATGATAAGCTTTTAAATGGTGGAGAAAAAGATTGTGCAGCATAAGAGATCATAGGCTCATCACTGAATTACTTGTAGGGCCAAATGCTACATTTTTATATGATAATTTGCTTTTCTTCTCATTGTTATATGTAAATAATGAATTATTCATTCAATTTTTTATAAGAGGTGTGAAACCATATTGTAATGACTGTTCTGATCATGAGTTTCAAAAGATATAGCAACTAATCTATCCCAATGCTCATCACTTTAATTGTATATTGCATATATTTTGGAATAAGTTTTGAATTTGGCATATGATTTGAACTATGATTCCAAAAAAAAATTTGTTTGGATCAATGAGATTCATTGGTGGATTTCAATAAAATATAAAAGAGGAAGCTTTTTAGCATGAAATACAAAATTCGAATAAGAAGTCGGAATGTCTATAATATTTTGCTTCTCCTACATCAGCATCTGCTTTTTGGCTCTTTTGGGAGATTCAGATTCCAGTAATGGGGAAGAATAAGCATTTTGTAGTTCCGGGTTTGTCTGCCAATTCTTGGACTCCTAGACTCTCCCCTTCACAAAAAATTTTTTTTGAAGATGAAGACATGGTCAGCAGCAGCTTGCTGTAATCCTCCTTTCTTTTGTTCCTGCGGATTGCCGGCCATGGGACCATTTCTTCTGCGTCCTTTAGCCCCTTCGTCCTCCTGTTCCATTTCTTGGGGTGGAAACGGAGCAGAAGAGCTTCAAGGGTTGGGATGGAGGTCGGAAGAAGAAGCTTGAGCTCTAAAAATGAGTCTCGCGAAAGGAGGAGTGGTAGGAAGAAGTTGGGGGCTCTTCCCCTTGCCATGGTCCTCTCTTTCAACGATAGGGATGTTCATCCCGACTGCCCCAACGTAACCAATCCCTACCATAAATGCGGCCGACACTGCCTAGTCGAAATTCCCCGTGGCAAAAATTTCTTGGACGCTCTAAGATCAGGTTCTTCATTTGCGCTATGCTTTATTTAACAATACCCTTTTCTATTTATTTTTCTGTTTTTTTGTTTTGTTCTTCGGTTTTGAGCACCTGCTGTTTGAATTAGTAGATGGGGATGAGGAGCGGGAGAAGAAATCAGAGAAAATGGGGGTAAATCCGAACTGCCCTCACGCTTCCAATCCCTACCACAAATGCGCGGAATACTGTTTGGAGAAACTTTCAGAGATGCTTCAGGATGCAGGAAAAGATCAAGCAGGTTCGATTTGATGCTTCCTCTGCTTGCCTTATGAAAATTTTTAGGTTAAGTTCCAATAATAGTTTTTATATATAATTGAAGATATGATTAAAATTTTTCTCCATTCAGGAGGAAAATTCATCATTCTCCTCTCATAGATTTTGATATTGGGACCTTGAAATGCTAGATCAAAGCTATCCGTTATCTTTAACATTATTAAACTTAATGTTACGCATGATTTAAGCTTTATCATCATTTGTTCTTCACTTGAATGAATCAAAATTTACTCCATCGATGCCCCGATTTTGAAATAGCTTACCTTGGATGGTTTTGATTGGTGAAAAAATAGTTAATACATAACTTTTAAGATGGCTTTCAAATACTGTATGTCTACCATCATTTTGTTTGCAGTTGTTTGATGAATAGTTAAATAATCTAAAAATTCATAATTTTTATTCCACAATTTCATGCTTTTGATTACCCTTGATGGTATGGTATTGAGTTTGAAGATTATGTAAATTAATAGATGTCAAAATAATATATTTCAAAAACAATAGATGCTATAGATTAGCCTTGTGTCCGTGTTTTTGTCATGCATCTTTCTTTGTATTTTAAAATAAAATTTAATGGCTATTATTTAACGTAACTAAAAGTTTAAAATGCATCTTTACTTTAAAATGCATCGTTACGATTAAAAATTGCTTAAAATCTTTTGGTTGCTTTAAATTTTTTACTTTTCTTTTTCATAAATTGAAATGATGCATGATAGATTGTAGCATTCCCGCTCTTTCTATATATTTATGATTTGTTATCTTCTATTTATATTCATCCATTTATTTAAATGATTGATGTTTAAATAAGATCATTCTCATTTTTTTTCAAATCAAATATTATATTTTAAACTTTAAAATCCATTTTAAATTTTAATATTCAAGTGGGGGATGAATGTGCTGGACTGATGGTGTTACGTGATCAAATCGACTTGCACAAATTGCCATGGAAAATATTTTGTATTTAGCTAAGATATTCTTGTAGGAATGCATCCAAAGAAAGCAATGACAGAAATTTTCACTACAGAGAGAAGAGTAAAGCTTCAGTGCAGGAGAAAATATTACATCAGGATACCATACGTAGAGCTACGTGCGGAGTCCAACGAAATCACGCCACGTGGCGCGTGGCAAAAAAAAAAGCCCGGTAACGCAGGGAATATTCCTCCCGTGTTATTCTGCGTTATTCAGGTGTTATCGTATATTATTCATGTGTTATTAATATGATATTGTGTTATTATAACACCGAGAATATTCTCAAAACAGAATAACACCTGAATGACACACAATAACACATGAATAACACACAATAACACATGAATAACGTAGAATAACAAGAGGGGAATATTCTTTGCGTTACCGGGCTTCTTTTTTTTTTGTCACGCGCCACGTGGTGTGATTTCATTAGAATCCGCACGTTAATATTTTCTCTTAGTGCAAGCATGCATTTTATTTAAATTCAGTTTTAATAATAACCAACGCTTTAATACTTCAGCGACGAAGCTAAAAGGCTCCAAGGAAGGCGAGAAGGTGGTCAATGCTAAAGCGAATACAGGTTTTCACCCTCACTGCAAACATGCATCAACTCCTAATCATGAATGTGCTGAATCTTGCTTCCAAAGCGTGACTGATGGAAATATAGCCCAGGGAGTTGAGATAAACGGCTTTATGTTTGTGTGTTCCAGTACAGCAAGAGCTGAAATAATAGTCAGTGAAGCTAAATTGTATATGACTTAAGAGCAAATAATAAGTCCCATACTGCTATCTGCCTCTAATTTTCCTTCTGCTGCTATCTACTTATTAATTTAGCAGATTATAAACAATAAATGTGCTTTCATTGATTCATCTCCTTTCTAATTTTTTATTAAATTACAGTGAAGCACAAGGATTTTTCTAACAAGGCTAATAAAAGTAGCATGCGTCTTAACCGTAATGCATCCAGTCATAATAAAGTTTCTGAAACTTGCTTTGAGGATACTCCTAAAAAGGAACATCTGAAGGGAGGTAATTCATTTGTCATATTGACTTGCACTACTTTGATCATAAATGTTCTTCTTAGTAAACTGTAAATTCAACTTATGAATTGTTGTAGACATGAAGTCAAAGAAAAAAAATGAAATAGATCTCACCTTACAGCGTAAATTGAGCTCTGAGTGCAGAAATGCATCAAACCCATACCATGAATGTGGTGAACATTGCATCCAATTCCCTGAGAGGGAACAGCATGAATGTTATACCGCCTTTTCTTTTTTTCCTTTTTATTCACTTATGTTTATTTCTTTTATGTTTTGAGATGCAAATTTTTTTCTCTTTGATCTTTGTTTTTTCTCCATTCCTGTTCCTAATTAAATTGTAGAAAATACCACAGGAGTTCCCAATAAAACTGAGAAAGCAGTGTGTTTCATATTCATCAGCATGCTTCCGGTCTTTACCATAAAGCTATTGAAAATTTTTTTGAGGATACCACTGAAAAGAGCATCATCAGGGAGATAAATTTTCATCTTAATTGTAATTCAATTTAAAATTTTATTGCAGCTGAAAAGCCAAAAGCAGAAATTGAAATAAGGGAAACTGTGGAACAAATAGTAAACCTCGAGTACAAAAATGCATCAAACCCCTCCCATTTATGTCCTGAACTCTGTTCTGAAATTGTCTGCGAGAGGGACAGGCATGAGCAAGGTAAGTCACATACTGCGTTTGCCTTCATTCATTATCAATAATCTAATCAATATATTACTTCAGTCAGCAGGTTAAGAAATACAAAGGAAGGGTGCAAAAATGTATTAAAACCTCACCATGAATGTACTGAATTCTGCTTTAAGAGTACCCCAGATAGGAACATAATTGAGGGAGGTATGACATACCATGTGCAATTATAGTTGATGAAGCAAAATATTTCTAATCTAGAAACTATGTCATGTGCTCTTTTTTTTAATTATTAATCTCCTTGTATGGATGACTGTTAAAGTGAGGTTTTGTCGATACCCGTTAATGTAGTAGAAACAAATTATTTTTCTTGTATCTTTGATTTATCTCCTTCCTTATTGTTAATATAATTGTAGAAAATTCCATAGGAGGTTTTATGGAAAGTGATAAAAATGTGCATAGTAGCCCTAGGAATGCACGCAGCCATTGCAATAAATTTACCGAGTACTACTTTGAGGAGACCTCCAAAAAGGGACAACTTGAGAGAGGTAAATCATTTTCCGCATTGGCTTGCTCTACTTTTGTTGTAAATTATCATCTCAGCTACGATTCAACTGATAATTTGATACAGCCATAAAGCCAAAAGAAGAAAGTGAAATGGTTGTTTTCGCAGAGGAGGGAATGAATCTTGAGTGCAGAAATGTATCAAACCCCGATCGTGCACCTGCTTCATACTGCTATCAAACTGTCTCCAAGAAGGAGCGGTTTAGACAAATTAAGTTGTGTAATACCTTTGTCCAAATTCAATATCAACAATCACATCCGACATCTATGTTACTTCAGTCTGGAACCTCAGTGCAAATATGCATGCAATGCTCACCGGAAATGCATTGAATTTGCTTCCAAACTATGCTGCATTGGAATTTTACTGAAAGAGATTTCCCCACCTACGAAGTAAAACATTTCTTATATGCCTTATTATATATAAGAGGAGTGCAGCGTAGGAGAAATTGTGAACAATTATCTTATATAGGGTTAAGAGCGTTAAAAATGCATTGACTCTTGTGAGTTTGAGATGCAATTATGTTATTTGTTCGTTTGTTTCTCACCCTCAGATCGGAGCATCTGCGATGGGAGGCTAATACTCTAGTAGATGAATCAAAATTATATGTGATGAAGGAGCTAAGCATAGGCCTTGTAGTCCTATCATTCCTTCTATTGTTGATTTGTTAAAGTTAATATATAGAAATAGTCCCTCTTAGATCATTAATTCATCTTCTTTCCAAATGTTAATTTGATTATAGAGTAACCGAAAGGAGTTTCATTTAGGATTGATAAATGTGGAGAACCTCCTAATTATAAGCATGTATCATATCCTTACCTCGACGCCATGGTATATTGCTTTGATGATTATCGGCCGATAAAAATTTGAATCGTTCTCCTTTGATTTAATTTACTATATATATGTGTGTGTGTGTGTGTGTGTGCGACTTTGATTGTAAAAATAATATTTTAATTTTTTGAAAAACAAATGAGACTGGATGGATCTCATCTATTTAGAAGTTTAAACAAAAAAGCACAATATCACAAGCAATGCATCTATCCCGAGGAATAGACACGCTACTTAATGATAAGACTCGAGCGAATAAACTACAAAATTTATGATATCCGTTATGGTCTGCGAACTTTTTATATATTGACTGACAAGTTTACTTATCTAATTTTAAAAATTAGATAGTGGTTATATTACCTGAGTTCTTAAAACTCCTTATAGAGGCAAGCCCTTACAGTTAATTATCTCTCAAATTACCGAAGTCACATAAGAAAACTCTCGATGATGATCAGAAGTATTTATCTTCATGAATTCAAAAGTTAGGGTTTTTGAGGTTGGACACAGAAAGGTCAAGTGGGAACAGGACCAAATGGAAACATTTATTTTTGGAATCAAAGGAAAGAAAGATAGGGGATGTCACGGATACTGAGGTGAACCTCGGTGACTTCCCAAAGTATCCTATTATTGGGCCTTAGATTTTAGAAACGAACTTATTTAAATTTCAATCATGCTAATTTTAATTATAGGAATTATACTTGTATGATCTCTAGTTATGCAAACCTAGAAGATAATAGGATTTACATCATATCGGATGACGAATTCGAAATTCTGAGGCGAGTTAGGGCTTATATCGCACGATGTGCAAAGGCCTAAAAGATAAGATGGTGATTTATGTTGCACTAAGTGAGCCACCTCAAAGTCCTATGACTTGTTATTTAAACTAAAAAAATGTTTAGTTGGTGTAGACTTGTTTTGCTGTTGTAGATCATCAGCAGAAGTCTTTCTCTTGCATCATTGTCGTGCAATCCTCGAAGTTTATTCCATCTTCCATGTCGTAGCAGCATCGAGTTTCGGGTTTAAAGTTTAAGGTGTACATGCAATTGTTGAGTCGGTGGTTTGCCGCTGTGTACCTCAAATAAAACTAGGCTATTGTCCTCTTATTCTAAAAGGTATAATGCGCATAAATAAAAGAAACAGTAAGAGGTGCAATAAAAGAAAGTAGTAAATAATACAATAAAGAAAAGCAGCAGTAAAGAAAAGACAGTAAAATATACAGTAAAAAGAGCAGTATAATGTGTAGTAGAGACGGTAAAATACTGTAAATATAAAATAAACCTGTATACTTGGCGAGTTGTTGCTTCTGTGAAATGAGATTAGTGTCGCAGGTAAGAGTAAACAAGTGTGGTAGAGAATTTTACAGGTGAGGTAAGCATGCATTTATATGCAGAAAATAAACAATAAAACATAACATGAAAGAGTCGAGGAAAACCACAAGTGACCCATGGAAACTTGAAGAAAACCGTAGGAAATACACGGAAAACCCGAAGAAAACCGTAAGCGTTCAGGTCAGGGAGGACTTAGAATCAAGACTCTGGGTCAAAATCAGGACTTTGGGGCCCTAATAAAACAGTCAACACTATGTATGTGTGATCCAACACTAATTAAAAGGTTTTCGGCCTAACAGTCACAGAAAAGGGTAATTTCTAACCTGGTTCATATGACTGACGCGTGAATTTTTCGAAAAATATTTAGGAAGGATTTCGTTTTTTTTTATTTTAAAGAGATTTTGATTTGTCATGCACTTAAAAGAAGAGATTTTATTGCATTTCTTCTACCTATACATGACACCCAATTCTTATGTATTTGCATATATTACACCTATACTTTGCTTCTTGCATTTCTTCTACCTATGTCCTTCGTATCACACAATAAATGCCACCATATCCACTTCTTAAAAAGTGAATTACACTCGTGCATAAGCAATGTGGCTTATATGCAAAACATCGAAGTGCAGATATATATATATATATATAAAAGAATGGTATGCATATTAATTATTCAATATATAAGAATTGAGTGGTATGTATGTAAATCAGTTCAAATCCACATTAAAATTGATGTGAGTGTTGTAAACTTAAATACCAAATCTTGGGTGTTAGGTATGTAAATACATATAAGAGTTGGGTGATATATACTGAAATATCCGAAGCAAGTGGTGCGTCAAGCCTCAAAAAATCGTGGGAAAAAGTGGCCCGAAACGGCATTTAAATCCTTCCAATTCAACATTTAAAAAATGACTCAAAACGACATTGAAAAACTCTTCAATATGTTAAGCAAATGAAATTTCTTTTTCCTTCTTTTAAAAGCCCCCCAACTCCTCAACAATATGCATAGCAAAAATAACTCCAAAAGCTTCCCAAATCATAACCAAAAAGCTGCTCCAAAATCATGAGTATAGGCAACCCAAAACAATGCTTAAAACCAACAAAATAAACAGCAGTCAAAGCTCCAAATCCTTCTTAGAACTACCAAAATGAAAATCAACATGAGCATTTAAACATTCCTTTAAAAAAAAGCCATTAAGGAAGTAAAGAAGAGCTCCACAATCTTCTCCAAACCACCGAAATGGAAGCTTGAATAAGCATTTAGACCCTCTTTCAAAATCAATCACATAAAGAACAAATTAGCACTTCAAAACCCCTCTCCAATATTGACAAAAACATAGAGCAAAAGATTTTTTTTTTTAACCCTCCTCAAGGGCTCATAAAACAAGAAGCATGTTTTTAAATCCTCCTTCATGGCTAAAAAAAAAATTGCTAACAAGAGAGATGACCATCATCATTCTAGGCAAGCTTAGCATATCTAAGGAATTCTAAAACAAAATAAATTTCTATGTAAGCCAATCATTTATGCCATCCTAAACAAAATCAATGAAATATTAACATAAACATTGTTTCTCTTTCTCCCTCTCTCCTTTATTTTTAATGCATATAAGACAATTTAATAAAGCTCAATCATTGATATGTGAATATAAAGGAAATTGTATTGAAAATATGTAAATATGATTTTGGGTGCTTGATATGTAAAGCTCTCTTTTCTTTTCTTGTCTCTCCTCTTTTTTTTTTTAAGGTAACTAGACTAGTTATATGTGAAATGATAGTCATGCAACGCAAATGCATGGTGGTGCTTCACTTTTTCCCTCTTAGGCAAAGCTTATACTCTTTTGTCCAGAAACAAGTTAAGCCAACCTACAACTCTAAGTTGGACAGCATATTATTTTTTTAGCATGCACAAAACCATGCCTTAGGATGAGGCGATATACAAGCACAACTTCAACAAAATTCTATTTTGAAGAATTCAACATGCCCATTGCTTCACATATAAAAAAATAAGCACACATTCATGCATTTAGGCTGAAGAGACGAAAGCTCGCATTCACCATAAATTTAGTTAAAGAGCAGCCAATCGAGCAGAGATGCCCCCTTTAACAAGATTCTACTGCTCAAAGGAAGAAGTCATAGAAGAAGGAGAGGCAGAGTTCTTATCTCCTGAGATGCAAGAGATTTAAGCACTGGGAGCCTTAAACCCAGCGATCACCAAAACGAATACCCCCAATGAGTAGAGAGCCGACAACAACAAATTGTTTGCAGGATTACCCAAACGAACAAGAAAGGAGGCAACACTCCAAGAACACCCAACACACTGAGGAAGAACCGGCCAGGAAATCGAAAAAAAAAAAATGGCAGCATCTCCCCCTCACACCCATATTTCAACAACAGAAAACCTCCCCCAAGTGGAGTTATTTATAGTCAAAGTGGGAGGAGGAGCTTACCTTCCACTTACCTGGGGGTGAGGCTCATGCGATAGGGACGGGTGGGAGTGGAGGCAGGAGATGCAGAGAGCGTGGTGATAGGGAGAAGATTTTGGGCAGAGGTGAGCGTATGAGGAGGAGACCTCTAGCCAAAGTATCGCGAAACACAAGGGTTTTTGTCGGCTAGGGCAGAGCTCGACCGAAGAGGGAGAAAGGGTTGTTGGGGTTAATTCAATCCTAGGTTTTCACCTGGGAAGAAGAGGCGAGCCGCGGGCGAGAAGAATAGGCAGGGTGAGGGCTCGGGTTCGTGAGTCTGGGGATTTAGGGATTTTTTTATCACATTTTTTTTATTTTAACATTAATGTTTTATTCATGTTTTGCCGATTTGAACGCAATTTGATCCCGTTCGGAATTATATCTAAATTGGTGTCCTTTCTAGGTAATTTCGATGTTTCAGATGCGCTGGTGCAGTTCGTTTCGTCATCCGAGGTCGTTCGGACAACCTCGTTGACGATCGTGTAAAAAATATGTCGAATTTGATTTTCCTTAAAATTTCTGGTTCTCGATCGATCATTTCAAAAATCGATTTAAGTTTTGATTAATTATGAAGATTTTACAAGTGCAGGCGACACGAATTGTGGTACTTAACATGTCGATCGTTCGAATTGTGACGTTTTTTCACGCAAATGTGCAAATTGTGAATAAGACAACCCTAGGACTTAACGGTCCTATGATGACTGCTTTTGAGTTCCCTCATTTCAGTTTTAACCTCCTGAGTGCTAGAGGTAAATAACCACACATGTAAATCTCCAAAAGAGTAAAAAATGGTTTGGACTTCTAAAATGAGGTGGGTCTCATTACTAAAGCTCTAAGATAGTCAAAGAGAGAATCCTAAGTCAAGAACCTAAATCCTAAGAAGAAAACTAGAACTCTCCAAAAATGACCTGAACCACAACACCCTAATGAAGGTAAATCATTCACACATAGACTTGCTCTATTGGGAATGGAAAACCTTATGTACTTTTATCAGGGATTCGATCAATTAAAATTAAAAACACACCGCGGAATAGAATCACATCAGATCTCCTCTCTAAAATTGATGAAACTTCAGGAATTTTCTCCAAACCCTTCCTCTCGATCTGAAGAGATAAAAACATGTTGAAATTCTTCTCTGCGACATTTCTCTCCTTCGAGACCTTTGTTGAAAGAAACACACACGCGATAGTGTACTACTTCATCGCTAGAATGGAGGATTTAAACCGAAACGGGAGCGCAACTGCACCTAGCGCGTCCGCACCACTCTTGTGTGTGGCGGCACCGCGCACTATGTAACTAGGTGCATCGTCACTCAAAAGACACGGCGTGGGGGGAGGGAATAGACGCCGACGGAAAGGCATCATAGCAGAAGGCTGACATTTTCTTGCAAATCTAGTGCGAGGGCACTAGCCAAACACAGGTGCACCGCGCCAAAATGTTTCTTGTTGCTGACCATGTTTTCTTGTGACTGTGAGTGCTTCTCCAGACTCCACACCTCAACAATCTTCTACTTGGGGACTGAAAGCACCCAACTCTGGTCTCTATATCTGCATCTCCATCTCAATCTATATTATCTTCATAGTCATATATCGTGATGTGGCTCACCCCCGACCTCAACCTTCTTGGACTCCAACTGAAGCTAAGCATAGTTCTAGTTTCTCGATAGTCACCACATTCATCAATATGTATGCAAGATTATGAGTTGTGTATTTTCTAAGAACAAATGATCATCTTTTTGGATAGAGCAGGTAAAGTGATATCTCAGTTCAATTTGCTTTCTTGGCCTAAAAGTGTTCATAACAAAATGAATTGTACTCACAGTGTCACTAAGAAGTTGTTAATTCCCAGCCCCTTGGCCAATTTTGTCATAAAATTTTGTAGTCAAATCATCTTTTTGTTAATCTCAATGATAACAATGTATTCGACCTTTATAGTTGAAAGTACAATAATCTTCTATAGCATAGTATCTCAACACATCGATGTGCTCCTGAGTGAAGATATACCCTGTTGTACTTTTCTTATCATCCAAATCTCCTACCAGATCTGAATCTATAAATCCTTATAGATTGATCCCTGCACTTCCATAGTGTTGATTGTTCCCCTCAAATACTTGAGAATGCACCTCATCGTCTCTTAATGGTGTTTGTCTGGATTGCACATATATCGACTAACCACTCCCATTGCATATGTAATATTTAGTATGATACAAATTATAACATATATCAGACTTTCAACTGTTGAAGCATACAAAGCTCTCCTCATTTGTGTTTATTCTGCTTCAGGCTTTGGCAATAACTCCTTAGATTGCTTTAAGTGACTAACTAATGGGGTAAAAATTGGTTTTGCCTCTCTAATATTGAACATTTGTAGTATCTTCTCAACATACTCTGTTTAAGACAACGTCAGTGTACTTGTACTCATGTCCCTATTGATTCTTATCCCGATGATTTTTCTTATTGGACCTAAAATTGTCATCTTAAACTTGATAATTACTCATTTTAAGTCAATGATTTTTTTCATATCGGCCCTGCAATCAACATGTCACCCATATACAAAAAGATCAAGGTATAACAATTATCCAAGTATTTGATAAAGCAAAATTAATTTGTCTAGCACTTCATGTATCCACTATCTGACATGAACTTTTCAATCCTCATGTACCACTGCTTCGGAACATGTATTAAGTCATAGAAGCTTTTGTTTAGCTTGCAGATCGAACCTTCCTTCTTTGAAACTTTGTAAGGTTGCACCATCTATTCCTCCTCCAAATCTCTATATAAGAAAGCTATTTATTTATCCATTTGCTCCAGATATAGATTTTCTTCTGCATCCGGACTCGACGCATCCTTGAAAATTATCATCTTCACCGCCAGGAAAAAATATGTGGAGTCAACTCCTTTGTTCTGTTGGAAACCCTTCACAACAAGTCTTTTCTTGTAGTGTCTACTACAATTTGACTCATCTTTCAGCCTATAGACTAACTTGTTTTGTAGCACTCTTTTGTTATCTGATAATGTCGTTAAATCTCAAGCCTAATTCGACTCCAAAGACTACATTTCTTCATCTACGGTAAGCTCTCACTCTATTGAATCTTCAATTTGAGTGGCCTTCTCAAAGCACTCTGGTTCACTACTATCAATTAACAATAATTATTGTAGCGAAGGAGAATAGTTGTGCCAATCGCATCGCTCTACGGGACCTCCCGAGTTCTGACTTCAGTGGCAGGTGACTGAGGAACTCCTGTGCTCCATCTGGTTGAGCACTTTTTTCTTCACACTCCTGATCATCAGTGTCTTCTATCTCAACATATTTGAACTCTTTAGAAGTAACTGACTAGTTATCCTGAGTTCTAAACCTATTTTTGTACGTCTCAATTTCATTTAATATAACATTCATGCTCCTGATGAATTTATGATTCGGTTTATCTCATAACTTGTATCAAACCTTGTCTGAGTTATATCCAGTGAAGGTGTACTTTATAGATTTTGAGTCAAGCTTATTTCTTAGACCCTGCATCAATATGTACGTATGCAGATAAATTTATCTCATTATCATTCCAGACTTCTTCAGGTAAGTTTTCCTCTAAAGATATTGATGAGTCACAATTAATCAAATAAACAATAGTATTCACTATTTCAACCCAAAATTTTATTGGCAAGTCTGCATGCAACATCATGCTCCTAGCACACCCCGTAATTATTTTATTTATGCGGTCATCCATACTATTCTGCTTTGGTGTCCTTGGGATAGTGAACTCATGTTTGATCCCCTCTATAACATAGAAATTTTTGAACTTCTTATCACGACACTCGCTCCATTATATGATATGAGACATTTAGCTTCAAGTTTATCTCATTTATATCATGGACTTCCACTTCTTAAATATTTCAAATATGTCAAATTTATGCTTTAGTAAACCCATACATTTCTCATGTGATCGTTAATAAATGTGACAAAGTAGTGAGGACCTCCAATGAACTAAATTGGGTAGTACATCATACATCTGTATGCACTAACTCTAATTTCTTTGACTTCACCACTGACACACTTTTAGAGAAAGATACTTTCTTCTGTTGTCATATATACAATCTTCACAAAACTTCAGATCGACTGATTTTAAATATTGAAGTTTATTCTTCGAAACTAGAATATCTTTCTTGCTCATATAGCCAACTTTATGGTGCCACAGACCTTCATTCTACTTGGTTTCAACCACATCAATGAAATATGTTATTTTATTGATCGGGTAAATAGTATCTTCAATGGTCCCTCGAGCCATCACCATTGCCTCCTGGTCACCTTCGACGTATCATCTATAAAAGTATTCACGAACCCTGACTTTGTCAGCTTACTCATATAAATGAGATTTTTCTCCTCAGACTTGGAACCTATTTAACTTCAGTAAACTTTCAGATTGTTCCATTTAACAAATTGATACTCACATCATCTTCTCCAGATCGCTCTGAGTGTCTATTTTGAATACTTCTTTATTGAGGCATGCGTGAAAAGATCGACTAAGGATTACACGAGGGAGTCACCTTGGATTTCAAATAGGGAGTTTTTTTTTTCTTATCCTCCACCAGTTTTCTTTAGAATTTTACAATCCTTCGTGAAATGTTCTTTCTTTCTACAATTTTAACATTCTCATCTATCATTCCCTCTGCTTAACCTGAACTTTCCTTTCCTGGACTTAAATCTATCTCCGCTCGAATTCCTGTCTAGATTCCTTCCTTTTTTTCCGTATTAAACGCAGAACCTAAAGATTCACCATTCAGCGAATTTCTGGAAACAATTTCATTCAACACCAACCCTACGATGTCATCGAAGTTCAACTTTGTATTCCCATAAGAGTTACTCGTCATAGTGACCAAACCATCCCAATTGTCCGACAATGAAGACAGTATCAACAGTGCCCCGACCTCATGATCAAACTTGATCCCCGCATAACAATTGGTTCGTTACAGTGTTGAAATTATTCAAATGTTTTGTCATTGAAATGTCTTCCACCATATTCATGAGAATAATATTGTTTGAAGCGGAAGATTCTTCGTATATTTTTGTCAGCGTCGCTATGACATTCACCGTGGTTTCCTCATTTACTATATTGAACGCAATATACTAGGAAAGTGATAAACGGATCAAATCTAAGGTGGTTCGATCCAACACCTTCCATTCCTCCTTAGTCATAGACTTATGTTTCTTGGCAATATCTTGTAGTAACAAATACAGTTTTTTCTGATACAACAAAACCTCCACTTGTATCCTCTAGAACGCAAAGTTCGTCCCATTGAACTTCTCCACTTTGTACTTTGCTTTGTCGATCATTGCTCTCACTTGAATCAAACACTCGTCTCTAATACCACATTGTTGGGAATGGAAAATCTTATATATTTCTACTACGCTTTGTTCAATTAAAATCAAAACCACATCACGGAATAGGATCGCATCAGATCTCCTCTTTACAATTGATGGAACTTTCAGGACTTTGCTCCAAACTTTTCCTCTCAATCTAACAAGGCAAAAGAATGTTGAAATCCTCATCCCCAACACTTCTCTCATTCATGAGACCTTTGTCGAAAGAACCAGACGCGCGAGAGTCTACTGTTTCGTCGCTAGAATGGAGGATTTAAACCGAAATGGGAGAATAACTACACCCGACACATCCTCATCACTCCTGTGCACTGGGGCACCGTGCTCTCTGTAACCGGATACATAGGCACCCTGAAGACGGAGCCGGGGTGTTGCAGATCCCGACGCAAGGGGCCCCAAAAATGGCACAAGGGCACCGCTTGCTCTGGAATCAAGCGCAGGAGCTCTGTCCAGGCACACCCACCAGAAAGATTCCTGCTACCTGGCCTACTTCCTTGCGGTTGTGGATGATCTCCAGGCTCCACATGTCAACATTCTCTGCTTTTATCATGAATTCTCCTGTTGATTATAATTCAACTCAAAATTCATCATAGCCATGAAGCCAAAAGAAGATAGGCAAGGAGTGGATCATTTCTGCAAATATACATCAATACCCCACCATGAATGTACTGAATTCTGCTTCCAAAGTCTTCCTATTAAGGATCGGCTTGGGAATGGCATATCATGATGATGTATTCTTCCAAATTCATCCATAATCTAATCAATGCATTTCTCAGCTCTCATGCAGTCAAAGGAAAATAAAGAAGCAGTTTTTCCCTTAGAAAAAGTGAATCCTCAGTGCAAATACGCATCAAATGCGCATCATGTTTGTTCTGAATACTGCCTCCAAAATGTCCCTGATGGATGCCATCCCGAGCGATGTAAGCCATCCATTTCCTCTTTCAGTTTCCAGTAGCTATGACCTAAAAATTTGATTATCTCAGCTGTGATGAAATCAAAAGAAGAAAAGAAAGTAGTTACCTCCACGCCGGTTGTGGATTTGGACTGCAAACATCTGTCAAATCCTTATAATGTCTGTGCAGAACATTGCTCAGAAAACTTTCTTGAGACAGATCCACCACAGCAAAGTAAGTCATTTGCTACATTTTTTAAAACCTGTTATCTATAATCGTACGAATACATTATTTCAGCTATCAAAACCTTGAAGGAAGAGGATATACTAGTTCTCCCCTCAGAGAGAAGAGTGAGTCCTGAGTGCAAATTTGCGTCAAACCCATACCATGTTTGTGCTCAATACTGCTTACAAAATGCCATTGAAAGTGGACGGCATGGGCAAGGTAAACATGTGTTGCATTCCAAAGTTTCTCAGCTCTCATGAATGTCCTGAATTCTGCTTCCAAAGTCTTCCTATTAAGGATCGGCTTGGGAAAGGCATACCATGATGATGTATTCTTCCATGTTCATCTATAATCTAACCAATGCATTTCTCAGCTCTCATGCAGTCAAAGGAAAATAAAGAAGCAGTTTTTCCCTTAGAAAGAGTGAATCCTCAGTGCAAATACGCATCAAATGCGTATCATGTTTGTGCTGAATATTGCCTCCAAAATGTCCCTGATGGACGCCATCCCGAGCGATGTAAGTCATCATTTCCTCTTTCGTTCTCTATTAGCTATGACCTAAAAATTGGATTATGTCAGCTGTGATGAAATCAAGAGAAGAAAAGAAAGTAGTTACCTCCACGCTGGTTGTGGATTTGGACGGCAAACATCTGTCAAATCCGTATAATGTGTGTGCTGAACATTGCTCAAAAAACGTTCTTGAGAGGGATCCACCACAGCAAAGTAAGCCTTTTGCTACATTTTTCAAAACCTGTTATCTATTATCTTATAAACACATTATTTCAGCTATCTTGAACTTGAAAGAAGAAGATATAGTAGTTCTCCCCTCAGAGAGAAGAGTGAGTCCTGAGTGCAAATTTGCGTCAAACCCATACCATGTGTGTGCTGAATACTGCTTACAAAATGCCATTGAGAGTGAACAGCATGGGCAAGGTAAACTTGTGTTGCATTCTCCAGTATTTTTTACATGGATTCTATGATTTCTCATAATCTAACCAGTAGATTATTTTAGTCTTGAAGCTAAAAAGTTTAAAGGAATTAAAGAATTTAGTGGGCAACAAGAAAATAATTAGCGGGCATTCTCAATGCCAATATGCGTCAAACCCATACCATCAATGTGCTGAATATTGCTTCAACAAAAATATACCCGGCATTAAATTACCAAATGGAGGTTAGCTATTGGCCTAGTATTATTTTTCTCTTTTTTTTTTTATAAATTGATGTATCTACAATTTGATAAATTGTTGCAGTCATGAAAACAAATGAAAGAAAGAATGAAAAAAGAAACGCATGTAGAACAGATGAGAATCCAAAATACAAGAATGCATCAAATTCTTTCCATAGATGCGCTGAATACTGCCCTGATGAAATGTCACTGAAGAATGAAGCTGTAGAAGGGAGTACGGGTCTTAAATCCATGTTTTAGAAATGGTTTGCATGTTGTTACTATGTTGCTCTGTATAATGTCATCCGTTTATCATGCAGCTACAGTTGAGAAGAAAAATAGAAATAAATCCAAGGAAAACGAAAGTAGAGAGCCCACAGATGTGCCACGTTTGCACGACGATTCAACTAACCTAGTCCATGAATGGGCTAAATATTGCTCACAGACGAAGGTTGCTGATCAGGATGAAGTAGTTAAGCAAGCAAAGAAAGGTTAACTGCTAGTACCAATCTTATTGATTACTCTCTTTGGAAGCTAATTTACTGATAATTTCTGCTTGTTTTTGTGCAGCTGGAATTGGAGAATCCACTAGGAGAAATGGCAAAGGCGACTGTTTTCAAAACTACTATGGCTCGGCAAATATGGAAAAGGTTGAAGCTACCAGGGGCTTTTCACGCTCCCTCCTCACCTCATTGTTCTTTTTAGTAGGATTTCTTTTAGGTCTGCTCCGCTGGAGTCGAGTGATTTACTCCTTAGTTATGTCTTCAGAGAAGAACGAAAAACCTGAAAGGATGAAGCAAGGAAGGCATCTCGATCCCAAGGGAGAAAAGGTATCTGATCCTTATCATAAGTTCCAAGGAGTTGTTGAAGCAACGCAATAGACTCTTCCAAGCACGCATGATTAACTTGTTTTTTCCAGTGTAAGATTTTTCTCATTTCACTGTTGAATGTAAGTTAAATAAATCGGATTGTTATGATCATATGATTGTATATGTAGTCCATAGCCTGAATAATCAAAGCGCACTAGCGTCAATTGATTATATACATGAACAAGGGCCGCCTCCTGGAATTTATCCTTTTAGAAATCCGCCACAAAATAAGCTTTGTTTATTTGTTAAATGATTCATATTTTATTTAGAAATCTGCCTTTGGTATCTATTTTTTGTACTCACTTAATCCCCATATTAATTTTCTTTTGATCTAATATTTGCCCTCAGTCCGTTACACATATTTTGCGTCTTTTAAAAGCCTAAATTGGCGGAAAGTTGTTAATACGGTACTGAAGCTGATATCCAAATTCTGTTTGTGCCGCAAATTACAGATCTCTCCAGTTCCGAGTTTAACTAAAGCTTATATTTTGTTTGGTAAGGGTGATCCATATATTCCCGCGGATCATCCTAATCGCCTAACGAAGCGAAATAGAAGGCCATGCATGCATATGTGCGCTGGAATTAAGAGGCCAGGAGATCTAACAACTCAGCTGCCCTGCAGTTGTACTTAGTTAAAGATTAAAACTGATTAACAACCTTCATTAGTAGTTAGCAATTATCCCCAAAACAACAGCCACTCGTAGGCCGTAGGGCTCCCCCTCCACCAACTATTTAAGCCACAACACATGCATTCCTTTATCAAGTTAATTAAGTTCACGTGAGTACTTGCGTGCAGTGCATTCACGCAGATACAAATATATATAGGAATATGGGCAACAGTAGCACATTTCTACACATCTGTATGTTCATGGGGGTGGGGCTGCTGGTGGTGGCCACATTGTTGCCGATGGAGAGCGATGCGACTCGCGAGGGAATCATCGACAACGACCCATTAAAGCGTGATCTTCCGCCGTGCTCAAAGATAGGGAATTCCGCTAAAAATTGCAGGCCCGTTCCCGGAGGTCCTGATTACAACAGGGGTTGCAACATAATCAATAAGTGCAGGGGAGATGAAGACAAGAACAGCACTATCACTGAATTCAACAGTACCAGCAACAATCAACCCAATCTTAAAACTAGAGAACATTCAACTCCTCCGCCTGCGGGCCATTAATTTAAAACTACTTGGATTAGTCTATTATTGTGCGCAGTCTGCCTTTAATTTGTGGAACAATATATTAATTAATTGAAATCGTGCATGCTCCAATATGGGAAGACATGCATGCTGGTACTATCATTGGTTGTCATCACTTCTGATCAGGAAATGACTTAATATATAAGCTTCTTTTGAACTATTCCTATTGCAAAGTTCTCAGCTTGATCTTTAACTTTCTTTGTTGATCGTCTTCAAAGCATAATAATGTTGTGTTTGATTAATGTGTATGTTATCGTTTTATGAAAACTTTGTGTTATGTTTTATGGCTCTTGAAATCTGGCTAATCTCTTAATCATGTGCTTAAATATTTCTAGTTCATCAAAAACACCCCAATTGTTAAAATATCTTTTGGTTTTTTTCTTTTTCTTATGTCCATCCAACAGCTGATTATCAGAGTGACTTCATCAAGAGGAGTTTGAGAGCAGCAAAAACATTATAACTTTTAGCAATATATTTTCATCTTTTTTGGTATAGCAATATTATAATCTACAGCTAAAGCTGTAAAGATGAGGATGATATTTTTGTCCTTACACTTATAGGATATGTTATATAACTGTGATAATTAATTGGATAATTAATTTCTACGTACAAGGGAGTAAGCTAAAAGTAGTTTTTTTTTGTAGTGATTATAGCATAAAATATTCGGTAGATTTAAATATCTAATTGATAGATCATTAAATAAGAGAAAAATTTACATACATACCATACAATTCTTATGTATTTACATATCTAGCAACTCAAATTCGATATTTATAATTGTAACACTTTGATGCCATATACTTATATATGAAGGGTTATTTTATTTGTAAAATATAATTATTGTGATATTTTTAACGTGATGTTAAATATTTGAATAGTATGCATTTAAATATGAATGTTTACGTGTTAGATGCTTAAATACATCAGAATTGGTATGTTACATATATACACGGAGGTAGAAAAAGGGGCGTTTACATAAATACCACTTAATTCTTATGTTCTTAGATATCTTAACATAAATTTTACTCTTTTACATTTACACCTCCTAAAACTTGCATATGACACCAAAATATACCGTCATTTTTATTTTTCAAAAGTGAATAGCACATTTTCATGTATTTATATGGTGACATGTAAAAATTGAAGTTCAAATCTTAGCAATGTAAATACATAAGAATTGAGTGGCATGCACGTGTTAGCCTTTGTTAAAAAACTGCAGAATTGCTATGATATTATTACCTGATCTTTCAGCACTATCGTAAGTTTATAAATTTTTGGGGGCATTTACATATTTACCATCCAATTCATATGAATTTACATATATGTATATATATAACACCTAATTATTTTTATTTATAATTATCCCACCCAAATCTTCCACATGACCCAAAAAAATAAAAAATAAATAAATAATCTTCTACATGACATTAATAATACATCAATTTTAATAGGTTAAATGGTATGTATGTAAGAAAAATAAAAAAAATGAAGTTTGGTGTTAAATATGTAAATATATTGGAATTGAGTGGCAATTGTGTAAATCTTCCTAATTTTTTTATCGAGATTGAACTCCTATCTTTATGGGGCTGTGTTTGAATCCTACTGTCACCGGTCATTTTAAAGATTTCGGGCTCTAACTCATTATTGAATCCTGATAAGTTAAAAACACGTGTTGGGAGACGGCCCCTATCCGTTGAACTGCGTTTCTTCCTTCTCCGGTCAGTGTGGGATGGGGCAGGTGTTGGCGAGCATCCAAGATAGATTCCACGGTAGTCCCTCTCTTTCCCGAATTGAAAGAAGCATCCTCCTCTTCCTTCAGGGCTGAAAGATTGAAGCTTTTTCATAAAATTTTGCAGGGAAGGAATGGAAGGAGAGGCAGATAAGGAAGATCAGTGACAAGGTGTTTGACCGAATCAAGGACGATTTGGGAGAGAGAAGCCTCACCTTTGAGGATCTATACATCGCTGTTCTCATAGTATACAAGTATGAATTCCTTTTCCCCCTTTCCCATGTGTATGAATCGAATGCATGGATTGACTTTTGTGTCTAGGGTTTTCATCATTATTTTTGGCCGGTGCTTAATATTTCAGTGACATCAATAAGTACTTACCCGGGCCTCATAATGATCCCCCGTCGAAGGAGAAGCTTAAATTATTGATGCAGGTATGGAATAGCTTCGAATTAGTTTTTGCAAATTTGAAAATGTTCGTCTTTCTTTTCTGCTTTTAGAAATTGTGTGGTATGAAGTGTAAGAAAATTCTGATGGCTACAAGTTAAAAGAAATATTTTTCCGAAGAGTATGGAGGCCATCATGGTGATGGTGGAGATGAAATCACTTTTGTGTATAGCTCTGTAATTAGCAAACATGTCTTCAAGAATGAGTTATTGGCATCTAGACATCATGGTGGAAGTCAATTCTATTGTGGTGGAAGCAGTTAGCTCAACTTTATTGGAAGTATCGATTGAATGATTGCTTTACCAGCCCTATTGATGATCATTGAATGGAATTTAGATTAAACTATGTCTTCATCATAATCTCTGATGCAAACAATCAGTATAGTGCTAATGTTCAATCTTTCTTCTTTGAAGCAAGTTAGAATTTGCATAGGTCCTCTGCTCTGAGATTCGATTTCAAAAGTCTTGTTCAAGTAGCTAACGATTTAGCAGACATTAATTTCGGTCTCGATAATAGTATATTGATCAGGGAATTCAGTCAATATAATTAATTTCATGATTATAAGATGGGGCAGATTTAACTTTAATCCTCATTGAATCCACACTTCCTAAGTAATGGTATCAGTGTAAGTTCATCCATATCTTACAGCTCGAAGTCTTAAGCTGTCAATGGTGTTGTACGCTGTTGTGCAGATTAATGTTTTGATTGTCTTGGTTGAAGCAGAAGTATGACTGGAATCTTGATGGGGAGCTGGATCGGGAGGAGTTTGTGGAGTTCATTCAGTCCTTGACAGCTGACACAGTCACGGCCGTCAGCCGCAATCTTATAATTGCGCTGGTCATCGCTCCGGCGCTGGCTTTGGCTGCGAAGAGAGCAACAGAGGGTGTTCCGGGAGTGGGTAAAGCGGTGAAGAAGGTGCCTAATTCGATTTACACCTCCATTGTCACTCTTGCTGTTCTTCTGTTTCAGAAGGATGGTGAAGATTCTGAGGCTTATGACTTGTGAGCAGCAGCTGCTGATGATAATGTTGATGTCGAAGAGAAAACAGCTTAATTTGCTTTTATGTTTAGCCAATTCAGTGTATGATAAGAATACATTTGTGATGTTTAAAACTGTTTTTATAGCTTTTATCTGTTTATGTCGCACATTGGTGTACATGTAAATATATCTTCCTAAAATTAGGAGATGTAAAATAAATCAAATCTTTTTTTTTTATTATAAATTTTGGAGGGAAAAAAAATACAAATAGAATATATTTAAATTGGTGAAAGATAACCACACCATGTAAATAAAAATTACTACATTGGTGAAAGATAATTACGGGCCCGTTTGGGACAGTTTATAAGTGCGGTGGCGTTTCTGAAAATGCCGCATAACTGTTTGATTCGTGCGTTTTTTAAAACGTTATTTGCTGCATTTGAATTTTTTACACTAAAGCCGCGGGTCGACACCTACTGACCCGCGGGTCGTGTTTAACGCACAAACTGCCCCAAACAGACCCTACAGTTTTAAGATCATTTAGTAAATTTAGAATCTATTTAAATTATCAGTTTAAGATGATATGACACTTAAAAAGGGGTGATATGATTTTATTATTGGATTTATGACATTATGCTAAATGCAAAAATGCAAGAGTTCCATGGATTTATAAATTTTCAGATTTACTTAATTCATGAAGAGAGGGTAAATTTAATAGATTTATTAAATGTTGGTTGCCTAAATCTCTAGATTCAAATATTTTATGTAATTTATTTGTCTTATTTTTTAAAAAAAATTGATACCATTTGTCATTAATTCTTACTTAAATGTTAATTTTTTATTTTAAAACTTAAAATAATTTTTGGTGAGCTACAATTTTCTTAAAACAAGAATATTAGAGATTTGGGATGGTACAACTTTTATAAATTATGGATGATTACATACAGACCCCCAAAATATTGGTATTTACAATTTAATCACCCAGGTGATTATT
The DNA here is from genome assembly GCA_022702705.1 of Papilionanthe hookeriana x Papilionanthe teres. Lineage (NCBI taxonomy): Eukaryota > Viridiplantae > Streptophyta > Magnoliopsida > Asparagales > Orchidaceae > Papilionanthe > Papilionanthe hookeriana x Papilionanthe teres. The sequence continues at coordinate 51,057,379 of CM040428.1, read as the reverse complement.
CTACAAAACCCACCATCAAGCCATTCAGAATTTGATACAAAGGGGGAAAATATGGATTGGGATTTTACCGTTAATTTTTAATTTAAATGTTAAAAATAATTATGCTTAAAAGATAAAATTTTAAATTATAAATGCAACTAAAAGAAAATTTAATTTTAATAGTAAAATGATATTTAAAATTTAAAATAAAATTCAGTTATTATATTTAATTATAAGTAAGCAATAGTCAATTATTCTTCCCTGCCTGCGTGTCTGAAACGAAGAGGAAGAGGAAGAGGAAGAGGAAGGCGAAGGAGTGATGAGCTTCCAGGACCTTGAATCGGGACGGTTGGGTGCCGATAGGAGGAGCCTCATTGACGGGAAGCAGAACACGACGCAGGCCGTAGCCTCTGGTGTTTTCCAGATTAACACCGCCGTCGCCACCTTCCACCGCCTTCTCAACTCTCTCGGAACCCCTAAGGACACGCCTGAGCTTCGCGAGAAGCTGTAAGCTAATCTTATTTTGTGTCCTTTTTAATTTAAAATATTATATCTCCTTTCATCATATCCAACATATCTTGCAATTTAGATATAGTAATTGGACATTTGGTGCTAGTCTTATTGATTTAGTCTACTATTGATACATGTCAGTTTCTGTTTTAGATGTGCTAAATATTAGAATTGCACAATATCTTAAACTCCCTCAAATAAACTACTTTTAAGCAAATCATCTAATTAAAAGTTCATATTCAGTTGAATTCATGTTATGAAAATCAAATCAGTAATATATTGTATTCTTCTTAGCGGTGCTGATTCACAACAAGTCAAATCAACTTATAAATGTTTAATATAGCTAGTTTTTCACTTTTTTTCAAGAAAATACAAAATTAAAGTTCATACAAAAATAAAATTACAGAAGCCTAAAGTACTAAAATAAAGTTCTCTCATTTGTTCATCTCAATGCACATATCTTGTATTTTCATCAATTAAAAATTTTGATTTTTGCTCCAAAAGATGTGGGTGCATTAAAGCTAGTTGCTTGGAGAAGCAAAACTACTCTGACCAACATTTACATGTGAATGCTTTGTTTTATCTTAATTGTGCGAATATCTTTAGTTGTTGTTCTCAAGCTGTGATTGGGCAAATGATAAGCCTTCTTTACGCATTTTGGCAATGACTTCAAAGTCTAGTGTAGAGTCTTGTTTATTAAGGTTGGCTTGTCCATGCATGCTTGGTCAAGGTAAGAATTAAGGATGGGCTTTTGGTGAAAGCTTGAAGGAGATGAAGAGAGAGTATGAAAACAATTGGATAATATTGTAAAGAAATTTCTTATTTGTTGTTGATGGATTCCCTTCTTCTTGCTTTGCTACCTTTCTTCCTTTTTATTTACTTATTCTTACTTTTTTTTTCTTGCTGAATTAATTGCTTCCGCTCATTGTAGTTTTCGGTAGAGATGGGGACTTAAAGAGAGAGTTTCTAGAGAGAATTCAGAAAATTTTGAGATTTAGTTAATTACATGAAAATCGTAACTATCCTAAAAATAAGCTATATCTTCTACTTTTCCTACAGTTTTACAATCTTTTTAAACCATCATCAAAGTCTTATGAATAACGATGTTAATAAAATATTATCTAATAGGCGTTGGGTGGCATCCTTAGTTAATTTAGTACTAAAATAATAATATTTTAATGGAGCAGTAACCTAGGAAAGAAGATAGAGGAGGGGAAAGGTGGCTTTTCTTTCTGAGATTTCTTGTGCAACCTGATGTTCTTCCTTGCAACTCGTGTAAGCATCCATTTATTTTTCTTACAACATGGTTATTTCTATGTTGTACATCAAGTTTTTCTGCCTCCTTCCTGGGCCACTTTTTATGCTGCATGGTCATGTGGCTGAATCTGTTATAGGTTATGCTAGCTTAGTTCAAATGTAGCATCTTGATCCACCAATGGAACTTGACTAGTTCGTTGATCAAATCAAATGTTGGGGGAGCCTCCAGCATCCCATGACTAGAAATCCTTTACGAAAACCCTTCTTTGGAAGATTGATCTCATCTCTGCCAAAGAATTTTAGCTGTCTCTGCTTTATCTCTTTCCTAACTGTCAAGATAAATCTTCTCTAATTTAGGTTTTCGTTGGCAGGCATAAAACTAGGCTGCACATTGGACAGTTGGTGAAGGATACCTCAGCAAAACTAAAAGAAGCCAGTGAAACCAATCATCAGGCAGAAGTCAGCGTGAGTACTCAAGGAGTTATTTATTTCCTCGAACTTCAACATTTTTCCATGTTTACTTGCATATCCAATAATTTGAATTATCTCGCAGTTTTATGCAATTTATTTTGGCCAGGATAGCATTGTATTCCCCTGAAAATTATGCATTACTTTGAATGGTTGACTGTTGAATAGAGTGTTGGCTTCACACCTCAGTGAAGCAATTTTGAGATTGTTACATCATGAATTTTATGTGTGTGCTTGCTCGTTGAAGCCGATATATTGGTTGTAGATAGCCTCATTAAAATTCTTGATATTATTGTTCTTTTGGCAATCATCAGTAGAAGCAGCTGTGACTTACTTATACCCACCATTTGGTGTCAACCTGTGAACACTTAATCTCCCTTCATGTACATTCAAATGTTCAATTCATGGCTATTCTTAATTGTATAGCCTTACCTTATTTTTTAAAAAATAAGGGTGTTTTTGAAATGGGGCATTTACATACACAGCACACAATTCTTATGTATTTACATATCGCCCACCTAAATTCTCATATTAACACACATAGCACTTAGAATTTTAATAATACAATAAGAATAGCACTTTTACCACTTTTTAAAAGACAAATATACCTTTTCATGCATAAGTTAAAGTACCAATGTGCTATGTATGTAAATATGAGAGTATAGATGTGAGAAATGTAAATACATAAGAATTGTGTTCTGCTTGTCTAAATTTCCCTTTTAAAATTTAATACCATCAGTGTATTTTCAAATTCTTTTTGCTCTACAGATTCTTCTTATATGGTTTCTCAAATATAGTCATTGTTCATTTTTCTTCTCTTCTGTGTGCAACACTTATGCTGTTTTTTTCATCTTTGAGTTTCACCTCATTCACTGTTCTTGAGTACTAAAATGGCATCTTACAGAAAAGCAAAAAGATTGCTGATGCAAAGCTGGCAAAAGATTTTCAAGTGGTGCTGAAAGAGTTTCAGAAAGTTCAAAAGATTGCAGCTGAGAGAGAAACAGCATATACACCCTTTATACGCCAAGCAGTTCTTCCTTCAAGGTCTGTGTCATTTGCTTTTAGCATAGACAGTTTTAAAGCTTAATTGAATTTAGCAGCTTACGTTTATACCTGCTAGCAGAATAGTTATCAGCGAGCTAACATTTGCCGAATGTTGTTTAGAGATTGAAAATATTCTATCTTGTTTAATATTGTCCAATTTTATTTGATGCATTACGCTTAAACGCTTAGATTTTACTGATACAAATTCAAGTTGATATTCAAAAATAAGCATGTTAAATATGAAAATTCATTATCCACCATCTCTCAATTTAGATAAATATTAGTCTTTTTGATGTAAAGTTATAAAACTCATGAAACTTGCACAAAATAATAATTTAAAAATCGTCAAAATTTTAAGTTTTGCAATGATTAAGAAACTAACAATGCAAAAAGGAAAGCCAAATTGCTGCAAATTTGACACAATCTCAATCACTTGCATGCAAAATACTAATTATGAGATAGTTAGATAAAATAAATTAGAATGTAAGTCTTTACATAAAATCTCAAAGTCCCGCCTCAATACAAGGAAAAGAGAATTTGTTATCACCGTTCACACTGGAATTCACATTCGACATGAATACACAAGTTTAAGGGGAAATATCAAGGGTATTGAATGATGAATTACATACCTCAGTGAAATCCGTGAAATTCGCATGTTGTTTTGTTCCAACTTGCCAGTTTAGAGTTCATGGGGCTTAAATATAAATTTGAACATGGTTTAATCCCCCACAATGGTAACTTATTTCACTATAGAAAATATGATATAATTTGGATATCACGAATTTCACTGCAACCTTTAAGTAAGATTTAGCATAGTGGGATTTAGTAAATGAGTACAAGTTCTTTTAATATCTCTTAATATTTTTTTTATCATCTAAATTTAGTTTATTTTTATATCTTATTAAATATGTCTTATTTTTCTTTTATATTGTGGGGCTTACGTCCGACGCTTTGGAGCTTAAGCCTCGCCTCGTAAATATTGAAACACCCCGCCAACACCCTCGCCTTTTAAAACATTGTCCACAACATTGAAGTTAAATCTGCTACAATTAATTATAGAGAGGTTCTAAAATCAATAGGAGAATTTGCCTCATGATTTTCATAAATTTTTCACATACTCGATAGGGTTTAAGACTTCTTGGCATTTAACTTTTTGAGAAGTCCTGTGGAAAATCTGCCACAATTAATTATAGAGAGGTTCTAAAATCAATAGGAGAATTTGCCTCATGAATTTCATAAATTTTTCACATACTCGATAGGGTTTAAGAATTCTTGGCATTTATCTTTTTGAGAAGTTCTGTGGAAAATCCCTAGGGACTATCCCTCACAAGAACCATATCTCCCTATTAAATTCTTTAACCTTATATGTGCATCAATGTCATATTTTTATTTATCATAACTTGAGGTAAGTTTATGTTGAATTTCTTAGTGGAGATCATGCATACTTCGAATATATAAATTGTTAGATCAAATGGTTTTGCATAGTTTATATTCAATGACATTGTGTAAATGGGCCAATGCGTTTGATTTATTAACTGAACTGTTATAAGTGAACTCAACAGTATGAGGACTAAATCCCAGCTTATGGTGTTATTTGTTACCTAACACTTCAGTAAGTTTCTTTATTACAGGTTGACAATTTCTTTCAGTCCCTTTCCGAGATGGCTTGCAGAAGTAAACATGAGTTTCATTCTTTCATATTATTTTTCATTAGCAGCTCACCAACTCATGATAAAATATTTAGACCTAAAATAAGAGCCTAAAGAATAAGATAATGGCTGTAGTGTGGCCTAAAATATTTAAGTAATCCTTGAAAGTGCACAATTTTCCTAAAGAATAAGATTATGATGTTTAGCATAATAGAAGTTGTGTAACATGTAATGAAATGTCTTATTTTGGAAACCAATCAACTACTATTCTTATGGCTTGCGGGGAATGGGAAGGGGAGTATGTATGCTTGTAGTTTGTTTTCCATTTGTTGGTATTGGTTAAGTAAGACCATGGGCAACGGTATAGTATCGACAAAACCTTTTTGATGTTTGGTTCAAAAGAATCTATCTTCCATCATAACAATCATCCTCGCATAACCAAAGCAATCAGATGTGGCTTTTGAGTGTATTTTTTTCAACGAGAAAGTCTCAAAGAGATGTATTAAGGATGCAAAGTTGGGCCTCTTGGAAGAGGTGTCCATCTTGCATCCGAAAATGAATTTGAAGTTAAGGACTCACAGGTCTCACCAAATTGTTTGCAATCGGGATAAAATCGCTCTTTATCCATAAGATGATCATAATTCTCATGTTCTTCGATAATGGGCACATCCTACTCAAGGTGTTAGTTACTTTTTTTTCTCAACATTGTTTTCTGTGTGAGGACAATGTTATAATCTTGTGGAAAGTGATCCCACTTAGCAATGTTGAGAACTAACTTTCTTTTGATCATTAAGGCACTTGATTTTGCCTACGGTTTGAATAGACCATTAACTCTCATGAGAGCTGAGAGAATATGTCATGATAGATCCCTTGGACTCCTATTAACTATCTCAGTTTGTCCTTCAGTTTGTGTGTGTTGATTAATTGAAAATTTTAGTACTCTTCCTATTTTTTTCCCTCAAAAGTTTTTCAAAAGCAATTCATGAATTTCACATCTTTGTCAAGTATAATAGTTTTTTTATAATTTCTGCAGTTTAATCAGCTCCCAAAAATACAATTTTATTTGTGTGATGCATTAGCAATTTTATAATATAGAATGAAATGACTAAGGAGTTATTTCTTGTGAATTTTAAAACTCTGTCAAGTTGCTGCCTTGGGGGAATTTATGACTGTTAATTTTAGTTTTACATGTTATCGGATTTTTTTTTGTGGTTATCCAAATAACAACTGAAGCACCATGCACATAGCAACATTCATATTTATTATTCATGTTTAATATTGTAACTCTGTAGTGACATTTTTATGCAGCTACACTGCAAGTGAGGCTGATATTGGTTCTGAGAAAACTCCAGAGGAGCGTGTTCTGTTAGTGGAGTCGAGAAGGTGCATAATGACTTGCTTTTTCTGGCCTTAAAGCTTATTTAAATTATGTTCAGCTTCTGCTGGTATAATTTTTCATATACCTCTACATGCTTGCCCACACAAAAAGAATATATTTTTTTATCTCCCGTATACAAACAAATGTGTAGTATCGGCAAATCTGTACATTAAAGTTAAGGGCAGAGTGCTATTAGTTTATCGTAGGCAGAACAATTTCAATGATTTTTGTAAGCATTCTTCGAACTGCAATTACTGTTCATCTTTCTCTACATGTAACTGAAAAATTTTTTGGCCTGACTCTGATGAATCTAGAATTTTTTAATTTTGGGCTTTCAAAAAATTGTTTGTTTATCATCAATTTTTGGGAACTTCAGGCAGGAGGTACTGCTTTTGGATAATGAGGTTGCTTTTAATGAAGCTATCATTGAGGAGCGAGAAGTGGGCATACAGGAGATCCAACAGCAAATTGGAGAGGTTAATGAGATATTCAAAGATCTTGCAGTGTTGGTTCATGATCAAGGAGTTATGATTGGTGAGTCATTCCTTCCTTAAATCTTTTTTTATTCCTACTTAGTTAGTTAATCGACATTAATAAATCATTAGATGATATCGGCTCCAATATTGATAACTCCCATGTGGCCACTGCACAAGCCAAAGCCCAATTAACCAAAGCATCAAAGACGCAGAAATCAAACTCTTCTCTGGTATAAAACATCATGTTCTTCTACCTCCCTGGTATCTTCATTTTTTTTTTAGCCTTTTTTTTTTTTAGCTTTTAATAAACAACATGGTAATTGCTTCCACAGGGCTGCTTGCTATTGGTGATATTTGGTGTTATCCTACTCATAGTAATCATAGTTCTGGCTGCTTGATGGGATTAAAAATTGAACTGATCCGAGCCGTTGCTGCTTGATAGATGAATTATCGTGCGAAATTAGTATGGTTTGGTTGCAAGGTTTTGTGATTTTCTGGGTTTCCTCGATGCCTTGTTGCCATGTTTGTGTTGAGATTGTTTGCCATGTGAGTAATTAACGCTGAGCCATATCATATTTGTGCATATACATAACGTAAATAATTTATATGTTTGTGAATATACCTTATGTTTTCCATGAATGGTCGTTGTACACAATTAATGGGATTGTTAATTAACTTCAGACTCCAAATTGTTGTGGAAAGCCCAATTTTTTTACAGCCTGATATATTGATAACATTTTAGCCTGGTATATTGATAGTACTTGACGCTTAATTCATCGAGTTGCAGGGAAAAAACATTTCAGGACGTGATTTTCCATTTTTCCAGAAATCTTTCAGTTGATTTGACTAGTATCAACAGATGGTTGAATTATGCTTTCAATGGGGTCGTGAGATTTTTTTTTATTTGGTGGTTACGTTGAAAATTTTGGACCATAAGATCTTATCTCCTAATGAAGTTTTTATGGATGCAGGCAGTCGTAATATGCCTTCCTAGGGGATAACACATTAGCGACTAGTGAGGGTCTAGTCCAATATTAGATGTCCTCGTATGGCTCACTCAATGTCAATGGTGTGCCTGCAAGAACTTTAGAATAGATGGAAAATCTTGTCCAATCAAGGGCTCAAAATTATTATATCCGGCATATCAATCTAATACAATGAGAAAGATATCTCAGAATTTTTTATCCTTTATATATATATATATAGCCAAGCAGGCAATTGGATATAGGATTTCATGCTAGATGAGCAAGAAGGGGCATTTACATACATAACACCCAATCTTTACATTTTACATTTATATCACACAATCTTCATATATATTAAAAATACAATTATTTTAACTTCATAAAGCAGCGTACATGCAGAAATAGAGGCTTAAGAGCTTTATGTAAATACATATGAATTGAGATGTATGTAAATCATACCAACAAAATAAGCTAAGTGTAAAATGGATAGCACGAAGGCCAGCTCAGATAGAAAGAGATGAAGATAGCAGAGGGCTTGCGAGAGATGACTGATATGCTGTCTCGTAAGAGATGCTTGTGACATAGTTCAGTGGTATGCATACAAGATATAACTGCAATGCAAGTTTTGTATTATATGACTGCAATATGATTGATATGCGGATGGTTATGATGAGCAAACTGTGGCTCAACCCTTGATATCACAATGATGGTTGCAACTCCTGCCTTAAAATGAACTAACAACCACAAACTCTTTATTTACACCTGCGAATCTCGATAACACGCAAACATTTACTTCTTACTGATAACGAAATTATTTTCTTAATCTAGCTAAGCTCGTAAGATATAAAATAGTTAAATTTACTTTTAAGGGGCACCCAAAATTCCAATGTAGAATCTAACTATTCATCTTCATCATTTTAACTTTCTAAAATTGTGTAATACACTTCATGCACAGATAAGATGATATGCAAGTAAAAATTGATGCTTAGGTATAAGATAGTTAATACATAAGAATCGAGTGATATGTACATAAATATTCCTTAATTTTAATATCTAAAATCCAAAATTAAAGAATATAACAAAACAAAAAACAATAATAACTGAACATAAAATTTTTTTCCCGTAAAAAGACTGAACATGAATTATCGACATAGAAATATGAGTGAATTGACCAACATACTAAATGTTCCATCTCAAGAGGATCCTAGAAAAAAAAATTATAAAATAAAGAAAATCACTGAGGTCATAGTGTAGAACATTGCAAGTGAAGGAAATATAAAACTCAGCCTTATTAGCTTACTAATTAAAAAGCAGCCAATGGAATCATAGTCTATATAGTTTGCCAAATGTGTAGAAAAGATTAACAACAAGAAGCCTTTATCCCACCAAGTACAAGAAAAATTAACAAAAAATTAAAATTAAAATACAAGGATTGAGAATCAGCTGCATTCAGACCAAATTAAAACACCATCAGACAATATGGTTAAAAAGGTGAAAGCAAGTGAAACTTCTAAAGACAAACAGAAGTAGAAGAGCAGAGAGGGAGCGTGGGGGCGGCGGTGCAGTGGAGGCATTTTATTCAGCCAACAACCTTCCTAGAATAGCGCCTTACAGAGGGTACCTCGTATGAGCGTGTGAGGAAATCAGTGTGGCCATGCCAACCCCCAGCCTTCAATGATGGTGGTGGATGCCTTGCGCCACCAGAAACCGATCCTGATCCTGACACTGCCTGACAACTGCCACCACATCCAACGCTTAGCTTTGCTAGCTTTTCTGCCACATCCTCATCTGAGGATGATGCCTTACTCAATGACCTCCTCAGTGTAGCAAAGGTACGGGGGGCCACTGAGCCCGCCTCCTCTGCTATCCTCTGCATTCTCTTGCTTGTTGTATTCCCTGCTGAGCTCAACAAACAACAATATTTCAATTTTTTTCAATTATAATTTCTTGGCCTAAGTTGCAGCAGATATATATATATATATAAACTAAGAACTTGCCATGATTTTGCTTTGCTGGTGGCTGGTAGCGTGGCTGCTTCAGACTGTTCTTCAATTTCCCACTCTTATCAGCCTCCTGTAAATTAAATGGATTATTTAAATGTAATCACAGAAGACCTGCAAGTTGACAACATGGAAATCACACCAACTGTGAGTGCATAATTCACCTGCTGATCCATGGAGAGCTTTCGCTGCACCCCTGAGCCAAACATAGAGTAGTGGTAAGTCATCTTTCACAAGTGTGATCTTTCAATCATGATTGGAAATATTTTAACCAACACCTATTGTGCGATATAATACAAAATAATACAATTTGAAAACGATATGAGAGTACCTGACTTGAGAGAGCAATTTATCTTAGCTCGAAGCACATTGCTTGCAGGCTTGTTGCTTGAAAAAGCTCCTGTTGAATACCTTCTGCTACTCTTCTGCTCCACCAAACATTTACTTCCAACTATAAAAATTAACAAATGCATCAAAATTCCACTTTGCTGCAAACTATGTCAAAAACAACAAACAACAAATACAAACATACCAGATGGAGGAGTGTTTGGAACTCTCGGACGAAGAGATGGAGGAACATAAATGGAACCCTGGCACATTTAGTGAGAATGATGTAAGAGCCACATGCTTAAAGACTGAGCATATATATCATGGAGAACTATAAGCTCATTTCACCAGGAAAAAAGGATGCTGAAGAACTTCTGCTGCCTTTGGCCTTTTGGTGGGATCCCAGGAGCAGAGAGACTGCACATGTATATGAAAAGACTAAACTTAAAAGTCCACATGATAAAATGATTTTTGCTTTTCACAGAACAGTTGCCAAAACACCATTTTAACGAGGCTATACCTTGATAAGATTGACTGCATTCTCACTCGCTGAGGGAATTAACTCTGACAAATTGGCAGAAGGAACCTGCCATGAAACATTCAAAAGAGAAAATAGGGGTTCAATCAATCTCGCATAATATGGGCCGCTTGTGCAACTTCATAATTAAATGACAACAATATGTACCATGCAAACAAAAATACAACATTCAAAATGTAAATATTTAGGAATTAACCAATGAAGTTTTAAACATAGTTTTCCAGTGTACTATTCCTTGACAAGGAAAAAACCAAAACAATCCATATAAAACATATATAGACGGTAAAAATAATAATAATTGTAAACATTAATTAACAACCAATAATAACAAAGTGCTATTAATTGCGTCAACTATGTACAATGACAAAACAGGTCTTAGCTGTTCAAATCATCAAATTTGGCATGAATACCTAAAATAGACCAAAAAGTAAAGCCAACATTGCAAACAAAAAAAGTAGCTTCTAGAAATGACGGGGATTTTCTGATGTATATATCATTGAGGGAAACATTAAATTTACCACAGCAACTACATGACAGACAAAACTATCAATTTATATTAATAAAAATCTCCTAAAATCTTATTGTAATGTAGTGCGTTAACCATCACCCTGCAGCTGATGCTAATTAAGGCTCTATCTTATGTCTTCAGTAAAAAGTAAGCTACTGATAGAAGGGCATCAAGGCACCATTTGAGAATGCTTTTAAACTGTGTTCCGTTCTAGAGAATGCCTTTTTAAAATTATTCAGTTTGTTTGTCTGTAATGCCTAAACCGAATCACTTCCAACGCAACTCCATTTGCTCCTCATTTCCGATCGTGATTTACAGAAGGCATCCTTGGGCGCAGTCTGCGGTTTGCTAAGTTAAAATACTACTATACTCTAAAAACTAACGCACGATTTACATTCCTGTTAACCTCCACTTCGATATGCCCTCGCTGCTATCTTCTACCTAAAGATTGAGCAACAGCGCAGACCATATTTGCCTCAAATGAGAAGTGATCATTCCCGGCTTTTCCTACGTCAAACAAATTTTTTTTTTTTCTCAGCTCGCTTAATTATTGGATTTGTGCACTACAGTAGCTGTGAATCAAGCCCGAATTCTAGCATGCAGCCCCAGGTATCTCAAAATTCCTACCCTTTAACATTCCTAGCTGGGCCCTTCAACCAACTGAAAAGCATTTTGAATGTTTCAGTTGCACGCAAAGCCTCAAATATTCTCTCCAAGGTGCGTAGAAAGATGAAGGCAGGGGCAGCTTGTCATTTGAGTTGCTCCAGATTTCAGCTTGGAAGCCTTGCCTATCAATATTTATCCTGTAAATGCCATCCTTTGCCATTGCATTCGACAAATTCAATGGCTTCATCCTTGCGTTGATTTCAAGCAATATATTTGCTTTTTTACCATACTTTTCATAATTCTTCTATAAAACAAATACATTTTTTTCCTGCAAGTGAATTCAATTATACCAAGAATATGTTTGTTTAAATTTCAGAATCTTCAAGCAGAAGCAATGCTAACCCTTATTTTAATACTATTTTCAAGTTCTTCAACTCAATTCCTAAAATTTAAGGTTTTCAATCCCTTCTGCCGCTGACCATTTTCATGTGTTCTAAAATCCAAATTTAGTCAATTTCAAGATGTTTATATCTAAAAAATTGTTTGATACATAGAAGAAATGGGATATAAGATTATGTAGGATTTAAAGATTTTTTAATGCTATTTTGCAGGATTTAGTTTAAATCCTTCTACCAAAAAACCTATGTGTTTATGTAGCGATATATTTAGTTTGGATTGATGGTATATACAGCATCAATAATGCAATGATTTTGTTCAGCTTCCATGCATAGTTTCAGAACTGTTTCGAGTTAAAGATCTTCATATATTCGCTGTATCGTGAGAGTCAAAAGTCCAGCATTGCAGATTTTGCCAAATTAAAACTGTGTACATATTATTAGTAATAAGCTAGTTAAAGACCTCAGTTATAAGCATATTGTACTTATAGTTACTTTATGCGGTACATGAATCCTTTTTCTCCATTGTGTCCTATGTAGTGTCATATATTCATTTAATTCTAATAAATTAAAGGCATGCCTATGACTGAAAAATAAAATTAGCAGTCACGTATTTGTGTACCACTCCAAAAATAAAATAAACTTTTTCTTGTATTGTGTTGTTTATTTATTTATTTTTTTTAACTTCCAAACTTCCAACACATCTGTTTTCCTTTGATCTATTTATTTTCTAGATAAATTGCGTGCAATCCACTTACTATATAGGCCTGAAGGCTTTGAATGCTATTTAATTAGAGATGTATAAAATTGTGCCTTCACTGAAATGCCAAAATCATTTTAAACTCATATCAATATAGTTTTTGTTAATATATTTTGCTTGTCGTTTATACCTTTCTCCTCACCTAAACTTTCATATTTACATATTTTGTGTTTTAAACCTATGCATAAATTGTGATTCACGTTTAAAAAGCAGTAATAGTGCAATTTTTTTTATGTGATATTAAAGATTTGAGTGCTAGGTGTATAAATATGAAAGTTTAGGTGTGAGATACATAAATACATAAGAATTGTGTGCTATGTATGTAAATGCCCCTTAAAATAAGAACAGAGGAAAGGAACCTGTGGAAATCTATAACTCAAGGCATCAGCAAGTTGGAGGCCTTCACCCCAGGTGGCATGATCAGGGCTACCAATTACACTACAAATTTTGTGAATCTCATCTGTTTCACTGCGAAGTTCAAAGAATAAGCATCAGACCAATGTTAGATCTTATAATAACAGAAAATTCATGGGCTAATCGTCAATTTCATACTATGGCGTCTACTTATAAAAATATTATGTTTAGTATTTTTTAAAAAAAACTACAGGTTTTTCGTGAAATCATACAAAAGGAATATTTAATTACTCCAGTGAGTCGAAGAATACAGTCGAAGAATACAGTATTACTCTTGAAAAGAAACTTTCCCTAAAATAGCATGATTTCTAACGAGATGGGAATCAAAAGTTGCAGCTTTTTAAAAATAACTTAAAATTATACACAGTTGGCACATATCAGATCAAGATATTACTTTGAGCCTGGAAAAAGAGGATTAAGAGTGAAAAGTTCAGCCATTATAGCACCCATCGCCCACATATCTAAAACAAAGAAAGCAGGAGTCATCAGGATCATAACATGTAAAGCAAGATGTTTACTACATATTCAAGGTTGACGAACCACTCACCAACTGCTGAATCATATAAAGAAGACTGCAGTAAAACTTCTGGTGCTCGATACCTAAATATTTGCAGATGCATCAATCAAACAATAATATAAAATAGCATTGATGTACAAGTTCATAAGCAAGATTTCAAAAGAAATACCAGCGTGTGGAGACATATTCTGTGTATGGTGGTTGTGAGCACAATTCACGAGCAAGACCAAAATCAGCAATCTTTATAGTCTCTTTGGTGACCAATAGGTTCTCTGCAAATTTTCATAAAGATCACCATCCAAGTCATAAAAAGGAAAAAGAGCCAGAAGACTACAGAAAGAGTCTTTAGGTCATCCTTGAAAAAGGCGAGAAATTGGAAGGGTCTGCTTCATAGGTTGATAGATATTGACAGTAAGAGTTCTTATACTTGGATTGTGAAGTCCTTTCGACCATCGAACAATTTAGCAACATTATGGTTCTTAATCATTGTCCAAATAAATTGGATCCTTTTCCTCACAGGAAGAAATTTGACCATCGAACAATTTAGCATTAATTCAAAGCCAATAAAGCAGATAACAAGCACTTACAGCTCTACTAGACAAACAACAATAGATGACACCAACTAGGGTGGGTGTGCCGAGTAATTGAGCAGAGAACTACAAGTCATGCATTTGAATCACATAAACCAACAAGAATAAAATACAAGCAATAGAAACAGTATTATGGCACCCATTCACACAGTTGAAATGAAATAATAAACTACCAAGTTCCATAGGCAAATTGATGTATTAAAAAATATGGAAAAAATTGAACAAATTAATGTGAGAAACCACAATCTATGATGTCAATAATTAGTCAAAACCATCAAACAAATATGTAGCAAAAACAAGCCCATGTTAATAAAAGAGCAATCACGTTAAGATCATATTTGAATTTGCCATTTTGGATCGCCGGCGGTTAGCAGGTGAGGCAGATAGCTGGGCCGTCAGTTGTAGTGGTAGGGGGTGGTGGGTCGTGGTAAACTTCATTTTGAAAATAATGAAAACACCATGTTCAACTAAAACAACAACATTGTTTTTTTCAAAAAAAAATCAAAAAAAAATAATAATAAGTTTTTTAAATTAAAAGAAAAATTAATTCCAAACACAATAAACTAATAAAAAAAAGTGATGAAAGCGCAATGTTAAAGAAAACGAAGATATACCAGGCTTGAGATCTCGGTGAAAGTAACCTCTTTGGTGCATGTAAGCGAGTGCTTGGAATATTTGATAGCACCAATTTCGAATTTCAGTTTCCATGAAAAGCTTGCCCCTATACTTCATAAGCTGGTAAAGATTGCATTCCTAATAATATCCAAGAACAATTCTTATTAAACACAATATCCTTTCCAATATTAAATATTGAAAACCATTTCTCCTCAACAGACGCACCATGTATTCGAATATGAAATATAGTATATCATTCTCTCTTATAACCTCCTTTAGCTTCACAATATTGGGATGGTTCATCCTTCGCAGGGACTTCAAAGGACAAACATTGTCTCGCTAAGAAAAAAAATGATGTTATAGGAAAAACGTTACAGATATTGTCAAGATAAACAACCTTCACTTCACGTAGATTCATGCATTCCTCCCAAGTATAATAACTCCTCTTCATTTTCTTCACTGCAACCTGTCAAAGATGCAAAGAAGGCATTAAATTATGCAGGCATTTCTGAAGCTTAAAACCTTGCAGAGTCATAGGTGCAATTTAAAAGAATGCCCTTAACAGAACTAACATACCACTTCACCACTCAGTTTATTTATGGCCCGCCAGACGCTTCCAAAAGTTCCATCACCAACTTCTTTTATTAACTTGTACCTGCCACAGGTGGTTACTTTTCAGATGGAGTTCAGCAGCAATTAAATCTAGATGTCAAACTTAATCATCTCACCTCTCCATTTTTAATGAAGCTCAACACTTCTGATACTTAAAAAGTAAGTACTTAAAGTATGGAGAAGGATGATGTTGAAAGGACTGAATTTTTATACATGAAACTGATGTTTTTGCAGATACCAATTTTGTAAATCCTTCACTAAGGGCCAGCACCCAGTAACTCTTGTAAATATGACCCGAAAGCTAACACTAAAGACAAGAAGTCACATTCTTTTTGCAGCCAAAAATCTGTTTTGAACCATGCTTGTATTCAATACACGACAGCTCATGGTGTAATGCCACATTGATATTCACTTTTCTGAGTAAGTAAAGTGAAACTGATGGCAGAATTTTCTCACTTCTCCATGAAAAGTACAAATCAACATGAATTTACATATTCAGTAATACAGCCAACTTCAGCAAAGCAAAAGGATGCCGAATACAACAACGAATTCAAGTGAACAATGTACAGCTAAGATGAAGATGGACAACAGTTATTGCAGAGCAATCTGACCCTGCAAATGAAAAAAACAATAAAATAAGAATCATAGAAAACAGGAAGAGAAGTAAAGAAGACGTTTTCTTCAATATTGAGTACTTCATACCTTAAAGTCACTCGAGACTGAAGCGGTAAAACCAAGCACTGCCCAAAAACAAAACAAAGAAAATCACTAGGAATGATATTTTTAAAAAATACATCTACATGAAGCATGAAATATTTATAAAAATATCATTCATGAGAAGGTGCGTTACCGATCCAACACGAGCTTCAGAAAAGAGTCTCATCAGGTTGCTTTTCCGTATCATGGAATAAAAAAAATGCATCTAAGTGTAGTTAACAAAAGTGATTAGGAGGTCACGCAGAACAATGAACCGTTGTTCAAGAGCTTCCCAAGATGGCAAGACTGGGTGTTGGTAACAGCTTGGATAAGGTAAGACTTTCTCCATAACTCAATACAGACTATTAAGCCCACTAGGAAGTTGAGCAAAGCCTGAGGATGGGGAAAATTTATAGATGTTATTGAATCTCTTCATAAGCAAAAGCAATAAAAGTAAACAAATAATAAAAATCTTCCACATTAAACCTGAAACATACAAAAGAATAGCATGCTTAGCATTTTGTTAACATTTAGTTAGCATTTCATTAAGCTTTGCCACCAAAGTTGGCAAGCGAACAACATTTTTCATAATAACTTAAAATTAATCTACATATTAGAAAATGCTCCAACTATTCGGCAGATAATAAAAATAAGTGAAATTGGTCACACAGCATACACACACAAAGCTATATGGATTTTAGATGTAGTTTTCTTTAGTAGCAGATCAAGCAACTATTAGCCGCCTAGCACAATGTGCAAGTTAGAAGGGGTGAAACTTCACTAGCATCATTTACCCATGGCCATTGAATAATATATTTCAAATAACCCTAAAAGACGGAATTACATTGCCAAAAAAATAACATAATTAATTAATTTTAATGTAAATTCAGAGGAATCAATACCATGACAGTTCGAAGACTACAATAATATTAAACATTACTAATTAAATTGTCATCAAATGCTTTCAAAACAACGGTGTGGCTAAATTAAATTTTAAAAAAAAAAAATCATTTCTAGAATTAAACTTCAAAAGCTTTAATCATGCATTAGCATTAGAGAAAAACAACCTAAAACAAATTGTCACAAAGATGACCAAGCGATTCAAATTTGGAATATTAGCGCACATTAACTGACATTTAGATAAATTGGAATTTGTAACTTCAATGCATTAATTATTGTATCGAATTTTAAAGAAAGTTGTGTAGTACAAACTGATCAGACTGAGTTCCAATTTAAGTATGTAAAAAAGGAATTCTTGAAAAGAAAAATGAAAGGGCGGCACAAAATGTAATTAACTGGTTAAAGACAAATATAAATGGCCATAAAAAAGAAAAAGAAACCGGCTTATGAATCTCCAAAAGCATAAAAGAAGCATAAATGAGAATATTTAAAAACGGATATTGCAAATGACCACCTCTAAATGACACTCTAGGTTATAAAAAAAGAACGCAAAAGTAAAATATATAATAAAATAGATAAAGAATATAATCACTAAACAAATAAGATAATCTAGTATAACAAAAAATTCAGTCAAAAGGTAAGCAAAATGAACTATTTCTCGATATAGTAATAATATACAGTCACAGATAACAAAAGTAGAGAAGGGCAACCAAACAATAAACCTTTTGAAGATGGCCTCACAAAGGACTAGAAAATTATCCAAAAAGCAGGTGGTTGAAATATCATAAAGCAAATATAATCTTTGTGTAGACACCCTTAATCCATAAAAATAGCTTGAATTGTACAGCATAAGATGGAGTTAGACAATTTACTCATAACCTCTACAACAACTTATTTTCTTTTACAAAAGTATTTCTATTATAAAATAAAATGATGGGATAACTGGATGGTCTCCTAAATATTAAAGCATAATAGAATAATGCGGTAACTGAAATTGAGAGAAACTTATATTTTTTCATATGTTGTGCTCGTAGCATTACCCCTATGCATAAGAAATCAGGTGTCTGCAACTAAAATACCCAGATATTTTTTTTTCTTAAATGAGACGTACATCAAACATCAATAACAACAAAATTCACCAAATCATGGAGCTGAAAAATTTAAGGAATAGGGTCGACAAATTAAAAAAACCAATTTCTATCAGCATTGCGAGAAAAACATCATCCCCAAAAAAGAGAGAGGTAGCTCCCTGATTGCAGTCAAATATATTTCAGAACCTATAAATAAAATGGTATTTAGATTACTTCACCAGTTAAAGCCACCGGTCAATCCCAAGAGCAAATAGAAACAACTAAAAGACAATTATCGTGATTCCGAAACTTTCCAATCATAGTTTCTTCCATTCACAAAGCAAAGCTAAAAAAATTAACAACAAGAAAAAAAAAGAAAGAAAGAAAGAAAAACACACAATAATTTTCAAATTTCAATTAATTGTCAACTACTATGGGGTTGTTTGGTTGCAAGTACTGAAAATTCATGAGACTTTTAAATGTATTTAGAATACAATGTATTTGGAATTCAAGTATTTAGAATTCTTGTAATCCAAAATAACAAGAAACAACATAGGGCATGATATCTGCATCAATGGAGCTCTCGCAAGCAAAAACAAAATGTATTTGCATGAAGGATCAATAAGAACTCACAGGGATAGCGATTGACAAAAGCTCTTGAGGCCAAACATCATAGACAAGAGGATGAATAAGGGGATGACATGAAAAAACAAGTGACTGCAATGATGAGGTTTTCATGTTTCAATAGGATGGGAGAACGCAGGAGAAGCATTTAAAAATCGTAAGGATTTGAAGTTATGCTAATTTGGTGAGCTCAAATTCCTCAAAATTAAACTAAAGTCTGCATTTGGAATTCCTCAAAAATTTAATTTGCATTTATTTTCTTCAGAACAAACGCCAAAAGAAATGTAATGTGAAAAATTAATGCAATACACTCCCAATAATCACAACCAAACAAGCAATTAAAGATTCAGTCACTCAAAACAAAATAAGGATTATCCTATACACATGCTCATCAAGTATTACATCATGAATATCCAAACATCAATGTTAAAAATTAAATTATATGTCCCTAAAGTAAATTCAAAGGTAGCAAACAAACTCTATAAGTATATGTTTTATTAATGTTGCTAAAACACTTTAAGAAGACATATCAATCAGTCATATGCCAGAATTATGTAACGCTTATTCATATGAAAAATGCATGCGTTGATGAATAACCAATAGATTATAAATGAAGTCGAGCTTATAAATTTCAAGGATTTTGATGAACAGTGGAAACCATCTAATGCGGCCAGCAGGTACTCAATACAGAACGTTAACACAAATTCCCAATGCCAATAAACATTCACAAAAATAAGAAAAAAAAAAGAAAAACAAGTGCCACCGAATCCCTCCATTAAAAAAATAATAATAAATAAAAATTAAAAAAATAAAAAGATGAAACCTCGCTAGCAATCGAGAAGAAACAACAGATATGCGATTTATCACAAACTTCCAGGACAAAACTCTTCCCATCTACGCCATCACCCATGGTTGAGGATCTCAATCAAACTGCGGAACAAATAAACCGATCGGAAAGTAATTGCGCCATCAACACGCCAACAATACACAAAAAACTCGGATCGAATCAATCGAAACCAATCCCACCCTCAAATCAAAACCCTAGAATCAGCAGCAGTGGCCCAGGCGCCAGAAACCTACATAATTGTTCATCCCAAACATTACAGCGCAGATCCAACCCGCCAACAAAAAGGAGGAGGGAGAAATGCAGAGAAGAAAAAAGAAGGATCCACCGCCGATTACCTCCTCGGGCATAACCTTGCTTGCGGCTAAAGCCGACCGCAGCCCTTTGAAAATAATTTCCTCTTCTTGGGAGACGGTAAGAAATAACGCTGAATTTAAACCGTAGATTTAACTAAATACGCGCTATATATAGACCCCGGCATTGCTTAACCTGTACCTGCTTCAGGCTTTCACTTAAATGACTCCTCCAGCAAGAAGGCCCTCCATTTATTATGCGACATTTGTGGGGGCGAGGCCGTCGTGAGTGGGTCGTTTCATGCCCAGCGGAAACGTGGACAAATTATTAGTATAATTAATCAGTTTGTTTAATCTATGGTGCTCCGCCGGGCAGGATCTGCCGTCCGAAGAGAAAATGGAGACGATCTGACGGGGGATGTGGGTGGCGTCTTCGTACAGTAATTTATATGCAGGTGGGGGTGGGTCGCGAAGAGGACGGAATAGACCCGGTTAGTTGTTCGGTTTCGAGGGGGACCGGATCGCTATCGTGAGGCGTCCGCCTTGTCAAAAGGTATTTTATTATTCACTCTTTTGGCCCCTTTACTTTTGTCGCTTGTGATGGTCTCCATTTGTAGGTTTAGATTAATATTAAAATAGTTCAGCTTAGACTGATCAATGATTTTGCTAATTCTCCTTATGCCTTTTGGCAAATGTTGTGATTCTTTTCTACTTTCATATATGCTTGATTATGTTGATGTAATATACTTGTTTAATATGTTTTTGCAATATCATTTTTCTTATTATGTCTATGTTATTGCATTTGATGATTTGGGGAGGGGGAGGGGGAGGGGGAGGGGGAGGGGGAGGGGGTGGGGTTGGGGGTTGGGGGTCGGGGCGGAGGCGGGTGCGTCACCTTAAGTTATTTTCCCCTGTGTAAACAAGGTTTATAGTTTGATTTTTGCAGACTTAAGTTAAGTAGAGATGATTTTAAGACAATAACAACTTAAAAAGAAAAGAATACATAAATAGATGACAGATGACTTCACTTGAATTAAATTAAATTAGTTGTAGATTAAACTTTGGAAGTCAACAAAGTTCTATTTAATCAATTTATTGAATTTTAATGGGATTTCGTTATTTAGTCAATTACTTGCAACTAAATGGGTAACATTTTGAAAATTTTGCCTCCACTCAATTTGTGTTTTATGTTAACAATTCGTAATTCATAATTTTTAATTGGAAAAGAGATAGTGGGGTGATTTAATTTATGGAAATTTTAGTGGAATTCAAAATCATTAATAGGCTAATCCAGATACAATATTCATCCATGATGTGCGTTAAAAAATTGATTCCTTATCAAAATATGAGATTAAAATATGTAAATCCTAAAGAAAAGGAAGAATGAATATATTTCTTTTAAAATTAAAAACTCCGTTCAATGTTTATGTCTATGAATTAATAAAAGATAAACTAAAATTAATGGATGGCTAAAGGTCTTTGGGATCGCTTTATGTTCTTTATTATTGTTTTTGTTTTTAGTCGGTTTCATTTTTATTTTATTTTATTTTTTCTATTTAAAAAAATGATTTGATGTTGTTATGATTTATAGAATTTAATAATAAAAATTATAAAACATATTTGGTTGGGTGTTTTTTTTTAAGAAAAAACTTATATTTTTTTATAAAATGGTTGGGTCCACGTATGTTCTACTATTAAGCTCTAACACGCATTATATATATGGCGTCTTCATTGCTCCACCCAATATGAAACGTTACCTGTGGGGGGGGCGGTGAGCCTTGACGGACGAATGACAAGCGGCAGTGGGCAGCTGCAGTGGCTGGTGGGCGCTAGCAATGGCGCCAGTGGTGGAAAAATGGGTTGGTTACAAAGCTCTTCGATATGCGACACAGCTGCCTCCAGCTTGTGGAGGAATGTGGAAAACTTCATCCCTCAATTTCTCGTAGGAGAAACCCTTCAGCGTTTGTAGGACAGACTAGCTACAGAACTTTTTCCGTTGCACAACCCCTCCACGATATTGTATAATGGGCTGGCTACAAAGCTTTTCCCATTCTTCAATATTGAGCTATCACAACCCTTCCAACGAAGGTTTGAAGCATCAAAGCCTTGAAATTTTGGGATTTCGACTGACTATAATGGGGCTCAGGCTTGTAACCAGAAGTCATTCGCATTCACAAAGGAACGGGCCATGAATGTGCATCCTGACCTAGGGTTTCTTCTAGAAAATAAATGGTTAAATAATAGGTGTATGGTTGTGTAAACTAGTGTCGACCGGACAACAGCCTAGCTTGGGCAACCGAACCCATGACGACACCACAAAATTGACCATACAAAAGGTGTGTGGCGGGTCGATCGGTATTGTTTATCAATCGGACCATCCGACAACGGCCGATCGATTGAGTTGGACGATACCGGGTAACCGACCAGACCTACCTCGTATGGGTAACCAAACCCATAAACACCTAGAAAAATCTACTTTTACTTATAGCTAAGCAAGAAAATACAAGGGTTTTAGCAAATCTCACAAACACGAAGGTTCTAGATCTGCTTCTTCTAGTGAGATGAAGCTTTCCTATCAATAGGAGAGAAGACGAAGTTCCAGTGGAGCTCCGGAAATATCCACCCCATTTCTTCTTCAAAAAATGAAGAAGTTCTCCTTTAGAAGGAGTGTTCAGCGAGACTCTGGCGTAGTTATGAGCTCCAACGAAGTTATGGTGAAACTCTGGCTATCTTTCCTCAAGCTAGGATGAAGCTCTCATTTGATGTAAGAGAAAAAAAGCTTTGCTCCTTGCTAGTCACACTACTCCTAAAAAAGCTCTCCTCACGCACTCAAAGAATGGTGAAGGAAGAAGAAGTTTCTTTTGATGGAGGATGGAGAAGGAGAGGTAGAAGATAGAAGAAGAAAAAGGTTGGGGAAGGAAGCCCTCAATCTCACCTTTCTCTCAAGCTCTTCATCTCAAAGACTTCAAGTGGAAACCCGAGCTCCAAGGAAGAAGTTGCTCCAATGTCCAAGGCAAGGAGAAAGTTTTCAACTCTCGGAGGAGGCCAAAAGACGCTGAAGTCAAGAGATGATGGGTGAAATGAGAAGGAGAAGCAACTCTGTCAAACAAATCCTAAAAGTGCCCCTTAATTAGGCAAAAAATGGCTAACAAAGAGCATTTAGGACATGTTAAAATGTGGCAAAACCCACAATGATTACATCCCCCCATGCACATCTTCTTAGACTTAAGGAGATCTCTATAATTTTGGCTATACGCGACACGCTTTTCTATGGCCACCAGGCTAAAATTTGAAACATAGGCGGGTTGACATAGCCACGTCGATCTCGAGCGTGGTCACACTGCTTTGCCCGCGGGGACGGCGTGATCACGCCAACTGCCCTAGTGTTTAGGCTCACTGTTTCTACAGTCACATCGAAAGTAGCCTTTGTGCAACTGCTGGGAGGTTCAACATGGCCATATCGTCCCACAGCTTAATTATGTCGTGGGCTTTGTCTTGCTGTGTGGTCGCACCGCCTTCGAGTGTGGCTACACCAAAGGTAGCCCTGTCAACCCTTATGGTTAGGGGTAAGGCTTAGCCACACCCGACTTAGCCATGGTCACGACAGAACCCTGTGAGTCATTATTTTTGACCCACGAGTCCATTAAGCCCATTTAACGGCTTAAATTCTCCATGACCCAAACGAACTAGATATGCCTAAAAATGATTGTTTGGCTTGCCACTAGAGTGGGAAATCGTTACAGATAACAAAAAGTGGTTATCAGGCATGACCAGAATGGGGTGACGTTAGTGTGGAGATGGCGTGCTTTTGGTAACATCCCGACATATTTCTTGAGCTATAGTAGGCCACACGTGAGCGTTGCATGCTCCCAAAACATCACAGGGGCATACGATATTTGTGACATAAAAAATCACTGGCAAAATGTATGGATTGTTACTTGGCATTCTGATGTGATTCCTACGTGAAAATCTTAAATGTGTTGGATTAACTTAGGAGATAATTAACTTTTAACTTGGTTAGTATTTTGTTAAAACTAATCGTGATTATAAAATTTTGGTAGGAATCTATAAGGAACTTTTAAGTTATCTACGTGAAGACATTGAAATAGAAATATCCCTTTTGAATTTTTTCAAACTAATTTAGGAGCAAGGTTGACTTTCATTTGACTTACGAAACTAAATGAATGGATTTTCAATATTTATTAGACAAACGAAAGGAGATAAGAAATGTCTTGCCCTTATTTGACACGCTTTTGAATCATTTGTTATACTTGAATCTCTACATGACCATTCCAAGTAGATTTTTTAGGACATTTCATAAATCAATAACTCTCTCATTTCGCTAGTTTAAAACTTTGGTTTAGTTCACTTTTAACATTAGGTTAGTAACTTTAATTAGACTTTGAATCTTCGACATTTCTGGCTTGGACTGACTACTGTAGGTTAAAACTTTTTCTATTGGAGCTCATCTCGTTCCCTGTGGGATTGACACACAGTTTTTTTTTATTTTCTATACTACTGATATGCCACGTATACTTGTGTGAGCCATTGCGCTTTGCAGCACTTGATGCATGTCATATGTTAAGATAATAGGCCACCCCACAACTAAAGGGGGTCGAACAAAATCTTTACAATGGAGTTCTGACAAGTAATTGCGACCAATGATCAACTGATTTTTCAAGGGAAATCAACACACCATCGAGAGACACCAGACATCATGCCTCTAAGGTTCTCCATGGCCAAGATCATAGAGGCCATCCAAAACAAAGAGTACTTCACGAAAGCCCCACTTATGAAAGCCGAAATAAATTTTATTAGTCCCACAGGGATCATGATCATGACATGGAAGAGTGCAAACATCTATATATACTGATCCAATATTTGATATGAGCTATAAAACCAAAAGAGATTGTAGCCCCCAGGGCTGCCACTCGGAGGCAAGGGAAGGCCCTAGTTGGAGAAACATTTGACAAGTCGGTTATAGGGAATGACATTCGCATTGCAGTAGTAGTACAAACAATCTTGGGGGAGGAGATGGACGTTAGTCCAAGCGAGCCAGTCAAAAAAGACTTCTATTAGAGGAATTGTGCACGACCATTGCAATGGCTAGTCGCAAATCTCATCCACTAATTGTTTTTACAGAATTTGATCTATCTGTGAAGGGCAATCCCTTCAATGATGCTATTGTAGTCATCACTCTAGTGGGGGATTATCATATCAGCAGTATCTTAGTCAATACTAACATTTTCATGAACATTTTCTTCAAATCTATATTCAACAAATGAACCTTTTCAGCCAACCAATTGATTCCTTCAGTCGACCCTCTTTACAACTTCTAAGGAGAAAGAAATGAAGCTTTATGATTCATCGCTAGCAGTTACTTGAGGAGAATGCGAGAAATAATTCAAGTGCCATGAAGGCTTCCTAGTAATAGTTCGCCCCTACTTATGACACCATTATTGGGTGATCGCTTCTCAACATCTTCAGGGTCGTGGTCTTAAACATACCACGTCACGGTAAAAATTTTGGGTAATGATAATATCATTATTGTTTGGGGTGATTTGGAATAATACCGGACTCGCTCGAGTGCGCGAAGCAAGACCCCTTGGACATTGTGAACAAACATGAAGGAGGCATAGGGATTAGCGAGCCCACACCGCCTTCCAAGGCTTTTGACTTCCCTGAATATTGGATGTAATTTTTACTATAGTTGATAATTCAACATATTTTAACTAATCAATTGGCCAAATTGAAAGTAAATTAAGTTTTAAGTAAAAATTATCACAATTTATTTTAATATTATATTATGTGCTTCTATTTAATTTCATCAATCCGCATAATTTTCATAAACAAGGAGAAAGACTGAGAAAAACTACTCAGAATGCATGTGAATAAAACAAAGCATGTAATTTCATTTAAAGTTAACAACAATAAACAAAGATACTTATCTTAATTTCCTTCTCGTTAACTCTTTAAAGTTCCTTTCGACTTTTCCTTCTAAGTACAAAGAACTAAATAACACTCAACTAATGAACTCACTAAACACACTTAGACTTACATAAAAGACTCTAGAGAAACTTTTTTAAGACTCAAAAGACACACTAAGACACTAGAATTCGGCCTCTATTTATAGAGGTAAACAAATGTCCAAGGGGTGCTTAAACACCTCTTCAAAAAGTGTCCAAGTTCAATGTATATGCATTTTGAACTGCCTCGCCGTCTACGGGAAACGACCTCGCCGTCGGCGGGCTCGGGCTCGCTGTCGGCGAGGTAGTTATAATTCCTTCAGAATTTCTCCTCACGATCTCGCCGTCGGCGACCTCGATCTCGCCGTCGGCGAAGTAGTTATATTTGCATGAATTTCCTCATTTTTGATCCAAATTTGCTCCATTTCATGTTTTTTGCTTCCATTACTTATAAATCTTTATTTCTGCAATAAAATAAAGAAAATACATTTCTTTAAAGTGCAATTTCATCAAAAATAGATATGAATTTCTTGATGTATTTTTCTGTGATCAAATATCAATATTGATGTCGTTCAATTTTCATTATGCATTTGGACTATTGTATATTAGTCTGTTTAATTGTAAGCTAATTTTATGTTTGTGCTATATACAATGTTGTGATTTTTTTTTACTTTCATATATGCTTGATTATGTTGATGTAATATACTTGTTTAATAAGTTTTTGCAATATCATTTTTCTTGTTATGTTTATGTTATTGCATTTGATGATTTGGGGAGGGGGAGGGGGCGGGGGCGGGGGTGTCATCTTAAGTTACTTTCTCCTGTGTAAACAAAGTTTATAGTTTGATTTTTGTAGACTTGAGTTAAGTAGGGATGATTTTAAGACAATAACAACTTAAAAAGAAGAGAATACATAGATAGATGATAGATGGCTTCACTTGAATTAAATTAAATTAGTTGTAGATTAAACTTTAGAAGTCAACAAAGTTCTATTTAATCAACATACTGAATTTTAATGAGATTTTGTTATTTAGTCAGTTACTTGCAACTAAATGGGTAACCTTTTGGAAATTTTGCCTCCACTTAATTTGTGTTTTATATTAAAAATTCATAATTCATAAATTTTATTTGGAAAAGAGATAGTTGGGTGATTTAATTTATGGAAATTTTAGTGGAATTCAAAATCATTAAAAGGGCTAATCCATATACAATATTCCTCCATGATGTGCGTGAAAAAATTGATTTCTTATCAAAATATGAGATTAAAATATGTAAATCCTAAAGAAAAGGAAGAATTAATATATGAATAAATAGAGGAGAAGTTTGATGTTTCTTTTAAAATTTAAAACTCTGTTCAATGTTTATGTTTATGAATTAATAAAAGATAAACTAAATTAATGGATGGCTAAAGGTCTTTGGGATCACTTTCTGTTCTTTATTTTTGTTTTCGTTTTTAGTCGGTTTCATTTTTATTTTATTTTATTTTTTCTATTTAAGAAAATAATTTGATACTGTTATGATTTATAGAATTTATAATAAAAATTATAAAACATATTTGGTTGGGTGTTTTTTTAAGAAAAAACTTTTATTTTTTTTTATAAAATGGTTGGGTCCACGTGTGCTCTACTATTAAGTTCTAATACCTATTATATATATGACGTCTTCATTGCTCCACCCAATATAAAGCATTACCTGTGAGGGGTGGTGAGCCTTGACGGACAAACAACAAGGGGCAGTGGGCAGCTGCAGTGGCTAGTGGGCGCTGGCAATGGCGCCAATGGTGGAAGAATGGGTTGGCTACAAAGCTCTTCGATATGCGACACAGCCGCCTCCAACTTTAGGAGGAATGTGGAGAACTTCATCCCTCAATTTCTCAAAGGAGAAATCCTTCGACGTGGTAGGACATACTAGCTACAAAACTTTTTCAGTTCTACAACCCCTCCACGATATTGTAGAATGGGCTAGCTACAAAGCTTTTCCCATTCTTCAATATTGAGCTATCACAACCCTTCCAACGAAGGTTGGAAGCATCAAAGCCTTGAAAATTTGGGATTTCGACTTACTTGAATGGGGCTAAGGCTTGTAACCATAAGTCACTCGCATTCACAGAGGAACGGGCCATGAATGTGCATCCTGACCTAGGGTTTCTTCTAGAAAATAAATGGTTAATTAATAGGAGTATGGTCGTGTCAACTAGTGACAACAGGCCAACTGCCTAGCTTGGGCAACTGAACCCATGACGACACCACAAAACTGACCAATCGAAAGGTGTGGGGTTGGCTGATCAGTATTGTTTATCAATCAGACCATCCGACAACGGCCGATCGATTGAGTTGGACGATGCCGGGTAGCCGATCATACCTACCTCGTATAGGTAACCAAACCCACAAACACCTAGAAAAATCTACTTTTATGTATAGCTAAGAAAGAAAATACAAGGGTTTTAGAAAAACTCACAAACACGAAGGTTGTAGATGTGTTTCTTCTAGTGAGATAAAGCTTTCCTATAAATACGAGAGAAGACGAAGTTCCAGCGGAGCTCCGGAAATATCCACCCCATTTATTCTTCAAAGAATGAAGAAGTTCTCCTTTAGAAGGATTGTTCGACGAGACTCTGGTGTAGTTATGAGCTCCAACAAAGTTATGGTGAAACTCTGGCTATCTTTCCTCGAGCTAGGATGAAGCTCTCATTTGATGTAAGATAAAAAAAGCTTTGCTCCTTGCTAGTCACACTCCTCCTAAAAAAGCTCTCCTCACGCACTCAAAGAATGGTGAAGGAAGAAGAAGTTTCTTTTGATTGAGGATGGAGAAGGAGAGGTAGAATATAAAAGAAGAAAAAGGTTGGGGAAGGAAGCCCTCACTCTCACCATTCTCTCAAGCTCTTCATCTCAAAGACTTCAAGTGGAAACCCAAGCTCCAAGGAAGAAGTTGCTCCAATGTCCAAGGCAAGGAGAAGGTTTTCAACTCTCGGAGGAGGCCAAAAGACGCTGAAGTCAGGAGATGATGGGTGAAATGAGAAGGAGAAGCAGCTCTACCAAACAAATCCTAAAAGTGCCCCTTAATTAGGCAAAAAATGGCTAATAAAGAGCATTTAGGACATGCCAAAATGTGGCAAAACCCACAATGATTACATCCCCCCATGCACATCTTCTTAGACTTAAGGAGATCTCTATAATTTTGGCTATACGCAACACGTTTTTCTATGGCCACCGGGCTAAAATTTGAAACATGGGCGGTTCGGCATAGCCACGTCGGGCTCGAGAGTGGTCACACTGCTTTGCCTGCGGGAACGACGTGATCATGCCAACTCCCCTGGTGTTTAGGCTCACTGTCTCTACAGTCACATCGAAAATATCCTTTGTGCAACTGCAGCGAGGTTCAGCATGGCCATATTGCCCCACAACTTAATTATGTCGTGGGCTTTGTCTTGTTGTGTGGTCACACCATCTTCGAGTGTGGATATGCAAAAGGTAGCCCTGTCAACCCTTATGGTTAGGGGTAAGACTTAGCCACACCCGACTTAGCCATGGTCACGACAGACCCCTGTGAGTCATTATTTTTTATCCGCGAGTCCATTAAGCCCATTTCATGGCTTAAATTCTCCATGTCCCAAACGAACCAGATATGCCTAAAAAATGATTGTTTGGCTTGCCACTAGAGTGGGGAATCGTTACAAATAAGAGAAAGTGGTTATCAGGCTTGATTAGAATGAGGTGACGTTAGTGTGGAGATGGTGTGCTTCTGGTAACATCCCGACAGATTCCTTGAGCTATAGTAGGCCACACGTGAGCGTTGCATGCTCCCAAAACATCACAAGGGCATATGGTATTCGTGACATAAAAAATCGATGACAAAATGTATGGATTATTACTTGGCATTCCGATGTGATTCCTACGTGAAAATCTTAAATGTGTTGGATTAACTTAGAAGCTAATTAACTTTTAACTTGGTTAGTAGTTTGTTAAAACTAATCGTGATTATAAAATTTTGGTAGGAATCTATAAGGAACTTTTAAGTTATCTACGTGAAGACATTAAAATAGAAATATCCCTTTTGAATTTTTTCAAACTGATTTGGGAGCAACGTTGACTTTCATTTGACTTACGAAACTAAATGAATAGATTTTCAATATTTCTTAGACAAACGAAAGGAGATGAGAAATGTCTTGCCCTTATTTGACACACTTTTGAATCATTTGTTATATTTGAATCCCTACATGACCATTACCAAGTAGATTTTTTAGGAGATTTCATAAATCAATAACTCTCTCTTTTCGCTGGTTTAAAACTTTGGTTTAGTTCACTTTTAACATTAGGTTAGTAACTTTAATTAGACTTTGAATCTTCAACATTTCAGGCTTGGACTGACTACTGTAGGTTAGAACTTTTTCTATTAGAGTTCATCTCGTTCCCTGTGGGATTAACACACAATTTTTTTTTATTTTCTACACTACTAATATGCCGCATATATTTTTTGTGAGCCACTGCGCTTTGCAACACTTGATGCATGTCATATGATAAGATAATAGGCCACCCCGCAACAACAGGGGGCTGAACAAAATCTTTACAATGGAGTTCTGACAAGTAATCGCGACCAATGATCAACTCATTTTGCATGAGCAGTCGACACACCATCGAGAGACACCAGACATCATGCCTCTGAGGGTCTCCATGGCCAAGATCATAGAGGCTATCCAAAACAAAGAGTACTTCACGAAAGCCCCACTTATGAAAGCCAAAATAAATTTTATTAGTCCCACAGGGATCATGATCATGACATGGAAGAGTGCAAACATCTATGTATACTGATCCAATACTTGATATGAGCTATAAAACTAAAAGAGATCATAGCCCCCAGGGCTGCCACTCGGAGGCAAGGGAAGGCCCTAGTTGGAGAAACATTTGACAAGTCAGATATAGGGAATGAAATTTGCATTGCAGTAGTAGTACAGACAATCTTGGGGGAGGAGATGGATGTTAGTCCAAGCGAGCCAGTCAAAAAAGACTTCTATTAGAGGAATTGTGCCCAACCATTGCAATGCCTAGGCGGAAATCCCATCCACTAATTGTTTTTACAAAATTTAATCTATCTGTGAAGGGAAATCCCTTCAATGACTCTATTGTAGTCACCACTCTGGTGGGGGATTATCATATCGGCAGTCTCTTAGTCGATACTAACATTTTCATGAACATTTTGTTTAAATCTATATTCAACAAATGAACATTTTCAACGACCAATTGATTCCTCCAGTCGGCCCTCTTTACAGCTTCTAAGGAGAAAGAAATTAAGCTCTATGATTCATCCCGCTAGCAGTTACATGAGGAGAATGCGAGAAATAATTCAAGTGCAATGAAGGCTTCCTAGTAATAGTTCACCCCTACCTACTATGCCATTATTGGGTGATCGCTTCTCAACATCTTCAGGGTCGTGGTCTCAAACATATCACGTCGTAGTAAAAATTTTGGGCAATGACAATATCATAATTGTTTGGGGTGATTTCGAATAATACCGGACTCGCTCGAGTGCGCGAAGCAGGACCCTCTGGACATTGTGAACAAACATGAAGGAGGCATCGGGACTAGCGATCCCACACTAAAAATTTATGTAAGAGAAGAGCCTAATAGACTTATTATAATCAGTGAGATTTTGATGCAAGACACAAGAATTTGCTGATCCAGACCATCTGAAACCATGTGGATGTGTTTGCCCGATATGCTACATAAATGTCTGACATCACGATTGACTTGATATGCCACTGCTTGACTATAAACATAAAGAAATATTATCTAAGCAATAACATAGATGAACGAGAAAATGAGATAACTCAAAAAAACTAAAATGAAAATAATGAAACAAACCTGGGAAAAAAATACAATAACTAATACAAAATTTCAAAATATCATAAAGAAATTTTAAAGCTAGAAAGTTTGCTTCAGTGGAGAAGGTCCCGTACGTAACTGGATGAAAGATGTTGTATAAAAAGATCAACCGGTGAGTTTGAAAATCCAACTCAATAAATAGTAACTTTTTATTAATTCATAAACGATAATAAGAATGAGAGACATAGTATGATAACTAAATATGGATGATTTACTATGTGTATAAAAGAATTTACAAATGATATCACATGTTGATTTGAATACAAGTGACTTAAATACTTGCACATTTATGTGTTATGAATAATCGAAAAAACACAACGCAATCCAGAAGAAGAACGCAGAGATTTAACGAGGTTCGACAAAGAATTGCCTACGTCCTCGGGAGCGAGCCAGCGAATGCACAATTTCAGAGGAATTACATACCCATAGGTTTACACACCTATTTATAGAAAAACCCCATGAATAAATTACAAACACGCCATCGCTCCCCCAACCCACTAACTTCCAAGAGACACACCTCTCCATTCCATGAGACACATCCCTTCACCAAGAAACTTCCTCCCTAGATATGAGCCATATCTAACAATTCTCCACCTTGGCGAATATCCAGCACCTTAGAAGATATGTTTCACATGGTATATGTGTCTACCAAACAAATCTCCATCTTAGCGAATATCCTGCCTTTTAGAAGAATTACATCTGTCAAATCTCCACCTTTGCAAATATTCAGCCCTTAGGAGAAAATCTTCACCTTGTGAATATTCAGCTCCTTAGGAGAAATACTACATGGAGTTTCTTACACCATAGTGGGTTGGGCAACCAAACCATCTAACCTGGCTTGGTCAAAGTTCCTGCTGCATTTTCATCATATGTTCCAACAGAGCGATCTCCACCTGCAACCGTACTCCCCAACAGTTTATAGATGTTACATGCAGTGATCTTCCCTTTCATCACAGTCAGTGCACCCTTAACAATTCTGATGGTTTCTCTATCCTCATCTGCCTTAGGAATGAAACAATTTCTGTGTAGAGTGCCCAAGGAAATCAAATTTTTCTTCAACTCTGGAACATGTCTAACATCACTGTCGGCACTATTTTTAGGTTGTGTGAAATTTTAAAAAGGGGTCGCCTAACAAAAATTGTCGGCGAATTTTAAATTTTAAATTTAATTTAAATATATATATATAATTTAGAAAGTAGTATTTGATTTTGAAAATAATTTTAAATATGAGATTAAACCGATCTCACATCCCAAATAAGTTTATATAAACGAGCACCGCACCACAAACCGTGTATCCGTCCCTAAGGATGTACACACTCGCTTGATGGTGGGGCTCGATCAAATAAACTAGAAGTTTTAGTGACATCCGTTTGGTCTCGCGAACCAATTTTATAAACCGGACAAATTCCCCGCTTAATATGAAAGTATTAAACAGTGGTTTATATTACTCAGGTTCTTTAAAATTCCCTATAAGGGCAAGCCCCTATAGTTAATTACATCTTAAGTGACGGGAATCACCTAAGAAAACTCTCGATAATAACCAATAATTCTGCTCTCAAGAATTTCAAAGTTTAAGGTTTTCAAATATTGAATTTTGGAATTTCAATAGGGAATGAATCAAGTTTGGAACATTTTATTTTGGGAATTCAAAGGAAGAAAAGTAGGAGAAATCACAGATTCAAAGCGAACTTCGGTAACTTCCCGACTATCCTATTGTTTGGCTCGAGTTTAGGAAAGTCCTAATGTTTATTTAGTATTTCAATCTTGCCAATTTTAATTAATTAGGGCTTATATTTGTATGATAAAATCAAACAAATAGCCTAGAAGATATGAGGTTTTATGTCGTATCGGACGACTACCTCGAATCCTAAGTTCGGTTAGTGGCTTAATTTACATGACCCGATCATGCAAATGCCTAACAAAGGTTGAGGGTTTATGTTGCACTAGGCAAGCTACCTCGAAGTCCTATGGCTTCGTTGTTTAATTCTAAGAAGGTTTTGTTGAAGTAGGTTCAAGTTTTGCTGACGACGATGGCCGTGCTGCCCATCATGCTCCGAGCTCCTTGTTGTTGCAGAGGTTTAGTTTTAGAAGTCATAAATCAAGGGATGAGAAAAGTGTTTTGGTTTAGAGAAGTCTTAATTTCTAAGTGTTTTTGTATTTTGATTAAAACAAATCTTAAAGTTGATTATAACAACACCTAGTTAAGATCCCACGTGCTCCATCCTTCCGACATCATTATTTTTATCGGATTCACTTAGTCCGTATGAATTTGCTAAACTCAACCGAATGAGTTCCACACTTTCATTTAGACCGTGGAAATCCCGTTAGCAACACGTAGGTTACATCATCCGAGGTATTCCCGATCATCCAACAGTGACGTTTTAATTTAGTTGCAATCGTAGTTTTGTGTTCCGTTTGTGATTAAATTTTGAGTTGTTTTATATTTCGAAATGTCGTGGCGTGAATTTTATCTCGCAATGACTTTTAACTTAGTTTTGGTTTCAGTTTTAGGGACTATCCTAAAGGTGTGGGTTTTCATGCAACAGTTGTTTACCATGCAAGAAAAGTAAAGTGCATTTGCAATAAAGTAGATTGCAATAAAGTAATTGCAAGAAAGTAAATTACAAGAAAGTAAATTGCAATAAAATAAAAGCGTACCTGGAGGGTCTTCCCGTCATCCCAAGCTGCACTTAAAACACAATTAGAATATTTAAGCAAGTTCCTAGGTAAAGCTAAGGTAAGGGTTATGGTTTTCTACCAAATTCCTAATCCTATAACTAGTCATCTCCTATGACGTCTAGGTTCTTTGTGTTTTGGTTTGAGGACGATTTTCTTCATCAAGAACAATTAAATTCAATTGTTCTTATAAATATCCTATCATATTGAGGAAGTGCTTAAGAAGAATCTTAAACATCTTTTCAATATTTCTAGGATTGTTTTAAGTCCAAATGAATTTAATTATATAAATGAATCGATCGTCCGAGGTTTTCAAGTTTTGTTAACTCGTTTCAATGAACTAGGACATTTGAATATCCTATGAGCGAAGTAACACTTCATTTAATGTTTTATTTAGGAGTTATAATAACTAAAGCTTTCAAGGGTAAATTAAGCATTCAAATGATTTGGTTTAAGTTAAAGGTTTAAATTTGGAATAAGTGTTCAAGTTCGCTTTATATTTGATTTCTTTCGTTTTTAGGTGATGTTATATTTAATTCAATTTGATTTAATTTAGTTTTAATTTAATTTGATTTAATTTAATCTAATTTGATTTAATTATTCAATTTAATTTAATTTATATAATTTAATTTAATTTAATTTGATTGTTTAATTTGATTTAATTTGATTTAATTTAATTTAATTATTTAATTTAATCTAATTTAATTTAATTTTAATTTAGTTTAATTTAATTTAATTTGTTTTAATTTAATTTAATTTAATTTAATTTTTAATTTAATTTAATTTAATTTAATTTAATTTTAATTTAATTTAATTTAGTTTAATTTAATTTAATTTTAATTTAATTTTAATTTACTTTATTTTTAATTTTAATTGAAATTTTAAAAGAGTTTAATAATTTAATTAAGTCTTTTAATATTTTAAATTTGAGTTATCATTTTAATTAAGAATTGAGTATTAATGAGATAATTAATTTAGGGATTTTTAAATTAAAGAATAAATCTCTTCCTAAAAATATCCCTTATTTTAATAATTCCAATTTTATTATTCTTCCAAATTTAATCAATTATTTAATTAAGGTTTAATTATTTTAAAATTGTTTAATGGGTTTCTACCCTTTAATTATTTAAATTTCAATCATCCAAATCAGATTAGGGTCAAATATTTTACTTGTTAATTTTTTATTAAACCTAAAGTTTTAATTAAGGGTTAAAAGTTTAATTACCATTTTACCCCTTAAGCTTAATAATTTCATAACTTACTAAATTGAACTCAAATGAACTTGAAATTTTTATGTGACTTCACTCATATGTCAATAAAGACATGAGAGGAGAAAATGTGATTTTTCTGTATTTAATTTATTTATATAATTATTTTTGGTGGAAAATAGAGATTTTCAAGGGAAATTTGATAACATGACCAAAGGAAAGTTTCTATCCTTAAGAAAATTAGGGGACATTCCTAATGACCAGAGAAGCACTTGGATCAATTTTGGTGATTTTTTGAATTATATTATTTTTATTATAATTATTTTAAGTTTTGGAGTGTTAATTAATTTAAAAATAAAATAAATGTTGAAAAATGGATTTTATATTTTTCAAAAATCTCTCTGATATCAAGGAAACCAGAGAAGTAATTTTTGCAATTTTCTGATTTTTCTATGATTTATTATAATTATTTTAGTGAAAATGCTAGAAAATACATTTTTAATTTTAAAATTACCTTAAAGCTTTAAAATTTAATATCTCACTAAATAAACCTAGGAAAAATATGGGATTTGTTCCTATGTGATTAAAATTCAAAATGTGACATTTTGGTGAATTTTATTATTTTTGTGATTTTTATTATTTTTTAATTATTAAAAATATTAAAATATTATTAAAAATCAACTTTTTTAGAAAATTGAAATTTTAATTTTCTTAGGTTCCCCTAATATCAGAGAGGCTCCAAAACCAATTTGGTGAATTTTTGAAAGGTATTTTAAAAGTTATGAATTTTTAAAGTTTAAAATGGCTAAGTCGACTTAATCAACCCAATTAGTGGGTTAACCAAGCCCAATCGACCTAAAATTTTTATGGTGGATTCCTCTGATCCTAAAGGTCAGTGGAGAATTGATTTCAAGTCAATTTGATGCCTGGTTAACTCTAATTAAATAAAGACCTATTTTGGGTGTTTAAGCCAATTAGGGTTGTTTTAAATGAACTAAACCAAAACCTATTTTTCCTAGGGTTCTCTGGTCATAAGGAACATCACCAAATTTTCCTAGAATTTATTTCACAACATGCTATTTACTGGAATTAAAATACTCAAAACAAGTAATATGAACTTGAAAAATCAATAACTCTTCATAGGGATGGCCTCCGACTTTGGAAAATTCGGTGAATGTTCCCAAATTCGGAGGCTTCAAAAGCCCTATGGTCTCATGCCATGGTGAATTGTATGCATGCATGGAGAATTAAAATAATGCAGAGAGTAAATAAATTATAAAAAATAAAATATTTAATGAAATTAAGTGATTTCTTTTCCACATTATTCTCCTCTTCACCGAGCGAGAGGGTATTTTTATTTTATTTTTCCGATTTTTCTACACAGAGATATGAATTTTCAAGTTTAGGGAATTAAATAAATCGAAAATCCCTAATTTTCTACTTATCCGAGTCAACGCCAGCCGCATCCTCGGCAGCTCCGAAAGGCCACGCGGCGCGCTCCCATTCGACGCCGCCACTCGAGTCGCCAGCCCGGCCCCGCGGTTCTCGTACCGTCTCCCGGTCCGACGCCATCCGAGCCGTCCGTCCGCGCGTGTATCGAATGGACGCGCATCCGTTCATCGTCCCCAAGTGTTCTCACTCGAGAGTCGTCCACACTAAATCCCTAAGATCTCACTCGATTCTCAATGGATTTTTACGTTCTTATACTCTATGGATTCGTCTCGAAGAGACGAACACATCTATACGGTTAACATGCATCGAAACTAAGGCATTTGAAATGGAGAATCTCCGAAGCTCGGGATGAAGAATTAGCTCATACCTTAGCTCGTAGAAGTGTGGCTTCAATCCGAGAGTTGTCGCACCTTCGATCGGGATCCCGCAAGCTCCGGATGAAGTCTCCCGATCCGGTGAATTGTCCGGATATGATTTCGACCAAGCCCGATCACAAAGCTCGGAGGCCGGAGCAACCGGGTGGCCCGGAGATGGGGCTTTGATGGTGGACACCTTCCCTCGTCCGGTGAAGGTGTAGAGCCAATCAATTTGGGGATTGGCTCACCGTGGAGAAGTGTCCCGGTTTTGGGTGGAATTTCAACTCGAAATCGAGCTTACAGAGGAGAAATGGCAGGGGGATTTCACCTGGGGATCAAGTGCTCTAAGGGTGGAGGAGGGTCCGGAACAATTTTGGCGCAGTTTTGGCAAGGTTTTGCTTCGCTCCTCTCATGGCCGAGAGGGGTGGAGTTTAAATCGAGCCGGGCTGGGGGCCTCCTGTGGGGAGTTAGTGGCTCGGGATCGACCGCTCCGGTGAGGAGAAGATCAGCCATGGTAGCCACCTGGGATGGGGCGACTCAGCAAGTGAGAATTTCAATGTCGGCTCACATGCGAGCTCTCGGCCATCGTGTTTTCCGGCGGCCTGGTGGCCGGCCGGCTGTGCATGGGTCACCCTCAAGGTCGGGTGGGTCGTGGCTGAGAGGTTTGTGCAATCAATCGGCCATGGACATGTGTAAAGGCTTTGATCCAAAGTGGAATGGGGCATGGCTAGATTTGGACCTAAATGGGTCAACCCACCCATTTGGGCTAGGTGCACCACCCAAGGCCCGGTTTAGGCTGAGGAGAAAGTGATTTGGATCAGCTTGATTAGTGGGGTCAAGTCACAATCCAAGTACAATTAGGCTTAAGCATGGTTTAGTGGAGTCATGGAAGTGGTTAATCACCTTTAGGAATTAAGGAAAGAGCCTCCTCCTTTTGCCCAAAATGGCATGGTGACATGTAAAGAGGCTCTCATGGCTTCCATGTGGCTCATGCATGGCTTCATGGCTCACCTTTGGCTTGGGAAAAGTGAAGTCAATTTCATGGAAATGGATTTAAGGAAAATTTTGGTATTTAGGGGTGATTTGGCATGAGGCTTGATTTGGAATTATTTGATGATGAATTTAGGACTTAGGTGATGGCTTTAATTAAGTGAATGGTAAATGGAGATGTCATGTGGGCTTTAGGGTGGATTTTGGGCTTTTTGAAAGGGTTTTAGATGAGCTTTTAAAATGGATTAGGAAAGTGGGCTTTTGAATTTTAAAATGGATTTTGGGATGAAATTTTGTAAAGAGGTTGGGCCAAATAATTGTTGGGTTTAGCTCATGGATGTGTCATGAGTGACTTGAAGCAAATTTGGGGTAGTTTGGGCTTGAATTGGGTTGGATTTGGATTCTTTTGGTGAATGGGCCAATATAGGTCCAAGTGGGCCAAGTTGGGCCAATGTTGAGCTAGGGTTGAAATTGATGTAAAATTAATGTTGAGAAATGTTCATGGGAGTGTTTCAAAGAGGTTTTGACTTTGGTTGGGTTTTGATTTTGGGGTTTGGGTTCATTTGGGTTAGGTTTGGGTTTAGGTCAAAAATGGGCCTTTTAGCTTTGGGTTGAGTTTGAGTGGGGTTTGGGTTCAAATTTTGGGCAAAGCATGTTAGGGTTTTGTTTGTGGGAATGTTAAGGAAGATTTAGAAAAGGTTTGGGGTTAATTGGAGTTGAATTGGGTGAGTTTAGGTTAAGTTTGGGTCATGGGTCCAAATTAGGCTTTAAGGCCAAAAGTGAAATTGGATCCAAATGTCAATCAAATTGGACTTGGATTTAGTCTAGATTGGTATTGGGGATTTTGAATTGCAGTTTAGAATTGAATTGGACCAAAATTGGGGTCAGTTGGGTAGGTTTGGTTTGACATTGGGTTCACTTTGGGTTAAAATAGGTCAAATTGGGGGTTTTGACAAAAGTAGGTAAATTGACAAAATTGGCCCATGGTGTAGTTGGACAAAATGAAATTGGGAATATTTGGGATTTTCTGGAATTTTCTGGGAATTTTCGGAATTTTTGGATTTTTAGGCCAAGAAGGGTATTTTGGGTATTTGGAGGGTATTGGGAGGTATTTTTGGAATTTTTGGTATTTTTGGGTATGAATGATCAGTTTGAGTGATGTGGGGATGTTTGGGATTGATTTTGGAAAATTTTGGGTAATTTGGAAATTTTTGAGAAATTTGGGTAATTTTAAGGGTTTTGGGTAGGCTAGGCAGGTGTAGGGTCCCGGGGTCAAAAATTGAAAATTTGGAAAATTGAAGATTGGGTGGATGTAAG
Source organism: Papilionanthe hookeriana x Papilionanthe teres (assembly GCA_022702705.1). NCBI lineage: Eukaryota > Viridiplantae > Streptophyta > Magnoliopsida > Asparagales > Orchidaceae > Papilionanthe > Papilionanthe hookeriana x Papilionanthe teres. The sequence goes on along the minus strand of CM040428.1, from coordinate 51,017,500 downwards.
TGGAAAGAAATTATTTTGGTTGAGCCATGAAGCCATATCAAGCCCATATGAGCCATGAAAGGATTCATTTGAGGCATTCACTATGTTGTTCCTAACCCTCTTAGCCAAGGGCTTAGGGGTTAAGGACCATCCATGTGAATCACCTACATGAGTCGGAGGTCAAGTTGGGTATGGGTGTGGTTTTAGGAAGTGTGTGGAAATGTAGTGTGTAAGTGTAGTGTGTGTGTAAGTCAGCCCCTTCACCAGACCAGACCACCCAGGGCAGTCCTAAGGCCAAGTCTAGGTGATTAGGGGTCTATAGTCAAGTTTGTGGAGTTTGCAGGGAGTTAAGAAGTGGTTTGAAATTTCTAAGTGGTGGGTCCCATCTATAGTCCTCTAAGATGGTCAAAGGAAAAGCCTAAGGCTAGATCCTAAGTACTAAAGAGAGAAGAGAAGACCTCATCAAATGAGGTCAACAATCACATAATGTTCTAACAGTGTCATCATACATCTTAATTCTGACTTTACCAATACCAGCAATATTGTAACGTCTATTATCACCCAAATAGACTGAACCAGAATCAGATAACCTGTATGAATAAAACCATTCCATGTTCGGTGTTATGTGATGAGAACATCCTGAATCAAGAATCCATCTATCATTTAACTGAGTTGTCGTAACTGAAAGTGCATCAATATCACTGTAATCTGTATCACTCTGCACCATATTCGCAACCCTGGAAGATACATCACGAGTCTTCTTCTTGAGCATTGAATAATCTCTCCTCATATGTCCCTGTTGCTTGCACTTAAAGCAACGAATCTTCTTGCCTTTAGACTTTGACCTGAAATTTTGCCTTCCAGAATTCTCCTTCTCCTCCTTACTTTCACGATCCTGATTACCCTTAGCATATAAACAATTACCATTAGAGCTTTCCTCTACATTCTGCTTCCGCTGGTTGTGAGCCAACAATGCTACAGTAATCTCATCAATTTTAATTGTTTCCTTCCCATATGTAAGAGTAGTCACCAAATGTTCATAAGAAGTAGGCAACGAACATAAAAGAATCATTGCTCGATCTTCATCCTCAATACTCGCATCAAGCCGTGCCAGATCCGTGATTATTTGATTGAAGGCATTCAAGTGCTGAGCCAAATCAGTGTCTGCCTGCATCTTCAGCCCATACAGTCTTTGCTTCAAATACAATTTATTCGTCAGAGATTTGGACAGAAATTGAGATTTCAATTTCTACCATACTTCTCCTGGAGATTTCAGATTTATAACATGATACATCATCTCATCTGCCAGACATAAGCGTATGGTACCTGCCGCTCGAAGTTGTAACTCTTCCCAATATTCATCTTCCATATTACCAGGTTTCGTAGCCCACAAAGCCTTCAAAATTCCTTGTTGTGCCAACAAATCTTTTACCCATGTTTGCCACAATCCGAAGTTCCCGGTTCCATCGAATTTCATTGTCTCAAATTTTGCTCCAGACATTGCCATCTGAATTTAGGGTTTGTTTGGGGCATACTGACATTATCCAGCTTATTCGGATAAGTTCGTTTATTCGATAATCTGTCGATAAGCGACTCGATCCGGATAAGTCGTCTCGTCTGTTTGGTTTGAGCGTTTGGAAAACAGCTGATTTGCAGTTGTTTGTGGATAAATGACTATTATGCCCCTGAAATGAATAAACTGTTAAACTGTTTGGTTTCTGCGGTTTAAGAACTGCTTATTTGCAGCTGTTTGTAGAAAAAAAACTGTTTTCACTCTTCTTTATTGCTAAAATTATTTTAAAATATAAAATCTTATTTTAAATTATAAAATCTCATTTATATATATAAGAATTGATGGCTTTCTTTGAAAAACCTCATTTATAAAAGCAAACGAAAAGAACAAAGTTTATCTCTGCAAGCTAAAGTTGTTATAAGAATATGAACCGAGGACTGCTATAGATGTTATTCCGCTCATCCGCCAGCACTAGGTAAGTATTATCACCTGAGCTCTCATATAAAGTGAGGTTGTAAATCTTCGAGTATACCTTATAGACATTTCTTACTGGAGAGCAAGCCATCAGTCTTTCATTACACAATTGTAATACATAGTTGTTGGGATGTATTATAGAAAGCAGAAAGTTCTAGATACATTTCTCCCAGTAACTAAATTGATTAGGAAATACCCGAACTCCTCATAACTCGCATAACATATAGAAGAATGGAGGTAAGTGATGCCCTTGCTTAATTCCTAAAGGGGCATTTACAGACATACCACCCAAAGCCTACAGATACATACCACTGAACTCCATTTCCATATTTCATTCACCTTAGATTCCAATGTCAACAAAAGTACACACATGTATAGCTTCATCAAATATAAGTAACCACGCCTTTGTAATAGAATCTACTTCAACATCTTTTCCAACTTCAAAATAATATGTAGGGCTACCAATTTTTCATATGAGATTGTTATCCTTGTTCTAACGTACCATGTAAATTGGTTGGATATAACAGATTACACCAATGCAATTCAACCAAAATGATGAAAGCAATGTTATTCCAATCAAAATGATGAAAGACAAGCAATGTAATCCAATAATAGCTACTTCAGTCATGAGAAATGTAATAGACTGAAAATATCTCTTGAGAAGCAATGTTATCTTAATCTTATTTAATTATTGCTCTAAAATTTCATAATTATCTTTATCATTCAATCGCAGCATTCATGTATAATATACAACAATGAATAATATCGTCTAATTGCCATACAATCACATCAAAGATCCAACCTGCTTTTTGACAATTGAAACATTTTGACAAGCTCCACTCTCTCCTCGAGCTAAACATTCCTTTGCTTCAGGAATTTTAATTTCATGACAGCAAGTAAGACGATCTTTGGAACCTCAACCCATTGCTTCAGCATGGCATCCTCTTCAAGCATTCAAGCACAAAACGATACTCAGAAAAATACTATTAAATACAACAAAGCTACTCATTAAATACAGAAAAGTACAAAACGCTACTTATAAAATGTTCCATTTTACGATATGAATTTTATGATTTTAGTAATTATCGGTTCCATATCAATTTAAACATGTAAAATGAAACATTATAAGAAGAACAGTTTAATAAGTTTGGTGCAGAAGGAATAATTATATTCTAAACCAATGCAACAGAGCAAAGATCCAAAAAATAAAATCAAGACATAAAAATATGAGTTCTTCACTCAGATACAAAGCAGAGACAACAACTGCTGATGATTTCGGCGGCAATATTTCCTAAAAAAGCCACCAAACAGAGCAGGATCCCAACAGGGGTACAAAACCAGCAAAACATAAAAAAAAGAATAAATAAAATAAAAAAATCCAAGAGGGGTACAGAACCAAATCCCATTGGAACACTTCGTGGAAATGAGAAGAAGAAAAAATCTAACGCTTACCACGGAGCCGAAAGCTTTTCGAGATCCAGGCTGAAGGAAAGGTCATATTTGAGCGTCTGATTTCCTCAACCGCGAGAAGGAATGCCGAGAGGAGCGGCTATTACAGATCTCTCGACCGCAAGAAGGAATTGCCGAGAGGGAGCGACTAGGGCAGGTAGAGCCTCGATCGGTTGGATCGAAGGAGCATGGGGTCGACAGTCAGCTGCTTCGACGGCGAGAGGGAGAGACGGACGAGAAGAGTGAGCGGGGTGAGCAAGGGCAGAGGCGGAAAATAACCACAAAACGCAGACAGTGAAAGCTGACCGCGGGTATAACCCCACGATCGGATTCTAATACAAAATAAAAACTCCATTTTTAAAAGCGCACCTAATAAGTGCGAAACAAACAGTACGGCGGCGTTTTCAAAAACGCTACCGCACTTATAAGCTGCCCCAAACGGATCCTTAATCCTGCACGTATTTTCCTGCCTTACTTCGAAAAACAAAAGAAAATACTCCGCAAATAAATTCAAAGAAACCTGAAATTTTCCCTGTCAAATGCAGCAACTATCCCGCGATTCTTCTGTGATTCGTGAATTGCCTACGTCCTTGGGAGCGAGCCAGCGAATGCACTATTTCAGAGGAGTTACATACCCATAGGTTTACACACCTATTTATAGAAAAAACCCATGAATAAATTACAAACACGCCCTCACTCCCCCCAACCAACTAACTTCCAAGAGACACACCTCTCCATTCCAGGAGACACATCCTTTCACCAAGAAACTCCCTCCCTATATATGAGTCATATCTAACATTATGTTGATATTTGCATACTATAATATTAGGTTTTTTGTACAGATGTGACTCAACTCATCAATTATTTAATACTACCTTATAATATACAATTTCAATATATATATATAAAAACATATATATATATATATATATATATATATATATATATATATATATATATATATATATATATATATATATATAGAGAGAGAGAGAGAGAGAGAGAGAGAGAGAGAGAGAGTTGATCCACCAAAATACCCTAAAACAAGGAATTGCAGACACAAATCCCATAAAAATAGACTTATTTCTTTGAAGATTCATCCGCCTGATTAGTCGTAACAAAACGATGTAATGCTGATATAATAATATTATAATATTATTTATATTTCATATGTTAAAATCAAATATATGATAATATAAATATAAAATATTTACGAGAATTTATAAACAATTATGAGACAATAAGATTTATCACAACAAAGATTTGAAAATTAGTAAATATTGAAATCATGAATGGCAAACAATTCAATATGCAAACAATTCAATATGAGACTAAGCAGCAGTTAAAACATGATTAATTACACATTTATGTCTTAATGTGCACACAAAAAAAATAAAAAATACGGTATAAATACATGAACGAAATTTTTAAAAATATGAATGATAACCCATAATTAACTAGGATTCTACTACAATTAGCAAGGATAACACTCATAACTAAGAAGAATATATTTATCCCAAAATAAAATATATATATATTTATATCGTGATGGCAAACACGATACTTATACGAATTTAATGGTTAAACTATCGACCTATACCAATTATAAATAATATAAAATAATTATGAATTCAAACTTAGATGCAACCAAACCGATCTATTATTATTATCATTTGTTCATCGGAAATCTAGATAGCGAATCTTGATGAAATTCAACAAATCACACAAAGAGAATACCAAAGATCTTGTTGTCAGCCAAAATGTCATATCATCTAGTGTCACTTTATCCAATTGGCCCATGAACTGACAAGACGAAAAGAAATTCAATCCAATAAAAACTGTGCGACAGAACCGACAATGTCCATATAAAATAATCGCTCAAACTTTTCATAAGGACCATTCCCCTTAACGATGGTTGACCATTAAATTACGGTGATACATCATTTACCTGATGAAAGAAACAATCACAAAAGGATTATGTCTTTATTCAGAGCCACCTAGGAAAGCTAATTGAATGCCTATCGACCGACCGAACGAATATCGGCCGACCGAATGACGGCCAGCTGACCAAAGTGAGCAATTACAAATATGAATCAACACTAATAGCAGTTACAAATACAAATGTTTACCAAGGCTAAAAAATCCAAAAGACAGTTACAAATATGTAAAGATGTATATGTAATGACTCATAAATTATTAATAAAGTTCTCAATGACAAATATGCACTTTATAAAACACACACTATGATCTAAAAATAGGGGAATGATTTTTCAGGAAACACTATTGAATCTATTATAAGAGAATTAGTACCATTTGTCTCTGATTCTCTTGCTCGCTTTTATTTAGTTGCACTCATTCCTCTAATCTGACCAACGGTCTATTTCTTGGGCGTGACCCAAAAAATATTTTGAGATTCAACATTATTATCATTATTATTATATTTTAAAAAGTAAGAAGTTATGAACATTAACCTAACAAACTTAATTAAAATAATATCTTTTTTTTTGTAATTTTGATAGAAAATAAATTTCTTTTATTTGTAAATACAAGTTTGGAGGATTTACATGCATAACACATATCCCTGATAAACAATAAAAAAATATATTTTCAATCCCCACATGTTCTTAAATCTCGTTTTCCCTCTGCTTAACTTAAATCTAGGGTTACGATATCCAGTTGGAAAATGGATTTATGGGATTCAAAGAGGTCGATCTGTGTGAATGAGAAAGACGAGGGTTATCTTTCTCGACAATTTTGGGTAGGAGCCAATAAAAATAGAGGCTCTGCACGCTACGATCCCATCATTGCCTTCCAGTATGGCTCTAACCACGACGACAGACAGAGGGTTTCAGGCACAATGCTAATGGTTTTGGGCATAATAGGCAGAGGGAGAGAGGAGGGAGATCAGGAGGAAATGGGCATGCCCTTAGCTCAATTTTAGGCGAAATTTTTGCATACGGACGACGTAGGCAGCTGCGTATGTCGTCCAATAATATGACACCCTCACCCCAAAGTTGTATGGGGTGGGCTCACTTTTATTTTATTATTTAAAAAATTTTTTCTAATTGGACGATGTACGCAGCTCTGCGTACATCGTCCGGATGTAAAAATTTGCCCAATTTTATAGGAGGTGAGGCAGTATGAAGCGAACAAAAAGTGAGATGACAAGATAAGATAGAAGAAAAAACAAAGAAAGGCGTCGCAACATCCGAATTGGGACGACCACATAAAAGGAAGAAGGCTTTGTTCGAGTGGGAGCATGAGAAATAAGGAGGGAGAAAGATAAGTTTCAGTTCATACAATAAGTGTAAAAAAGTTTGGGCTTTAAGAATGAAAATACTGAAGAATTGGATGGTACATATGTAAATGCCTTAAATAACCCAAACGGATCGTTGTTCGTGAACAACACATGTTGGGCTTGTAAAGAAACTCGTGGTTGATTCGTTAGTTAAGTTAACAAGTCGATCATGAACTATTTTTTGTGCTCGATATATAAACGAGTCAAACACAAACAAAATTTTGTACATTCGTGTTCTGCTCGTTCTCTATAAAGATTTATAATCAATTAAAATTATTAATTAAAAGGGGAATAAAAATATATTACAATAGAATTAGTACCCTTTGTCTCAGAGTCTCTTGCTCGCTTTTATTTAGTTGCACTCATTCTTCTAATCTGACCAATGCTCTATTCTTTGGGCGTGACCCAAAAAATATTTTGATATTCAATATTATTATTATTATTGTTATATTTTAAAAAGTAAGAAGTTATGAACATTAACCTAACAAACTTAATTAAAATAATTTTTTTTTGTAATTTTGATAGAAAATAAATTTCTTTTATTTGTAAATACAAGTTTGAAGGATTTACATGCATAACACGTATCCCTGATAGACAATAAAAAAAAATATTTTCAATCCCTACAGGTTCTTAAATCTCGTTTTCCCTCTGTTTAACTTAAATCTAGGGTTACGATATCCAGTTGGACAATGGATTTATGTGATTCAAAGAGGTCGATCTGTGTGAAGGAGAAAGACGAGGATTATCTTCCTCGACAATTCTGGGTAGGAGCCAATAAAAATAGACGCTCTACACGCTACGATCCCATCATTGCCTTCCAGTATGGCTCTAACCACGACAACAGACAGAGGGTTTCAAACACAATGCTAATGGTTTTGGGCATAATCAGGAGAGGGAGAGAGGAGGGATATGTAAGAAATTCATGTGTGAACTTTATGACACAAATTCCAAAGATACATAATAGTCAAGATCTTTTAAATTTGCGATTTTTACATATCTATAATAAAGTAACTCATACTTGTATTCATGACGAAGAAATTTGATCTCGAAGAAAAATCGATCCCGAAGAGATGGAGTTTCTCTCTAATCCCTTAAAACTTTCTATACTTTCCGATGAGAGAAATGTACGTGGTGTGTTGGGTAGAGATGACTCATTCTCACTTTCACGCTCTATTTAACCACCATCCATCAAGGGGGTTACTAACCAATAAGATTTATGACAATTTAATAAATTAATTGATTTTTATTATTAAAACCAATGATATAAGTTAGTAACTTCTATTCATTTAGGGGTTACATGAGTTAACAAATAAATATCATAAGTTATCATAAGTTATGACATAAATAACATAAGTTTTCATGAGTTATAAAAATTAAATAACTTAAGTTATAATTCATTATGACATAAGTTATGAGTTAAGAAAATAAATTACTTAAGTTATCATAAGTTATAATAATAAATAACTTTTATTATAACATAAGTTAAGAGTTAAGAAAATAAAGGACTTATGTTATTATGAGTTCTAAAATAAATGACATAAATTATTGATAAATTATTAAAATGAATGTGAGTCACAAAATTAAAATTTAACATTCTCCCACTTGGCTCACTTAATTTTAATAGTACGTAACATACTGCATAAAATGTAAAATAAACCCTTCTTTATATTGGTTAAATCATAAATTATTTAATAAGTACGAAATTAATATGAATCATGGCTGTTGTGCATCAATTTATCGACACGAATTCCTTCCATGTGTCACAATATCAATTACATACTTAAGATAATGAGAATTAACATCATGGTCCCATAATGTCTATTAAGACAAATCTTGTTGAACATCAAGCAAAATAAAGTGTACACTAACGATAAAAACAAGATTTATAAATATCAGAAACAAGAAAAATTGAGCTCAATGTGTCAAAATACAAGGAGCATAAAACTAATAAAGGGTTTTGGTAATGCCCATTCTCTCGACATGTTCGTTAAATGTCTTCGGTGGCAATCCTTTCGTTAAAGGATCTGCAATCATGAGATTGGTTCTAATATGCTCAATTGACACGCTATGTTTCTGAACTTCTTCCTTAACGGCAAGGTATTTTAATTCCATGAGTTTAGCACCTTTGGAATACTTGTTGTTTTTGGAAAAGAAGACTGCTGCGGAGTTATCACAATAAATTTTCAGTGGCTTGGCAATACTGTCGACAATTCCAAGTCCTGAAATAAAATTTCGTAGCCATAAACCCTGAATTATAGCTTCGAAGCAAGCCACAAATTCAGCTTCCATAGTAGAAGCAGCTATGATAGTCGCTTCGCACTTTTCCATGAGATCGCTCCTTCACCAAAAGGAACGGGATAACCAAATGTTGATTTTCTGGTATCAACACATCCAAAGAAAATCCGAATCGAATATCCTATCACTTCAAGATCTTTAGATCTTCTATAAGTGAGCATGTGATTCTTCGTTCCTTGTAGATACCTCAAAACTTTCTTTGCAGCTTTCCAATGATCTATTCTTGGATTACTTTGATACATGCCCAGCATTCCGACAACAAAGCTAATGTCTGGTCTGGTACAAGTCTGAGCATACATTAAGCTTCCAACAATAGATGCATAAGGAATTTCTTCCATTTATTTACGTTCCAAATCATTCTTTGGACAATCGCATAAGGTCGAATTTATCTCCTTTTCGAATTGTGAGCAACACTTCGTCGAACATCCTTCCATATTGAATCTCTTAAGAACTCTTTCGATATATGTTTTCTGAGACAACCCTAACAATCCTTGTGATCTATCACGAAATATTTCAATTCCAATCACATAGGATGCCTCGCTCATATCTTTCATTTCAAAGTTCTTAGAAAGAAAATTCTTGGTTTCATATAATAAACCAAAATCATTAGTAGCCAGCAAGATGTCATCAACATACAGAATGAGAAATATGATCTTGCTCCCACTGATATTTAGATATATACACCGATCAACAGTGTTTTCTTTAAATCCAAAGGACGTAATGGTATCATTGAACTTAAGATACCATTGTCGGGATGCTTGCTTAAGTCCGTATATTGATTTCTTAAGTTTACACACCATGTGTTCTTTTCCTTCAACCGAAAATCCTTCAGGTTGACTCATGTAGACCTCTTCATCTAAATTCCCATTTAGAAAGGCTGTTTTCACATCCATTTGGTGTAACAAAATCAAAATGAGCTACTAGTGCCATGATAATTCTAAATGAATCTTTCTTAGAAACTGGAGAAAATGTTTCTTTATAGTCGATGCCATCTTTCTGAGTAAAACCTTTGGCAACAAGTCTGGCTTTATATCGTTCAATATTGTCATTCGAGTCGCGCTTAGTCTTAAAGACCCATTTACACCCGACTCTTTTACAACCTTCAGGTAATTCAACGATATCCCGTACTTTGTTGTGTCTCATCGATTTCAACTCATCTTTCATCGCATCTAACCATTTAGAAGAATATGCACTTTCCATGGCTTCGTGAAAATGAAACCGGATCTTCATCGACTCCTAAGTCAAATTCGGACTCATGTAGATAAGCCACATAATCGTCGTAAATAGCAGTACCATTTTTGTCTTTCGAGACTTTCTAGGTGCTACTTCATGTGGTTCATCTAAAGTAGGTTCATTAGTGACAGCTTCATTATGGGGTGTTTGATCATTTATTTGTTGTTTCGTAAGTTGTCAAACCGTTCAACAACCGTAGGAATAACAAGTCGAGAAGAAATTCTGGTAAAGGAACTTGAACCCTAATTTCTTGGATCTCCACTTTACGTGGTTCCAAACTCCCACTAACTTAACCATTTTCAATGAACTTAGCATTTCCAGCTTCAATGATTCTTGTACTATGGTTAGACAATAAAATCTATACCCTTTAGATTTTTCCTGGATAACCTAATGAAATAACCACTCGATTGTTCTTGAGTCCAGCTTTCTTTTCATGTGGATTATATATCCTTATTTCTGCCGGACAACCCCAAACACGGAGGTGCCTTAAACTAGGTTTCCTTCCCGTCCACTAGCTCAAAAGGAGTCTTTGAACCGCCTTTACTAGGAATCCTGTTTAACAAATATGCATCGCCTTTAAGGCATGCATCCACAATGATGAGGGTAAAGAAGAATTACTCATCATACTCCTAACAATCTCTATTAGAGTACGGTTTCGTCTTTTCGCAACACCATTTTGTTGTGGTGTGTGTGGCATAGATGTATCGAGCACATATGCCATTAGTTTGAAGAAATTTAGCAAATGGACTCGGACATCGTCCGCATTCATTGTAACTTCCATAATATTCACCCCCTCTATCGTACCCGATAACTTTCACTTTTCTCGTCTAATTGTCTCTCAACCTCGCTTATATACACCTTCAAGGCATCTATAGCTTCGAGATTTTTGATGCAATAAATAGACATAACAATAACGTGAAAAGTCATCAATAAAGGTGATAAAATATTTTTCTCCACCAAAAGATGGAACATCAAAAGGTCCACAAATATCGGTGTGTATAATTTCAAGGAGTCGCGTGCTTCTTGTGGCGGCTTTCTTAAGTATGTTGTTTGTATGCTTTCTTTTAATACAATCCACACAGAGGCCAAGATCGAAGAAATCTAATTCATTAAGAATTTCATTTTTTACTAATCTTTCAATTCTTTCTTTAGATATATGACCCAAACATTTATGCCACAAATAAGCTGAATTTTCATTCATAAAACCACATTTAGTACCAATATTATGATGCAAAGTTATCAGAGTCTCAGCGAAAATGCTATCAAGTTTAAGCTTATATAGGCCATCACAAAAAATACCAAAACCTATAAGATGATTGTGTTTAAATAAACTGAAACAACCATTTCCAAATTTAAAGGAGTATCCAATAGAATCAAGTTTAGACAGTGAAATCAAATTACGAGAAACGTAAGGGACATAAAGTGTTTGAAAAAGGTCTAAATGATGTCCAAGATCTAAAATTAACCGGTAGGTTCCAATGGCTTCAACTGGTGCTTTGACTCGGTTTCCCATGAAGACAAACTTTTCATTTGGGTTTATGATTTGGGTTGTAAGGAATCCCCGCATCGTATTAGAAACATGAGTGGTACAACCGAATCAATCCACTGCGTATTATAAGGAACTTCGCTAAATTTGATTCGAAAAATACGAAACACAAGGTTTACCTTTCTTTTCGAACCACTTTGCGCTTTTGACACTCATTTTGATAAGTGTCCGAGCTTTCGCAAAAGTGACACTTAATTCCTTTATGTTCCTCTTCGTGAATCGGGATAAGACACATTAACCTTTAGTGGTCCTTGTTCGCCCTTTCCATTCTTCTTTACAGTGCTTCTTTACGACTCTTCTTTGGTGACCCATGAGATTAATGGAGTGATTTGCTCCTTTCTTAAGCCTCGCTTCCTCTCGAACGAGCATACATTGTAGTTCATTCACATTCCACTTATCTTTCATGGTGTTATAGTTCATGTGAAATGGACCATACTCAGGAGGCAAGGAGTTAATGATAAATTGCACGAGGAAATTTTCATTCACTTTCATTCCCAAGGTCTTTAGTCTTGCTGCTATGTTCATCATTTCAACGACATGCTCATGCATAGTACGAGAACCATCAAATTTCATGTTGGTTAACGTACTCAATAATGTCCCAGCAAGAGACTTATCAGCAGAGTCAGACTGAGAACAATTCTTAACAAATTTCATAAATTCCTTAGCACTTTCAGTGTTAGAAAATATACACTTAATGTTGTTTGCTACAGTCATTCGCATAAACATTAAGCTCAATCTGTTCGATTTTTCCCAAGCTTTATAGAAAGATACTTGTCAAAGCATTACTAGAATCAAGCAAGAGCAGGGGTTTCTCGATCGTGAGTGCCAAATCAAGATCCATAACACCAAGGTGAAACTGAACTTGCTCACGCCATTCAAAGAAATTAAGCCCATTGAATGTTTGAACAAATGTAGCTTGCGAATGAAGAGAAACATGAGTAGTTACTGCAAATGAATAAAACATGCTCGCACATTAATGCTTCGAACATTAAACTTACATAGATATTCATATGAAATCGCATTAAAATAATAATTGTAATAATAATAGTGTATTGAAATCTCATTTGGGTGATATAACAATACACGAAAATAAATATAATTGATGCTTAACTTAAATTTAATAATTGATAATTGTTTATACTCAAATTAGATATGTTTATTATCTTTGGATATATAAACATATCTTAACTAAGTATATAAATATATTACAATTATATTCAAAGATTATAAAACAAATGATCAACCTTTGGCGATCCGTAAATATTTTATAATCAATGAATTTTAATATTTTCGTGATAAAATATTAAATTATTTCATAAGAAGCATCACAAACTCACGTAGTAATTGAATTTATTTAATTTGACGTCTATTAAACTTACTAATTTGGTCACTTTAGTGACTAACAAATTAAACATAACATCTACATCAAATAAATAATTTCAATCACATCAATTTACTTTAGCAGTATAATTCAAGATCTAATTCGCAATGGAAATTTAATACAATTAACATAAATAAAATTATATGAAAAATCATAAATTTAGTAATCGAGGCTCCGATACTACATGTAAGAAATTCATGTGTGAACTTTATGACACAAATTCCAAAGATACATAATAGCCAAGATCTTTTAAATTTGTGATTTTTACATATCTATAATAAAGTAACTCATACCTATATTCATGATCGAAGAAATTTGATTCGAAGAAAAATTAATTCGAAGAGATGTTAGCTTCTCTAATCCCTTAAAACTTTCCGTACTTTCGATGGGAGAAATGTACGTGGTGTGTCGGGTAGAGAGAGACTCATTCTCACTTTCATGCTCTATTTAACCATCATCCATCAAGTGGGTTACTAACCAATAAATTTATGACAATTTAATAAATTAATTGATTTTTATTATTAAAATCAATGACATAGTTAAGTAACCTCTATTCATTTAGGAGTTACATGAGTTAACAAATAAATATCATAAATTATCATAAGTTATGACATAAATAACATAAGTTTTCATGAGTTATAAAAATTAAATAACTTAAGGTTATGAGTTAAGAAAATAAATTACTTAAGTTATCATAAGTTATAATAATAAATAACTTTTATTATAACATAAGTTAAGAGTTAAGAAAATAAAAAACTTATGTTATTATGAGTTCTAAAATAAATGACATAAATTATTAATAAATTATTAAAATGAATGTGAGTCACAAAATTAAAATTTAACAGGATATCAGGAGGAAAAGGGCATGCCCTTAGCTCAATTTTAGGCGAAATTTTTGCATACGGACGACGTACGTAGATATGCGTACGTCGTCCAATAATATCACACACTCACCCCAAAATTGTATGGGGTGGGGCCCACTTTTATTTTATTATTTAAAATTTTTTTTTCTGATTGGACGATGTACGCAGCTCTGCGTACGTCGTCCGGATGTAAAAATTCGCCCAATTTTATAGGAGGTGAGGCAATATGAAGCGAACAAAAAGTGAGATGACAAGATAGGATAAAAGAAAAAACAAAGAAAGGCGTCGCAACATCCGAATTGGTACGACCACATAAAAGGGAAGAAGGCTTTGATTGAGTGGGAGCACGAGAAATAAAGAGGGAGAAATATAAGTTTCAGTTCATACAATAAGTGTAAATAAGTTTGGGCTTTAAGAATGCAAATACTAAAGAATTGGATGGTATGTGTGTAAATGCCTTAAATAACCCAAACGGTTCGTTGTTCGTGAACAACACATGTTGGGCTTGTAAAGAAACTCGTGGTTGATTCGTTAGTTAAGTTAACAAGTCGATCATGAACTATTTTTTGTGCTCGATATATAAACGAGTCAAACACAAACAAAGTTTTGTACATTCGTGTTCTGCTCGTTTTCTACAAAGATTTATAATCAATTAAAATTATTAATTAAAAAGGAGAATAAAAATATATTAAATTTTGTTCACATTAATATTTGAGTACAAATAACAAGATTTAAATATCGCTCTACCCTTACTATCATACGACTATGTGATTAAAGTTGTCAAAATAGCTCATTGTTCATGTATAGCTTGTGTTCGACTCGATAAACAAACGGGTTAAACACAAATAAATTATTTTATCTCGATATATAAACAAAACGAACATAAATAATAATATTTTTTTAAAACGCTAGTACTGATTTTTTTATACCCCTAATAGCTACCTGCATAATTATCAAAATAACCTCCGATTAACAAGTGCAACGGGTCCGAGTCGGGAAGGCTGGATGGGAGGGACAATGAAGTGTCTGAAATAACCTCCATTCAGGCCGTCCTATATATATTTCAGCATCCAGCCTACTTTTCGGTTCAGTCTCAAGCCTAGGGTTTTGGTTCTCAAGGCGGCGTCTCCGAGATAAGCCATCGCCGTGTTCTTCCGCTCTAAACCATTCTCTTTTCACAAATTCTTCGCTTATGGAATCTAAATTGAGATCTATGCTGTGAATGGCTGCACTAATGTCGTGGTACGTGAGGTGCGTGCGGTTTGGACCTCAGGGTTTAGTTTGTTGGGGTATTTATGTTCGTTATTTTATTATTGAAGGGAGGAAGAGGATCGAGGGAAGCGGGTTTACGTGTCTCAGAAGGGTCTCAGATAACTGGGAAAATTGTGGATACTATGATGGAAATATTAGAAAAGAGGGCCTTCACAATGCAACCAAGCTGCCGAGGGGTAGTATCTTGGATAGATGCTTCCTTAGAGGACATCCGTTCATAGTAAGCTATCTCTTCCTGTTATATGTTTTTTTCATCTTTTCATTTTTTCTTTTTGATGGGGCTGTTTAAGTGATAAGCCAGTTGAGTTGATGAGGCGCTTATTTAAGATGGAATGTAAACTGAAACTTGTTATTTTAAGCTGCAGTAGCTTTAACATCGAATTGGGTGTTTTAGAGTTTTTCTCATCCGTTTTTTTGTTGTGCTAATCATCTGCATTAATTTTCTTCAATGCATCTCAGCATGAATTTTAGGTTTTTTAAATTTTATCCCGTGTTGATTTGAGCCAATGCTGGGAACAATGACAATCAATCAATTAATAGTGGACACAAAACTGTGGAGATAGATCGACAATTTCCAGATAGCTATGTATACGTACTGATTCTCTAAACATAGTAAAATCTCTAAAAAAACTTTCATTTGATCATTCTTTGAGATGAATAAATTTGAGTGCTACTGCTCAACAGATATTGACCTAGCTGAAGTTGTAATTTCAGCAAATTTTGGGGTAAGAAAGTGCCTGCTTGCCTCTTTTTTAGGATTTTTTTCTAACTTTATTATCTGAATTTTGATTGGGCACCTTCGGTCTGATGGTCCTTTGATTTTTATGGCGAGACCACAAGTTTTTGTGCATAAATTTAAAGTTGTTTTTACAGCAGCGGCCAGAAAACCGTAGAGATGAATCCACAGATGAATGTTTCTTTTCTGCCGTTTGTCTGCTGATTTCATCTCAAATTTCGATTGATTTAAAACGAGAAAATTGTCTTGCTTGTGTGTGTTCTGAACTTGAGACGGCTGTAGCTTGATTTCTCTGTTCAAATTGACCCTTGTCTCTAATATTACTTATTTCATGTAGTCATGGCTCGATATAGCTTATTTGAATCTTTACAAAACTTACTTGTTTTAGGGAACCATCAATGTCAACTCCTACGTATTCACGCCTGAAAGTGAATATGTTTTTTGAAAGCAAATAAAGTTATCAGTATTGCATGAATTGAAGATTAGATTGACCCTAATAAGAAAAAGGATTGAAGCTATTTACACGTTATTAATTTGGTGCAATCATTTATCTAGGTATCTTTGTTAGTTTTTGAAATGACTTCTATTATCATATATTTCTTTTGGGATGTTTTATTTACATCCTTGTAAAATAATTGGTTACATTTTATGAATCTTGTTTGTTACATATGGTTCATATAAGTGTCATTTCTTAATTTTTCATGAATGTATATTGATTCATAATGCAAGAACTAACAAAATATCTAATATTTTAATTTGTGATGAATTGATGTGTTTGAATCAATCAAAACCTGTTTTTGTTATCATTGAGGTTAGGCCTCATGCATCAAATTTTCCCCAAATTTTGCATCAGTGGTTGCTTGATGTATTTTGTTTATTGTGGTGGATAATCATCATTCGATTACACTATGTTCTGTTAAAAATGATAATCTGAATGAAAGTTGTATGATTGATTGCATGTACTGTGCTTCTTGGGGTTTTTTACAACATTTATGTGTCTCAGTAACTGGGAAAATTTTTGATACTATGAAGAGTTAACAAAAGAGGGCTTCACATTGCTACCAAGCTGCCGAGGGGTAGTCTCTTGGATAGATGCTTCCTTAATGGACTGCCGTTCACAGTAAATTATTTTGTACTTATTTAATTTATTTTCTTTTTTAATTTTGATGGCGCTGATAAGGTGCCAAGTCAGTTGAGTTGATGAGGCACTCCTTTAAGATCGAAGGTAAACTGAACCTTCTTATTTTAAGTTGTAATAGGCTTAACATCATATTGGGAGTTTCAGAGTTTTTGTCTTCCATTTTTGGTTGTGTTAAATTATCTGTATTAATTTTCTTCAATGGAATGCGGCATAAATTTTAGAATTCCTGAATTCTATTGCCCGTTGTCTTGAGCCAAAGCTGTAGAAAATGACAATCAATTGATTAATAGCCATAAAACAATGGGGATGTATCCGCAAATGTCATCAGATAATTCTGTATACACATTGATTCCACTTAACATTGGCCAAGCTCTAAAAGCTTTCATTTGATCTTGCTTTGGTGTGAATAGATTTGTCTGCTCCTGCTCCACAAATATTGACGTAGCTGAAATTGTTATTTCAGTGAAATTTTGGGGGTAAGAAAATGCTTACTTTCTTTTTTTTTGGGATTCTCTCTAGTTTTTTATCTGAATTTTGTCCCTGCACCTTCTGTCTGATGGGTCCACTTATTTTCACGTTGAGGCCACTAGTTATGGTGCATAAATTGAAAGTTGTTTTTACAACAGCGGCCAGACAACCGTAGAGAAGAATCCACAGATGAATGGTTCTTTTATGCTATTTGTCTACTGATTTCATCTCAAATTTGGATGGATTTACATGAGATAACAGTCTTGCTTAAATGTGTTTGGAACTTGATTTCCTCGTTCAACTTTGATCCCCATCTTTAGTATTACTTATTCCGTGTAATCATGGCTTGATATTCTTTTTGTTTTTGAATCTTTACTGAAGTTAGTTGTATTAGTGTACCATCAATGTCAACTCCTATGTATTCATGCCTGGAGAACGAAGACATTTTGTGAAGACAAGCAAAATGATCAATAATACGTGAGTTGAAGATTAGATTATAGGAAAAGGATGGAAGCTATTGGTCTTTGCTTTGATGCGAATACATTTGTGTGCTCCTACTCAACAAATATTGATTTTGCTGAAATTTTGGGGGTAATAAAATGCTTACTTGCCTTTTTTTGGATTCGCTCTAGCTTTTTGTCTGAATTTTGGCTTGGCACCTTCTGTCTGATGGGTCCTCTGTTTTTTATGGTGAGACCATTAATTATGGTGCATAAATTAAAAGTTGTTTTTTCAGCAGCAGCCAGACAACCGTAGAGATGAATCCACAGATGAATGGTTCTTTTATGCTATTTGCCTACTGATTTCATCTCAAATTAGGATGTATTTTACGTAAGAAAATAGTCTTGCTTGAATGTGTTTGGAACTTGAGATAAATGTGGCTTGATTTCCTTGTTCTATTTAATCTTCATATTTAGTATTACTTATCCCGTGTAATCCTGGCTTGATATATTTTATTTGAAGCTTTACAGAAGTTAGTTGTATTAGTAGTGTACCATCAATGTCAACTCGCATGTATTCATGTTGGTAGAATGAAAATATTTTGTGAAGACAAAAAAATGATCAATAACATGAATTGAAGATTAGGAAAAGGATTGAAGCTATTTGTAGTATGCCATTTGCTGCAAAGTGGTCTTTGTTAGTTTTTGAAATGATCGCTGTTATCATATATTTCTTCTTGGTATTGTATGGTACTTGGTTTTATTTTATCAATCTTGTTTACTATATCTTTTCATGTAAGCATCATTTTCTCAACTTTTCTTAAATTTATACTGCATGGGTAATGCAGAAATTAACAAAATGTCCAATGTTTTAATTCACGATGACTTGACGAGCTCAAGTCAATGGAAGCCTGTTATTGTTATTCATAGAGGTTAGACCTCATGCATTAGTTTCTTCCCAAAATTTGCATCGATATTTGCTTCATGCATCATGTTTATTGTGTTTGAGAAACATCATTTGATTGCAATTTCTTGTTAAAAATGATAACATAACTGCCCATTTAGAGAAAGAGTGAGTGTCATATTTATAACATTTGGGTTTCAGGATTAGAGCTTGCCATGCTAAATGTCTAGGGTAATTTTCTGATCTCACAAGTATTCCTGTCTTCGTTTTGTGTTTACTGATTGCATCTTACTTTGAAATAAATATGGAATGTTTACTATTTTTTTAGCTGTTCTAGCTTGGTTATCTGAATTTGATCGTGCACCTTTTGTCTGATGGGTCCTCTAATCTTTATGGAAAGACCCCTAGTAATGGTGCATAAAGTGAAAGTTGTTTTTACAGCAGCGGCCAGACAACCGTAGAGATGAATCCACAGATGATGGTTTTTTTTACCATTTGTCTACTGATTTCATCTCAAATTTTGACTAGATTAAACAATAGACACTTATCTTGCCAAATTGTTTGATACACGAGCTGAGAGTTTTTGGATTTCTATGTTTAAGTCAATCCTCTCTGGTATTACTTATGTAATATCGTTTTGGTACAGCCTTGAAGTTGTTTGCTAGTTTTGGAAATGAATGCTTCTATTGGAATGTTTAATTTACTTTCTTGTAAGGAACTTGTTTTCATCTATCATTGTTGTTTGCCATATATTTTCTCATATACATCATGTTTGCAACCTTTCATAAATATATGCCTTGTTTACCCATGGAATGGGACCCATGACAATTGTGTTGACGAATAAGATGATGCCATGTTGCCTAGTTGCTTTTCCTCTCCCACAGTTGTGCTACGTGATTGACCTTTCATTTCTAGTTTCATTTTTTTCCTTCATGGATCACGTTGTAATTATGTTCAAATATCTATGAGACTTTCATTTTCTGCCCTTCTCCTTCTCTTATAGCCAAAAGCCAAATGGTGACTCTGTGTTTGTCTTCTTTTCTTGGTGACCTCTGGTAAAGCAGCGGATTCTCCTCTTGTGCGCCGGTGCTTTTTAATCCAAATAAATTCACACTAAACCCATTAGCAAAGAATAATAGAAGGCTTTAGTTGGTAAAAGCCCTTGAATACTAACCCAATGTTATATATATTTGAACATTCATCAAATACCCAATTATCAAATGTTGAAATCAACTGTAGAAGAGAGAAGAATCTGCCAATAGACAAAGGTCACCTGTTATGAAGGGTTTAGCTTATGGCTAGAAAGGAATGAAAATGATAGAAACTAAAAATATGATAGATGTTTGAACGTAATTATGGAATTGGCCATAGGGAAGTGGTTGGCCTATCATGAATCGTAGTTGTGTAGCATCATCCTAGGATTAATATGCATATCAACTCGATTGTCATGAGCCTCGTTCCATTTGTAAAATTGCTTATGAAAGCTTCATGCGGTGACAGCGATTTAATCAAGCTTTTATAATATTTCATGTCGGCGTCTTTGTTAGTTTTTGAAATGAATGCCTTTCTTTGGGAGAGTAAAGGATTTATTTTGGTCAGATTTCTAACTGCTTTGCTTTTCAAACCAATACCATAGGCTCACTGGCTATTGTTTCCTTGCTGTTTTCTAATTTTTTTTTGTTGAAGATTTGCTTTTCGCAGCCAAATTTCTTAATGCTTGGTAGCCTATAACAAAGTTGTTTGACTTTTTTATTGAGAAGAAGCTTGCTTTTTGCAGACCAATTTTATAAAAGATTACATCCACCCCAAACAGATTTTTACTTGACACTCTTGCAAGGAATCTGGTTTCATTTTGTAAATATATATATTTTTTTTATGCCATATTTTTTCTTATGAACAAACTTATTCATAAATATATG
Organism: Papilionanthe hookeriana x Papilionanthe teres; assembly: GCA_022702705.1. NCBI lineage: Eukaryota > Viridiplantae > Streptophyta > Magnoliopsida > Asparagales > Orchidaceae > Papilionanthe > Papilionanthe hookeriana x Papilionanthe teres. Next base: position 50,996,589 of record CM040428.1, on the reverse strand, counting down.
GTTTGTTTTGGTGATTCAGGAATCATCAAAATATCGGCTCTTGAGGCTTCCCTGCGAGCTGCTTTAGCCGTCCACCTGTGATCTACATTGGCTTCTAGTTTGGCTGGCTTTGAAGCTCAAGATTTCATCCGGGTCTGTGGAAAAATTATTGCGTACGTATAGCGTACGCAAAGTTGTATCTGAACTCCAATTACATAACGACACGTGTTTGTCGGCCCTATCCCTCAAAACACAAAAATACAACCGCGGTTGTAATCGAATATTCTGGAATACTATCATAATACAACTGACAAATTTAATCTTGCGGCCTGACCCGACCCAATTTTTTTGATAGAAATAAAGTGGTGGTTGTATTCAAATATTCTGTGGTTTTATTAAAATATTTCTGATTTTATTATGGTGGTATTCCGTTAACACAATAAAATTGGAGAATATTTGAATACAACCGTCGTATTCGAATATTTCGTGGCTTAATTGAAATATTCTCCGGTTGTATTATGGTAGTATTCCGGAATATTCGAATATAATCGTGGTTATATTTTTGTGTTTTGAATGATGAGGCCGACACAAACACGTATCGTCATGTAATTGAAATCCGAACACAACTTTGCGTACGCTGTATGTACGTAATAATTTTTCGTGTTTGTGGCCTGTTTTCTGGATATTCGTTATAATTTAAGATTTATTTTTTTATTAGTTTTAATTGAATAGATAAATTCAATCAATGTATGATTGAATAAGCTTATTGATGTTTATGAATGTTATCATTTATTGTTTAACTATAGTATTACAAGCTGAGTCATGTGGTAAGCCCCCACTCAGTTATGTTAGAAAAAACAAACTCTGTTTTCACTTTTGTAGTCTTTTGGCAAATTTCACTCTGGTCCAACTCTGCCATTCCCTACCATTTGTCATGTAGTAGTCATTTTGAATGAATACCTCCATCTATAATAATAAATTTTATTTATTTTTTCACTTTTTTTATTTTTATGTTTGGCTTTGCCGACCGATGCCATTAAATACGCCCCAAGATTTAAAATCTAAAACTTCTGAGCTCAAAATGTCATGGTAAAAAGGAGGCATCTGAATACATACCACTGAATTTGTATGTATTGACATGTGTGTAAGTTTTAACCTTTTACATTTATAATACCAAAAATAGCTCATTTCAACATTTAAAAGTGCGTAGGTAAGATGGCATGGATATATATATATGTGTAGAGGAGCGAGTTCTCTTATTAACTCCATATTTGTGCCATGTAATAAATAATAAAAGTTACAACAGTAACCATTTTGATGACATAGAGGTCATACTGCGTTGAAGTATCTTACACTGCTTATTGTATAATAAAGCATACCGATTACTTCATGAAAGTAAAGGGTACAACAAAGAAAACTGAACACAACAAGCAGTAAAAAGTTACGGCAATGAACTCTCTGAAAAGAAAACTCACTAAAGGCCTCATAGTTTGTTGAAAACTCACGAAAGTTGTTTTTTTGTTTTATATAACCATTTCTCAAAGCTCTTCAGCCGTGTCGTCTTCAGCTAAAAGGTGAGCGAGAGGAACCTTGCTCTTCTTCACTTCTGGAAGGCTATCCTGACTGATATTTTCTTCACCTTTCCTCTTCTCCCTTCTCCCATCTGCATTCTTCACTTCTGGAAGGCTATCCTGACTGATATTTTCTTCACCTTTCCTCTTCTCCCTTCTCCCATCTGCATCCATAGCAGCACCATCAACCTCATCACATGATTCATCCGTATGATCATTAAAGCCATCTTCTGCATCAGATGGCTTTTTTGATGGAAACTCATCGCCAGCCTCAGCCTCGCTTCTTTTTGTTTCATCCCTGTTCTTCAAAGATTGCTCGTATTCGATGACTAATGACCGCATTTCATCGGATTTTATAAGATCAAGAGGAGTCTCACCAGTTCTGTTTTTTGAGTTGAGATTTGCACCTTTCCTGATTAGATATTTGGCTAATTCGAGATGTGAAGCTTGGACCGCAAAATGGAGAGGAGTCATGCCTTTTCTATTGGTAGATTTGACAGACGCGCCTGAAGATAGCAGGATTCGGACTACTTCAATATGACCCTTCTGAGAAGCAAAATGGATGGCCGCTGTATCATCCATGGCAGAGGCTCCTACATCGGCCTTGTTCTTGCACAGATAACTTACTACCTCCGCATGCCCGGACCAAGCAGCAAGATGAAGTCTCCAGTTTCATTCACAATCTTCAAATCAAGGAAACATTTCAATCTTCTTTTTGAAATTAACATTCCAGATTCATTTCACCATTTTACTAAACCATAAAACATAAATATTGTGTTAAATTAGTATCGAGCTTTATATTGCATCAACATGCCACTTAGAGACTCGTTTGGAACGAATATCTTGCTTCGAACAGCATTACGAATACATTGCTTGCAGTGAAGCATGTACGAAGCAATTGCTGGAAAATCTAATGTCTGTTTAGTCGCGAGTATGTGGAAAACAATTATGCGAAAAACGACTAGATCGCACTTATTTATTAGAAACTGTTTTAATATTTCAATATATTTATTTAGGATCAATTATTTGAAAGTGGAATAATTTTTTTTTTGAAAAATTTTATATTTAAATATGCAAGTTAATAAATTTAAATTAGAATTTTTTATTTTTATATTTTTAATATATATTTTCTATATATAGTGAATTATTAATTCAATTCAATAATTCATTATATAGGTTAAATTGTTTAAGTATATTAACAAAATATTTACGAGCATCGATATATCTTAATTTAATTTAAAAATAAAATATTAACGAACTTGATTATCTTTTAAATTTAATAAATTATAATTTTATAATTTAAAAAGGTTGTTCGTATTAATAAAACATTTACGAGCTTTATAAAATATTTTAAATAGATTGTTCAAATTATATTAAAAATTTAATAACGCAACGAATAGAAGCGATTACGAATCTCGAAATAGTCGTAGTAGTTCTACAATGAAACATATATCTCCTCTCAAACACGTAGCTAGCAATGACAGTAGAGTGAAAAAAAAGCGGATAACTATTCCAACAACAACCAACAATATAATGATGTTCACTTTAGTTTTCGAGATCATGAACTCTCGTTTCAATCGCGTCTTACGTTGTGGTCGTACACTCCCAATCGTCGGACTCGTGAAAATCTGGTAAACTATCTGCCCATCGAAAGAAACGACACTGATCTGGAATGTCTCGAGGACTGACATAAAGCTTTCGTCGAAAGCTATACGTAGTGACGATGATGTCAAAGAGATGCCTGCAACCCACGACGGCAATGAATCGACGAGAGGTAAGCCGACGTGTTAGAGCTCATTTTTACTCGAAACGCAAGCACATATGCGAGCTTAATTAGTTTGAGTGACAAATGGTCGAAACAAAATGAAAAGAATCAATCTAGTGTGTAGAATTATAAATAATGTGAAGTAAAGTCACTCAAAAGAATGTAAAAGATCGACGTTATCTATGACAAAAACATCTCCAACTATGATCGAGTAATGTCTGCTCGAAGTCGCTGTATTTCATTTGCGACCTCCCTCTTTTAGTACGGATTGGTGCACTATATGTCATCCTCCCGTAGTTGAAACGGTTCGATGCGGTCCATAGAACCGTCGATCGTAAGAACCTCATCAAAATCAACATCAGCCTAGAGTTGGATCTGCTTTGATATAGTTATGCGGGGCCGTAGTTGTCAACACTATCTGCACTTGTTGTGGAACGGATAAGGAGGCATATCCCGAAGAATGACCCACTTCTTCCAAACTCCGAATGTTCTCTCGATAACGCCTCTCGAGGACGAATGTCTCTTATTAAACAACTCTTTTCTACCCAGTGCTGCGATACTTCAGTTCTTTCGAAATCCGGAATGTGATATCTCGTATCGGGATAGGGTTTAAGATACCTCTCTGCATGTGGTAATGCTACAGATCTACCAAATAATACTTCCTCGTAATGATAGAAAGTATAATTAGATATATGACCAAAAACATCAACTTTTAATATTATAAATGACCTTCTACAGGTGGTGGGTGAGAGAAATTGTACTCTCGCTTTCATGAAGCAACTTTAAAGAGACTACTGTCATGTGCGCTGCCCTCTCATCCAACCAATACAAATATAAAACACATGTTAAAATCACAAACGACCATAATATTCTGAGTTGTTCTACCAGAACGACCAATAAAAGCTACTTTCTCGTTATCCGGCACTACCGCATGAACGTGCGTTCCATCTATTCGTGCCGATCGCAATCGCATAGAAAAAAGTAATCATATCAACATACAATCCATTCTATTAAAAAATTGTTGTAGTTAACATTCGTACCTCGAAATATGACATGTATCGTTCATCATTAAGAATCACGTCCGGATCCTGCAAAAGTTGGATCGATTAGTTTTAGCATATTATTCGCTAAACCGATGCGAAGCCAAGCCAATCGAGAAATATCGATCTAATTGTTTCGACGAATGCTTGGAAGCGTTCAGTAGCTCCCTCGTTGACTCGTTCAGTGACGATATGAATAGTGTGATGCCGAAATCACTTGCACGTCTGTATCCTGTAAGACCTATGAAGTCCATGAGATGTTCTTAGAGTCGACTAGAAGATCTCCGAAAACCTCATGTGACATTCGAAAGATATTACGAAATCTCGTTGGGTGTCACGAAATCATTTCACCCATCCAATTTTCTCAAACCCGAGTCGAAGTGTAACAAGGTTCACGATCGACGTATGTATTATAGTATTGCAGCATTATATTTATCGTTGCTTTTCTCTTACGGCGTCGGACCTCCTCTGGATTCATGACGGTATAAACTGCATCTTTCAAAGAAAAAATGTTACTCTCTATAGAAATCAAGTAGTACCTAAGCAAAACAAATGAATGAACTACATTAAGAAAGGAAATAACTCAAATATTCAAACATTCAAATATAAATTGTCATGACAACATCGCTAACAATAATAACGAAAGATGAAATTAAAGCAACACTTTCATATCATATCACGAGGATACGTCGGTCGAAATAATAGCGAATGTAGTCTACAGCGTAGTCTCTCTATCAACTACTGATGAAAAAGTCTCGGTGGAGAGAGTCCGGAGGAGGTCGATAACGAAAGAAGAAAAGATCGCGATTCCTATAATCTCGGGTCTTCCTTTAGAGCCTAACAACCTCCTGGATAGCTTTTTTTGAACTACATGTGGAGCATCATCTGCTGATTCCACAGTAATGATAGCCGCTCTTTCATACTTCCAACAATAGTTTTCCTCTTCTTATCGATCCAGGCCGCTTTGTTCGGTTTGTAGATTGCATTTCGATTTGATCGTATGTGCGCGAGTTCTGTGAATCGTTTGAAAGTTCTACAGTGGCCTCCTCGGGGGTTGTATCAACCATTGTTTGGCTAGAGTACAGCTGCGTATTTCCTGTGCTATTGTCCCACCAAACATTCGATCGAGTTTCCCTCGAGTTACGGTTCTATCCTATTGTTTTGAACTTCATACGCACGAGATAAATCAGTAAGAATAAATAATTTTTATTAGAAGTGGTGCAAACGCAAGCAAAACTAATTCAATGATGTCTTACTCGATAGCCTTTCAGCTCACCATTCTTCAGTAACGACGAAAGTTCAGCTTCGACGGATCCAGCTCGCCAGTCGATCCTTGTTTTAAGTCCTTCGAAGTTTCAGTTCTTTCTTTAGTTGGTCCCATTTATTTTTTAAGCTAGCATCTGTCGTAATCCCCGCTCGTAAGCTCCCTAAAATTTGTTACTATATTTTACTGAGCCTCTTCCTTGAAGAAAGAGTTTGATCTATTGCTCTTTCGATTTCCGCTATCATATACATCGTAGAAAATTAATTTTATGTCACTTCTCACAAAGTGCAGAGTGGCACATTCACTTGCTCTACTTGCCATACCAATAATAGAACACAAGTCGATGATATCTTTAAATATGAAATAAATCAACAAACATATGAAAGTCCAGACTAATTGAGAAATAATAAATTTGAAATGCTACTAAGGTAAAGGAACACAGAAATTTACGTGGTTCAGTCAAATTGACTTACGTCCACGGGAAAAGAGCATTATATTTTCATTATTGAAACTTTTGAACATTTACATTGCTTCTACATTTGCGACTTGCACTACACCTGGATCGCACTAAACTACACTACACAACACCGCACTACACTCAACTACACACAAACACAATTTCCACTTCACTGCACCTGCACACACCTACACAAGTCACAATTTCACCGCACTCTGCACTTCATACACCCACACAATTTCATCGCACTTCACTCCCACATGCCGCACTTCACTCATTGCTCTTCAATTTCATTGCACTGTACTTCACACACCCAGCACACACAAACACGATTTCCACTTCACTGCACTTCACACAAAACAACACACACAAACAAACACAATTTGCACTTCACTGCACTTCACACACCTACACAAGTTTTGATTTCACCGCACCGCACTTCACACATCCACACTGATTTCACCGCACTTCACTCCCACACCGTACTTCATTCCAAACACTTCAATTTCACGAGCACTGTACTCACACAACTACACACACACACAAACACAATTTCCACTTCATCGCACTTCACACACCCACACACGACAAACACTGATTTGCACTCACTGCACTTCACACACCCACGCACAGAGAACACAATTTGCACTTCACTGCACTTCGCACACCTACACAAGTTTTGATTTCATCGCACTGCACTTCACACCCACACAATTTCACCGCACTTAACTCCCACACTGCACTTCACTCCAAACACTTCAATTTCACGTAGCACCTGCACTTCACATGACCACACACAAGCCGCACTTCAAACACACACAATTTCACCGCACTTCGAGCCAACGTTTAGCACTTCAAACACACAATTTTATCGCATCTTCTGCATCGCACATTTTACACTTCACCGCACTCCACTGCACTCCAAACACACACACACACAAGTTTTGCACTGTAAGCTGTACGTCAAAACAAAAACAGTCCCAAAACAAAAACAATACCATTATAAAACTTAAAGCTCAGTAATCATAGTACTGATGAAAGTTGACTGGAATTAACCAAAAACAAAACAAAACGATCCCCAAACCAAATGTCGAAAGGGGCAGCCATAATAGCTTCAAAACATTACAAATAGAGAGCATCAGTGGAGAACACATCATTAGTATCCCCTATGTTAATCAAATTTTTGCCTAATTAACATTACTAATCAACTTCACATGAACACCATCATGCTAATTATAGAGGCTTCAAACTTGGGGCATGACAATCTAGCATGAATATACATAGCTAAGGCTTCAAAACATTCACCATCAAAATGATTACAAGTTTCCCCAATTGAGCTTGAAAAGGTGCCTCTCATTTTCTATATACTAGATGCATGAAACATAAGAATTCGTCGATGAACAAACCATGATCACAACACGCGAGCTTCCAAAATTCCACCAAGGAGCATCACGCGTAGAACATACAGAAAAAATAAAAAACTCACCTCATATTTATTTGTGAAGAAATAGCAAGTTAACATCCAAACCAAAACCCACGCTTAACTAAATTAGCCTCTAAATAACCACCAAAAGATTTTAAAAACGAGATAAAGACTACTCTAGCTCCTCCACCAGCTAATTAGGGGAGGAAGAACCCACATAAAGCAAAAAAATGAAAGAAAAAAATTGAGTAAAGCATGCCAGAAAGTGTCAGGTTCACCGCAACAGAACAAGACAAGATCATATTGTACAGAGACTTGATGCATTCGTGGATATGCAGATCAACTATAGATAATAAGGAAGAAATATAAAATTGATGAGGAGTAAAGCATAAGAGCGAGAGAAACGCATAATCAACCGACTAGAAAGAGAGGCTGCTGGGAAGTAGATGACGAGTTGAGAGAGGGGGATGAGGCCTCGGGAGAGGATGATGGCGCGAAGGTAGGTTACCTCGTAGGTGAACGTTTCTCGGTCGAGTGTAGAGGACGAGCAGTCGGCTCGCGAGAAGGTACAGGGAAGCGGACGCGGAGAGCAGCGAGGGCAACGAAGGTAAAGGAATACCTAAACGCCAGGTGAAAGTCGGGACCGCGGGGTTTATCCCGCGGTCCGCTTTCACGCCGCTTCGCGGCGATACGCCGCACAAATTCGCGGTCAGACCAATTTTTAACGCAAATTCGCGGTGCGGTGCAGGGCCGCACCGCGAATTTGTGTTACCAAACGGGGCCTTAGTAGCAGAGCTAATTTGCAAATCATCACGTGTCACAAAATCAATTGGCCGAGGGTTGTTTGCTCTGACGTATTATGTTGCAAAAGCATTGATGTTTTTTTGTTGTTTAGGCTCAAATAACAATGAAGCAAAATTTTAAAGTCGAAATCCCCACTTGTCCATTCATCACCTCTTGCTCCTATTCCGATTCCACCTCCCACTCTAACTCTTGACTTTTAACTCTTCCTCATCAAGTTCATTCTCTAACATTCCCATCCGCAGGTGATTTCAATCTTGAGGTTTATTCCAACGAGATGCTATTAGAAGAACAAAAGGAGATGGAGTCGGTGAATATAGCATATATTGGAATTGAAATGGGAGGGGAGCGTTCTAGGACTCAAGCTGGTGGAGAGAAGCGTGACTCCAAATAAGAGCTGGTCAAAAATATTTTGAGGGTGAAAAAGAATATGACATTCTATTTATTTTCTAATGTAATCAATGTAAGCCCAAAGAAAAAAAGGATTTCTAGTGAATTACACTCCAAAATGTACGTATTTTGAATGCAATCAGCCAAACTACTTTTAATCTATTAAATAACAAAATCATATGTGAGATGACATTAGTATGATAAAATATGAATTGACAATCGGGAAACTGAACGACTTTGAGCAAGCAAAAATAAATAATTTTGAATATTTAACCATGAGGCTTAACAAAAATCAGAGCCATTAAAACTTTATGGGAAGTTATGTTTAAAAAATGGTCATTATTCAAATGTCTAATTCCCATGGAAAATTTTATCCTAAAGTTTTATTGACTGGCTACAAATTTTGGATAACTGTTATAAATAACTAACTATGTTGGATGAACAATAAGAGAGACTTTCGGTCCATTGATGAAGGTGGACAGTTATCAAGCACAAATATTCTGGTAGCACGGCTCTCAAATCTCAATAAATCAATTTGAAATCCATGACGCAAACAAAATGTAGTAGCTAGTTTAGGAATAGAAAAACAAGGAGGTAATAATCAGAATCAAGTGATGCGGGGCTTGGGAGAGGAACGGCCAGTTCTCAAGGAAGGGGGGCTGCCCCCTCTACTTCTTCTCCCCTCCTTCCTTTTTTCCTTCTTTCCTTTTTCTTTTCTTTCCTTCTTTTCTTACTTTCCTTCCTAGGTCTAATAGAAATCCTTTCCTAAATTCTGAGATCTAATTTTATTCTTCCTTCTTATTTTAAAAGTCTTTCCTAAAATTTAAAATATGATTTTATTTTACTTTCTTATTTTATAAAGACAATTCAAAAATCTGAAATATGACTTTATTCTCCTTCATATTTTGCGTGTTTCCTAAAATAGATCAAGTCTTTATAAATATGAGATGATATGCTTGAAGTTATAGGTCTTATTTTGGATATCTGAATTCAGGTTTTACTCTAAAGTTTTCTCTTCAATTGCTGTATCCGACGTCAAGAAAGTGCTCCAGCTATATCTCGACCCTGCCAAGATAATTATTTATTCTTTCACCCTTCTTGTTGTTGTACAACCGCTCCCCAATCCTACTCTTCCAGCAGCTACCACAACCCTTCAGCCACCACCAGGCCACCATCCCTCCTCTTCCAGCAGGCTACCACAACCCTTCAGCCACCTGCAGCCTCCATTCCTACAGCTTCCCTACAGGCCACACATACAACTGCTTCTTCCAGCTCTTCCCCGCAACTCCCCTGTAGGCCACACCTACAACTGCTCCTTCCAGCTCTTCCTTGCAACTCCCTGCAGGCCGCAACCATCAAATCGCCTTCTTGCAGCTTCCCTACAGGCTGTACTACATGCTACCCCTTCCAATCCTCCCTACCACAGTCCCAGCGGCGGACACCTTAAAGAACGCCGATTTGCTGTCCTACCCTTCCACAGCCGTCCAACATCTCTTTGGCTTTCACCGCAACCACCAATCTAGCACTGCCTCTCTGAACTTCCTCATCGTTGGCTTGTTGTGGCTCTTTTTGTGTCTTTATTTATAATTCTTTATTTTACGTTTTTGTTTTGTGTGTTGTTTTTCCTTCTTTTAAGTCTTCATTGTAACCTTGTTTAAGTCGTTAGTAAAATTATGTCGTGCATCGTGGTTTGGGTTAACTTCGATATGATTTGGTATTAGAGCTAGCCTAACCATAGTCCAATCTTAAGATTTCTAGCATCCGCCCCTACCTATTCACCACACCATTTTTTTTAATTTCATTTATTTTTATCTCTTCTTTCTTTGTTTCTTCTTTTCTTTCCTTCCACAGATCCTAAATCGTCAAACATGTCGCCAAGGAGAATATGCCCGAGCCTACCCGAGAAGAAATGCGACGACAACTCTCCACCTATAAATCGTCTCATAACTCCTCTGCATCTTCTCCGAGTCTTCCTTCCGAAATGAACTCTTTCAACAGCCCAGATTAAATAGCTCTACCTCCTTTCTTCCTCATTGGAACATCTCTAGGTTTTTCTTTCTCTTCTTCTTCCCAATCCCAGTCTCCTGGATTTATTCTCCTTGATTTTGCTTTCGAACAAATCATTTCACTCCTGAATCTTGATTTACCGGAGTTCCCAAATTTCAAACACGAAGATCTAGCTCTGTCACCTCCAACAAAGAATTGCAGAGATTGAAGAGATGACACAGGAAGAAGTTACCTTAGACCGAGACCTGGAGAGTCGAAGGGGAGAGAGAGAATATGATATGAATCCTTTCCATATGGATAATTCAAAGATGAAGAAGATAGGCCACAACGTTTAGAAATCTAATATCAATGGAGGCCTAATAAGGGTGTCTGCGTCTCTCCCACAGGGAAACGTTCCGAGAAGAGATGTCATTTGGAGGGCACCAAGACCACGAGATCAAGGTAGATCTACCAGAGTTTGAAGGAGGCATGGATCTTGAAGAACTCACTGAATGACTGCAGGCAGTTGAGCGGATCTTTAAATACAAAAAGGTGCCCGCGGAGAGGCAGGTCAAATTAGCTGCTATCAAATTGAAGAAAAGTGTCTCCCTATGGTAGGAGAACGTACAGCGACAGAGGAGGCGAGAAGGCAGCGAAAAGATTACTAAGTGGGAGAAGATAAAGAAAACAATGCAGAAGAAATATCTTCCCTCTCATTACTACCAGAGCATGTTTTTGAAACTCCGCAATCTGCAGCAGAGAGGCCTTTTAATTGAGGACTTCACAACTCAATTCGACCGCTTACAGCTGAAGTGCAACCTGACAGATGCAGAGGAGAATACAGTAGCAAGATATATTGGGGCTTGAAACCTAGTATTAGCAATGTGCTGCAACTATAGCCGTACTAGACGACGGGGGATGTCCAAACACTAGTATTGAAAGTGGAAAGACAGTAGAAGCAGAGCTGACATCCACCACGAGCCAGGCAACCAACCATAGTTGGAGACACCACTAGGAGCACGACGCAGAGAGTTGAGAAAATTGGTTCCGCTAGGGAGAAAGACACTTGTGCCCTCCAGAAAATGCTTCAGTTGCCATTCTTAAGAAGTGCCCCCGCCATGCGTTGTCAGATTGGTTGATAATTCAGGCTTTTTATAATGAGTTGGTAGGATCTCTTAGGTCGATCATAGATGTTGCCACAAATGGTTCGCTTATATTGATACCTTTTGATGGAGCGTATTCTTTGATTGAAAAGATGATAACTATTAATTTTCAATGACCTTCTGATAGAGTAAACTTTAGGAAGGGAGCCAGCGTATATGACACAAATGTTCTTTCAATTTTAACTTCTCAAGAAAGCTAGATAAGTTAGGGATAAATAAGCCACGAGGAACCAGTAATAGAGGAGAATTCATATTAACAACTGGTGGATCATAGTGCTTTGCCACTTGAGACCCTGACTGCTATCAACAATATAATGAATAATCCGCACTCTAATTTTTTAATCATGGTTGGAAAATTCACTCTAATTGTAATTGGATAACAATCAAGGGTAAAAAATTAACAATGAGGGAATAATCAATCAAATCATTTAAAAAATTGAAACAATAAGGGCAGTACCAATTTGAGAACTCCTTACCCGTGGCTTTAACTCAAACCAACATTTTAAGAAAAAGTTGTCTTTAGAGGAAGTTGTATTGTACATGGGGAATCAACTACAGAGTCAAACTGCAGCCATATAAAAACGTAGAAATAAATAGAGTCAAATAACGAACTCCCTTAGTAATCGACCCCAACAAACTCTTCCTATACCGAGGTTAATTCAAAGGAGTAATGAATATGTGAAAACCATTAAGTTGGGAAGTGGAAGAGAGTTGGAGGAATCAATTATGAGAGAGCCTGAGGTGGTAAAAGAGATTTTGAGCTTGAATGATCAATAAAAGACTCTTCTAAAGACTTAGGAAGACCACCAACACCAATTAGAAAGGACCTAGAAAGATCATCTACATCATTTCCCCAGAGACTTCAGAAACACAAGTCAGATAAACAATTTTCTCGATTTTTGGAAGTGTTTAGGAAGTTAACGATTAATATCAATTTTGTTGAGGTCTTGGAACACATGCCTAATTATGTGAAGTTTCTAAATGATATTCTGAATAAGAAGATGAAGCTTGAAAGCTTTAAGACAAAAACACTTAGTGATGAGGGCGGTGCTATTATACAAAAGAAGCTCCCTGATGGTTATATCATTCCCTGTGCTATCAGATAGAAATTATTTGGGAAGGCTTTATATGACAGATGTCGGTATTAAACTCATATCATCATCAATCTTTAAGAGGTTAGGATTAGGAGAAGTTCAACTACCATTGTAAAACTTCAACTTGTTCACCGATCTCTTACCTATCCTAAGGGAATCATAGAGCATGCCTTAGTTAAGGTGAATGAGTTTATATTCTCTACTGATTTCTTTATTTTGGATATGGAGGAAAATAAAGAGATACCCATTATAATAGACATACATTTCCTAGCCACTGGTAGGATAGTAATTGATGTGCAGAAATGAAAGTTGATTATGATGGTGAATAACCAAGAGGTTACTTATAATATTTTAAAATCAATGAATTTCTCTTTTGATTCTAATGAGGTTTTGTTGTTTAGGATGAATCTAGTGAACCGACTTTATAGAAGCCAATTTTAGGAAAGTTGTGAAGCTGATCCAGAAGAGCAGAGTTGATTAACGATGATAGGCATGACTTTAAGGAGGAAACAACTCTACTTTTAGATGCTAGTCCGAGGATTTATAGGGAGAGGTTTGAGTTGTTGGACACAACTGGAAATTCTATATCTTTAGTCCCTTTCCATAAAAGAACCACCTGAATTAGAGATGAAAATCCTTCCAAAATATATGAAGTATGTTTTCGTAGGGGAGTTATCTACTTTGTCTATTATCATGTCCTCAGAAGTCAATAGTTTACAAGAAGAGAAATTGATAATACTTTTGAGGAGTTTTAAGAAAGCTTTTGCATAGACTCCAACATGCATTAACGGAATCAATCATTCAATATGCATGCATAGAATCCTTATGAAGGAAAATTATAAACCTAGGGCGGACCCTCAAAGAAGACTAAACATATAAAAGAAATTGTTAAGAAGGAGATAGTGAAGTAGTTAGATCTAGACGTTATCTAACCATCTTAGATAGTGTCTAAGTTAACATTATTCATTGTGTGCCTAAAAAGAGGGGAGTGGTTGTAGCAGGGAATGAACAAAATGAATTAATATTTACTAGGCATGTCACTAGGAGAAGTATATGCATTGATTATAGAAAACTATACTCAGCCATTAGGAAATACCATTTCCCCTGACCCTTTGTTGACTGGATGTTAAATAGGCCAGCTACTCACTCTTTTTTCTTCTTTTTAAAAGTGAATTCAGGGTACCATCAGGTTCTCATAGCTCTAGAGGATCAAAATAAGACCACATTCATGAGCCCTTATGGGACTTTTGTCTTTAAGAGGATGTCATTCGGACTGTGCAATGCGTCTGCCACTTTTCAGCAATGCATGTTGTTCATTTTCTGTGGCCTGATTGAAAAAGGGTTTGGAGTATTTATTGATGGTTTTTATGTTTTTAACCCTTCGTTCAATTCTTGCATAGATCATCTTGCCAGAGTTTTGAGAAGATGTGAGGAAATCAACCTAGTTTTGAATTGAGAAAAATGTCAATTTATGGTTTCTGATGAGATTTTATTTTGGGGAACAAAATGTTTGAGAGGGTTATGGAGTAGATCTAATAAAGATACAAGTTATTGAGAAACTTTCCCCGCCCATTTATGGTATGGGAGTTCAGAGTTTTTTGGTTATGCTTGGTTATATAGGCAATATATGAATAATTTTTCTAATATTACCAAACTCCTGTCACTTACTAGAAAAAAAATGTCTCGTTTGATTTTGACTAGAAATGTCTAACTTTATTTAATACTTTAAAAGAAAAAATTAGTCACTGTACTTATGATTATTTCACCTGATTGAAAGAGTCATCTTGAATTTATGTGTGATGCCAGTGACTACGTCATAGGACGGTGTTAGGCTAGATAAGAGAGGTGTTTAGAGCTATATACTATACCGATAAGATCCTTAATAAGACTTAACTTAACTACACTACCACTGAAAAGAAACTGATCATAGTATATGTTGAGATTTTATTTTAGGGCACAAAATGTTTGAGAGGGTTATGGAGGTAGATCTAACAAAGATACAAGTTATTAAGAAACTTTCCCCGCCCATTTATGTGATGGGAGTTCGGGGTTTTTTAGTCATGCTAGGTTATATAGGCAATATATGAATAAATTTTCTAATATTACCAAACTCCTGTCACTTACTAGAAAAAAATATCTCATTTGATTTTGACTAGAAATGTCTAACTGAATTAGTCACTACACTTATGATTATTTCACTTGATTGAAAGAGTCATTTTGAATTAATGTGTGATGCTAGTGACTATGTCATAGGGCGGTGTTAGGCGATAAGACATAAGGTGTGTAGAGTTATATAATATATCAATAAGACCCTTAATAAGACTTAAATTAACTACACTACCACTGAAAAGGAACTAATGGTAGTAATGTCTCCGACAAATTTATGCTCTATTTGATTGGAATTAAATGCACCATTTTTACCGACAATTCAGCAATTCGATATATGATTTCTAAAAAGGACGCAAAATCAAGATTGATCATATGAGTCATATTGTTGTAGGGAATTGATATCGAAGTGGTGGATATAAAATGTTCTGAAAATCAAATAGGGAATCATTTATCAAGACTTGATCGGGGTAATTTTTATGCTTTTGATGATGATATTAATGAAAATTTCCCTTACGAGCAACTCCTTGTTATTTCAATTTGAGTGCTCTGTGGTATGCAAAAATAATAAACTTTCTTGTTAGTGATATTTTACCCTATGATCTGTTGTATCACCAGAGGAAAAAAATTATTCATGATGTCAGATATTATTTTTGGGATTACCCTTACCTTTATAGGAAATGTAAGACCGGGTGATTAGAAGACGCATACCTTTAAAAGAGACACAAGAAAATATCAAAAAATGTCATGATCCTGAATTTGGAGGGCATTTTGAGATTTATAGAACTGCTTATAAGATATTAAAATCACAATTTTATTGACCCACTTTATTTAGTGATGTAGATGATTATATTAAACCATGCGATAGATGTCAAATAGTAGACAATATTTCTAAGAGAAATGAAATGCCCTTGAACTTTACTTAGAAAGTTGAAATTGTTAACGTTTGAAATTTAAAGTTCACGAGGCTCTTTATACTTCACTAGGAAACATTTATATTCTAGTAGTTGTGGATTATGTCTCAAAGTGGATAGAGTAGCTCTCCCCAATTGTGAGGCTCAAAGCGTATCCAAGTTTTTGAAAAAAAATATATTTTACAAATATATAACGCCTAGAGTAATAATGAGTGATGAGGTAGTCATTTTAGAAATAAAAAGATTAAGAAATCAGTTGGAAAGTATAAATTAATCATAAAATATTCAAAGTGTATCAACCTCAAACAGATGGATTGGCGGACGTATCTAATAGAAAAATAAAAAGAATCCTAGAAAAGACTGTCAACCCTAATAGAAAAGAATGAGCTTTCAAACTTGATGACATTTTATGGGCCTATAGAACTGCTTATGAAACAGCGATAGGAATGTTCTTATAAAGACTTATATTTTGTAAAACTTGTCATTTGCTAGTCAAACTGAAACATTAGACATTTTGGAGAGTTAAAGAGTTTAATTATGATATGAAGGATGCTGCTGATAGGGGTGTAAACGAATCGAACACGGATGAACGGAGCTTGTGTTCGTGTTCGTTTCGTTTGAAATTAAGTTTGTTTGAAATAACCTTGTGTTTGAAATTGTTTGTGAAGTAACTGTTCGTGTTTGTTTCTTAACAAACGAGTCGAAAACGAGCCGAACACAAAGAATTCACAAACGAGTTTGACAACCATAATATTAATATATATATAAATAATATATTATATTAATTATATAACTTATATTATATAAATATATAATATCTATATCAATATATTACTAATATAAGTATATTAATATATTATTATTATTAATTTATTATATATTATAATTTATTAAATTAAAATTTTTTAAATATCATAAATTTTTTTATATATAATTATTTTTAATTATTTTATATTTCGAACAATAACAATTCGAACATGAACGAACGCATCACTGTTCATGTTTTGTTCGTATAACTAACCGAAAAAAAAAATTGTTCCTGTTCGTCTCATTTATTTATCAAACGAATCGAACGCGAACTTCTTGACGAACCGAACACGAACTATTCGCGAACAACGAGCTTTTTTGACAACCTTAGCTGCTAAGAAACTATTAATATACCTAAATGAATTTAATTAGATTGGGGAGGAGTCTTATGCAAGCGTCAAGATATATAAGGGAAGATGAATAAATGATGTGATCAAAAGCTTTTTAGGAAGAATTTTAAGTATGGACAGACAGTTTTATTATATAATACATTATTGAAATTATTCTCAAGAATATTTAAATCCAGTTAGTCAGAGGACTATTTACTGTAGTAAAAGTTTACCCTTAGATATCATTGATAAAAAGAGAGGAAGGGTCTTTAAAGTTAACAGGCAAAAGCTTAAATTGTACCCAGGGGAGATAGACATTGACTTAGTGAGGTAATGACATTGAATCAACCTAATTAGAATATATGACATTGTCAGGTTGAGGAAAATAAGCTAAGCCTTACTGGGAGGCAACCCAAGTTTATGTTTGTGAGTGTTAGTTTATGATTTCATTTACTTGTAGATGTATTGATGTGTTTTTAGTATTGATTGCTTATTTTTCAATTGTTAGTGTGGTTTGAGGTGATTTGTTGTGAAATTATTGATAAGTTGAAAATAATTTGTGAAATAAGGTGAATTGGACTAATGTTAGTGTGGCACCGCCCCTTGGGCATCTAAGCGCCAATCTCTCGGTTTTTGGCGCCATTATCGCGTCGCTGGAGCACCACGTTTAATCTTCATGTTTAATTGGGTGCCTAGGCGTCATGTTCTCGGGAAACCAGTGCTACTATCGTGGCGCTGGAGCTCCGCACTTACCTATTTCATATCTATTTAGGCGCCTAGGCGCCAGCAAACAACAGCCTAGGCGTCAAGGTCTAAATAAAAGCAAAATTAGGTCTTTTCACCTCATTTCACTCTGATTTTTTTTCCAAGATCACCCCTTTCCTCCTGCTCTCCAACCTAGGGGTTCCATAAAATCCTTTTTTTTTCGCTCTTTTGCTGAAAGGGAGAGGGAGATCTAGCTTCCCTAAAGTAAATCTTGCTCTCTTCATGTCTTTCCTTCATCTTTGTTACAGATTTTAGGGATCTTAGTGAGATCTTGAGTTGGGTTGTGGATTTGTAATATTTTTTTTAGCTTGAGATCATAAATTTGTCCGTGATTTACTTGTTCAAACCTGGATATTGGTCTTAGAATTCCTTGTTTTATTCATCTATTGTTTGAATTTCTTCTCCCATAATCTATGACACCTAAAACTAAGGAAATAAAATCGAAGTCATCCATCGACAACATAAAATTCGTTAGCTCAAAACCAGAAGAATGATAAAACAATTTCCTGGCATCAAGGAAATTTATCCCTAATTGGTTTGAGAACCCAAGAGGTGTCGTGAGTTCTATGATCGGTAAGACAGATTGGGAACTTTTTGCTTTCAGACTGGCATTAAAGTGATTCTTATTGTTCGGGAATTTTTGTAAATTTGTCTGAAGCTTTAACTGATTTCATCTTTGTTAAAGTGAAGCAAGTTTATACTTTTTTCTTCCAGGATTAATTCTTTGTACCCGTTGCGAGATTGTCCTGATTGTTTCTACAACCATTTTGCTCCTGTTGATTATGATTTGGTCAAATTATCAACTTTTGACTGCCATGATGGGATCATGGACTATAAAAATTAATTTCCCTTCTTCGACTTTGACTGCTATTTTGAAATATTGATATTATTTCATATCCTCAAAACTTCTTCGCTCAACGAATTTGAGTGAGGAATAGAGATAGAGTTGCACTGAATTTTTGTATTCAATCTGAAAAATTCATTGATGTAGGATCCCTTATCAATCATTCCATCCGAAATTGGACAAATGAGGGTTCTACAATTGGTCTTGGTCACCCTTCCACTATTTTTGCTTTATGCCAAAATTCTAGTGTTGTTTATGAGAGTTGGGAGGAACAACTCCAACCCCTGAAACCTATTTCTTAACGAAATATTGAGGTTTATAATCGATATGAGGTATTTAGGCGAGGTAAAAGTTCCTCCCAACCTTTCTCTTCTACTCTGTTACCTCGCCCTCAACTTCTAGGAAATGTATAGGCGGAATTAGTGGTTAGCAGAAAAGAGTCTGATTGTTTTTCCTGACTCTCCGTATCTGCCTTATCAAAACACTGGCCAACCTATGGAAGAAGATGAGAAGGAGAAGATGAGAGCGGTGATGATTGAGTTAGCTATTTTCTGCTTGTGGGAAGTTTTAGTTGGTTTCACTTGACTACTACTCTTACAGTTTGATTTGTTCTTGATAATTTGGAGTTATGATTTGGTTGTAATATGTCTTGTTGCACTTTTATTTGGACTTCCATTTATATTATTTGTTGGTTTTGGATTTATTGTTGTAATTAATGTGAACTCCTTTATGTATTTTCAGTTTATATTATGAAGTATTTTTATGTCCTATTTATATTAATTGTTGTTGAAGTGATGATTTGTATAGGTGCCACAAATAATTGTTGTTGTTGTTGTTATATATGTTTTTCATAACATTTAATTTTTGTAATTGCTCATGATGAAGTTTGAGAGGAAATGAATATTGTCAATACTTGTTTCTTTGTAAAGGAAACTTAAGATTGATGCTTGTTGACATTTGTAGAGTGGATTGAATTTGGGACGACAATAATCTTGATAAAAGAAAAAATATAGTTATATAACAATTAGATTCTTTTTAAATTAAATTAAACTAGTTGTAGAATGATCTTTGCAATTCAATAAATGATTATTTAATTATCATATTTAACTTTTAAGAAGATTTGTTTAATAGGTAAGTTAATTGCGGCTGGATGTGATCTTTTAAAAAATTTAGCCTCCAATTTATTTGAATTCTATGTTAATAATTTTAAACTTATAAATCTTTAATTAAAAAGGGGATTTTAGAGGTTTTTTTAGTTTAAGGTGATTGTCGTAAAATTCAAAATCATTAAAAGGTTAATCTAGATATAGTAATCATCTAGGATGTGAATAAAAAATGAAGAATATCTAAAAAGAAATGAGATTGAAAATATTCATCCTATAGAAAAAGTGAAAACAAGGAAAGATAAAGCAAAAAAGAAAAAAAAGTTATAAATGAAAAATATCAAAGAGAAGCTTGAGAAGATGCCTTAACAAAAATTGATTCTACTACTACTCCTTTTAAATTTAAAACTTCTTAACATTCTTTAAATTAATTTTGTTTAAATGTTAATAAATTATTAACAAACCATCTTATGGAGAACTAAATTTTTAGAATCTGACGTTTAGACTGTAAGCACAAAGAGTTCTCAAACTCCATATTTTTACAAGCATCCGATAACTTGTTTTCTATTGAGTAATACTCCTATTTATAGTCTACAATGCAACCCATTCAAAATTCAAAATGATTTTGGAGGGAGAAACTTAGAATCTGACATTTAGACTGTATTAGCTTAACTGTTATTAAATATGTTAAAGTGAATATGTGATGTAAATATACACAAGACAAAACTGTGGGGATTGATGTTCTAATTAGAAAACCTTAGGTGCTATGCAAAACTGAGAGTTGTTGATGGAAATTCAAATGAGATTCCTTAAAAACACAAGAAACCCATCCTAAGGCTAGAGCAAACCGAAATAATGGTAGGGTAGAACCTGGCGATGAAATAGATGGAGATAAACATTGACCCAATGCTCAACGCAAAAAAGAACGTTGGTATAAGACCTTCACCCTATGCTTAACGCGAGGAAAAAACCTTGGTACGATGGTAGACGCCACAAACGGGGTGAAAATTCGCTTGATAAGTCAGGGAAGAACTCCTTTTGAGATGACCAAGAGGTCTGCTGGAATCCTAAGGAAAACCTAAGGAAAGAACCACATGCAAGTTTTTTGCTAAAGTCTAAAGTCCATTTTCTCATTTGAAATAAGGCATATATATAGGCTCAAGCTAACAAGCAAGAAAGAGAACATAAAATATCTTCTAAAAAAATAAATAAAGCTACACCAAGTTGGCATGCAAGCTAATATTAAAACGCAATAAAAGAAGAAACATCCAGCCATAATATATGGCACCTTTATCCTTGGACTTCGACTAAATTGACAAATTTTCTAGGCTCTTTCTCCTTAGACCCCCATGAATTGGCTTGAGTCGAAGCCTCCTTGACTAATCCATTAAGAGCTTCTTCAAACCCTGCAGTGCGGCATCTAAGAATCGACCACATGGAACTTGAATTAAAATCACTCTTGAAATCGTGTCGTTGATATCCATGCTATCATTTGCATCAATATGAGATTGGATAACATTTCAAAAGTTCAAAATTTCTTGAAGCACATGTTTCAGAATAATTCAATAAATGCTTCTCGTAATTAACTCCGTCTCTTTGGAAGTCAGACTGCAGGTGGCCACTTATAAAAATCTATTTATATCATGTACAACAAGATGAAATGCTTGTGTTTTGTTATTACTTGGAGACAAATAACTTTTAAGTTTGGGAGATTTTGATATATTGATAATTTGACAATTTTTGTTATTTGTATTTTTATGTTTTATACGATAAAACTGCACTTTTTGTAAGTTATTTTGTTGTTTTTACAGGTTGAGGCAGGAAAGGGGACGAACAAGGGTTATTGGAGATGTGTAATTACAAAAACAAAGTTCGCTCATAAATGAATGAAGAGATCATTAAAAGGAGACTATAAAAACTATAACTTCACCAAGTGGCTCCAAGGAGCTCCAAGAAAGGGGTAGCCACCAAGCACAAAGAGTTCTCAAACTCCATATTTTTACAAGCATCCAATAACTTGTTTTCTATTCATTAATACTCCTATTTATAGTCTACAACACAACCCATTCAAAATTCAAAATGATTTTTGAGGGAGAAAATTGTGAGGAGGAAGTGGCAATTGAGGTGGGGAGATATCATTTATGACAAAATTCATGCCAATCAGTGAGAATATAAATTTAAAAGTTGTGCCAAATAATCTTCATAAGGTCTTCAAAAATTTGACACAAACTTACATCATGATCAAACATGATAGTGCAAGGAAAAAATGTCTTTAAAGAATAGCCTTACACAATATAGGATGCATCATTCATTTTGTTGCAAGGAATAAGTGGGTAATTTTTATAAATATGTCAAACATGGCCATTGTGCTACAAAATGCCTCTAGGTGCACTAAGCAACCCTGGCAAAAAATCTGTAGATAAATCCTGCTAAATTATGTAAGGGATTGAAAGGGTTATGTATCTACTTAACCTCTATTTAATGGCTTTTAATTTTTTTACATGTCAGGTAACAGTCTACTAACCTCTAGACATCTCACTTAAGGAAGGGACAATAGAACCTACTCCTACCAAGCTTATGGTCATGTCTATGCGCGAGTGACCTGCTAAAACCAAAAATATAGCTCTCCTACCAAAACATGATTTCTGAAAACCTAAATAGAATCGGTATTCAAAACTTTCCAAGTATATTAGAGAGTATTCAGGTGTTGATAAGTGGTAATGCATCACCTAATTATGCTATGGATATTTTAGGAATGTTTGTTTTTCAGCACAATGATCCATATCAACGAAAATTAATTAGATAAGGCTTCACATTAATTAGGATACATACCAAGTGGATTAATATTTAAATAAATAGGGCCAATATGTGTGTAGATAATTGTGCATTAAACATTAGTAGAGTATATAGAACAGTATTAGATTTACGAAGTAGCGTGAATATATATTATAGGAAGATAATGAAGTTACTTATCACCTTAAAAAACATCAAAATAACCTTTTTTGTTTTACTGACAGATAGACCCGTGTATGTTATATGCCTATACAAATTTATAATTGATTCTAGATTATCATAAGAAAAAAAAAAGAGGTTTGTTGTTTTGACATAGAATTGATGATGGGAGATAAGATAAGGATCGGTTCTCCTTGAAATTTATTACCATCAGGCAGCATGATATAGATTTCCTTGACTTCTGGACTTAATATAGATAAGGGAGAGTAGTCTTAGGCCTTGTGCCTAAGAAAAGAAATTGTCAAGTAGAGAAGAAGAGAGTGAATTAGATCAAGTAATTGATTTTATTTAATCTTTAAATGCATCTTACATTTGATCTCTCTATAAAGAGGTTTAAAAATTGTTTGGAAAAATATTCAAACCAACCTAAAAATAAGAACTAATCAACAAAATAGCTAACAAATCACTAAAACCTAAAACAAAACATGAAATTAGGAACTTCTCCTTAAACTAAGAGATAAAATAATTAGAATCCCTTGAATTTCTCCTCCGCGTGTCCATCACATGCAAAATGAATAAGATTGTTCGCCATTTTACTGCAAAACTATGATGTAAGCCTCCATTTAGAAAATCAAAATTTCGATCACCTTATATATGGGTTTACCTCTCCTTGACTGGTTTTGGAGTTTTAACTTGTTTAACTCCATCAAGAATATTCTCTTCAACTTCCAAATACTCTTGGGAACCTTTTGAAGATCCTAAGAATCTTCTTAAAGCTTCTAATTATTTTTAATTCTAAAAAATCTTAAACATTTTATGATTTTGAATTTTTCCAAGATCAGCTAGAGACAAGAAAGAGAACAAGAATAAACCAAAAAGGAGAGAGGCCCATGGAGATGGAGAGTAAGAAAAAAAGAAGAGAGAGAGGGAGGAAAAGAAGGGCGGAGGACCAATCAATTCTTAGAGATAAAAAGATAGGATGCATTTTTATTTTAAATATTTTGCATTCACATTATTGTAATTCTCTTACAATCATATTCATATCAGCATAATTCTCGTATGAGTATTCTCCATTTATAAAGAAGATCTTTTATTTATGAAAATGATAAAAATAACTACAATCTATATGCAATCATGAAAATTTTGTGAAAAAAGACTAAAATTTTATAAAAAAATCCTCTGAATTTAACATCAATTTTATCCTACACCAAATAAAGCCTAATAGCATCACATGAACTCAATAACATTGGCAGTGGTTCATCTTTCATATCATGCATTCTTCATTGAGTCTAATATTGGATTCTTAATAGAATTATCCTTGAAGAACAAAAACTTCCCATTTTTCCATGATACAGTCAAATAACTGCAGTTGCAGAATCATTCCTAATTTTATATGAAATCAATCATAGGATTTCTAAAATTACAAAAAAGTATTTATGTTCATTGATCCTTATGAAGGCACTCAAGCAATCCATAATTGCACACAATATATAAGTAAAATTAAAAACAGATGCGGAAAGCAGTGATTGAATTTTCGTTCATCTTGTATATGAATTTCAATCATAAGAGGCATTTTGAATGCGCTTAGAGAGTTGCAATAGATATATTTAGACATTAGTCAAAGCGTGATTTATAATTACAATCAACCAAATGTTAACTAAGTGAAACAAATCCTAAGCATCCCATAGAACCCTAGAAAAAAAGGAAAGCAGATGAAATCAAATTAATAGAACAAAACTGCGAAACTAAAGCCATGTAGAATATGCCTGTTTCTACAAAGCATTCATTAGAAGCTAGAAAAAAATAATAATAATAATAATAAAAGAAGGGAGGATTGAGAAGGATACGGAGTTCGAGAATGCTTGTCCCTGGAATTGACTGCGAGGGGATCAGAGCTGCAAATCGATTCAACTGCGCGGAGATTGCCGGCCCTTGCAGCAGCGTGTAGCTCTGAGTCCGCCCCATCGGTCTTCTTCTTCGAGCCAGTTCGAGGGTTTCCCATCTCCAGGGCACACCAAAACCTTCTACTCACTCCCGCAGCCTGTCCACTGCTTGAGCTCACGTTTATTATGTAGTTTCACCAAAAAAAAAAATATATTTAGGGATCATTTAATTCAGTTAAGATATAATTAAAATATAGTATATTTAAAATAATTTATAGTTATTTGATTTCATAAAAAAATAAATATAACAAATTTCTAAGACTGTTGAACAAGTTGCAATACTTACAGTAATAATGTTAATGATAGGCGAACGATGATGATCTACAATTATGCGGCGGTGAGTGTCAGCGATTTTGTGGCAATAATGATTGTCTATCGACGATAATATCAACCGAACAACAACGCTATGACGATTGCAGCAATTAAGTGGTAATGGTTTGGAACGATAACTGTAGCTAGAGACCAATAGTTTGGCGATAATTGTCGGTGGTCGTCGTCTTCAATTTTTCTTTAAGTACGTCGACTTAGCTCTTAGTTTTCTCTCTCTTCGCTCTTCACATTGAAAATGAATTCGTATTTATAAAAATAAATCGGTTTAATTTCTTAACATGTAAGTATAGTAATAACCTCAAAATTAAGTGGTTTTGGCCTCATTGGATTCCACTTACCGAGACGATTGATTTGATTGTAAGCATCTCAAATTTGAAGATCATTTCACCGTTAAATTAATATTTCTAAATTTCTAATCATGCTTCAAATGCTTGATCCAAGCTCATTTGGGCCAAGATCATATTCAAAATTGAGCCATAATATTTCAAATGCTTGCATAATACCTATAAATAGAATCATATAATTTGCAGATAAATTTTCTGATACTATACTCAATAAAAAATTAACTAAAACAAAAATTTGGTAATAAAATATAGTCATTCTTTTTACTCCTCTTTTTGATTGATTAAAAAAAGAATCCACCATAATTGATAGATCTCCATAGACAAGCTATTCAAATTATAAAATAATGTGTTAATACTTTTCCTTTCTTAATATTAGCAAATCCCAAATATTTTAAAATTATTGAAACAAATGCTTTCAATATTGGGTACACAATCATCCTTGAACAACAAAATAACAATAAAGAAGAATTAGTTTGATTTACAGCAGGAATTCCAACCAAAATAATTATTCCATTATATAAAAAAAAGTATTTTATATTGTTCTAAATTTCATGACAATTTACTAAATAAAAAATATTTGATTCATGTTGATTGTTTTGCAATTAAGCACAATATATACAAAGATAAAAAAATTATTTTGATATAGAATTTATTCCCGATAATACTAATTCAGTATAAAATTTTTTAACCCATGAATTTTTACACGAATTGAAAAAAAGTTGACTACCTTAAAAAGAAAAACTTTAATTGAGAAGATGTTCGAAAGAGGCAAATGAGAAAATTATGTGTCATTCTGAAGGTCAAATTGACCTAAGGGTATGCTTATCCAACATTACTCCCAAAACTTAAACAATCAAATCATCAGGGGCTAATAATGAGGCCAAGATAATTAAAATGCCAGTACATCAACTCCTCTCGAGGACACTTGTGTTCTAAATTTAAGCAAGTAAAATATTTTGAATTTTAATCTAGATGATTGTCATATTACGATTATTTTACCCACTGAAATATATTTGTGGGTGTATAAATAAAAACAACTTTGTGAACTAACCAGAACTAAAACTCACTTAAATGGGAATTTACCCATTTACCCTAGTCTAGGCTTGCTAAGGAAATAAGCCCAGACGAGGATGAAGAGGGAGATCAACCCAGATCACTAGTCACTCAGACGAGGATCAGCTGAATGCAAATAGTTGAGTGTGAATGATCTAAGACAAGCAACGAAGCACATACATTGAATTTGAGGCTGTCAAAAACAAAAACATCGTTTGTCCACTAGACAAGTAGTTGAGTTTAAAGGCAAAATCTTCAAAAAGATTTGGTCGTTAAATGATGGTTTGACTGAAGAGACAAATGTACATCCTTAGAGACTTGGGCATAATTTTATATTTATCTTCATAGAGAAGTCACCCCTTATAAATAATCGAGGTTAAATATAAAATAGATTCCAAATTTTTGGATTAATGCTCTAATTACTGGACCATATTTATCCTTGTAAAAACCTAGCTTCTCTCTCTCTCTCTCTCTATCTTCACACTCTCTTTCTTAAGGTGAGATTCAAAAACAAAAAGGGATTCAACAGTCGGTTTTATAGAATAGCCAAGTGTCAACTAAATCATACTTGACTTTCTTTAAATTGTTATAATATTAGTGACATGTGATTATTTTGAATAATAAAATGATTGGCATGAAAAAATATATTAATTTTATTATAATACAACAAGTGGGTTCTAATAGCCAGCCCATCTAAATAGGAGCAAATTTATAAATTGAACCAAATAGGATAAATAAAATTGGTTATTTTGTTTTGTTTTTTTAGATAAGCCACAATGTTCAATATTGTTAGTTGTTATTTTTCATGCATTTAATCTAGAATAAAACTTTGGGGAGACAAAACTCCTCACTTCTTCTATTTCAAGATTATTTTGGTTGTCTTGTTGGAGTGCTTAATCTCTCTACACATCTTGAAGATAAGGTTAAAGATTTGACTAAAGACATTAGAAATATATAAGATTTAGACAGTGTGATATTTTTTAAAGTGATGCTAAAGATTTGACTGCTATGCAAAATATATAAGATGGCTATTAGAAATTATATGATATGAATACAATAAAATTAAACAAAAAAGTAATAATAATAAAGGAATAATAATGAACAAAACTATTTTTTTCTCCATACACATAAATTACCATTAACTTTTCCAAAAAAATTAAAAAAAGTGAACTTTGCTCATGCTACATTCATTATATATTAATTCCTTCAAACTGGGGCAAGCCAGGCATGACCGAGAACCTCAACCACCCCTTCCTCTCCGCAAACTTCAAACAAGGATGCAAAAGTAAGCCAACAACCAAAGCGCCCAAACTGATGAACACAATCTTGAGAGTAGAGAAAGCCAAGACAACAAACACCACCGCCGACGGCGGAATCAGCATCATAAGGCATCCCAATGTCCCCATCGGAATCCGATACGGTCGCCGAACCCTCGGATACTTCATCCTCAGCCTCACGAACGCCGCAAATTCCATCAACATTCCCACGCAATAAAGAAAGTTCTCTGCCGCCACAATCTCTTGAAAACTCAACCACGACAGCAACACAACACCCGAAGCCGATAGCAATATGCCGATAACCGGAGTTCCGTGTTTGGATCTCTTCCCCAATACCTCTGGAAGCATTCCTCTCTCAGCCATTCCCATTATCTGATACGAATCGCTGCTCATTTCCGCTACAAACATGCCCATGTTCGACAGCGCGGACGCCGCCTGAATCCACCACCTCAGCCACACTCCGCCCAGGATTCTTGCGATTTCGGAGAAGTATCCATCAGTCCACTGATTTCTATTCAGAGGAATCGCAGCAGTGCCGGCTAATAATGGATACAAGTAGCTCTTGATAACTAAGATCACAGCGAAAAATAGCGCCTTTGGCAGCGTTTTACCAGGATTATGCACTTCTCCAGCCAGCGTACTGATTGAATCCCAATAATTCAGGTTCCAAAACAGAGTGTTTAGATACAGATTCCAGTTAACATCATGCAAATCTGTCACCAACCATCTCGATGGTTGCAGCTTTGGGATTGAAATGAAGCCCATGACAGCAAATGGAAGCAGGGAGAAGAGGCCCAAGCAAACTGCAGCCCAGCCAACCACATTCAAGCCTCTGTAGTTCATGTAAGTGAGAACGATAGTTAGCGCTAAGACTGCCAGAATTCTCGGATACCCTCCTTCAAGTGCAGGAATGCTTGATTTGAGATAGTCTAAGAAGAGGACTGGATACAGTGCATTGTCTATGACACCGCTGAACCATTTCATGCACCCCTGTTGAAATCCCCAGAAAGGAGTAAAAGCCGTTGATATCCACATCACATAGCCACCACTTTCGGGGAACATGGTGCTTAGTTCGGCTGTGATAAGGGCCTCGGGAACGCTCCAGATTAAAGGGAAGATGAGGAATCCGATGATGGCAAGGAGGGGACCGGCGGCTCCGACGGTGTCCTCGATGCCAAAAGGACCGCCGGAGACTTCGTAGAAGATGAGGAAGATGAGAGGGACTAAAGAGATCTTGCGGTGGTTGCGGGCCGGAGATGGGGATTGTTGGGGGAGACCTTTGCGCTCAGCTGTGTCGCAGTCTCCCATTTTAATGGAAACAGCTTCAGATGCGCTGTTCTGCATTTGCAGGGGAAGGGACGATGAATTATTCTTCTTTTCATATGATTTTTTTGAGGAAAAAAAGTTCTTTGTTTTGCAAATATGGTATTTTTTTTTCACTGATAATAATCATATCATGTGTTTCTGCTTAGGACTGTATTCTTATATAATGTATTCTTAAACACTAAACTATTATTTATAAAAATGAAGAACTTTAAAATATTACATACGAATTTCAGACGTAGCTCTGCGTATGAACTTCAATAAAATATTGTCACGTGTATCTAATTTGTTTATCTAAGAAAATGGAGAAATGACATAATTAACACCCCCAATACAATATCATGTTATTTGTGTGACGAGAAGATGTTTATTGTGATGTTTTTGCAAAACAACTTCAATAACACCGTAATACCACCAGCGAACAACGTCAATAACACCGCACAGAGGATAACACAAATAACATTGTGGTTCCTCTTCAATAACCATGCAAAACAACTTGAATAACAACACAATGATATTGCAATAACAACGGTGATCAGTACTAATAACACTGTTCGGAGGACCACACAAATATGCAGTAACACCGTGATAACCCCCGCAAAAAAAACTCCAATATCAGCATATTAACACCGCAATAACACTCATAAACAACTTCAATAAAAACCGCCCGGAGGACTACACAAATAATACTGCAGTCTCATTGAGTGTTATTGGCATCATTTTATCATTTTTTTAGCTTCGCCCGGTCATATACACGTGACAATATTTAATTAGAGTCCAGACGTAGAGCTGCATTCGAACTCCGTATATAATATATTTTCAATCGGATGAGCCATTTGGAATAAATTTTATCCCAACTAAGTTTGATAACATTATCTAATCCATGATTGCGTTTGTTTTTTTTCTTTCTTTTGGAGTGTGGATCACGTAATTGTTCTTTTAAATGCGACTTTTAAAAGATAATCTAAATATTAATATTTTTAATATGATCGTTAACATAATAGATTTTATTACTCAATTCAAAATATAAAATCATTTGTTAGAATTAGCCCCCACTCTGTACATTCAGCTTAACCAATTTGATTAATTTAGTAATTATATTCTAACTATTAATAATTAGACCTATTATTATGCCAATAACGTGCATGAAAACACTAAGGGTCTGTTTGGGGCAACTTATTTGGTGCGGTGGCGTTTTGAAGACGCACGTGACCTGTTTGGGTAAACTGCGTTTTAGTAGCTTATGCGTTTTAAAAATGCAGAAAACAACTTTTTCACACCGCACCCATCTAGGTGCGGTGGCAGCTTTCTGGATGCGGTTTGATTTTTCCAAAAAAAAAAATTTTTGATAATAGCCACCACATCTAGTTTTTCAGCAGATTATTTTTAATCAGCTTATCAACAGATTATTCATTAAGCTGCAGCTGCCCCAAACAAACCCTAAATACTAAAAAAGATTATGGATGAACAATTTAAAAAATATTTATTTTTAATTAAGGATCTTAGAACAATCCATTCAAAGAAGCAATAAAATAATTATAAATAAAAGCAAAAATATAACTTTTTTTGGTTCATTCTTATATTTAGAGGATATAATAATAGTTTCTCGCAGGCCAATAAAGACAAATTTATATAAGTAGATAAATTATTTTAAATTGGTTATAAGAGGAAAAATTTGTTTGAAATAAGAGATCTGTTTGAGAAAGCTGCATTTTCTCAGTTTTTCAATAGACAACGTAACTAAGTGCATTCGTAAATAAATAAAAATCTGATGAAAGTATTTTGATCAAAGTTTATTTTTAAAATATCAAAGTGAGAGTAATTTATCAAAATTCAATTACAATTAATCTTAAAATTGTAAAGTTTGTTGAAAATAAGATAAACAAATAAATAATTAATCTATACTTAAATTGTATTCATCTTAAAATAAATTTAAAGACAATTTTGAAACTCATTTTAAACCCTGATATGGTCAGACAAATTATTTTAGTATATATATATATATATATATATATGTATATATATGTAGAGGAGTCTATTTGAAGATCATAAATCCCCTGACTCATAGGTTCAAATCCCCAGTGACACAGATGCACCTTAAGCCAAGCAGGAGTTGAGCCAATAGGATGGGTTGGGGACCTCACGCCCCGACCAATTCTTTTATATATATATATATATATATATATATATATATATATATATATATATATATATATATATATATATTATTCGTAAAGATTTGCGAAAACAAACAAAAATATTAATATGATCAGAGTAACTCAAACGTGGAAGTTTTAGTCACCTCAACCTCCAAGGCATCTGACACGCTCGCACTCTTTTGGCCACACATAACTCCATCGCCCATCGACACAGCGGCCGCTTCCTGATGGCCGCCGGCCATCTCTGGCCTCCCGGTGCCGGCGGCCATCTCTGGCCTCCCGTTGCTGGCGGTTAGATTTATCTCCGGCATCGACTCGCCGGAGACTGCGATGCTAGTTGCCTCATCCTGGCCGTTCATTGCAGAATGTCCTCAGCAACACTTCGGAGTACGTATTACCATTCATTCTTCTTTGATAAATAGCATCTTCGCAGCGTATGTTGGTCCGCCGGAACACTGCTGCTTTTTGGATGAGGGAGGTTCGTTGAAATTAGCCGTGCCGTATCGGGTTAAGTATGGACCGTGTCAAATTAGATCGCGCATGCATTGAGCTAATTTGTTCATAAAAAAACTAAATAATATACTTTTATTTATTTTTGTGTGCCTATATGTTTGTCAAGTTAGACCACAGATTAAGGAGGTTGTCGGCGACCCGCAGGTAGCTACGGCTTGTCTAGGTAACCCGCAACTTGGATAAGTAACGAGACAGGGAGATTAAGGACTTCTCGTTAAAATTGCTTAAGCCTTAAGAACCGAAGGGGAAGAAGGGCTCGCGAGGTCCCTTGTGGCTATTCATCAAGGACCAAGAGTAGAAGATGTCAAGGCTCGCGAGGTCAATCCCAAGGTTCCTCATCAAAGACTAAGGGTTGAAGATGTCATAGAGCCTTATGGTTATTCCACAAGTTCTTCTCGTTGAAGAACAAGATACATATCTGTTTATGGTGATTCGCTCGTTGTCTGATAACCCAGTCTTGCTCTGCTGATAGAAGTTTCTTGTCAATGGATTGAGAATGGGCATTCAGATCAGTTCAATTAATCCACAAAGTCTAGCTGATCGAATTAGTCCAGCTACCCTAAAAAATATAAAATTTAAAATAATATATGTAAGGCGCCGCGGGACAATTAATTTTTCTTATAATTAAGTACAATATTTGTCGAAGAATTTGAAACCTGAGATTAGAGAGCATTATTATTTCTAAGAAAATTCAGTATCAAATCTCACACATTTAGGCTGCGTTTGAGACAGCTTATAAGTGCAGCGGAGTTTTTAAAAACGCCGCTGTCACGTTTGTTTTGCGCGTTTCAGGAGCTTTTTCAAAAACTCCATTTATAATTTGTGAAGCACGCAGATCGCGCGATAACCCCCGCGGTCCGCCTTCCCATCCGCGTTTTCTCACTTGAATATTTTTATCAAATCATTTTCATTTATCAGTAAAATGATTTTTACCTACTCTTATTAAATTTTTTTTAAGGGAAATAAAATATAAACAAATTAATTCTCTATCTGATATTCTATTAGAAATTAGCAATTAGCGATAAATCAAATTCTGAAAAGGTTTTATTTTTTCAATAATACAAATTAATTATTTATAAGAGAAAATTAGCATTGTTCATCACAGTTATTATCATTAAACAAATTTATAAGAAAAATATAATTATAATAATTTAAATTTTTTATCTGAAATTCTATTACAAATTTTTTAAAATAAAAAGTATTTATTTAAATGCATAAAAAGTTTTTTGAATAATACTCTGTAATAAATCAAATTCAGAAAATGTTGTTTTTTTATAATATAAATTAATTATTTAGATGTAACAGACAGCGCCAGTAAGTTTTTGTTAATTTGGGCGTAAATTAATAATTTTCAAAACACCCTTCATTATTTTCATCCACGATATTGAGAAAAAATATTACGTCCGGAGTTGATACATAAGTAATATTCGGATAACGAACGATATACATCGAAGTTGTTCGTGGCTATGTCCGAACTCCGGAAGCTGCTTGAGTCCAAACTGTAGACGTAATATTTTTTTTTGAGGCTTTGGACAGCATGAATGTTTTTAATATTTTTTGTGTTCCATATGTTAATTTAAAAATAATAATTGTGTTTGAAATTTGCATCAAAACAAATATTGATGGTGCTCCTTATTTTTCATTATCTAGCATCGATTCTCATTTTAATATTCTTAGATACCTGAAGAAGATTATGTCTACACATGCTAAATGTCAAAATAAATATATTGATGCTTTTTAAAGATGAAGGTTAAGGGTTTGTTTAGACAGCAGCAAGTTATTAAAAAATATTTTTGAAGTTATTGAAAAATAATTTGATATTAAAAAAATTGAGGGGTGAGAATTAAAAAAATAAATAAAATAAAATAAAATAAAATAAAAAATATAAAAAATAAAATAATATATATACATATATTTGAAAAAGTTGAACCATATTTAGAAAACTACCACCGCGTCTAATTAAGACCGATGAGAAAACACATATTTCAAAAAACTACCAAAATGTAGTTTATTGATCAAATAAAACTGCAATGCGGTGCACGTCAAATAGACCCCAAATTTTTATTTATATTTGCCATCATTTTACTAACACACAAAAAATTTAAAATTACATATAACTCTTTGCAGTGCTTTAAAATTATTATTCATTTTGATTCGAAATAATTTTTTATTTAGGCACAATTTCTTATGAATTTATATGTCGTAATGTCGCGAATTTAAAATTTATTTTTTATATTTATAAATTTCAAATATATCACATCATATCAAAACATCATGATTATAAGTTTTTAAGTATGCTAACATTTTTTATATCACATAAAAATATTATTAAAGTTATTTTCTAACATATATCATAAGTACTAAGATTTAAATATAGGAGTTAGATTTCAACTATATGTATTTAAATATTCCATTTAGTTACCAATCACTTTGTGTAGAGGGGCTATTCAAATAGATTTAGTGGGGCTTGATGTCAGCTTGTGATTCGTTAAATTAAATTTAGAGTGAAGCCGAATCAAAATTGAATCGAGCCAAACCTGACT
Organism: Papilionanthe hookeriana x Papilionanthe teres; assembly: GCA_022702705.1. Taxonomy (NCBI): domain Eukaryota; kingdom Viridiplantae; phylum Streptophyta; class Magnoliopsida; order Asparagales; family Orchidaceae; genus Papilionanthe; species Papilionanthe hookeriana x Papilionanthe teres. The sequence continues at coordinate 50,962,351 of CM040428.1, read as the reverse complement.
TGAAATCAAAACAAGGTGGCTCAAATTGAGTGCGTTGGATAAGTTTCAACTTGAAACCTGCTTGATCTGACTCAAAATTAAAACTAATTGGCTCAATTTGAATTATTTGGACCCTAAATCAATTTGAAATTATTATTTAACTCGCTATATTTAATTTTACTATTATTATATATATAATTTTAATAATCTTATTGAAATGGATAAATAAATAAAAAAAAAGGAGGAAAAAGTCAATCTGTAGACCCAATTTTCTTTCTACAGTCCCCGCCTATTGACCTTTGAAGGGAAGGAGGAGGAAGAAGAGTGAAAACCGAAAAGGCAGGGTGGTTCGGGATGTGGAGGAGACCGGCTTTATTCAGTTATTGGATTCCTTCGTACTTCTGCAAAGCAATCAGCAACTCCATCGATCTTCCCTTTCACAATCTCCATCACCAGGTCAGTGTCTACATCCATTTTTTTTCCTTTCAAATTCCTCCAGTCTTGTTTTCAGAACCTCACTCAGATCATGGTCGATAAAATTAGTTCACAATGAGCTGTATTAATCTGTGGGTTTTGATGTGTCGAGGGGTCATTTCATGTGAATTGTTCTACAGAATCCGCTTAATTTTAATTGTTTTGGGCGTCATATTGTCGAATCAGTTATAGTAACTTTTGTAATCACTGTCCTAAACTCTCGTACCCGGTTATCTATGAAGTTTTTATCACATCCATGTCAATGCTTTGATGGTTTGTTTCGCGTGACAGCGTATTTGTTCCCCTTGCTCTCCTTGTGGAGTTATTTCTCATGCTGGGCTACTGCTGCTGCTGCTGCTGCTGTGCTCTACAAGCGTGGCCAAATTGTGCTAAATGATGCCTTAGGAGCTAACACGAAAGCAGAATTCATTAGATGCTTTAAATTCTTATTTTGTTATTGGTCTCATGGGTATTAAACCCTGGAAATTATTTCGATGTCAACATCTTTAGCTTGAGTAAGCTATTTGGATGGTTGTAAGAGGATTTAAGGGACTTGGAATTCCTAGGAATTGATTGATTACCAAGTTTAGATCACAAGTAATTGATTAATCTTAATAGATATTATTTAGGTTTAATTATATGATTTAGCTCTTAGTCATCCTGGTTAGGACTTAGCTGTGGTGTAATTTTAACTATTAGAGTTTAATTTAGTCAATAAATATTAGATAATTAAAAGGCGACTTACTATAAAAGTGTAATATAATCACTAAAATGTACTAAATAATTAAAATATTAATTGAACTAAATTATCAGTAATTGATCAAAACCTTTGGTGATAACTAAAGGTACAACAAGGATCTTACTGGTACTGTAAACCAATTATAAATAAATTAAGCATTACTTTAGCTTTTAAAATAAAAAAAATTAAAATATCATAACGTCTAAGCACTTATTATTTTATGATAGGATTTATTTTAAATGAGTTTGTTCTTAAATAGACTTTAATTAGATTAATTTGCACTTCAATAGACTCGGAAGGAATGACGTACTTAGACTTGGATATGTTAAATAAATATTACTATTGATTGATTAATAATTGACATGTCAATATGTAGAGTAATAAAGGTTCACTAATAAGTATCAATTATATTGATTAAAACTGATGTTGGATACTTAATTGAAAGTTCAACATAAATTTTTGTATTCCATTGGTTTAATTTTTTTTGAAGAATTTAGTAAATTAAGGATATAGGGTTACATTTGCTGAATAATTCAAAATCTTAAATGACTAAATCCAGGATTTATGTATTCAACAAAAAATTGCTTAATGGGATTTAGGCTAAATTTTGATTATATAGGAAACCAAACAACCCTTGTGTTTATAGGTTTGGTGATTTCAATAGTTTCAGCCTTGTTTTGGTTGAAACACATCTCAACCTTGTTGGTTTATTATTGTTATTTTATTGAACAGTGTTTGATTTCATTATTATGTTGGAGTGTTTTGATTGGAAGGCTAGCAGGTGTGCTTGAACTAAACACTGCAAAGTTGCAGTAAGTAATGGGGTAGTGATGGAGCTATGCATATGAATGTAAAGTTTAACTCAGCAATAAACTAGTTCAATTCTTCTTAAGTATAGTAATTCTTGGCTAGGTGAAGGTGTTGAAACTATTTTCTTGTAGAGCTTATGTGTAAGAATCAGTGGTGGAATGAACCTTGGTTTTCCTTTAGGAGATTTCGGATATGGAAGGAGTTTGTGGGTATCTTGAATGTGGAGTGATATGGAAGGATTTGGAGGAGAGTTTGATTTGACAACTGAATTTATTTGAATGATATACAACTAGAAGAACACTTATAGAGCATTGGGCATCTTCGATTCATTTTTCAGCTTTAATATCAAATGTGGTGTAGCCAATTGATAAAACCAACTATTCAAAAGCTTGAATTAATAGAGGCGTGACTTTATTGATGATATTCTAGCTACACTTTTGTAGGTGCATTTGAAAGCTCCTATTATGTGATTATTTATGCTTGTTGTGTGCAAGTTTAGCTAGGCTAATGGAATCCCGAGGAACAACGAGGGATACATCTCCCTACCTAGAGTTTTATTCTCTCATTCCTTCATTAAGAGATCAATTAGATTCAAAGGAATTAAAGCACCAAACGTAAGCCTTGATATCAAGTTGATAACAAAGATTAGAGGCATGAAAGCTTGAAGTTGAAATGAGTGGAGGAACTTAGTGGATAAATAAAGAAGAGAGTAAGAAAGAACCTAATAATGCACGTGGATACAGTTTTGCATCAACATTTTTTAGTTTCACCTTGCATTGCTAGATAAATTCAACAAATACTTGATGCAAAATGTCTTATTATATACGGTCAAACAAAAAATCAAAATTCATAACGAATCCACGAAAAAGTATTACATTCAACATATAGTCTATATTGCTTTACTTTGTTATTTGAGAATTGGATTCCATGAAAACTTACTCAATGCTACTCAATTCTTTGGGCTTTATCTTATTTTTTTCTGTTAGGTGCATAATTTATTAAGCTCCATACTCCATAATTTTACTATTCAAAATACATGCCCAAATAATTATGTCTTGAGATAGAAGGATACTACTTGATTGGCAAGTCATCCATAGTTGTTTTATAAAAGCTATGGATAATGTCACCTTTCTCATCGTTGATTTACTAGTTGAAGTCTTATTGTTCTGTTTAAAGTTGGTGCGAAAGACTTAGTAATCTTTCTTATTAGTTGCTTTTAGTTGATTCTCACAAAATTTTATGTTTTGTGTTGGTCCAAGAGATTCGGTGAAGGGTCATGCATGTAGGTTAGTTTGACAATCTCACTATTTATTAAAGTTCATCGGCTAAAGTTCGTGATGATATTATGGTTGCTATGGAGTATTGATCGATGTGTAGGGTTTTCTAAATACCATCGGAGAATTTAATAAATACCCCTAAGGGATGATTTCTTATGATGGTTTAAAAATTATTTGCATATAATAAAATGAGTAAATGATACCTGAGTCTCTGAGGTTAGGCTGCTGCTTCACATTAGACCACATTAAAAAAAAAAAAAAACTCTATGATTGGGTCCCTATGCTTGATTATGTGCTTTGATCATTCTGTGATGAATTTGTTAAGATTTCTCCAAATTTGATAAATAATTTTTACAGAATAGGTTTTTAATGTTTCTTTCTCTAAAGTTTTGGATATTTAATTTTTTTAAGGTAATATCAATAATTTTGCTCAGGTTGTCATATGAAAATTGGCTCTTTAATATGATTTTATGGTAAGTACCACGATAAATCTTTTTGCATTGTAAAAAATTAGTTTGAATATGCTAAATATTCAAATAATTAGTCTGACGATATAAATAATATGGTAATAAGTTTTCATATGGTTTAATATAACATTTAAGATTTTTTTTTTCTTAAAAATGTATGTATTATAAAGATATTAATCAACACATGTTTACTGATGCTAATGTAATGGTTTAGTAGTATTGTTCTTTTCATGGGAGCGGGAATGTCAGAGTTTGTATCCTACTTCTAGCGGGGATCACCTTATTTCTTTTTATTTTTATTTTAATAGGAAACATTTGAAAACAGACAAAGTCTGGTTTTATAGATTGGGAGGGCAATTATGGCACATAAAAAGTGGGTTCTCTTTTATGGTTCACATTTATACTCACATGATTCTACTGAGCTACTAATTTTTACTATTGTTAATTAGATGGGGTCCTTGGAAGACAAACGTTTTAGTTGGAGGACACATTGCCATGAAAAATCACTAGGGATTGAATTAGAAGATCTAAAAAAATTGAACCAATATAAAGTGACGTGACCAATTTTTTTTCTTGTCAATTTTTTGAAAGAAGAAAGAACATAGATCATTGCTTAATCATTGATTGATGCCTCCAATTATACTGCTGATGTTAATCTATAAAATCTCACTGAGGGTTGGCAATGGAGAAAGTTTCAACTTCATCTCAATTCAAAGAAAGTGGTGCTCAAGATGATTTCTTTCTCGACTTTTACCTACTACACGCTCTTTTGATATCCTCTCTTAATGGGACAACTATATAGAAAATCATTTGTTTATGGCATGAACTCACCTCTAATGCATAACCGAGCAACTTCTGTAACCGATTTGTTTTTTGATTGAGTGGGATAATTAACTTTGATTATTTGTATTCATACTGATTCATGAACTTTAGATCTAAATAAAGTTTGATTGATATCTGGAAAATCTAGTTATGATAAATCCAATGACTTCACGACTCAAATCCACAAATATGAGAGTTTACAATCTTCTTTGAGCAATCAAATATTTCACAAACCATCTTGGTAAATTTCGAGTGAAGCATTATATTGCATAAGAACTAAATTGTAAATTGCTCCAGCTATTCTTTCTTGCATTATTTAAGGCTATAGTCATATCATCTTTCTTTTGCAGGTTTCAGCGGGTGATGCTTCTAAACAAGTCAGACCTTTTATAACTTTCGTGCTTGGTAAGTTATGTGGAGCAGCATCCATTTCGCGGTGTTGGCATGTTTTTTGTGTTCAAGAAAAACTTTACAATGTAGATTTTGTTTGGTCATACTTTTTTAATTATTTATTACAAGCATTTTGATACTCAGTGTATGAAATTCATAGGAAGAGCATGTTTTACATGAATGAATTCCTCTGTTATAAATCCATTTTATTGGAGCATAACAAGCACATATGATAACTGCGATTGTAGACAAGTTCATCTAAGCTAATTCAACTGTATGTCAACATGCATTTGGGTACACTCAGTACAAGGTGGGATGATTTTTTTTCCTCCTATTGGTTGAGGATTGTTTTTTCTTAAGCTTGCTGAGCCATTGTTGATTGGTGGTATTTGAGATCTAAAAATTTTCGTCCTTGATATCTTTACTCACAAAACTGTTTTAACTTGTTTGAAGAACGATGTATAAGAGAAGGAAAAGGACAAAGTAGGGGGGACTATTTTGTTATTTGAATAGACCAAGAATTGGCCTTTTAAAGAAAGAGTTACAAAGGTGAAAAATTGATAAGAAATCAGCTCTTGTAAATAGGAAATGACATATTTAAATATGACCACAAGATCTAATTTATAAAACTATTAAAGATACTAGATAGTATTTGTAGGGATCAGTCCCAAGGAAACCTCAACATAGAAACCTTCCAGTTAAAAAAAAAAAAATCTGAGCTGGAAGATGGGACGACTATAGGAATACTTGCCAAATAAAAGGCAACTAGCTGAGAGTAATGGAAGCTTATAAATTTAAAAATTATAATATTAATGACATGTTGTATTCTACTTAAGTGGAGGATACGATGAGGGGGATAGAGATTTATGTTGAACTTATTTTCGTTACGCAGTTATATTTTAATATTTTATTTTGATATCTTAACTTATTTTAATATTTTGATGTTTGTATCAACCATCTCATTTTATGATTTAATGATAGGATATTAAGGTGTTATTTTTATTTTGTCAGGGCGTTACCTTTTAATAATTTAATATGTTAGTATGTTGATGTCACTTCTTACTGTACACTGCAGTTTATACAAAACTTCATACTTTACACTTCTTTTGAATTTCAAGCTTACGCCTCAAATCTCCTTGATGCTTATGTCTCATATGACAGATGAAAATCACCTCAATATCCAATTGTGCAATTTTAAAACTTGTATTTACTTACACTTTAAACTTGAAATACTTTACATAAACTTCCTGCCGTAATAGGTAAATGAAGCTATTCTTTGTTGGATGTATTTTTGTCAGAGTTTTTATTTTTTGTTTCTTTTCTGAGATATACATCTTACAGGAGGTCCTGGTAGCGGCAAAGGCACACAATGTGCCAAAATAGCAGAAACGTTTGGATTTGCACATCTAAGTGCTGGAGAGCTGTTGCGAAAAGAAATTTTATCTGGTTGTGAAAATGGGTATACTCTCATTTTAGGTGTGTAACTTTTAAGATGAGGCATTTTAGTGGAGTAATTTATCTAATGCGTTGATCTTGTGATGTTGGAATACAGAGAAATGATTCTTGATATTATTAAAGAAGGGAAAATTGTTCCATCGGCAATCACTGTTGACTTAATTCGCAGGGAAATTGAGTTGAGCGAGAACCGAAAAATTTTAGTTGACGGCTTTCCGCGAACCACTGAAAATCGTATTGCTTTTGAAAGCATGGTAAGTTTTTTCGCTGCAATGCTATCATCCGGAGGCGTAATAGGTTTCTTTGGATGTTTGTAGCTTCACCATTTCCCTTATATTATCTATATTTTTGTGACATATTTTTTGTGATATATTTAGTATGTTCAAGTCAAGCGCATCCATTTGAAATACATCTTTTTTTCTCCTTGTTTTCTTAAATTCTGAATTTTATTGGTTTGAGAAATGCCGACAGAGGAGCTCAGCTGTGAGAGTGAATGCAGTTTCAATAAACATTGCTAAATAGGATAAACTAACGAAGAAATAGTTTCATAAAGCTAACTTGTATGTATTTATCCTGTGCAGATGTATCTGTTGCAAGGGTAGGAGAAAATCTGGAATAATTTTGCGGGACAATAAATTCCTCATTAAATATTCTTACTATTGTTAAATTGCTCCACCCATTTAAGGCTAGCTCTATTGGTGTGAGGACATGGTGTCTCAGTTTCAAACCTATTTAAGCTGTTGGTTTGAACGATGATAGTTAAAAAGTTTAGAATTTACTTTTGATGGTTTACCTTTTATTGAAATCTCTGGACTAGCATTCTAACTGTTGTAAAGCAAAGTGCAAAAGTAGAGCTAAGTAGAGTTAAACATATTTAAACTAATGGCCAAATTAATTAAATTTAGGGTTTAGAGGTGCTATCGCCGAGTTGTATGCTTGACACTACTCATTAGGATTGTCTCCCACCCCTCAATGCAAAGGTAATTGGTAGTTAATCTTTTAGGATGACACGTGCTCTCGCTAATGACTGTCGGCCGCATTTTCTTTTAAAGAATATAAAATTTAGTGATTTAATTTAATATGAAAGGTATATGATTTTTGAAAGTAGTTTTGAAAGTAGTGTATTTTAATTTTGAAAAATGAGATCGCCTGGATCTCTTTTGTCAAGTAATTTGCATAATCGTGCCTGCTGTCACAAATGATACACTTTATCGAAAGATTAATGTTTCCTGCGACGGTAGACCCAATCATACAAACTAAGGGACTCGTGCCATCCGTTTGGTCTGCGAACCTTTATGTGTGACCGACAAGTTCCCCTACCTAATAGAAAGATTAGGTAGGGTTTATTTTACCTGAGTTCCAAGTTCCCTATAAAGACAAACCCCTATAGTTAATTACATCCCAAATGACTAGTGTCACTTGAGAAAACTCTCGATAACGATCGGTGGTTACTGTCTTCGAGAATTGAGCGGTTTAGGTTTTCACTAGAAGACGTGAAAAACAAGTGAGAGTGACTCAAATGGGAACATTTATTTCCAGGAGTCCAAAGGAAGGAAAAGGTAAGGGATGTCACTGATCCAAGGTAAACCTCGATGACTTCCCAGACTATCTTATGGTGTGGCTACATTTTGGAGACAATATACAAATACCCAATTATGCAAATAACCCGCAAAGATAGGAGGGTTTACGTCGTACCGTACGGACGACCTAAGATTGTGGGGGAAACGATCTCACCAAGAGTCGGCGAATAGTATCATCAGTCTTTTCCTCTCCTTTATTAAAGGTCGTTGAGGTAGGAGATACTATTCTAATTATCTCTCGTATCCCTCGTTTAACACACATTAGCATTATTATCATCGCCCTCACCACCTAGACCTTAGACTCACACTGGTTCGATGATCCATATGTGGCATAAAAATATCCCCAATACCAGGAGGATTTGAGTGTAATGTTCGAGCTCAAATCCCTGTGTATTGCGTTTCATTATTGGTTAAGTCATTTTAGGGAATTCCACAGTTGATTTAATTAGGGAAGTGTGAACCACGTCTTGTTGCGTCCCCGTAAACTTAGTTAGTGAATTAAAGTCGGGTGTCTAGTTTCACTGTGCATTCGAAGATTGGGTGAATGGGCTCTCACCTAGGGTGTATCCCTAAGGTCTAGGAAGCCTGCAATGAAGATTAGGGGGGGTGAACTCTCACCTAAGGTGTACATCTAAAATCCAGGGAGTCTACGCTGTGGATTAGGTAGAGGGGGCTTCACCTAAGGTATGCACCTAAGACCCAGGGAGCTTTCACTGTGGGTTAGGTAAAGGGGATTCACCTAAGGTGTGTGCTAGAGGGGGCTTCACCCAAGGTGTGCACCTAAAGTCTAGGAAGTATACACAGAAGACTAGGTGAAAGAATTCTCGCTTAGGGTGTGCACCTAAAGTCTATGGAGCCTACACTGAGGACTAGGTGGATAGGCTCTCATCTAGGGTCTAGGAAACCTATACTTTAAATTAAGTGGATAAGCTCTCACCTAGAGTGTGCTCCTAAATTAAGTGGCTTCACCCAAGGTGTGCACCTAAAGTCTAGGAAGTATACACAGAAGACTAGGTGAAAGAATTCTCGCTTAGGGTGTGCACCTAAAGTCTATGGAGCCTACGCTGAGGACTAGGTGGATAGGCTCTCATCTAGGGTCTAGGAAACCTATACTTTAAATTAAGTGGATAAGCTCTCACCTAGAGTGTGCTCCTAAAATCTAGGGAGCCTACACTCTAACTTGTACTTGAAGTGACTTAGAGTGTTTTACTCTTCCTCAAGTTAAATCAGAAATTCCTTTTTTTTTTTGACATAACCGTTCTAAAAATTAATAAAATAAGAAAATAAAAAGACGAAAAAATGGAAGAGGCCGGCTTACTTTCAAAACTAGCAAAAGCCAAGAGGGTGAGAAAATGCAAATGAACCGGGCCTAAATCGCGATCTTAAGACCTCCAACGACTCGGGGCAACAACTAGCAAGCCTATGCGGCGATTCTATGACAAGGCAGTGACTAGATGCTCCAAACAAAGATCCTAAGCGCTAGGTAGTGATCCTATGGCTTATAGACGCTCCAAACAACAATTAATTGGCGTTAGACAACACTTTCTAGGCTCCTACAACAGCTAACATCACTAAAAAGCCTCACACAACAACTAACAACACTTAAAAGCCTCACACAACAGCTTCTAACGGCTAGACAGCAGCTCTAAACAGCTAAACAACACTTTCTAAGGGCCAGACAACACTTTCTAGGCTCCTACAGCAGCTAACAACTCACCCAAGCACCCCTACAACACTTTCTAAGCCTCTCACAACACTTAGCAGCTCACAGCACCTTTCAGGCTCTCAAACAGCAGCTAACAGCTCACCCAAGCACCCCTACAACACTTTCTAAGCCTCTCACAACACTTAGCAGCTCACAGCAGCTTTCAGGTTCTCAAACAGCAGCTAACAGCTCACCCAAGCCCCCTACGACACTTTCTAAGCCTCTCACAGAACTTAGCAGCTCACAGCAGCTTTCGACAGCAGATTTCTGCAGTTAACAGCCACGAACAGCACATATGGAAGCCCAAAACAATAATTTTAAATGCATAAAACATCATTTAAATGAGCCTCAAACTCAGCTAGGAAACCTAGCCCAAAAATAGTGGCAAAACCTTCATAATTAGTGAACGGATTATTGTCAAAACAATGAAAGTATCAAGCAAAAGCAATCCCAAATCCCTCTCCGAAACGGTGATAATCCAGCCCGAAGTAAATTTTGAAACACTCGAGACAACATGTGTTTCAAGCCCAAAAGCAATAAATTCGCAAGGTTCAAAATTAGACTTAATCCTCAAAAAAAGGAAACAGATGTGACCGGTAATTGCTAGCTGGAAAGCCCAAGCAACTTATCCCATGCATAGGTAGAGTGACGCATATGTAAACATTTTCGTTTAGATATGTAAATAAACAAAAAAAAAATCGAGCGGTACGTAAGAATTGAAGTTTGGGCGTTGATTATGTTAATACATATGAGTTGTGTAGTATGTATGTAATAAAATGTGAACTTTAGGCGTTAGGCATGTAAATACATGTAAATTGGGTGATATGCAAGTAAATACTCATGTGATTATTTCAGAATTCATGCTACAAAATAACCTCCAAGCCTGCTAATTAAAAGGGCTAAAAATAAGAGGAGTGAACTCCCTCTAAAGCTTAAAAAATATATATATATATCAGCACAGCCCAACATGAAAATTCTTCCATCATTTGTCTCCAATGCCAACAAGAAATTAAGTGTATAGCATGAAATAAAGGTACAAGCAGATAATCATTTGTCGGTGAAGAATCGTGGCAGTCGAATGCATTAATCGATTTTTTTTTTATTTTATAAAAAAATATATACCTTAAGCAATGATGCCCCGGTGAGACGTCAGATTTCTGTGCGATGAGGAGGAAGGAGGGTTCCTTACGTGAAAAAGGGAAGCAGTGTCGAGCGGCTGTTTGTCCTGCGAGGAAGACGGAGACGCGATCTAGAGGAGCAGGTGAGGGGTCTTCGTTCGGTCGAGGGAAGAGGCGCGCCCGGGAGAGGGGTTTGCGGTGCAGGAGGCGAGCGGGATCGAGTAGAGGGAGGCGAATCGAACTACTGTTCGGTTGAGCGAGGGAGGACGAGGCGGAGAGCTTCGGTCCGACGTCTGAGAGAGGCGAGCCAAGCGAGGGATTTGGGCATGCGTGAGGGCCTGCGCAGAGACGGCGGGCTTCGGTCTCGCGAGGGACAGCGAGAGCGAGATCGGGAGCGGGGTTGGTTTCGAACAAGAGCGGGATCGAGGGCTAGCAGGCGAGCGAGGGGAAGCAGGCCTTGGTTCGTGCATGGGGAAATAAGCTCTCCTGAAATCTTTTCATTGAGCGGGATTTGTATCCCTCTCCTCTGCGATAGCCGTTACGTTTGCAATGGGCGGGGGATTAAATGGAAATGGTTGCCATCTAAGGAGCAGTTATAATAGGCAAAAAATAATTTTAATTAAATTTAATCAATTCTGATTTAACTCCTTTTGAAATTCAAAATTTGAATTCTGAGATTATGTAATGCGGTGTGATTAGCCTGATCTGAACCCGGACTGAACCGGGATCGAACCCGGACTTGCGTCCATCAAAATTAAAAAAAACATTCATCGATTTTCGTGCTGATCGCTCGAGTGCGGAACCATAGCAATATGAGTGTCCTTCCTAGCTAAAGTCGACGTCCCGGATGCATCCGTGTGGTTCGTTTCATCATCCGGGGTCGTCCGGACGAATTCGCCGACGGTTGACCCGACTCGAGCCAAAATTGTGTGCGGTGCAGTCGATTTGTGAAATGTGTGTCTGTGAGTGCTGAGGTACTGGTGGTTCTCCTAGGGGCCGCCCCTATTCTTGTAGGAACTCGACTTCGAGTTTCACGTGTCGGTCCTAATCAACTTAACGCAACGTCGATGATTTGAGACCATACATGTGAGGCTCGAAGGTGTGAATAATTGGCTCGGATTTTCTAAGCGGTCTGGGTCCCGTACTAGTCCTCTAAGAGAGTCAGATAGGGAAAGCCTAAAGCTAGACCCTATGCTCTAAGGAGAGACACAAAGACCTCATCCAAAAATGAGGTCAACAATGAGGATCATAGGAGTGACCTCTCTTGGTGTGTATTAAACATTCTAAAATTTGATATTGTGCTTGTTGCAGACATTGAGCAACAGGGAGATGAGAAATGACAATAAAACTTGCAGAGAAAGTCACACACTTGGTCATGGCAACAAAATTGACATTATAAGAATGAGCTTGAGTGAACTCAAATATTTTTCGGCTATTACTTGTTAAGAAGATGAGTAAAAAGTTTTCTATTTGAATTTAGCTCGTTATCTTATTAAGTTGAACACGTGCTATTTATGAACAATTTTAGTTGAAAGACCTATACAAGTTATAGGATAAATATGTTCCAATGTGGGTGGGTGGGTGGGTGGGTGGGTGTGTGGGTGTGTGTGTGTGTGTGTTTAGCCGGTATACAAAACAAAAAGGTAACTACGTACATGTATATCGAAAAAAGCCAAAAAAAAATCATGAAAGCAAAATATACATAAGAGAAATAAAGCAAAATATATGATCAATTTTAGTTGAAAGACCTATACAAGTTATAGGATAAATATGTTCCAATGTGTGTGTGTGTGTGTGTGTGTGTGTGTGTGTGTGTGTGTGTGTGGCCGGTATACAAAACAAAAAGGTAACTACGTACATGTATATCGAAAAAAGCCAAAAAAAAATCATGAAAGCAAAATATACATAAGAGAAATAAAGCAAAATAAATCTTATAATTGCCAAGTAACAACAGTCCAGAAGTAATAGATCCATCCAATACAGTAAGAGGTATGAAATGCAGTTAACATAGAATAGACAAAGCGCTGGTATGAAAGACATGACTCCAATGGGATATTTAAACCAACAAAATGCGGCATAGTAGGAAATCTCCCCGAGCTAATAAGCTGAAAATATCCTTCAAGAAGTGTAGCATCACTACATGAAAAATTCTAATCAGAAAAACTACAACCATCAGCAAACTCAGAGACTCTGTACAGGCCACCCGAACCACAAAAGGAACCGGGCCACCAGAAAGAGATGTTGTGGGCTTAGAAATCTTTAGAAGTTGCATAAGGCCTTCTAAGAAAGGCCAAGAAAAACTTATAACTGCACAACATAAGCAGACATCTAATGCAGAGAATTCTGAGAGAAAATTCTTGGGAGAACCGAAAAGAATCAACATCTTATAAAATGGGCATCTAGCAAGTCACCAACCAATAGTACCTTTAACCGATCCACGGGGGATCTTCCCACACATATTTCCAAATGCCCCAAACCAACGAGGAAATCTCGTGGTTTATTCTCTTCTATAAAGATATGAGACCAATGTATAATGAGCCCTTATCAACTACTAATTTCCCAATCTTATTCCAAGTGTTGAGTACCTCCCATGAGAGCTTAGTAATACCCAAAAAAATGTCAATCGTAACCTTCGAATCAGCCTCTACAACCAAGCCAAACCAATTCTGATTGACATCAATTAATAGTGCCAAATAAAGTGCCTACCGTTCAGTTTCCACAGGAGATTGTATAACAAAGGGGGAAGAAAAGAATCCCACACAAGCACCAATTACATCTCTAAACTTATATATAAATTTGTATGTTTGATTATATATGTGTAAATTTTTTCTTGAATTCACGTTGGATGGTTGAATGCATCAAAGCCTATTGTATGATATAAAAGTACAACTTTGACTTGAAGTAAAATTACTTCATGGCACAAAATGTTGGCCTATAAATGATAAGAATAAAACTAAGTTAAGTGTTGCTAAGATGAGAATGCTTAGGTGGATGAGTGGCTTTACATTTACTAATGAAATGCGAAACACATATAGTCGTGAAAGGGTTGGTATAGTTCCACTGGCAGACAATGTTAGAAAGAGTCATCTTAAATGATTTGATCACATTAAATGTTGACCATCTATTGATTCAGTTAGGAGAATAGATGTTCTATATTCGACTTATGTTAAGAAAGCTAGAGGTAGACCTAAAAAGGCTTGGGCATTTTGTATAAAAATGTTCTTAATTTATTAGAATTAAAGGAAAATATGACACTCAATAGGACACAATGGAGAAACTAGATTCATGTAGCCGACCCCACTCGGTGGGATAAAGGCTTGTTGTTGTATGAACACATATACACAAAGACATAAATATGCATGTGTATATGCATTCAAAGGCATATTTCGAGGCATATGTGATTACACTTGTTATTGAGCAATGCTTTATTCATTTTTAGCTCCTTGAATAATAAGGTTCATAAAAATAAGGGTTGCAAATGAACTGCACATTTGATGAACTACTTATAGCTTTACTCAATTAAGAAGATGGGTAAACTGTTTTCTATTTGAACATGTGCTATATATGAACAATTTTAGTTGAAAGACCTATACAAATTATAGAATAAATATGTCCCAATATATGTATGCATGTATGTGTGTGTGTGTGTGTGTGTATATATATATTCTTTTGAAAGCAAAGGTACTTGTATTGATTACCAAAAAAGGGAGTACAAGAATTAGCAGAGAGGAACCAACATAAATTGGTCCCTATTGGCCGGTATACAAAAAAAAAGGTAACTACGCACATGTATACCCAAAAAACCCAAAAATAAATCATGAAAGCAAAATATACGTAAGAGAAATAAAGCAAAATAAATCCTATAATTGCCCAGGTAACAACAGTCCAGAAGTAATAGATCCATCCAATACAATAAGATGTATGAAATGAAGTAAATATAGAACAGACAAAGCGCTGGTATGAAAGACATGACTCCAAAGGGATCTTTAAACCAACAAAATGCTGCAAAGTAGGAAATTTTCCCGAGCTAATAAGCTGAAAATATTCTTCTAGAAGTGTAGCATCACCACATGAAAAGTTCCAACCAGAAAAACTGTAACCATCAACAAACTTAGAGACCTTATATAGGCCACCCGAACCACAAAAGGAACCGGGCCACCAGAAAGAGATGCCGTGGGCTTAGAAACCTTTAGAAGTTGCATAAGGCCTTCCAAGAAAGGCCAAGAAAAATTTATAACTGCACAACATAAGCAGACGTCTAATGCAGAGAATTCTGAGAGAAAATTTTTAGGAGAACCGAAAAGAATCAACATCTTATAAAATGTGCTTCTAGCAAGTCACCAACCAATAGTACCTTTAACCGATCCACAGGGGATCTTCCCACACATATTTCCAAATGCCCCAAACCAGCGAGGAAATCTCCTGGTTTAGTTTCTTCTATAAAGATATGAGACCACTGTATAATGAAGCCCTTTTCAGCTACTAATTTCCTAATCTTATTCCAAGTGTTGAGTACCTCCCATGGGAGCTTAGTAATACCCAAAAAAATGTCAATCATATCCTTCGAATCAACCTCTACAACCAAGCAAAACCAATTATGATTAACATCAATTAATAGTGCCAAATAAAGTGCCTACCGTTCAGTTTCCATAGGAGATTGTGTAACAAAGGGGAAAGAAAAGAATCCCACACAAGCACCAATTGCGTCTCTAAACTTATATATAAATTTGTATGTTTGATTATATGTGTGTGTAAATTTTTGTTTGAATTCACGTTGGATGGTTGAATGCATCAAGCCTATTGTGTGATAGAAAAGTATCGCTTTGACTTGAAGTAAAATTTTATAAGATGGAGGTGAAGCCTACAATACTTTATGGCACAAAATGTTGGCCTATAAATGATAAGCATAAAACTAAGTTAAGTATTGCTGAGATGAGAATGCATAGGTGGATGAGTGGCTTTACACTTACAAATGAAATGCGAAACAAATATAGTTGTGAAAGGGTTGGCGTAGCTCTAGTGGCAGACAATGTTAGAAAGAGTCATCTTAAATGATTTGATCACATTAAATGTCGACCATCTAATGATTCAGTTAGGAGAGTAGATGTTCTATATTCGACTTATGTTAAGAAAGCTAGAGGTAGACCTAAAAAGGCTTG
Organism: Papilionanthe hookeriana x Papilionanthe teres; assembly: GCA_022702705.1. NCBI lineage: Eukaryota > Viridiplantae > Streptophyta > Magnoliopsida > Asparagales > Orchidaceae > Papilionanthe > Papilionanthe hookeriana x Papilionanthe teres. Next base: position 50,946,376 of record CM040428.1, on the reverse strand, counting down.
AGCATTTTGTATAAAAATGTTCTTAATTTATTAGAATTAAAGAAAAATATGACACTCAATAGGACACAATGGAGAAACTAGATTCATGTAGCCGACCCCACTCAGTGGGAGGCTTTTTGTTGTATGTACACATATACACAAAGACATAAATATGCATGTGTATATGTATTCAAAGGCATATTTCGAGGCATATATGATTACACTTGTTATTGAGCAAGGCTTTATTCATTTTTAGCACCTTGAATAATGAGGTTCATAAAAACAAGGATTGCTAATGAACTGTACATTTGATGAACTACTTATAGCTTTACTCAATTAGAGCTTTTTCATGATCAAGTGATTAACTAGTTGAACGGTTTGAACACTTTTGTAAATAATTGATTGCTAAATGAAGAAGCTTGAATAGTTTGCTGCTCGATTTATTTCTGTTTATGAACAATATCGTTTAATGCTTGTGGATAAGCTTGTTAAAAAGTTGATTAATGCTCAATTAAGGTTTGGTTAAGGCTCATCCACAAATAGTATCACTTAAATTTTTATTTTTTGGCTCAACAAGCATTGTTTGGTACGATTCATTTATTTTTTCATACAAGCTACTCATATAAAACTCGAGTAAGGCTCAATTGATGCTCAATTATGGGCATTTATTTAATTTAATGAGCTGTTTGTTAATGATGTCAACAATCCTTATATATAGGATTGTAAAAGAGCGAATGCACTTGATGAACAACTCGAACTCGGCTCAATTTATACTCAATCATGCTTGTTTATATTAGTAGACAAACAAGTTTGAATATTTTTTTCAAACTTGAAGGTTAAATGAATCATATTTGAACATAGTTCAACTATTTTATTGTTCACGAACAAGTTTATTTATTGTTCAATAAATAACTTGTTAAATGCTTTATACTTATATAATATATTGTTTAAATAAAATTAGATTAATTAGGACTTCTGAATTATGTATTTAATAATAACATATTATAATTTAATACTAATATGTATATAAATTTAATGTAATTTCTTCTTATTTCTTATTTCAATGAACTTATTTGTTAGTACTTATTTATGTTAATTGATTGCAAGAAAGCTTATATACAATTTATATCATATTTTATTTACTTTATATATACCACTTAGACGTTAATCCAAAATTTATTCAATTATTTATTTATTTTTATTTATAAACTCATTTGTTAATAGTTTTATATAAAAATCCAGTTCTCATTCAAAAATTTAGCTTATTTACTAGTTTTATGAAAAATTAAGTATAAATAAAAATTTAATTTTATATTAAAAATTGTGTTAATTTGATTTTTTTAGATTATTCAATTATATAAATAAGCTAATTACAAATTAAATATAATCATTAACAAATGTGAATTTTACATACATTTTACATATGTAATATGCAATTCTTATGTATTTACACATCTTACACCTAGACTTTCATATTTACATGCATAGTACTTATACATGAAAATATTGATTTGACTATTAAAAAGTGACAATTAGTGCTATTTTTTGATGTGGCACAAATAAATAGAGTGTTATGCATGTAATATGGAAGTTTTGGGGTTAGACATGTAAATTCATAAGAATCAAGTGCTATGTATGCAAATGCCCCTTAAAAAATTTAAGCAAGTCAAATATGAACATACGAGTAAAGCTATGATCAAGCTTGAACTGAACATGAACAACTTATGATTCAACCAAATCAGGTTCAATTCATGAAATGACTTTACTCGGCTCGATTACAACCTTATTTATATGAATTGAGTTCGAGCATGAGTTGAGCTTAAACAGAGTTAATAAACAAGCTCAAGCTCGAAACATTCCCAAAAGCTTAATCAAGCTCAAGCTGAGCTCGAATAAATGTCTACTATGTTTGGCATTGCTTGTTTGTAACCTTAATAATGAATAGTCAAATAATTGTTGATTATCGGGCTCCTAACGGTAGAAGAAAAAAAATCAACTTTTTTATAGCTCTATTTAAGAGAGGAATGGTAATGATCATAGATAATTCAAGCAGTCCTATGAAATTCGACTTATTATCACTTAGGTTTCTGGCAACTACAAAATGAATAAGCTTGATTTGGGTTATTGTCGCAGAGATGGATTTTTGAGCTCATGAAGCAAATTCCCATATTATTACTGAAGAAGGTTCACATTAGATTTTGTTTTAACTTATAATTTTGTTATTGCTAATAATTTATTTAAGAAAAAAAATAAGCACATTGTTACTTATAAAAATAGATCTAATAAAATACAAATTGATTATTTTTTTATTAGAAAAAGAGATCGTCGAGAATGTAAAGATTGTAAGGCTATTTCAAGTGAAAATTTAAGTACTGAACTTGAATTATTAGTCCAACAATTTAAAATTAGTTGGAAAGTAAAAAATATAATGATACATTAACATAAAATTAGATGGGGGTATCCTAAAGACAAATAAAATTATTTTTATGAATAAACTTCAATATTTCAAGACTTATGCTTTCATGAAGAAGTTAATTCTATGCGATATCAAAATAATAGTCACTATTAAACAAATGACAAAGTTATACTTTGGAGAATCAAAAATAAAAAGAAATTATAAATAAAAATAGTTGTTGGTGGAATAATAATGTTCAAGAGAAGATAAAATATAAAAAGTTTCATTGTCAAAGTTGGTTTCAATGTCAAATGTTAGAGAACTTAGAAAAATACATGGTGGCCCATAAGGTGTAAGAGAACAATGTGTTGCCAAGAATTTTACTTTTATTTGACTGCATAATAGATTATATACTAAAGATGATGAAAGAAATATGTATAAACTAATCAAATAAATAAAAAATAAAAACAAAAATTTAATTCAAATAAAGTTTATTAAAGATGAAAATGAAGAGTGCTTTTCTTAGAGGAAGATATTTAGCATAGGCGGTGAGATATTTTGATAAGCTTTTCAATGAAGTTTTTGAAAATACGATCGATCGTAGTGATCTTAATATCATGAATAATATTAAAAAAATTATTTTTACCGCCGCCTTAGTAAAAATAAAATTGACAAGTTTTAAAGAAATAAAGGGTGAAAATTTAGTAGAACCTATTGGTATGCCAATATAAGTGTGAAAATATTTAGAAGATTTGAGAGATTTTTGGCTTACTAAACTCTTTAATATTATTTTAAAAACTAAAAAGATGACAGAGGAGTGGAGGAAGAGTGTTTTGATCCCATTTTTAAGACAAGGGAGATGCACAAGTGTGTTCAAATTATAGAGGAATTAATTTAATGTGTCATGCATTAAAATTATTTTATAGAGTATTTGAATATAGGTTAAGACGTGATACAGAGATTTCTCATAATCAGTTTGGATTTATACCGGGTATGTTTACTGTGGAAGCTGTACATTTATTGAGAGGTTTGATGGATAAGTATATAGAAAGTAAAGAGGATCTATATATGATTTTTGTTGATTTAGAAAAAAATTGCGATAAGGTTCTAAGAAAAGTTTTTTGGAGAGTTATAGGAAAGAAAGGTGTTAGTATGACTTATATTTAAGTCATTAAAGATATGTATACTAGAGCTGGTACTTGTGCTCAAATACAAGGAGGATTGACCAAATATGTTCTTATTTTAGTTGGATTTTATAAGGACCGGCTTTAAACCCACAATTTTTTGCTTTAGTTATAGATGCTCTTACTGGACATTTACAGGAGGATGTACCTTGATGTATGCTTTTATTTGATAATATCCTTCTTGTGGATAAGACTAGAGAAAGAGTTCAGGAAAAAATTGAATCATGGAGGTCTACATTAGTCTAGAAGCCTTCGTTTGTGTAGATATAAAACTGAATACATGGTATGTAATTTTAGTGGTGGATCTAGTGACAGAGTTGTAACAATGAGTGATCAAATCATTAAAAAGAGTGAATGTTTTAGATATCTCGGGTCTATTGCTCAAACTGATGGTGATATAGATGGGGATGTTATTAGTATAATTCAAGTTGGATGGTTGAAATGGAGGAATACATTAGGCCTATTATGTGATAGAAAGGCACCACGTAGACTTAAAAGAAAAATTGTATAAGATGGTGGTGAGATTGGTGTTTCTTTATGGCGTAGAATGTTAACCTATAAAAGAGAAGCATAAAACTAAGTGTTGTTTGAGATGAGAATGCTTAGGTGCATGAGTGGCTTGACATTAGAGACTAAATGCGAAATGAATGTATCCATGGAAGCGTCGGTGTAGCTCCAGTGAGATACAAGTTTAAGACAAGGTCGTCTTAGATTGTTTGGCCACATTAAACGTTGTGAAGATCCTGTTAGGAGAGTAGATATTTTAGATTCAATTTATGTTAAGAAAGGTAGAGATAGACCTAAAAAGACCGGGGCACATCGTATAAAAAACGATCGTAATTTATTAGAATTAGATGAAAATATGATACTCAAAATGACCCAATAGAGAAAAATGATTCATGCAGCGGACCCCACTTAGTTGGATAAAGGCTTGTTGTTGTTGTGATAAAGCAAATTTCCAATGTAGCAATATCTCTTATTGCTCATATGGAGAACATCAAAGCAGACTCACTAGCAATATTTACCAAATAAATGGCTGACTCGAATGGTAAGCCAATGTTTATCACAAATCATAATTGCCTAGTTCTCTAGCCAACAATCCTGCAAATCTTGAAGGGAAAACCTAATTTAAGTGAAACAGGATGCCGTGCAAGATGTCCCTTAATTCTAAAGAAATCAAATACTCCGCATGAAAGAAAAATCATAAATAGCTCTATTGAGGGACATCTAAGTCAAGCGACTAAGGTATCTCTCTGACCGTTCCTTAATTCTCAACAAATCAGCAAAGTCCAAATGCAAAAAATTCTCTCAAAAGGAGGGAACAAATTCAAGCTAGTAGAATGTTCCTCTACCTGCCTCTCATGTTTTAGCACATCAAAGAAGGGGAGGGGAGATCAAATTTAAGCCAATAGGGGGTAGCGTTAGCAGCCTCCCAATCCCTATTAAATGTAATTTAAATGATTAAATCTTAAATGCCCTACAAAGGAGGGGGCATCTTATTCAAACCTAGAATGTTGCGGCTCCAACTGCCCAGTAAGCCCCTACAATTCGAGGACTTCAAGAATTAGAAATCATAGCAATCCCAAGAGAGGAGGAAATAATAAAAGAAACTTATTAAAATACAAATTTGGTTGTTCCTTACTCTCCACTGTACGCTTTTATGTGTCATGAAGGGTTTGAGAAGAGGATGCATTGATTATTGTGATCAGTTGTATAGGAATGAGAATTTAGCAAATACGTGCTTTGATATTGAATCATCATAGCATAGTGCATGAAGTTATACCGCTGAAGTTAATTCCTAGGATGAAGTTTGGCTTCATGCCAATTTATAATGTACGGTTGTTGGTGAGTACTTGCCGTTATAATAGAAAGTTGATGCAGAAGAGCGAAAAATATGAATCATACAGCCTAAGGTAAGGGACTAAGATGAGGGAGAAGCCATATAAATCATCACATTTTATCATAACACGGCAAATGACATATTGCTAGTGACAATTAATATAAATTAAGTTTATGAGTAAGATAAACTAAGCAAAAAATGCACAATGGTAATGGCCCCATGGCGGTATGCAAATTCCGATGTTGGAAAAGATTTGCTGGGAAGAGAACTAATCCACCCTTCTCCATGCTCTGAAGTCATATTGCCATTTGCAATTCCGAGTTCAGGATGGGGATAAGAAAAATTTCAGTCAGTGCAGTATTATTATTATTATTATTATTATTATTTGGCTTAGCTTTTAATATTCTGGTGGTAAGGACGCAAATAGGAGGGAATGGGGCTGGGGATTGTGTGGTTACACAATGCTCAGGGTTCTCACCAATGTGGGTTTTAAGAAGGGATTGATGTATAGTCTTTTCCTTGCATAAAAGAGAAGTAACTTCTCCGAGTCAAATCTGTTAGCTTGAGGTTATAATTGAGGTAACCTAATGATGATAGCTCAAGGCTTTTTCTCTAACCGTGCAATAGTCAACATTATAATTTCTTGCAAGGCATTGAAAGCTATTTAGAAAACTTATCAATAAGTTGTTATAAGCGACTTTTGACTACTTCTTGCCACTCTGATTTCATGTTCTTCTGATAAAGCTTTCTCATTCAATTTCAGTTTGTTTACTAATGTGACCTTGGACAAGTGATGCAGACTGGAGTAGAACCAGACTTGGTTATTTTCTTTGACTGCCCGGAAGAGGAAATGGTGAGGCGTCTGCTAAGTCGCAATCAGGTTGACTTGCCCCATTGCATTTACAATATATAGTTATTAAAATATATAAAATTCTTGTTTGCCCCAACTTGATGTGTTTATTTACAATGTTGTCATGTCTTACATGTAGGGCAGAATTGATGATAATATCGAGACAATCAAGAAGCGCCTTGAAGTTTTTGATAAGTTAAATCTTCCTGTTATTAACTACTACTCTAGCAAGGGAAAACTTCAGAAGGTGTGAAGCATTTATCTTGATGCTGGTTGTGCATAACATATAATACCATATTTATTACCAATTTTGTTAGATGCTCCTTTTATTTTGCTAAACATAAATCTTTATTGGGCAGTGTCGACATGTTTTTAGGTTAATGACTTTTAGGAGGTGCTTAAAGGACCTCCTCCTTTTGCCATTTAAGGAGAGTTGACAACTTAGAGATCCTCATGGCTTGCCAATGGCTTGCATGTGGCTTCATGGCTCCATGTGGCATTGGGAAAAGATTGGGTCAATTTCATAAAAGGGATTTTGTGGATTTGACATTTTAATGGAAATTGTTATGGGGCTTGATTTGGAATTGTTTAATTGATGGGATTAGAACTTAGGGAATAGCTTTGATTAAGTGGATGGCAAATGGAAATGTCATGTGGGCTTTGGATGAATTTGGGCTTTTGAATTTGAAGGAAGTGGGCTTTTAGGAAGGTTTAAGGGAAGTGGGCTTTTTGAATTTTAAAATGGACTTTAGGATGAAATTTTGGTAAAGGCTTGGGCCAAATAATTGTTGGGTTTAGCTCATAGATGTCTTGGAGCAAATTGGGAGTGATTTGGATTTGAATTGGGTTGAATTTGGGCTCCTTTGGTGAATGGGCCAATATAGGTTAAAGTGAGCTAACTTGGGCCAATGTTGGGCTAGGGTTGAAATTGATATGAAATTGATGTAAAATTAATGTTGGGAAATGTTTATGGGAGTGTTTCAAAGAGGTTTTGACTTTGGTTGGGCTTTGATTTTGGGGTTTGGGCTCATTTGGGTTAGGTTTGGGTTTAGGTCAAAATAGGGCCTTTTAGCTTTGGGTTGAAGTTGAGTGGGGTTTGGGTCTAAATGTTGGGCAAATCATGTTAGTGTTTTGTTTGTGGGAATGTTAAGGAAGATTTAGAAAAGATTTGGGGTTAATTGGAGTTGAATTGGGTGAGTTTGGGTTATGTTTGGGTCATGAGTCCAATTGGGCTTTAAAGCGAAAAGTGAAATTGGATCCAAATGTCAATCGAATCGGACTTGGATTTGATGTCTAGATTGGTGTTGGGAATGTTGAATTGAAGTTTAGAATTGAATTGGATCGAGAATTTGGGTCGATTGGGTAGGTTTGGTTTGACGTTGAGTTGACTTTGGGTTAAAATGGGTCGAGTGGGGGTTTTGATAAAAGTAGGGTAAATTGACAAAATTGTCATGGTGTAGTTGAACAAAGTGAAATTGGGAATATTTGGGATTTTACGGAATTTTCTGAATTTTTGGATTTTTTGGGTCAAGAGGGGTATTTTGGGTATTTGGAGGGTATTGAGAGGTATTCTTGGAATTTTTGGTATTTTTGGGTATGGATGGTCAATTTGAGTGATGTGGAAATGTTTGGGATTGGTTTTGAGGAATTTTGGGTGATTTGGAAATTTTGGGGGATTTCAAGGGTTTTGGGTAGGCTAGGCGGGTGTAGGGTCCCGGGGGTCAAAAATTGAAAATTTGAAAAAATGAAGATTGGGTGAATGTAAATGGAATGAAATCATTTTGCCGAGCTACGGTTGCATATCAAGCCTCTACACGAAGATGGCGGACTCATTCTGCGAGCCACCACGCTTGCTCCTAACCCTTCAACATGGCTTACAGTGGTTAAGCGAACTATCCATGCGAATCACCCGCTACGAGTCGTATACGAGCGGGTATTGAGGTAGGTGTGAAGTCAGAAGCCAGAGTAAACGGGGTAACGCTGTAAGGCAGGGCCACTTCTCACTGCACTGTGCCACCTGTAGAAGCGTCCTAAGGCCAAAGAGCCCTATAGTGAACTCATCCTTTAAACTTCCACATTCGATTTCAACCCCAGGTTAGTTTGCCAAATTCTATGCAGGAACCAATTCTAGTCCCTTCAGGACAATGTTTAAAAACCTACGCTGCATCCCAAGCATTTCAAAAAGAAGAAGAGTAAGACCATCAAAATGGCGTCAATGCGCACAGTTGTAAAAAAAGAACTATTTCGTACATAAAAATGTGGTCGCTCACCTATGAAGTAAAAAATCAAATAAAAAACTAGGATTGTAAAACTGAGAACATGATTAGAGGTTTTAGAGATGAAGAAGTGCTTCGGAGTGCATTAACCATCTGCCATGCATGTCCTGGCTTTTACAGCATCTCCAAGTTGCCATTCTCTTGTTGGTTGATATAAACCTGTGGCTGATCCCTCCAACCAGCCTTTGCTAGTCTCAAGGCAGCCCTTATTTTTGCTCATGAAAACTACAAAATCAATTATGTCTTTTCAAAAGCGCCAAAGAAATAACTCATGAAAACTGGAAAACTTGAGGTTTCCTAAACTCAAATTAATTGTATACAACCGTTATCTCTTTTCAACAACTTCCAATCCCACTGGATTTTCAGGAACCCATGGAAGATAACTGCTGGAAATTCTTTCCTCCCTGTTTTGGCCTGAAATAATTTGGCAATGAAAGGAAGAAGCTGTTGGATATCTATGACCATGAAAGGTCCTTTTTAGCTTTAGGATAACCGTCTCAAAGGCTTCCCTAGCCCAAATGCTGTCACTGGAATTCATCCAGCCTCAAGTAAACATTGCTTCCACTCTTGGACATCTGCCAGATGTGACTTGTGGAATTTGGCGTCAGAGTCTTGGACTCTATTTGGATCACCTCCCTTTCTTAAGTAAATACAGCTGCTAATCTTGAATGGTCATCAAAGATGGCTTTCAAAGTGTCCTTCTAAACCTAACTTCTTTTGTTTCATAAGATGATTAGTCATGAAGGTGGTGACTCCATTAGGTTTTGATTTTAGCTTTCGTTCATGAGTTTGTTATGATGATTAGATGGAACAAACTTGGCTTCTAGGTGTTTTTATTGTGAATAGCTTGACTATGAAGCTTGCTTAAGCTCCTGTTCCTGTTGCATGAATGTTATAGTCTCAATTTTCTTCTATACATTGAGTTATATTGTTTCAGTTTACATGCTAGGATTTCCATGGCAAGTCATTTAATGGTCATACGCATACATTTGCATGTTAGCCCAATTTTCATTCTAAATGCTCCATCTTTAATTATAAAGTTTTATGACAAATTCATTTCACTATAGATTTATTGTGTGCAATGTGGATGTAAATTAACTATGGATATGAATGTTTTACATGCTGATCGACAGAGCCAAATTTATGGTGTTTCGGATACAAATGTAATTGTGTGTTATAAGAATAACATATGAATGAACGAAGCTGTGCTTTTTTTAGTGGGAGTTATATCAATCACACTGCTATGAGAATAACAGACATAGAAACTGCATCTTGCATATTCTGGTTTTAGGTATATTTGACAACAATGCTATGTGGTTCTCAAGATGGAATGTATTAGGTATTTAAGATGCTAAAGTCGCTAAGATGCTAAAGTCACACCACATCAACCAATTATCTATGTCTAAACATCAAATGCCAGGCCAGATGCTATGAATATTTCATAGAAATGAGCTACTTAGTTGAGTTTATTGATTGATTCTTTAAAGTATTTACTACTAAGCTTTGAACTAATCATACTTGTAGAGAAGTCTATACTTTGATCTTTGTGTTATTATTATATTGAATTGTTCAATAATCATCATTCATATTTCTTTTCCTCATTATATTTGTTATTTCTTCTAAATTGTCATATAACCACCAAGTTCATATTTGCACATGTAACTCGCCTCTTTTAGTTGATAATTGATTATGAAGAAGGCCTCCAATTAGTGGCTATGCTATAGGGAGTGGAAAATTTTTGTTTATAACTGATTTAGAGGTTCTTTTATCTTGATATATATTGTGTATGATGTTGTAGTTTTATATTCACACTTCTTTATCAAATGTGTTAGTCTTTTGATTTTAGAAGTTAACCTTTTGATGTTATTGAATTGGTTTTGTGATGTGGACCAAGCGGTAATATATGTGATTGTATTTCTCTCATACAGTCAACCACTTGGGTGATTTCAATTAAGGTTTTTTCTGGATCTTCTACGGTTTGGATGTTTTATTGATGGAAATAAACATACACCATATTGACTTTATTTGATTGTCTCAATGACGAACTATCTACCATTATTTTACTGAATTTTTTTAGCAATGATAGATATGGATTTTATTGCCGGTTCAACCTTTTTCTCGTGGTGTCTCTTTCTTAGTTCATTTGAGCTCTACGATCCAGTTATGCACTCCATTTATTTTGATGGTTGGTGAGCATCCCCAAAAGTTAAGCCCTAAAACTAATGCATGGCCATTTATTTTAATTAAATTCTCTAAAATCCTAGATTCATAGAAAAGATATTACTGATATTTTATAACCAGTGATTTGGTTGTATTAGATCCATGGGTGACTGCATTGCCAAAGACACTTCTTCATCCATCTTGGTTGAAAACAAGTTCATGACTAAATTAACTTTTGTATATTATTGGATAATGATTAGCTATGAAGCTACTGTCTCGTCTTCTTGGCAATCTTCCATCGTTTCCTCCCCTTGATGTCCAAACATGTATCAATATAAAAGAAGTAGAGAGAAGAAGAAAGGTCATATTAGAGTAGAATAGTAGTGCAAAGAATTGCAAATAAGAAATGAATGCCTTGGAGGGATTGTAGGAAAATTGATAATTTAATTCGTCTTCTAATAATTCTCTTAATTAACACACTTTTTATAGACCCATGACTCAAATACTTGCCTGAAACACATTATAGCTAGAAAGGAAGAAAATTACGAGTCAATGATTACAAATATAACATATGTTAAAATTTAGGATATTTAATAAATAATATGTTGCATCAATTTCCCCATAGTTAAGGAAACTCTTCTTCAAAGAGTTGTAACATTGCAACTATTTTGTAGAAGTTGTTGGCGTCATCAATTTGACAGATGCGGTATGATTCTTGTCTTTCCAACATTTATTGTTATAGAATTCTTAGTGCTTCGAAAGGTTCCCATGCACTACAATAGAGAATTTATTGTAGCTAATCAATGCACTTTATAGGCTTGTAGGGATCAATTGAAGACAATTGAATGCATTTACCCCAGAGATCTCTTTTATAAGAAATGTGGCTCGAAATAGGGTTAATTTTAATCATTAGGATCAAAGATTTTCAGCGGAGTAAGCTTTTAAGGTTAATTATATTTTTAATATATCCTAGAATGCTCGTGATTAAGGAGTCATTGATGTGTTCAGGTCCATGTAAAATTAGTGAGGGTCTAGTCAAATTAAAATCTAATTAGATTCTATAAGGGAAAATTTAGGAACCAAGGAAGATGTAAAAGAGGAAATTCTAATTAGATTCTATAAGGGAGAATTTATTGTAGCTCAAAGTCACAAAAAAATATGTAGAAGAGGGACTTGCACCTCTACATATGGTAGAGAAAGATGCCTAAGATTGGACTTGCAATGTTGTGTGATAGGTAGGACTTAGTAGCTCTACATCAATTTGTCCAGAAAAGGGATGAACAGATATTGGATTGGGAAGGTAACCTACCCAAGATTATGATATACTTGTTCAATACCTCATGAATTATGATTCAATCATTTCAATTCTTCAATGCACTTGGGCTATCTAATCATGTGGCCACATAAGGATTCTTATTAGTAATTATGGGTATTTTGTAAAGGGGATCTTGTAGACCTACAGTGTAAATCTAGTTTTAGGCTGACAAAGTATTTACCACTTTAATGTGATGGAGAAACCTAGATTAGAATTTTAGTGCCATCTGTGATGGTACATGCTACATGCTAGGCTTGATAATGTTTTCTAGGCTTTAAGGATCAATGGGAGGAAAAATTGGTTCCTACTCCTTGTGATGGAGAAGTTACCTAAGATGGGACTTAGGATTTGACCATATGGGGTCAAGAAGCCTAGAAAGGTCCATTCAATGCGGTAGAGATGACTCAATAGATGTGAAAGATCGGGCCTATAGTTTGATCACGTCATCAAGGTACCCAAGAAGCCCCTCAATGTTGTAGAGTAGATATCAAAAGATAGAAAGAATGAGAATCATAGCCTGATCTCGTGTGATTGAGATGTCCAAATATGTTTTCAATATAAGAGAGAGTATCTCAAAATATGTGAAAGACGGCACATACAATTTGATTGTATGGAATTAAGAGGATTGTGAATCTTTTCAATATGGTATAAGAGATGAAGGATATGAAAGGTGTGAAAGTTATGAGGGAAGGAACTTACAACTTGATCGCATCGAGCATAAATGCCGTTAAATTTCTTGGTGATAGAAAAGCTATGAAAGAAAGACATGAAGTGACTTATAGCTCGATCTCGTGGGATTGAGTAAGCCAGAGCATCTTCATATTGCAAGTCATCCAATTTGATTGTGTTATCAAAAAAGCTTGACTATCTTCTCATATATATTAGAAAAGATAAAAATTTAGACTTGTGTCCTACCCGAGTCTGTAATGTCATCTATCCATCTAGTTGCATGTGAAAGCATCAAGATCAGTCAAACTTAAATGAAGGGGAAAGGTGGATGTACTTTTAAAATAACAAGATGGAGAATAAGTCTGCTTGTGAAGTATGTGTCTGGATTGTCTAATCTAAAGTGGATCTTAGGTTATATGTAGATTCACAAAGTCATGATATGATATTAAGCATCAATAAGGCTACAAGTTGACATGTCACACATGAACTAATATTTAATTTAATATAAATGAAGGCCCAAGCAGTTTCTTTTTTTTTTGGACAGTTATAAGATGAAGTGGCATCTTTTGACAAAATAATTTGAGTTGGTTTTTTTTTAATATAATAATAAAAAAAACAATCGATACAACAACAACAACAAAAATAATAAAGCCTTAATCCCACTAAGTGGGGTCGGCTACATGAATCCTTTTTCTCCATTGCTTCCTATTTAGTGCCAAATTTTCGTTTAATTCTAATAAATTAAGATCTTTTTTTATGCAATAAGCCCATGTTTTTCTAGGTTTACCTCTGCTTTTCTTAACATAAGTTGCATCTAAAACATCTACTCTCCTAATCGGATCATCAGGTGGTCAACATTTAATGTGACCAAACCATCTAAGGCGACTCTCTCTAATTTTATCCGTCACTGGTGCAACACCAACCCTATTACGGATAAAAAAACAATCGATCTTAAGAAAAAAAAAAATTAATTTCAAGCTTTAAAGAAATAATTTAGGATTAGTAAATTTTAATTTTAAAATAAACACGATCATTCCAAAATTTAAACCTCCCCGTTAATGGCACCATGTTCTTAAAATTATTGCTTTTCATAGATTTTCTTATCCAAATCCAATTGACTTGGTCAAGCTGAAACTATAGATTATTGATTGATCATGAGAACCGACGGATTACATTGCAATCGTGGGGAATGTCTATGTTTGGAAAAAGATTATGATCGTGACTCACAATCAAATGAAGATTATGATCACGGCAAAGCAAATAAGATAAAAATAGAATGGTCAATTAGTGTATTAAGATCGATGAGCTTGAGTTGGGATAACTCATGTGCATTGGGTTTAATGTGTAGTTATGGTTGACAAACAAATTGGGTGTGTGTAGTACTATGATTATCAAATCAAGAGGCTCAATGCCTACCATAGTGTGTGCTTAAAAGTTGAGCTTGAGTGTGACAGAAGTTGCTTAAACAAATTCAGAAGTAGCAATGTCCTACAACACTTTGTTATTTTCTTGACATAGTAAGAAAATAATTGTCTTCATGTGAAAAGTGTTTCTAAGTGAAAGAAATAGTTAATTTTCTTTTATTAATGTAATCCTAGGTTTTCTTTTAGTTCTTTAAGGTGATTCTTAAGTGTAATTCTAAAGAAATTAACCATTTTTAAGAAAATATTACTGAAACAAAAGTTGAGTTAGAGTATTTAAGCTGCTTAGCCACTTCTGCACAGGTGGTGATAACCGCAGCTTTGCATGAAAGTATACAAAGCTCAACGTGGAAGCACAAGTAGTAGGGTCGAGTTTGATGACAAGATATGTAGTGAAAGTTAAAATAATAGAAGTGGCATGCCACAAGTAGTTTGTCGGTGGCTAATAGAGGCAAGAAATGCCTTTATAGTAAATCAGTACATAGATTATATTTTTTGGGATACACGTGCAATCCTTAAAAATGGGATTTGGAATTTGTGTGGCGTGCTTGTTGGCCAGAGATATGCGTTTGGTACATAATGGCATAAGATTGCACCATAGTTGCATCAGTAAAGTTCTGGATGCTCGTTGAAGCTGTTGGGAGTGTTGAATTTTCGTGATAGATCTAGAATAAACTATAGAGCAAATCAAACCAAGAAGCAGCACATGGCGATTGACATGTGGAAAAGGTTTTGGGTTGGAACTTGTAGTTTTTTTATATATGATGGACAAGACCAAGTGTTAGCAGCTAGTGGCGGGTGAACCTATAGGCATAATACAATGATGCCATGGGATTTCCACGAGATCATTTGTGTTGCAAAGGAAGTTAGTGCAAGGCGATGTGTCTTATGTGATCACATGAGAATATTAGAATTGGAATGTGACTTGTGGGTGTTGTTAATTAGCACAGATTCCTAAGATAAGTTTCAGGAACATGATTAAAGGCTTACAATGGTAGACAAGTGTAAGAGTGTGTTGGGATTTGTAGATTCTGATTCTAGATGATCTCTAGGGTGAAAGAAGAGGAATGAGTATTAAGGAGAGACTTGAGGGGAGAGATGGGAAACAATAAATGTGTGTATGTGTGAGTGCGTGCGCATGTGTGCGTGCGTGTGTGTGAGAGATAGATGGCTAAGTGTCCTATTGTTAGTGAAAGGAACCCAAAATTCACAAGAAAATAAAGTAATTGAAAATAGATAGGAAATAAAATTCAACACACTAGAAGATGAAATAGTTTCTAAATACACATTTCTAAATTTGGTATATAATATCGGTAAATCACATTGTCAACACAGAATGTAAATCCAGATCAGATAACTGTCATCATAAATAATAGTCATCAAGCACTAGAGAGGTCTGATAATTAAGGACAAGTGGGTGTTCTGTGAATCTTGGTATGAGGTGAAGAATGGTGACAATTGAAGCTTGATGTTGTAGGTTGGTTATGCTATCATAGGGCTTGATATGCAATAACATATACAATATAATAATAGTTGATTTATGATCAAATAACTGACCAAAAAATAATCCAAATTTTTGTATTTGCTAAAACATCAACCAAAATTTTATTATGGCCAAGTTTGCTGGTGCAAAGAATTTTATTCAGATAATGCGTGAAACATGAACTGGATTGCTTTGCAATCCAATGAAAGGGAAATTTGGATTCAAATATTTCAAGATCTGTTGAAATAGTTTTCATATAATTTGAGCAATCAATGTTTCATGCACATGATGCAACAATGGGCTATGTTCGCTTGTCAAAACAAAAAGAAAGAGGTGGATCCAAATTTATAAATGGTACGAGCAAAGGGCTGTTTGAAGTCTTTTGACCATAACTTCTAAGAGCTGCTGAGAACGTGGTGTGGTAAGAAGAGAGAATTATGAAAATAGATTTTTGTGGGATAAAAAATACCCCTAGGCTGGCCTAACCCACCAATGTGTGTTTCACTAGGATTTTTTATTTTAATTTTGGATTTTAAACTTCTTTGTAGAATTTCAACGTAAAACTAGTTATTAACCCTTTAAAATGGTTATCTATGTACCATATCCTTATATAGGTAACTAATATCAACCAATTGTTCAAAATAAATACTAATGGGTAACTGTAGTTGTAGGCTAAGGCAACTTAGCTTTGGGCCATAATTGATTTTAAGTAGAAATAATAAAATCAAATTAATACTAAATCTGCACAAATTTGATAAATAAATAAATCATAATAATCTAACCTAAATCATGTTTGAAAGTAGGATCTGCACTACCTCAGTTGGTCATATCAGAATTAAATATGAGATGGCACTTCCCTGTTTTTAGAAACTGCATAAATTAGTGGAGAGGCTATACCTACTCTGGCTTCTTTGCTTCTCATTGTCTAATTTTTCATATTTTTATTTCAACTTGTTTTCTATTCCTTTTTGCATTGACATGTGAGAGCACCAAAGTAAAATAGAATAAAATGAAGTATGCTAAGATTTAGGCATTGTGGTCCTTACAATACCCTGGAAATTTGATTTTTCTTTACAGATGCAGTTGAACTTAAAAGTTTAGAGTCAACACAAAAATATATAAAGAGTTTCTATTGGTTATTGTCACAAATGAAACATAATCAATGGTTAGATGCGACGTTCATGCATCAAGAAAAGCATTTAGATACTGTTTCTTGGAAAAATAACTTCATCAATAGGGAGATGTTGATAAGAGATATCTCAGGGAAAGTAAGGGTTGTGACAATTTCAGAGGAAGGGAGGCCAATGCCTAGTAGTTGGGATTAGGCTAATGATGATGATGATAATGAGGTCATCCACAATAAGGTGATGTCTCAGGTGACATGAGCATCAAGTATGTCGTGATTTCTATCACAAGATAAGGCTAATGAAGACTGCCCTTTTTCTTAAGCCAGCAAGGTGGTAACTTCAGGATATTCCTTCATTGTTTTCTTTCTTTTTTGTTTTTTTCTTAGCGAAAGCGTTGGGACATCGTATTGTTCTCGAGCAATAGTAAAACATTCAAATCGATTTTTCTTTTAAATATGCCAAGTTTGGTCACACTTGATGTCCTGTATTCTTGAATGTGATTTAAACTGTAATATGAGCTCCACGTGCTTGATCTCTGCGATTTAACATGTCATGGTCAAGTTTGGGTTTTACTCAGGACCATCCTGACCATAATCTTCCCCCCTTCTCTTTCTCTTTTTGCTTCTCTGTTTCCTTAATTGGCACTCATTGATCAAAAATTGAAATTACTAAATTTCCCGTTTCCAGCATTCCATCTGAGGCAGCGTCTTTCAACGAGGCAAGAGTTTATCATGGAAATACTTGGCATCTAGATAGTGTTCCTTGTTTATTCAACAGGAGCTTATAAGTTTGTTGAGATTGCTGGTCTTCTTTTGCAATATTCTATAATATACAATTTTTCTCTATTTCCGTTTTTACTAGGATATATTGAAAATATCATTAGGTCAATATTCTAATATGTCATTTGATGAAGTTTCTCTGTCTGTCTCCCTTGTAATTATCTTCTCTGGTCTCAGCCTTTGACTGAATCATACGACTTGCTTTCGATTCAGATTTCTGGAGAATTTGTCTTTCTGAATGAGTGAAAAGTGTAAAATATGAAGTTGTTTTCCTGTTATGCAGTTGATTAAACATATCTTTTATTCCTTTGTACTGAATATGGCATATTTTTTTATCTGGATTTGTTTTATAGGTCATTTGTTTTACTTGCATTGCTCAATCTATGCAGATTAAAGCAATTGGAACAATGGAAGAGATTTTTGATAAGGTTTACCCTGTATTTGCTTCTTTAAGGTATACAATTACCCATTGATTGTCAGTTCTCTTAGAAACAAACTGGAATTATCGCAAAGTTTTTGAAGTACTGTTCTTTATGATCATAAACTCATGAGTTTAAGCATTTGTTTTCTATATGTATTATTTATTTTTTTCTTTTCATTTCTGACACTAGAAAGTTTAGAACTTGTTAGCTATATATGAGATGATTTAGTTAACATGATTAAATACAAAGTCTTCGAAACGTTAATCGATTCAATTTAGGCTGTCCTATTTAAAAATATTTTGATCAAATATTCCTGCTTATATTGTAGATGCCTCCATGTCTTTGGAATTTTTTAATCCTGCTTTTATTTTCCATATCTATGGAATATGATATTCTGCCTCTTTTACTCTGCATATCTGAGTATCAACCAAGTCAACATTATTGAGTGGCTGAGATGGCTCTTCTCATGTTCCATTTGCTGTGCGCCTAGCTAATATTTGTTAGTTTTATATAGTATTTTTTAAAAAAATCGAGTACTTCAAAGCTTGTTTCCTTCTCAGTCCCTTAACAACAATTTCTGTTTCGATAGATTCGGTGGTCTCAACAATTTTGATAATCTTTTATGATTAAACTTAAAATTTTATAGTCAAAATAAATCTTTCATAACTTTGAAATTAATTAAGGTCTGTTTTTATTTTATTTTTTATCAATATTATGCTGATTAGGAGTACCATCTACAATGTGCTGGTGCCACTATGGCCTCTATGCTTAGTAAACAGTGTGGTGACTACTCTTTCTTCCAATGATTTTATTTTTAGATATATTTTTTGTTCCTATTCATACTATTTATTACCAAAATATCAAATTATAGGGCATTACTGATTAAATTTACTATATTTTTGTAAATTTATTTTGGTAGCATATTTATATATATGATGTGTGAAGCAATATATACCAAGAATCTTCACTATTTATTATCTTGAAAATTTTTTCTTATTAAGGATATTTTGCATTATATTTTTGTTCCTTTCTTTTGCCTGGTATAAATACATGTTGACCTCATTTTTTAGTGAGGTCTTTCCTTCTCTCTCCTTAGAGTCTATGGTCTAGCTTTAAGTTCTCCCTGTTTGACCCTCCTAGCGGACTAGTACTGGGACGCACACCACGTAGAACTTCAAACCACTCTTGACCCATTTTTTTAAGAACCTCACATGAGTGGTCTCAAGCACTCAAATTTTAGTTGCAAGGGCTAAGGACCAATATGTGGAGAGCCCATAAATGAGTTCCCATAGGATCGAGAGTCCTTAGGCAAAACCATTCGTGGCTCGGTTGCACAAACACTACAATTCACGCATTTAACGCACATAAGCGTAACAATTCACGTCACTGACACACACACATTGCACCGTCAATTAATCCAAAATCAAATTTCGAAATTATCCGTAAATAATCTAAAATTTGAAAAAAAAATAAATTTGACATATTTTTTACCCGATCGTTGGAGAACTTCAGACGACCTCGGATGATGAAACGGACCACGCAAGTGCGTTCGGGACGTCGATTTTAGCTAGGAAGGACACCCATATTGTTATGATTTCATGCATGCACAAACTGCACGAAAATCGATGCAAACAATTAATTAATTAGGAGTTGCGGGTTCAGGCTCAGGTCGGGTTCGATTTAGACCGAACATGAGTCAATTACACCAGATTGAGAAAAAAAACAAAACACAATTTGTAATTTCAAAATTTAAAATCAACCGCCAAATTAGGAGCAATTATTTACGAAATAAAGTGCCTCCACAAACAGACCAATTAATTTTCCGCGCCCTATAACATACACTTTCAAAGTGCAGCTATAGGATTCGGTTGGGCTTCTCCTTCCGGACATTCGACTCCTTCCTCTCTCGTCTAGATCCCGCTCGCCTCTCTCTCTACACCGAAGCTCTTGGCTCCCTCTCACGCTCCAGAAACCTTCGCCTCTCCCTCTCTGCACCGAATCCCTCTTCTCCTCCGTCTCTGGACCAGACTCCCTCTCGACCAGACCCCGCACACTCGACTCCCTCCCCTGAAACCCTCTCTTGAATACCTCTCCCTCACCACCGAAGAGGCTCGCCCGGCTCATTCCCTGTGCCGCTTGAAACCCTAGCATACGTCCTTCCTGCTTCTATCGGCTACATCCAAAACCATCGCCTTCTTAACCGAACCCTCACGATATAGCTGCAATTAGAACCAGCTAGGCAGGCAAAGACGGGATCGTGGCTTACAAAGTCCTCAAAAACTTCCAATTTCCAACTTCTTCCGTTCCTCTCCTACCCAAAATCATTCACTACGGTAACCCTCTATGGCTTCAGTGGTTAGCTTTTTGCAGTTTCTGCATTCATGCTTTTCTTAGGATTTGTGATGACTTTCTCTGTCGTTTATTTTGTTTATTTTATTATTATGTTGTTTTTTTGTGGATTTTAACGGATTTTGATGTAACATGTATTGAAGCTAATTCTATTTTGCAATGGTTGTGTTTCTCTTGGTGTTTTTGTGCATTCGACTATTGGGATCTTTATGAGATGTTTGCTGCTCTGAATGGCAAAAAGTTAATTTGCATATTTGGATCGGTAATGGTGGGTGGCCACGAACTATAGACTCCAATCAATTGGAGTTATGATGCCCTGTCACATCTTTCCTTCTTTATTACTTTTCCTCTGTTCATCTCAGTCCACTGGGTGGAGACGATCAACCACTTGCCTCCTGCGAGAAGGCTTGCTGGAAAATTGTAGTGATGAAGAGCAATTTTCATTGGAAGTTTTCTTATCTTGATTCTTTGTTCTCCTTCCTGAACTTAAGGATTCATTAATATTAGGAGAGATGAAGCAATGGCTAGTGTTTTAAACGACTTTTGTTTTATCAATTTGAGCCGCTTAAGATTGGGCTAGGTTGTCTGGGCGAAGAGCATCTCAGCTATTGAGGGAGCAGGCTTCCAGTGTGGCAGGACAGCTTACGGCTTATAATAATGCGACATTTGAGCTAGTTATTAAATAATGCAGAGAGCATAACTCACTGGTTCTTTGAGCAAAACAATGATTTCATTTGTTGGCAGCACCCTCACTTTCTAAAGAGAACTTTCACTATTATAATTTCTTGTCTTTTGCATGTCAAAAAGGACAAAGGTGTTATATATCTGAAACTTAAAACCTTACATTTACACCACCCAAATCTTTGGTTTTACATAAGAAGTACCTCCATTTCTTACTATGAAGGATATCTTTGCATGCTTAGGATTTATACACTACTTTCGGGACTGCACATGTACTGATTTGGGCTCGATACTTCCATCGTTTGGCATAATATTTTTGTTGTTTTAGGCAAACTTTGAGAGCTTTTCCTGCCATATATTCTTGCTGAGCTTGTAGAGGATTTATGAACCATTTTAGGGCTGTAAGTTCACTATTTCAAAAACATTAAAAGTGCTGTTTAGCGTTGTTGAATGCTGGAGGATGTTGTGAGGTGCTTTAGAAGTGCTGTTTGGAGTCGTTGAATGCTATTTGGAGTTGTAAGAAGGCTGTTAGATGTTGTAGGGTGCTTTAGAAGTGCTGTTTGGAGTCGTTGAATGCTGTTTGGAGGAGTGAGAATGCTGTAGGGTGCTATAGGGTGCTTTAGAAGTGCTGTTTGGAGCCGTTGAATATTATTAGGAGGTGTAAGAATGTTGTAGGATGCTTTAGAAGTGCTGTTTGGAGTTGTTGAATACTGTTTGTAGGGTGCTTTAGAAGTGCTGTTTGGAGGTGTAAGAATGTTGTACGGTGTTGTAGGGTGCTTTAGAAGTGTTGTTTGAAGTCGTTGAATGCTATTTGGAAGTGTAAGAATGATGTAGGGTGTTGTATGGTGCTTTAGAAGTGCTGTTTGGTGGTGTAAGAATGCTGTTTGAAGCTGTAAGATGCTTTAGAAGTGCTGTTTGGAGTTGGAGGAGCTGTTCGGGCTTATATGAGTGTTGTTTGGAGGCTTTTCCTACTGTTCGCAGTGTGGATTTTGGGGGCTTTGTCCACATTCTTGTTAGTTGATTTTGAAGCAATCTTCGCACTGGTTTTGGAGCAGCTTGGGCACCGTTTTGACACTGCTTTTTGGTGTTTTTGTTGGGCTCGTTTGATGGTTTGTGGGTTGCACTTTTTGGGTCCGTTCGGTGGCTTGTGGCTTGTACTTTTTTTTGTTCTATTTCGTGAATTTTGAGCTGTACTTTTTTGAGTCTATTTGGTGGCTTTCGAAAACATTAAACATTATTCTTGAGGGCCGATCAGAACACTGTCTTAAAGTAGATTTAAACATTATTCTTGAGGTTTGCTAATTTAATTACAATTTTGAAAAAAATTAAATGTTTTTAGGCCGATTCACTTGCTGTTTTGTCCCTTGGGTTTGCTAATTTTGGAAGTGGGCCGAACTTTTCCTTTCTTTTGTTTTGTTTAATTTCTCTTGCCAATGGTTAAGTCAAAATGAGAATTTCTGATTTAATTATTTAGAAAATATTTAAAAGATATTTAAGGATTATTTGAAAAAAACTTAATTGAGGGTAAAAGATTTTAAATCACTTTAAGCAGAGGTTAAAGTGTAAGCTTCCAAGATTCTATGAGTATTCCTAAGGTGGTAGTCCATCTACCTAATTTTCGAATGAATGAAGAAACTAAGCACTTGACCTTAATTCACAAATTAGTTAAAACACTAAATATGAGGGTACACCAAGTTGTGGTTCATGTCTTCAGTAATTAAATCAACTAGTGAAATTCCCACCATGACTTAACCCACAATGAAATCCAATGCTCCGTGTTTCAAGCTTGAACCTTACACTCAAATCCTCCTAGCAACTGGGGGCATTCCTAATATCACATATAAATCACCTATTCATGGTCCTTTATACGTGACATCGTGTTTTATTTTGCTCATTCGTGTTCCTTTTCTATGATTTGTTTA
The DNA here is from genome assembly GCA_022702705.1 of Papilionanthe hookeriana x Papilionanthe teres. Classification (NCBI taxonomy): domain Eukaryota; kingdom Viridiplantae; phylum Streptophyta; class Magnoliopsida; order Asparagales; family Orchidaceae; genus Papilionanthe; species Papilionanthe hookeriana x Papilionanthe teres. The sequence goes on along the minus strand of CM040428.1, from coordinate 50,923,524 downwards.
GATTTTCTTGGGCTGGATTTTCTAGCAATTTATTTAAGTTTTCCTGCTCATTACTATATTGTGTTCATTGCACTAACATTTTGCAGCAGTAGCAGAGGCCCAGGTACTCAAAGTCTATTTTATGTTTAGAGCGCTTCACTACATTTTCTTTTATTGTCATTTAATTTTCTCTTTATTGCATTATTTACTTTACAAAACTTGCTAAACCCCTAGGGTAGAGAACAATATGACATATGTTAGGAGGTACCCTACGGTACACGTAAACTTAAACCTTGTACCCATGACTGCTACAACTTAGAACTTAAGAGCAAACTTCGTAGGCAGCACGATGAGGAGCGTGGAGCAAACCACAAGCGGAGTTGGTCGACATTCTACAACAGTAAGAACATGATCTGTATCAACTAAACCATTCTTTAAAACTAAACAATAAACTCATAGGACTTCGAGGCTGTCCACCTAACGCGACGTAAATCCTCATGCCCTCTTTAGGCTCATGCGAACCATGTTGTGCAGCGTAAGTCCTAACTTGCCTGAGGTTGTCGTTCGACACGACGTAAACCCTTTCATCCCCGCGAGCTCTTTGAATAATTGAGTATCATGCAAGTGTAAGTCCCAAATAATAAAAGTGACAGGATCGAACACTTAAATAACATCATTTCCAAAAGCAGCACAGTAGGATAGTTCGGGAAGTCACTGAGAGTTTTCCTCAGAGTTCGTGATGTCCCCTACCTCATCTTTCTTTTGGACTCCTGAAATAATTGCTCTCAGTTGGTCTATTTGAACTTAATTTTCCGCGTCCTACCGTGAAAACCTAAACCTTGAATTCGTGAAGACTAATACCTCTGATCATTATCGTGAGTTTTCTCAAGTAACCTCAGTCATTTAAGATGTAATTAACTATAGGGCCTTGCTCTTATAGGGAACTTGAATCCCAAATAAAATAAACTCTATTTAATCTTCGTATTAGATAGAGAAATTTGTCGGTCACTTAAAATGTTCGCAGACCAAATGTATGTCATAAAATTTTTTGTTTGTACGATTGGGTCAACCGTCGCGAGATACACTTATTTTTCGAGAAGGTATATTATTTGTGGTATCAGAAACAATCATGCAAACTTTGGGCATTCGGTCTCATTTTTTCAAAATTAAAACACAAATTTTTAAAAAAATCATATACCTTTTATATAAATTAAATTTCAAACTACATTTTCAAAAAATTATAAACCTTTTTATATTAAAATTAAATTTAAAATTTTAAAATTAATTTCAAAAAGTTGACTGACAGGATGTATACGTGCTCTAAACACAATCCAACAAGGATGATATTCTTTTTAATTCTCTTTTTCTAAGTTTGTATAAGAGCTAAAATCCATGATATTTCTTTCCCGTCTCATTTCATCTGTTTTGTTCTCTCTTCACCGAAGGTAAATTTGTTTAACTCATCTCCAAACGCCTCAACCTTAACAGCATTTTCCCCAACTCTATGGCTAAATTGTTTGAACTTATTTGTTGATGCCTGTGCACTTAGTTATGTTTATATGCTGACCTAGTTTATAATGCTCCTCCTTTCGTGAATCATTACACTAGTCACTCCAATAGTATCGTTTGAGACTCCAACCCAATACCGCACACTCTCACTCCTTTAATGGCAGGGATCTATAATGGCTATTTAATTTAGCCGAATTATCCCTTTCTCTTTGGTTTTCTGGATTGAGACCTTGCCTCCCTCTGCATTGCACCAAACTACATGGCCACTGAAAGACAATATCTCTCTCTACGATGCAATCACGTCATGGTTTCTCTTCTAATTAGTTTCCTTGTGATATCGGAGTTAACCAAAACCACAATGGAATAAAAATATTATTGCTGAAATATGAAGGGGTTACAAACAAAGCTCTTTGAAACTAGGAATAAAATAACATAAACGCATGACACATCCGAGGGCAACGGTGGTGGGCTACAGGTTATGATGGTGGAGCGAGGGGATTGTTGGTGGTAGGTTGATGTTTGCAACAGCGGAATGGATTGGATTGGTGGTTGGACAACAAGCGGGTGAATAGGGGTGGGGCGACAACAACTAGGCCCTGAGAGAGGAGCGGCTGGATAGCAAGGTGCGGTAGGATGGGTGACAACCACCTGGGAGGGGATCAAAAGGTGGCAGATTGGCTGGTAGGAAGGGTGGAACTAGCCACAGAAAGGTGGAAGGGTTCGGTAAGGATAGGTATCCCCGTGAGATCGAGCTACAGTCAGAGCACCACTGGATACAACCTTAGACACGAAATAGCCGTTGACGACAAGCTGGACAAATCTAAAAACAAGCAATCTTTAGAACGAGTAGAAATAACATATAAATAAACTAGGTAAGATAGGAGGGCCCCACTTACTTGGGAGACAACCCCAAACCCTAGGAGGACCGGCATACCCTCCTATTCCCACCTTGAAACGACCGAACTGATTCAGGTGGACAACCCCACATCAGTCTTTCAGGATTGTGGGAGCTTCGACCTCGTTCGTTGAAGCTTCTGTCTTCGACCTCGTTCGTCGAAGCTTCTGTCCACTCGTTGCCAGTGATGGAACTGTTGTGACCTCCCGTGGCTGAAGGCTCTCAGAGTGTGGACAAGGCTCCTGGATCCCACTGATGATTGCCCTGGCCCCAAAAATACTGGAGTTTTTTCCACTTGCAAGCATACATCCATATCGGTCCAATCTTCTGGAAACTCTGTACTGAACTAAGTTCCCAAGGTTGACTCGGTGGATCTGAAGTGAGAGTAGCATGAATCTCCCCGAATGGTCGTAGCTATGATGGTAATGTATCAATCTTGACATCTTGAAATGCTCAATGTCGTGACTTTCCCCTATCTGAAATCGGCGTCTCAGTCCTATCATATTCTATTGTCACCAAAATTGATCACAACGATGCTTCTTGGTTGACAAGGGTACCTGTGATTTCAAACTCCGCAAAAGGTAGGGCAATACACTTACCATCTTTGATGAATGAGCAGGTGTTTTTGTACCCATCATATCGAGTCTTGCAGTCATACTGCCATGGTCTCCCTAGCAAAAGATGGCTGGCTTCCATGGGCACCACTTCGCACCACATCTAATTCTGCAGTTGACTTCCAATTGAAACTTCACGATGCAATTCCTATTAATGTTGATCCTATTTTCCTTCTTCAACCACGCCAGAGTATACAACTGAGAATGCCCCTTAGTTATTAGGCTCAACTTCTCTACCATTTGCGTAGACGACCCTTTCTTGCTGTTGCTCAGTCTGTAGGACTCATCGAACCATAAGCATCTCGCCCTTATCCCGTGGAAGATGGTACACTTATCTTCTTCTTCGGTTTTGTCTTCGTAGCTAACCCCCCGTCTGTCGGAGTTAACCCAAACTACGATGGAATAAAAATATTATTGCTGAAATTTAAAGTGGTTATAAACAAACACCTTTGCAATTAGGAAAACAACTTAAGCACAAAAGACATCCAACGGCGAGGGCGACAGTGGTGGGATGCGGGTTATGATGTGGAGCGAGGGGATTCTAGATGGTAGGGTGATGTTTGGTGCAGTGGAGAAGACTGGATTGGTGGCTGGACAACAAGCAGGTGAGTTGTGGGCGGGGCAGCAACAAGTAGGCCCTGGGAGAGGAGCGGCTAGGCAATAGGGTGTGGCAGCCACCTTGGAGGGAACCAGAAGGCATGGTGGCTGGTAGATTGGCTGGCAAGAAGGGTGGCAGCACGCCACATGAAGGTGTAAGGGTTGGATAAGGATAGGTATCCCCGCGGAATTGAGCTACAATTAAAGCACCACTCAAACCCTCGGAGAAGGTCACCACCTCGGACAAGTTACAGCTGTTGACGGTGAGCTGGACAGAAATCTGAAAAACAAGAAATTCCTAGAAAAAGTAGAAATAACATGTAAATAGACTAGGTAAAATAGAAGGGGTCCCACCCATTTGGGCGGCAACCCCAAACCCTATGAGGACCGGCCAGCCCTCCCACTCCAACCCTGAACCGATTGAACTGGTTCAGGTGGACAGCCCCGCATCAGCCTGGCTCCGCCAAAACTCAATCTGATGTCTGATCCCTTTTACCTTCAATTCCTGCTCCACATTGTCCACTCGATCTTGATGTTGACCCTATGAACAAATTTGGAAATGGTATTAGATTAACCACTATATATTCTTCACTAACCCTGATCTATGTTCACATTATTTGTTGAACTTATTCGAGCTTCTTGGACCTATGTGAATGGCCGTGCACCTCTTCACCCACATGTGATGGAGTTATAGCCATGAAAAAATGCACTTCTTCATCATTAGCCCCCTCATTTCAGGGTGTGTCCTGCCTAACTCAATTTTGGAAAAAGAAATAATAATTATTTTTAGAGTGGCATATATATATCGAGTATGTCAAAGTTGTGGCCATGGAAGACTTTTCATATCATCCATTCTTCATACCCTCCAAGATATATAACTAAAAAACACACACAAAAAAAAAAAAAAAAAAAAAAAGAAAAAAAATCACTTGAAAAAGGCTGGCGAGACGTTAAGGTATGTCAAAGGTTAACTGATCAGAAAAGCACAAAAAAATCCAAAACGAAATTCTAAGATTAGGCTTTCAGTAATGCCATTAAGAAAATATAGGAATTTAGAAGACTTGCTTACACAAGTTCTTCAGGAAAAGGCTGGCGCGTTGTCAAATGAAGCAAGCTTCCCACAGTTTTTATGCATTAAAAAAAAAAAATTGAGCTAGATTTGTTTTTTGGGAGGGGTAGTGTGACAGATTTTATTTAATTAATTTTAATTTAATTTGTCATTAAAATAATTTTCAAAACAAATGGAATTTATTCTACAAACTACCTCAAATATTCCAAATTAAAATAATCTGTTCGTAGCAATAAGCATCAAGCCAAACTTCCATAATACTTTTGAGCTTTGCATAAATTCTTACAAAAATAATGGAAAGCAACATTACAACTAACATTTCTATCTTTCTCACCGTGCAATGTGGAGTGCATAATGCTTTTATATACTCGAGAAAATGATTCTTTCCACCATAGCTAGAGCTTACTTTTGCTGGTGGAACTAGGGATGCCACTGCGAGTGGGCCCCTTAGTATTTGAGGAAAATACTATAAACTTATATAGCATATCAAAGTTTAATGTTTATAGTCTCTTACAATTGTGTTTATCAGAAATATTTTGCTCAGTCCCCGCAATTAAAATTTTAGTTCTGCTGTTGTTGCTTAATATGGCTATTAAATGACTAAAAACTTTCTCCTCTTGCAGGCTTGAGTAGCAATGCCGACCTCAAAGAAGCTGAGTTAACTCTAAGAAGAGCATGGTTTTGATCATCCAGGTTATGTGTAGGGATAAATCTCTCTAGTTTCAGAAGCAAATACAATAAACAAAGCCATGCACTTTCTCTCTCCAGCAGAAGAGGAATAATATTTTTGATGAATAATTTCTCAGAAAGCACATGACATGATTCTTTTAAAACTTCTTACAGCCAACTTCATAATCATATATTGAAGAAGAAAGATCATTTATCATAAGCAGGTGATTACTGCTTATATGCTGCAGCGATTGAAATGTGGGAACACTAACACTTGTCATTCCTATATTAGATCTAATTGTGTCTTCTTCTTCAACCGATCATTCTGTAATTGATCCACCATCAAGTAAATGACGGCTGTTTGGTTGAATGAAAGTATATTTGATATGATTCGAGGCAAGTCTTGTTCTCATAGAATCAAATGTATAATGAAATTGTTCAACATCCAGAGTGATTTTGGATTAATGGTAGACTGCATAGCATCCATTCAACGTAGCACTACTTTCACATGTTTCTTTTGTAAAGACTAGGAGTTTTGGCACCATGTTTTTTTATTTTGAAAATATGTAAGTGATATAATTTTTAGGAGAGTATAAATATATACCACACAATTCTTATATATTTACCCATCTAACGCCAAAACATTCCTGTTTACATGCATACCGCTCCGATCTTTGATATCACACCAAAAATATCACAATCATTATATTTTTTTAAGGGACAAACATCATATGAAAAACACTTGAAAGTTGTTTTAAAAATAACTACTATCTATCATTTTTTTTAATTTAAATAACATAAAAAAATTTAAAACAAAAAGCTCAATAGTTTTTTGGGCAATTTTTCACTAGCAGCGTAAGTCATTAAATTGAATTAGCAATTTTGCTAACAACATACAAACTAGAAACCTTGCCACTATTCAGAACATCCTCTAGCAATAAACAACTTTCATCATACATGCTTGCAAGATCTAGCTAGCAGCAGATAAATTTAAGCGAAAAAAAAAGAGAATTTTTTTTTTTTCTTCACAAAAGCATGCCAAATATATTCATATCAAAGTAGGAGGGATTACATTTGTCTGTCAGTGCGTCTATCTCATATTTGAAGGAATCCAAGAACAAGCCTAGGGTAAGCCCAGCCTTCCAATAATTAAACATGGTAATGATACTCCTTAACTTGTCAAGGATTCGTGAAGAAGCTCTGTACATTACGGCGCCGATGGCCTCAACCACAACTACAGCTAAACCAGCAGATAGAATATCCCAATCTCCTGTTTGTCCGATCACAGTAGCGAAGGCAGTAGCACAGTAAAACCCCACCAAGAAGAACAGAACCTTCACTGAAAGACCGTTTCGGAGCTCCTTCATCCTACTGCTCAACTTTGTTAGTAAAGATTGGATGGTTCTGATCAGCCTGTTGCTGTTTTTTTGAGGGCCTGATCTGCTTTCATCCACCATGCTCTTGACTTTAAGCTTCCTGAATCTGTAAACATATTTTCTATTTACATAATGCTTATGCATTTAGACTCTACTGCTAAACTTTCCTAGTACCAAGATTTGCATCTTATAGTGGAGCACAAACATCATCAGATGAAATCATGGAAAGCAAAATGCAAAAGCTCTGCTTCAACATACCTTGAATTGTTAACTGAAGTGGCAGCTAGACACATGTATAAAATATGAGGATTAGGGCCTCTAATAGTCTTCTGTAACACAGACAGTAAAAAAGTTCTTGATCTGTATATTTTCTCTGTATGACAAGGCAACACTAACAGCTGTGTTGCCATTATGCCCTAATATTCACCTGCAATACTAAAGTTATGAATGAAACCAGAAGAATCCATTTCCAATTCATGTGGTGAACGTTATTGGCAAATGAGCAGACGCAACCTGACAAACCTAAAGGGATTCTTTCTACTTCCATTAACACTGCTGCTGATTAGAAAATTAGGAGGGATTGTAAGAATTCCAATCGCAAAGTAGCAGAGTTAGAGCTACCGATTGCTCTAGGGTTTCCCCTTTAATTTTATAGTCTATTTCACATTAAAAGTACGAAACAGACTATAAAATGATAATTTTTCAGAAAACCGACCATCGATATCAATATGTTAGGTTGGGCGCTTACCGGAAAGAGCGCAGCACCAACAGAATTGCGGCGGAGCTGTGCTGTGTCTTGCTTCGACGGCGATCAACCGAAAGAAAGCTATACTGCAGAGAGAAGACGGGAGGAAAGCGATTTTTTGTTTTTTTTTTGGTAAAATTAACAATCCTATTTATGAAACGAAAAAATATTGCATCAAGAGTAGTCGTCAGTCAGAATTTTAATTAGAGCCCGTCACGTGCACAGATAGATCTTTTCATTAGTTAAAATTAATAATAGTAATTTAATACATGAGAAGCATGCCTGTACACGTGATAGGTCCTAATTACAGTCCTGCAAAATTGCATCAGAAATCCTGATGCAAAATTTTTTCATATGAAATGACTTATTTCACATTTTTAATTAAAATGCTGATATCTTTTAGGTGATACGAAAGATCTATGTGGTATGTAAACGCGCACGTGTGCACATACAGTCGGATATAATGAAATATAAATATGACTTTATTAAATTTATGTATATATGTAAATGTATAAGAATGAAATATAATTGAATGGAATGAACAAATGAGCAAATATTTTGAACGGAATGAACGGAATGAGCAAATATTTTGAAGGCCATATATGAAAAAATGACTTTAAAAATTAAGCATGAATATGGAAGTGTGAAAAATGTATTAATAAGATTAATTTATAAAATTATAGTAAATAAAAAGAGATATATGACTATTTTGATGAAAATTCATTTCAAAAAATTGTTTTTAAATTATACAGAACAATTCAATCAAAAGTCAATATTGAATGAAAAGTGAGAATGGAAATAATCGGTTTATATCCAAGCTGTTGAATGATAATATTAGGCTATCTGATGTAATTATTCTAAAATATTTTGCTTCATCTCAATTCAAACTTTATGAGCGTATATCTTATGAGTTCTTTCTATATGATGTGAATAATACTAATTTTTTTAGTTAGTAAAAACATGTATAAGATTACTCTCAAACTATATATAAATTCAGTATAAGAAGGATTAGCAAAGTCATAGGTGTCCCTATTGGTCAGGCAATATTGAGAAGGGTGTTAATGAAATGTCATGATTTTGGTTATCATTCTTTGTGAAATCACCTCTAAGTGATGGGAATTCTAAATAGACTAAACATAAAGAATAAGCACAATGGAACATCAAGGTTTTATTATGCCCGAGAAAGAAGGTTGGCCAAAAAAAAAAAAAAAAGGAATGAAATAGAATCATAACAACTCAAAGGATCCTACCAAATACATTACTAGTAACAAATTCACATGAATCACAATTAAGAACTAAAGAAATTTACAAAAAGAATATGAATTATATTTTCTCAATAACGATCTGGAAAAGGTATCATTTAGAGTCAGAAGAATATTTGCATTGATGATCAACAAGAAGGTGGTACTTTTAATTTCATTACACTCTCTATTTATGAAATACAAGAAAGACTATCAATAGTGAGAAATATATCTTATCTTGACTCCTTAAAAGATAAAATTAGTCAATCATGAAAAAAAAGAGTCATTATTGTGCTATTATCCTAATAACTGTGCAGACAAACCCTAAATTTATGTATAATTGTGTCAACTGCCATTTGTCTAATATTCTCATGCTTAAACTCAAAATGCACAACTTATCCTAATCCTAATGAGCAGCATATCTAAAGCATATGTAAAGCTTGCTCCATAGTGATGTAAAAGAAAGAAACATATCGGCTATCTGTTCTTCAGGGAATGCATGCTTAAAAGCTCTCTCATTTTATTTTATTTATTTTTAATTATTATTATTTTAACAAAAAATGCAACCATCTAATGAGTGCATGATAATTATTTGAATTTATCCGCAATTGACTCTAATTCAAACAATATTCGAATAAAGTTATAAAATATCCAAAATAACATGCAAAAACTTGAATCATCTTCGAGCCTTCATAGATATTGTAGTTATACATTTTATTTAATATTTAATGTTAATCATTACAAAAAGTAAAATTTTTAATCTTACTGAAACTATACACAAGTACGACTTACATGATAAAGATTTACCTGTTTGAAATTTGATGAAAACTTGATGCTAGAAAACACATTTTTGCAATTTTATTCAATAACGGTGCTAAATATTGATCAATGCGAAATTTCAAAGTTACATGAAATTGGCTCCAGTTTTAAAAGCAATGAGCTCACAACCTTTTAAATTGTCTAATAATATTTCACCATCAAATCCCTACACTTAGGCATGATCCAAGAAAATTAAAATATATGTTTAGCAATGGAAAAAATAGTTAAAAAAAATGATGAAAAAATAATACAGTATTTACAATTCAGACCTTATTAGAATACAGAACATCAATTAACTCAAAAATAATAATAATAATAATAAAACCCAAAAAATTCTCACCTGGTCATCCTCCTCTGAGTTTTATAAATTAAATGTAAAATCCAAAATTTGAGAAAAACAAGAAATTATCTGTAATACCTAGAAAGACCCAAGCTCATATTGAACTAATTTAAAAAATCTGCTATCCTTTCGAAGAACAAATTTAGAGGCAAATTCCATCAAACTATTCTAAAGATCGATACAAAATAAATTCCTGAAGATGCATATAGTCAAAATTCACATAACCTTTATCATATTCTGCTAATATTATTGGGGATCCACATGTCATGAGATAATACAGTAGAAGCTTATTCTTGAATCAACTCATAATCAATGCAATTGATTCATGCACCTCGCTAAATCATGTTTTTAACCCCAGCCACTTAATATTGCCAAAAAAAAAAAAAAAAATGAAAATTACAAAATTGCCTACAGAACATGGAAAAAAAAATCAACTGCAAAAGTAGCATAAAATATGACAAACAAACCCTATATTTTTATTTAAAATAGCTTGTGAGAGCAGGAGAACACAAGCAGGGAAATTTACACGGTGAAGTGAGAGATTATATCTACATAGCAGCTACTGGTTCGGCTCCTAGCGTTGATAAATCATATTGGCAAGCGCCAAAAACAGAGAAAAACTATTTTAAACCTACAAGTAATTACAAGCTAACTAATGGAAAACCAAATATACTGGTAATAAAGCTCTAATTTTCTTCAGGTAGAGTGCGTGGATAAATATATAGCTTTTAAGGGTCCACAAGCAAATCATTAAATCATCGACGGCGATGCTGAAGCTGATAAGCTTTCTCTATTCTGTCAGCATACATAGGAAGCCGTACTATCTCTGATATCTCATTAAGAAGCACATCCTCTGTAATGTTGTCTGAAATGCTCCTCATTACCTGTGTTGTGCAAACATGAAAAAAAGTTCAGCAATAAACAGAGATCATAAATGAGCAACTGATGGAACTAAATCTTACAGCGATGAGTTAGAAATATTAGAGCTTTAATTGAATAAGAGAAATAAGAAATAGATTACCTTCCGATAAGTATTGATATCATTTGGTGTAGATTTATCAGTTCTGACACGCATACAAACCCAGCAACCATTCTCTTGGTCCCAAGAACACTCAATTATCTTTCCTGAATAATCTTGTAAATCATCATTATGATCATCTGCACATCAAAAATAGTAAGGTTTTTTTCATTGTATATCTAATTCTCAAAGCCAGATATCCACTAACAAGCAACAATTGTACTCGTCCCATTTAACACGTTCAAAACACAGATAATACAAGCTTGAATACATTTTTCGATCTCAATTAAAAAATGACACAATGATGAACAAATGGTAGCTCATTATTAATTCGATTGATAATAACTCACTAAAACATGATTCTTTTTTTACTGAAAGAAGTCTGGTTTAAGTTTACCTTTAAAAGAATCAAACAGAACAAACAAAAAATCACGTTCGAACATGAGTGTTGTGAACAACACCGTCTTAGCTCAAACAAGAACCAACTCTCATGTTGGACTCCTCCAAGCTCTATATCACCCTAATCATATAAAACTAAGAAAAGAAATAACGAGTTCTTCAACATAAATTCATTTGGTTCAACTGCTGATGCTATCGAGAAAGCTTCCTTCAACTGCTTGTTTCCGTTTAAACCTCAAAAATAATGCTAGAAAAGCATAAAACATGTTTCTAGATGTCTGATTATATGAGAATATTATTTATATTAGACAAGCGAACATTTATTTCAGTTTGGGCCTGTTTTTCTTTTTTTGCGTTTCTTAAAAATTGAAAATAAAAAAGATTTTGTTTGTTTGTTTTTTATGTCTTATTAACTTTGTTTTTAAACAAGATTGGTTTGTTTTTAAAACACGACAAAACATGAAAGTACTGTTTTCTATGTTTTGAGAACATGTTTTTCACTCCGACTCTCACAGATAGAGTGAGCGCTTCTCTGTGGTTCTTTGGCTTCTCTTCGCTCCTTGGCTCTCATAATTAGGCAACACCAAATAATATTTTCCTTTCTTGGAACTATTGATTTGATTCATTTTTGTGTCTTAGTCATACTTTAATTCGTGATTTCCCTTTATGGATCGTGGGATTTGATTTGTGTTTAATTTTTATTTTTCAAGTGCTCATTATTTTTCAATTTGCTTGTGTTTATCCTTTCTTGCTCCTGTACATGTATAGTTCTTAGGCTTTGTATTGTGATGTTTAATTTGGTTACGTTCACATACTCGGCATCTGCCTGGAATAAAAATTACAGTTCTTGATTTTACTGGTATCATGGCCTATTGATGGCGCTTTCAATAGAGGCTTTGACAAGAATCATTCCGATTCACTTTTAAAGTTAATAGAGATATTTCTACAAAAATGTACTTGAAAATTTTCTCCTTATTTGACCATACTTCATCTCCATTGATTTCAATTATATCATGATTATCCATTTTCTAAGAGAATCAAAATTTAGTTTAGAGATTATCAACACGTGTATTTAATAACAATCAATTTTAGCGCAGTTGCATAGTCACACATTATGCAAGGACTAGAATGAGCAACAAAAAAAAAAAAAATAAATACAAATAAGAATAATTGAGGAATAAATTCAATACGCTTAAATCTCATTGGAGAAACTTTTCAAATTTATTAAAAGAGACTGAAATTAATTATAACACAACCACATATCAATTGATTACACTTAAAGATATTTCGACCAAGTTATATAAGTGATTTATTTTATAATATATTTGACAGTTATGCATGTTAATAATTATAATATTTGTTTAAAAACAAAATATGCTTAAATCTCGTTGGAGAAACTTTTCAAATTTATTAAAAGAGACTAAAATCAATTATAAAACAACCACACATCAATTGATTGCATTTAAAGATATTTGGACCAAGTTATATAAGTTATTTATTTTATAATATATTTGTCAGTTATGCATGTTAATAATTATAATATTTGTTTAAAAACATTTAGGTCGATAAAAGTAGAACAATATTTCAGGAAAAAGGATCTCAAATGTTCTCTATGTCGAATTTATGGTGACTCAACAGTATCGGGAATTCTTCAAAATTCCAAAATTCCTTCAGACACTGAAGGGTGAAAAATAAGATCGGAGAAAGCGAAATGAAGCCTGTAGATGGATCCATGGATAAGGAGCATGATGACGCTGCACTTAAGGGAAAATTGCCTTCAAAGCATGCTAAAAAGGCAACCATTTTAGATGTTATTACCACTACACTTCAAGTATTAAGTGAAAGTTCTAAAACAATGGTTGATATGATTAAAAAGAAAAGGCGCCCATCATTTGGATCTTCAACTGAAACATCATAAATTTCTATTGTTTGAATGCTTGAAATTGATAAATTTAATAGATGATCTAGATGCCATTAGCTACTCGAAAGCTTTACAGAAGTTTCAAGAAGATTCAATATAAATGAAAATATTTCTTCATATGCCTGATGGTACAAGGAAAGACTCGATTCTTAATTTGAAATGACTTGCATCTCATGATGAAACTTAAAAGCAACCATTATCATGTAGTTGTGTTGGTTATTTATTTCTAAGGCGATTAGGCTTCTTCCGCATCATTTACGCTGTAGAACTTATTAGTTTGGGTTATGATAATGCAAACTTTTCTTTCATTTTACTTTATGATTGCAAAAGCTTGGGATGAATGTGCCAATGATTCAGTTATGTTCATATGGATTGTTACTTGGAACTTTAAAGTATTCTAACACAAGTTGGAAATCACTTTTAGTATTGTTGGTAGCATCTTACCGTTTGTGCAACGCAAATGGAAGGAGTGGTACAATTTACTTCAAATTGCTGTGAAGTTCATTAGTTTTAAATGCCAAATGTTGATTTGAATCATTTCTTCTTTCAATTTTCATATGCAATTATTTCCCTTCCCATTCATGCCATGAATATATCTGTATCAGAACATGTAATGCATATGGGTGTGGTGTATTATGTTGGGCACCTCTTGTTGGGACTTCAGGCCCACAGCTAAAACAACTTGTTATACTTTGATACGAGTCATATGGAGACAGAAATGGTTGGGTAATTGGTGAATGTGCAATGCAAATGGAAGGAACAGTATAATTCACTTCAAATTGTCGCGAAGTACATTAGTTTTAAATACCAAATGTTGATTTGAATCATTTCTTCCCTCATTTTTAATATATAATTCTCTCTTCCCATTAGTGGTCGAATTAAGTCAAACTAACTCGTGAGCTGGATGAGGCTCGACTCGATAAGTGGCTTGTTGGCATCAATTTTTGATGCCATGTACAAGGGATGTCTATGTAAATACATGGGATTGTGTCCAGCTTTCTGCCGTCCAAGACATCCAATCGGATCTCCCGGTACATGCCCCGAGAATGAAGTCAGGACTGATACCGACTTAACCCTACCCAGGAAAATTCAACGTAAGGTGGGATTAGCCTTGACTTCAGACGTGTTTTACGTCCATTCTGATGTTGAGAGACCCAGCTACATCAAACCAGACTCTTCTGAAGCCAAGGTAATCGCCAGAATTACATACACACAATTTAGAGAAATTCCGGTTTGAACCGATTTTACCCAAGTAAGGGTCTGGGAAGCCGGTCAACTCCAAAATTCTGGCATAGATTTCTACTTAGGTGATTGACTACTGCGCTTAGGTCGTTAGAATGCTCCCTAACCCAGAAGAAGAGTAAGTACTTTTTTGGGAGTTTTTCCAGCTTTGTAGCTGAACCTTCATTTCTCTTCATTTCCAGTAGCATCTTCGCCACTTTGGCGGGTATAAAACTGGAGTGATAGACGCATGTGGGACCGTGAGAGACTCACTCTGCCTCGTGGCTTGGAGGGAGCCTTGAAAGAATCAGAGTATTCCCTTGTAAAATAACTGTCATTTGATAACCCTATGTTAGTCGTCACTTTAAATGTAAGCAAAACACATTGGATTAAGAATATTTTTGGGCAATGTAATTATCCAAGTGAGATACGCCCATTTGAGAGCACTTTAGGCCCCATAACAGGCAAACAAACGTGAATCTTTGGTTGTGAATAGTCTGCGTATGTAATTTTTTGCGGATATTGGTCAAAGATGCTTTCACCCGATCTTGTTTAGGTGGATATACTTGATATATCCTTGCGAGGCTTATCGTGCGTAGACTCTCCACATTTTTTCTCGTCTGTTGTCTGTCCCTTTTTTCTGATTACTCTCTTTTCCTGATCATTCACATGATATAGAAGAGTATAATGAATAATGTGTGCATATGAATTTGACATAATGTTTACATATGTATTATCTGGTTGGAGAAAATAGTGAATGATGCAAGAATAATTTAGAATGTGTATCAAATTCTCCATTAAATTTTTTTGATGCTGCCACAACAACAACAACAACAAAGCCTTAATCCCACTAAGTGGGATCAGTTACATGAATCCTTTTTCTCCATCGCGTCCTATTTAGTGTCATATTTTCATTTAATTCTAATAAATTAAGTTCATTTTTATACGATAAGCCCAAGTCTTCCTAGATCTATGATACACCTAAAAATATGTTAATTTTCTATATGCAATTTATGCTCATTTTTAGTAATATTGCACTTTAATGGAAGATATCTTGTATGTTTTTAATTTCAAGAATAAGAAATGAAATTTAAGTGCAAAAAGAGCAAAAATGAAGCAAAAAGATATCAAATGGTGCAAAGGAGCAAAGAAAAGTGGCCTGGCGTCTAGGCATTAGGTAGTTATTTGAGGCTCCTAAAAGGTTGGCGCCTAGGCGCCACGATTGGTCGTCTATGCGCCAGAGACGGTTTTGACTTTTGTGCAATGAATTTGGATGAATTTTGAAGATGTGCTTGAAGTGACTCTTGATAATTTTTAGAGCTTTATTTAAAGAAGTCATTTGCTGGTCGAAAAGACGGGTGATGTGAGAGTTGTTGGAGTGAATGGTGTGAGGGGTCATGAGTCTTGGTGTGTCTTTTTAGTGCTTGTTTTGGTGTGTCTATTAGAGCAAAAAGTTATCAAGGGAATTTCAGGATTTGCTTGGGAAGAAGCTTGAGATAAGTATTTTGTATTTTTGTTTTTATTTTATGTTACTGTGTAAACTTGGCTTTTTATATAAATCACGTTTTGTTATGTTATCCCCATGAATTCTGAGTAGTTTTCTTATTATTTCTCCTTGTAATAAGAAATAATCATGTATAGGATTACAATTGTTTAAGATTTCTTTTATTTCATATTTGTGGTGATTCATTACTTCGTTCTTCATTTACATCTTCAATCTGACCAATTGAAATGTTAACATTTATTGTGAATCCATAATGACCCGAGAAGGCTATGTGTTCCTCAACTAGTAAGAATCAAATTAATTTCGTGGGTGAGAATATAATACATGGGTTAGTGCAAATAGATAGGGAGATTAGTTTTGATTGACGTAGAATTGATGATTCTAAGGTGACACGCTAGAACCTTAACCAATTTGATCTAGAGTTTGAAGCCTAAGGTCTGGTTAGTCCTATAGAAATGACACAATGGATAATTTAGAAGAGAGAAGCTAGAACCTACCCAATATAATCATATCAATTAGAGACTTAACTTAGATTAGCCAATGTTCTATATGCACTTGAAAGAGGGTAAAAAATAGGTATGTTCCTATTTGTCACAAAAGTACATTTAAACATTTAAACATTTGAGTCCTACAATGATTATGATCTCTTTACAAGAGGAAAAACTTTTACATAACTTGAACTTTTTTATATAAAACTAGTTTAAAAACACTGCATTTACTTTTTAACTTTAAAATATAATTGATAGATATTAGTTTTTAACCTTTTTACAAACTCTTCGACATTATTTTCTTAAATATATTGTTTGCAGTTTAAGTAGAATTTTTCTAAGTTGGTAAAGAGAGTTTCTCCTTTCCTGTGGGATAGATACTTAAGTTTTTAAAGAAAACTCTATATTACTTGAAACGATAGATATACTTGCGTATTAACCATAATGTGTAAACTATTAAGCAAAATTTTAAATTCTATAACATGTCCATTTTGCACACTAGCCGCTAAATATAAATTAGGTCAAGTTTTTTTTGCATCATTTTGAAACTAAATATCTGCATAATTGCGGGTCGGGTCAGTCTACCTCTGTCTTTCTTAACATAAGTCGAATCTAAAACATCTAATCTCCTAATAGGGTGATTGGATAGTCGACATTTAATGTGACCAAACCATCTAAGACAACTCTCTAATTTTGTCTATCACTGTAGCTACACCAACCCTACCACGGATATATTCATTTCGCATTTTGTCTCTAAGCATAAAGCCACTCATCCACCTAATCATTCTCATCTTGGCAACACTTAACTTAGTATTATGTTTCTCTGTTAAAGGTTAACATTCAACACCATAGAGCATTGCAGGTCTCACCACCATCATATAAAATTTTCCTTTCAATCTAAGCGATACTTTTCTATCACACAATAGACCTAAAGTGTTCCTCTACTTCAACCAACCAACTTGAAATCTACTATTAGCATCCCCATCTACATCACCATCGCTTTGAACAATAGACCCGAGATATCCAAATCGTTCACACCTTTTAATAATTTGATCACCCAGGGCCGCACTTGTCACTAGAGCTACTATTACTAAAATTACATTCCATGTATTTAGTTCCACTCAAAAGAAGGTCTTTAGACTCCAATGTAGACCTCCATAATTCAAGTATTTCCTGAGCTTTTTCTCTCGTCTTATCCGCGAGAAGGATATCATCAGCAAAAAGCATACACCAAGGTACATCCTCCTGTAAATGCCAGTAAGACCATGCATAATATGGTCTTAAAGCTTATCCTTGATGTAATCCAACAGAAATAAGAAAATATTTGGTCAATCCTTCTTCAGTTCAAACACAAGTAACAACGCTAGCATACATATCTTTAGCGACTTAAATATAAGTCATATAAACTTTCTTCTCAAGAACTCTCCAAATGATATTTCTTGGAACCTTATCGTAAGCTTTTTCTAAATCAATAAAAATCAAATGTAGATCCTCCTTATTATCTCTGCACTTCTCCGTCAACCCTCTCAATTAATGTAGACCTGCCTGACATAAATCCAAATTGATTAATAGAAATCTTGGTAATACGTCTTAACCTATGTTCAATTACTCTATCCCATAATTGTAAAGTATGAAACATCAATTTAATTCCACTATAATTTGCACACTCTTGTGCATCCCCTTTATTCTTAAAAATGGGTACCAAAATACTCTGATGCCATCATAAGATATTTTAATTTTATTTTTATCAATTTATATTTAAATTATTGAATGATATTTTTTGTGAGTTATACATGTGTTTTTTAAAAAACTGTGAAACATTACCTAGTTGATTTAGGATATGCTAACATGATAGACTTCTTATCACCATATAGAGGAATAAGGTATCATTTATGTGATTATCACAAGAGTGCTCAGCCTCAAAGACAAGAACTCTTCAATTATAGGCATTCTTCTTAAAGAAATGTTGTTGAGCAAAGTTTTGGAGTTGTAAAGGCAAAATTTTCAATCCTAAATAAAATATCTTCTTATTATTTATGCACATAACAATATATTGTAATTTTATGTTGTACACTACATTATTTTATAAGATCTCAATCCAGATGAGATATATTAATTGAGATGTATGAAAATGAAAAATTTTATAGTTGATACAGAAACAAGATCTACATCGAGTGTTGTATCATGCAATCCATTAAGATTAATGTTACTCAACCTCAACTGCAGTTCATGGCTCTCTTTCTTGATCGTGTTATGAGGAGCTTTGGAATCACATACATAATTGAGTGTAGTTATTAACCATCTTTTATTATTTGTATTTGGAGGTTTAAATTTTCAAACATTTGCAATTATGTACTGTTGCTCTCTTTTTATTAAAAATTGTAACTTTATATTTTCATAATATAGTTCTAATGTTGACCGTAAGATGTGTATTTACTATTTGGGTTGTACTTTTTATCTGTGTCGGAGGAAACCTTTTAGTGAAATGTCATTTGATCTCTTTTGTTGCCCTGTACCTCTTGTGCTTTTATTGACCCTTATGTGGTATTCTGGTTCTCGGTTGAACTATCCCTTCTTCGTCACCTGATGCAACATCAACTAAGCTAGGCAACACGGTTGGCTACTGCCTCCACGGCAGCAGTGAAGCAATTATCTCTCTTCTAATTGATGATGGCTACCCTCATATAAGAGCAGGTTACAACAAAAGGAAATTGTTGGTTTCGCAACACAATAAGAGAGAGAAGTTGGTTGCTGGGTTCCATGCAGACCAGAGATATAAGGATGATAATTGGAAGTCGGAGCAAGAGGTAAATTTATTTTACTTACAATCTTACTACAAACAATACATATTAAATTTACATCAAGCACAGGGTAAATTTATTTAGTAATATGTATTGAAAATAAATTTATCTTGAGTTGCTGACATGGAGACTATTAAGTAATTATCCTATTGATGACCATGTATTCCTGTCAGATGATTCATAGCTAATTCATGTTTATCTCCAATTTTTTTACGCGGGAATCGGTCCATCACAAACACTGATATTGTACGATGGTGTACAACAGGCATGCACAAATTCCAAGCCAAGAAGATTTTCCATTGATGCCGATATTGACCTGAAGTTTGAGCATCGTCCATTTAAATTCTTTGATAGCTATATTGGTTGCCAAAAGTTGTGTGAATAGGATTGTTTAACTTCGTCCAAATTATTTGTTCTGTTACGTCATTTCAAAAAATAATTCTGCTAATGTTCGTATTCATTCATAAAGGAATAGAAACTTGAAAGCGAGTCTTTTCTTGTAATTTTCATGTTTTAATGCCAAAAGTGTCAGTTGCTCTACCGAATGAAGCAGTCTTCTTTGTAATTTGAAATAAAAAAAGGAAGATTTACATGCATACCACTCAATTCCTATATATTTACATATACAAAACCAAAATTTTAATTTTTACAAACATACGTCACTTTTTAAAAATTATAATGGCGGTCTTTTTGGTGTGGCAAGAAAGATTGGGGTGGTCTAAATGTAAAAAGTAAGTTTTGCGTTAGACATGTAAATACATAATAAATGGGTGGCTTGTATGTAAATTGTAAACGCACTTAATCTTTTTGTTTAAAAACTTCAGAAAAGTTATCATTCGCTGATTTTTTTGTTAAATTTTAAAAACAAAAAATGCATATGAATAACAAACATTTTATTTGTTATTTGTTTTTGTTTTGTATAAACAAAAGAATCATAAAGAATTTCAAACGCGTTTTTATTTTATGTTAAAATAAAAATAAAATAAACTAAAAACAGAAAAAAGAAAGTGATCCCAAATGCCCAATTAGTTTCTCCTAAGAACAATGTGCTTCTCTATAATGAATATAGACTTCCTCTACTGAATAAGACACAAGAAAGAGGCTTCAAGTTGGGATGATATTAGAGAGAGGCTAGACCAAATCCTCCGTATTCATCCATCTCAATGAAGCTTCTCCGCACAAACAAGACTGCAACCTTCTACCAGCATCCCCACGCCCTTGGTCCACGCCTCCCTATCCCCAATCATATACTGACCACCCTACTGAGGCCATGCTAGCCAAAACAGCAACTATAGAGTCCATGCTGACACTTCCCAAGAGCACACAACCCACACATCCAATTGTGATCTCCAATTCCCGCCAACCACCCCGATCCCTTTTGTTCTCAATCCAAAACCCACAAGAATTTCAACTCAACCCATAAGTCCCTAGCATTTGATTACCATTAACTTTAACCATAGATTCATGATTTCATAAAACCATTCCTTTATTCGTTTTATTTATACGCCCATTGCCGTTTACTCGTTTACTCGTTTACTCCTTTACTTGAAATAAGTCTAACATTCACAATTGGTACACACGTAAAACAAAATAAATTAATTATGTTATTGCGATATAAGGTTTTTTCAATTCATCATCGCAAGATATTATGAGAAATTCAATCATCTTTATTATTTGCCTCTCAACAAGATAGATATCGCCAAAACATTAAATGGCAAACTTCAAACTAATTCAATAGCCTTAAACCTATTTAGCCTTAAACCTATTATTGCATCTATTGTCATATTTTTGGAGATATGGGACTTTCTCCATTCTACCTACTATTAAAACCTCTCGGGTAACACGCTCTATCTGATGACTTGTTATCTTAAATATAGGGTGAAAATTCTATTTAAGAGTACTACAATACAGTAAAAGAAAAATTATAAAAACTTTTTCAATATCATTCCTCCACCAGAATTCATAATTGCTAATAAAAAATTAAATGAGTTTTTAGCTATTAAAATTCAATTTGAGCTTCATCCAACCCTACAATCTATTTAAAAAAAATCGACGGTAAAGTTTATTATCCTGAACATCTCCACCGCTCTCTCCAAAATTATGATGGATGGAGGGTTCCGTGCCCCGCATTAATCATGATCATAGTGCTATTATTTGCTAGAACAAACGGTTGATCATACTTATTGGGGTCAAAGAAGTCATAATGGTGGGTGTCATTTGAACCACTAGTCTCCCCATCTTATAACCATCTTCTAGAACAATGTCAGCTTGACCAATTCTAGCTATCATGATGTTTCGACTTCAAGCTTGACTACAACAGCCCATTAAGCTAATGTCTTTGGCTTTAAATTTTAGAAAAGTTAACAATCAATGTTGCATTGAGTTTGCTTGTAACGAAATAGATGTTTCTTCCTCAAAGAAAATATAGTGCAGGCTTTATTCAAAATATTCTTAGTGTAAAGACTGCTAGCTTTTACCCAAGA
Organism: Papilionanthe hookeriana x Papilionanthe teres; assembly: GCA_022702705.1. NCBI lineage: Eukaryota > Viridiplantae > Streptophyta > Magnoliopsida > Asparagales > Orchidaceae > Papilionanthe > Papilionanthe hookeriana x Papilionanthe teres. The sequence goes on along the minus strand of CM040428.1, from coordinate 50,901,836 downwards.
TACTCCTCAAATATTAGAGAATGGCAGAAATTTTTAAAAATACTTCTATCTCTGTTTGTGATTAACAAGAGTATTTATCTATCACAAGGCCTACTATATCCTGTACTTGCACATGCAAAATCCAAAAATGCAAGATTGAGAGGATGATTTGAGAATTCTGCAACATGTTTAACATGGAAAAAGACTAGTTTATCAAATAAATAATTAGATTAAAGCTTATGCAAAGATTGACCATGCAAAACCCCATAAGAAAAGAAAGTCAACTTTTGAATATTTGTATATTTGTTAATAGAAATCTTGTGACAGAACAAGAATAAGCAATTGTGGCCAAATCAAGTAGTGAAATAAGATACAAGGTCATGGCTCACTGCACTTGTGAAATGATATCAACAAGAACAGTGCTCAAGGGGTTTAATTTTTCTAGTACACAAACTATGATTTTAAGCTATGATAAACATGATTATATATATATCTAAGTGTGTGTGTGTGTGTTTATTAAAAAAAGCCTAATAGCTAATATATTAAATAGGAAAGATACGGATATGTTATATGAGAGGGTCCAATAAAGACACCTTACCAACACGATAAAACATACACAAAGTCTCAAAAATGAAAAGATACATGTAGTTCTGCTTTGCCTCTAATTCTAGGAAGGGAGCCAACAAACAAATTGTTGAGTTTTATGTCATTAATCGAAATAACCAATGTATTGTCAATTAAGTTTCTGAGCTCGAGTAGGCCTCCATTCTTCTTCTTGCTCCTGGATGTGTAGACCTATCATTCCTCATCTGAATACTGACTCATCTGATTAGTGTGTTGGTCAACAGATTGTTGGGCATGTATAAGCTGATGAACCCCTTGCTTCTGACTAACAATAACAACTTACTCATTCTGAAGAGGTGGTAGAGCCGCAGTAGAAAGATTGCCAATCATTGCAAAAATGATAGGTTCTAGTGTATGTGAAGTATGAATTGTCTCATTTGCACCTGATGCTTCCTGAGGATGAGGGGCTTCAAATCTCTCATGATTATCTGACAGAACATTGTCCTTTGTAGGTAAGGATCCTTCAGTATTGTTTTCAACAAGGTTTGAAGCTGTAGGTTGCTCAGCCAAACCATCCAAAAACACATCAATCGCAAAAACAGAAACATTATTGTCAGTGGAGTCTCCGGTAGTGAGAGGGAGAGTTGATGGCGTTTCAACCAATATTTTAATAGCCAGTGGAATACACTCAAGAGTGGAGTAGGGACAGGTGTGACTTGGGGCAGACCCAGAGGTTTTAAATGAGGGTGCAAACGATAACATTAAGAGTGAGAGTGTCCAAACATACGACAGTGGGTACAGTAAAGTGGGATCTGTTCAGATTCCACCCACTGTCAAAAGCTCTGATGCTGTAAGCCAATCCAGATCTCCCCCGGAAAAGATAAAGCAATATCTCGTTCAATCAAAACTCTGGCTTCAGAAGGTCGACTAAGTTTAACAGTAGGAATATCAGTTTTGAGGGGTTACCGTATACCATCGCTAAGGAGAAGAAGAGCTCTTGATTGAACAAGTGGAACTTCAAACCCGGGAAGCGCAGCCATATAGGAATGGTAGGAGGTCAAAATCGACTGTCCATTTAAAACCTTCATCACACGGTTATTTATTCGAACCAGTCTTCTCGCAAACAAATAGGCATATTCTTCATCAACTAATAATTGTAGGAAAATATGTCTACTATCCAGTTTACCCATCTTCTAGTCCCCTTTCAGCCTCATTTGCTCAAAATATTTTCAAATTAAGCTCGAGTTTGGGGTTTCCATAGAGAAACTTACCAACTAAGACCAGCCTGCAGGATGAAGCTAAGGTTGAAATCTCAACCTCAGAGAGAAAGATTGCAAGCTTACCATTTTTCCAGGATGTTTTTTTTGAGAAATTCGGTGTCAACGCCCAACGCCAAAAATATCGTGGTATCGCTGCGAGAACATATACGAAAAAGGAGCGCGAGCAGGGTCATCGCCGGCAAGGGCGGTGGCGTAGGAATGGAGCCTCGAGGCCATCACCGCGGCCAGAGTCTGCAAACGACGCAAACCCCACGTTCAGGGGACTGCGTCAGGAAGAGGAGACTGTGCCCGAAAGGCTCGGCAGAAGCCCTTCGTCAGAAAAGGAGACCGTGCGAGAAAGGCACGACAGCAGCCCGTCTCGACGGGCAGGACGAAATGATGGCACAAATGTGTTAGGAAGAGGAGGCGACGTTTGAGCCAAACGAAGAAGAGAAGTCCTTTGTCATCGGGTACGACGAAACTGATTGACGTGAAACTCTTCGTCGTCGGACACGATTAAGCCGGTGAAGCGAAGCCGAATGATTCAACGCAGGGAATCGCCATCGAGCGCAACCCTAGCAGAGCAGCCCGCCGCCGATGCCATTATATATATATATATATATATATATATATATATATATATATATATATATATATATATATATATATATATATATTCATAAATCTTATCATCCATAAAAGACATAACAAATAAATGCAATCAATAACTTCAGAGGGAATTATATTTTATCAAAAAAAATGATCACTCCTAATATTGCAAACTAAAACCAACAATGGACATCTTTGACAGGGAACTAAATAAAAACAATGCTTGAGGGGTTTAACTTTTCTATTACTCAACCTATGATTTTAAGCTATGATAATCAGGATGATATCTATTTATCATAAATCTTATCTTCCACAAACAATTAAAACATATAAAAGTAAACAATTTCATAGGGAAAAATGTTTTATCAAAGAAAAGGATCATTCCCAACATTGCAAATTAAAGCCAACAATAGATATCTTTGAAAAAGAACTCAAAACTCGTCAATTTTCAAAGCTATGTAACAAGTTAAATCTAGTAGATATATATATATATATATATATATATATATATATATATATATATATATATATATATATATCTGTGTGTGTGTGTGTGTGTGTGTGTGTGTGTGTGTGTGTGTGTGTGTGTGTGTGTGTAAACTTTGGAGGAAAAGTTATAGGAAAATGTCAAAACACTAAAGCTCGCAATGTTTAATAAAAGGTATTTGTTTATTTAGTTGCTCTATAGAATATTGTACTTTAAATAAAGAATTACAAAGTTTAGTAAAAACAAGGGAAAAAGATTTCCCCAAAGGAAATAGCATGCAATACTACAACCAAATTGTGCATTTGTGATCTCAAAGCTACAATCTTGCATTATATAAATATAGAAAACCCACTAATATGATTTTTTTATGTAGGACAAAAATTATAAAATTAATTTGTAAGTCTTCTGTAATAAGAGAATATTATGGAAATTTTCTGAAAAATGTTTTGTAAAATTGCAGCTAGAACTATGATGTTGTATCAATCCAAAAGTTTGGTGATAAAAAGGTGATTGTATTTAAGTTGAGTGTGGCGCAAGTGAGAATGTTACAAAGGAAATATACCAAAGTCAATAAGGATTAATTAAGAAATAATCATATCAGTTCGTAGTTGGAGTGATATCTATTAAACATCTAAAAGAATGATAGAAAATAGCCCATCAGTCTAATAAATATAATTAGAGCTAGAGCAATAGAAGAGAGAGGAAGAATATCTACGTTAAAATAGACAAAAAAAAGTTTCAAAAGGATTTACAAAGAACATACTTAACATTTCAAACAACACTCACCGAAAATAATGAAAGCCAAAATTTACAAAACTGAATTAAAATAATTGGGACAAGGCTAATTATGATTTAATGATATACACCTTATGGTGGATAAAAAATTTCATACCCTTAATATCATAAAGGACAGGAATAATAAAAAAATATACATTTTTCACTAGGCCTCAATCCAATTGAATACTTCGTATGTTATTTTTATTTTTATTTATTTATTTTTGTAGTATTTTCCTTTCTTCTCTAGCATTTCTTTGTAAATGCCCTTGTTGTACTAATAACATTATCTAGTTAATCTATTTTACTTTATATAAAAATATATAATGATATACACCCAGAACAGAAGCATAAGAATGAATAGAAGTGCAACAAATTGTGGCTCAATATACATTCACACACAAAATTAAAAATTAACAAATAAAAGCAAGCCATGCAAGTTTCATTCAATATTACTTTATTCATCTTTAAGACCCTGATTTCATCACCACGAACACATATATGCAAGCATTTGGGCGAGCTTTCTCGACGCAGGAGGGTCACCCAATGCAGAAATTCGGGTTATGCTAGTGCGTGTAATTATATCACCACAACAGGCTTCTTCCGTGAATCAAATATGTGGGATCCTACTCAAAATGGTAGCACAATCCAATCACTGTTCTAAGCTAATCTCTAGTATAGAATTTATGCATGCATAATGCTAAGTTGAATCAGCTTTCTTAGACGACTGGTAAATTATCCTCCCCAAGCAAAAGGCCAAGGTTATACTACCAACAAAGTAAATTCATGTATTTTCTTAAATAAACATGCAACGCCATTCAGTATACCACTGCCTATAATCAAAAAGCATAATCTGTCATCCTCAAAAGTTTCATCATCACAAGATTTAATAAGTGTGGGTCCCATCACCAAGACAAGTGACTACTACATCTGGGAATTTTTAAGTGCTGTTTGTAGACTTGTGTAAGATATACGAGGTAGACTTTGTATCTAAATAGCACATCATGGTTTACAGTCTGTACTGAGCGGCCTAAAGATAATCTTTGCATAAGAGATGAAACTAAGGTGGCCATGTTGTAACAAGCCTAAACTCTCAACCATCTAGGTATTTTCCTCTTAAACATATGGCCTCAAAGTTTTACCTCATCAGTGAACTTCCCAGAAGGTCAACTTAAGTGTGTTCCCATGCGAGCACACTTAACTTCAGAGTTTTTGATAAAATTCCAACTGTAACACAAAAAAGCACCTTGATGTTTAAGAGTTCAGCTTCATTCTACTTAAAGTGTTTCACAATTTCTCCAATTATCTAGCAGACATCATTGTTAATTTTCTTAACCTAAAATCAGCTACTACAGATTCAATAGATGGCTCTCACCATGAAGCACTTTGTCACATCTAAAGTTCAAGAGATGGCTCCCATGACATAAGACTTTGTTCTATATGGCACCGAGTTCCAATCTATTCAAGCTGGTATAAAACTATGTCACCACCTATAATAGCCCAAACAGTAACCTATTAAGAAACTGTCCGTTTTGGTCTAATGCCTCATAATTTTGCACCATTGGTGTAACTTCCCAATAGATCACCCATCTTGAGAGTGCTCATATGAGAGTACACTTAACTTTGAAGTTTTTGATAAAATTCCAAGCATTAACCAAAAGCCAACTCTAGATTTAAGAGTACAGCTTCATATTACTTGAGAGGTATCACACATGCAACTCAAAACCTATCTACTGGGTTAGCACAGAGTTGTAATTGGGTATTGTGGGTGCTAATTGTAGCAACATACAAATGAGTGCATACACAAGATCAGCATGCAGAGATGTTTACAGCAAAAAGCAAAATTGACCGGAAGTTACATTACCGAGTAAATAATGAATGTCAAAGGAAACAGACCATAACAAAGAGATAGAAAATAAGAATAAAAGGTGAAGGATGTTACCCTTAAAAGCAACTCGGCAACCATCCATAAGCTTCTTCTTTCCTCTCTCATAAAGAAAAACTGATTGGCGATTATCAGTCCCAGTCTGCTGAAAAGCAGCAAAGATCACCAAAATAAACTATTACGTCAAACAAGAAGTCAGCTGAAGAACACAATTATATCAAAAGCTCAAAAAGGGTTTTAAACTACTACCTCAAACAGGAAGTCGACTGAATTCATTTCAGCATATTTCCACTTTAAAAGACCTTCATGTGTGCGAGGAATGTATGGATCATCCCAGCCCTAAGAACACAAGCAAAGAATAAAGACGTTAGTAAGCAACTAAAACTCTCGAGTATGAAAAATTCCATATAAAATATGAAATAACCAAAAATTAAAAAGTAGACCAGATAGGGAAGCAAGATTTGAAAATTAAGTCTACTAAATCTCAAGAAACATTTTTGGAAATCAACACAAGTCTTCATATGCTACAAATGAATTGAAGTTCTCAACAAAAATTTAAAAAAAATTTCCTTTGATGTCTTATGGTAGCAATTTAAAGAATTCGGATGTGTTATATTCCCTATAGCAGAATTTGCTTGTAGAAGTTGGAGATTCACCCATTGAATTGGTGCATATTTTGAATTAAAAAGCCTACAGATCTTCTATCATCACCAATACATCCCTATTTTAATTTTGTAGCAGCCAAGCAAGCATATATAATTTCATTGTGATATTAAAATAAAAAGCAAACTACTTTTTCAAAATGAGAGTTATAAATTTATGTCAAATGCTTACAAGAAATATGAGAATATATCAAGATGATAATGTACTAGTTCTTATTTCATTTTATAAGTTATCTCATATTAACGAAGACTTGGTCTCTTACAGATTACCAAAAAAAACTTTAGACTAAATAAATAAATTATAGATTTGTCTGCATATATGAATCTAGTTAGACTATCAATATTTAGGAATTGATAACATAAGTTATACTCTGGACTTCTGAGTTTCCAAAGTTACTTCCAAATATCCCTTTGAATATAGTTTGTGCACCACGCTAACTATAGCTCAAATTTTGTTGTCTGAGATAACTATGAGCTCCTTCAGACGAGCAGCTTTACTTTGCTTGATGGAGAGATCACCCAAGTTTAAATCACTCTTATTACCTCATGACAAGTTGCAATGCATTGCACCCATCCTTCTCGATGAACGCACTTAGCAAACTCTTCGTCTGAGAGTTCTTCACCTCCAAGGGAGCTTACAACGGTTCAACGAGATAACATTAGGCATGGATTCATGATTGATTACACATTTTTACAGCTTTAGAAGTGGTAGCGGAGCTAACCCAAATCATAATAGAAAAAGCAAATATCATCTAAACTGATACAGGAACTAATTCAGACTAGCAGGAAAGGAAGTAAAATTAGGGTTGCAAACATGACACAAATTGAAAAGGAAATACAACACCACCAACTCCGTCTATGACCGGAAGTGTAGATCCGACGGGTGTGGTGGTGTCAGCGAAGTGATTGGAGAAGGGGAAAGAGGGTAGTTTGACTGGACGTGGAAGGGGTAGGTGGTAGGTTGGCGGCTGAGGGAGCTGGTTAATGGGGAAGCTACGCCGGCAGCTAGGAATTGGATAGCAAGTTGGGGAAGGTTCGGTGGGCTTTGAAGGCCGAGGTGGGGGGCAGTTAGGGAAGAAAGGGAAGAAAGAATGAAAGAAATAAGAGAGGATACAACATCACCTTCGAAGAGGATACAACTGGAACGCCACCTGGTCATCGGATACAGTCCTAGCAAGGGAAAAAGAAGACTCCATAGAGACTTAAAAAGAAGAAATCACATAAAACCTAACCCTAATTTCAAAAAACAAACTATATATAGACTCCAAACAGAAAAAATCAAAAAGAAAGATCTTGGTGGCATCGTCGCCCCTCCTAATTCCTGCCCATCCCAGCTGGGACCTGGATGGCCATCCCACACGGGCTGTGCCAAGTCATTCTGCTAGCCAGTTCAGTCGGTTGGTCCCCAACCCCGCATTGTAAAAGCGAATAGGTGGTTACAATCAAACAAACTTGAAAGGAAAGTTATGACAAAAACGCACAAATTCACACTAGGGATTGATCCATGGGTGGTGGATGTTGGCTAGGTCGTTGGAGAACGAAAGTGGCTAATTGGGTTGTAAGGGGTTGGGACAGCAGAAGGAGGGTTTAGAATGGCGTTGGTAGCGAAGCAGAGGGCTCAGACAATGAGGAGCAGTGAAGGGGAAGGGCTATGGACTGCAAGACAGCAAGAGGAGTGTTGTTCGATGCGAGGGCAGAAAGCGAGGACTGGAGGGAGAGCAGGACAAGTTGCAGCCCAGGCGACAACAAATCGAAAGGACAGTTTGACAGCAGGGAAACAACATAATTGTTATTTTTCGAATAGCATCAGCGAGGATCGACGACTGAGAGTGACGCAGTACGATTGGTGATAGGTTGAGGCAGCTGTGTGTGATGTAAACGAGGAGGGAAGGGAAGAAATTGGAAATGGGGAAACTGCAGCCGCTGTCCCAGGTGGTTCTAGCATGGACGGAGCGGCCGGGAGCGACATGGGAGGGATGTGGAAGGGAATGGGGAAGATAATCACCTCTAGAAAGAGATACAGCCGATGCACAACTCAAACACTTACATACAGTCCTCGAAGGGCGAAATAATCGCCACAACCTGTCCTAAATAAAAACATGATAAAATTTCCCCTTCAAACCCTAATACAACACATATATAGGAAAAGACTAAAAGGGAATGAAGGATGATAAGAGAGAAAATATAAGGAAATTGGGATTGCTTCGACCCTTCTCCTAGGGTAGCTAAACTTGCAGTGCTATAGCAGTTACAGTACTACACAAATGTTTGTGCGGGAAGCTTTGGCATCATCTCCCGAGATTGGTGGAGTTTCAACCTCATCTATCAAAAATTTTCTCCTCATGTTATGGTGTCAAGTCGGCCATGTTGAATGTGGTAAAAACATTATAATCTCCCGGTAATTCAATCATGTTGGTGTTGACATTATAAAGCACATCTTGATAGAATGGTATACATTCTTTTTTGGCACAATCATAACTAGAACTATATGTGGATTGGTATCCTTATGAACCAAGCATTAAGCCATTAAATCTGCAATTGGCTTCTTCCACTTTTCATATCGTCTAAGTATATATGATAAACACGTATCTAAGGAGGGATCAACTTTGGGACAAAATCTATAGCAGCTTGGACCACATTGACGTATAACCACTAAAGAGATGTTTCTTCTTCTTCTTCTCTGAAAAGACCTGGATCTCATTGTAGAACAAACTTCATATGATCTTCCAGAATAGACTTCATATGTTCTTTTCTCCAAAAATCGTAAGGCGATTTCTCACATTGTACTTCATCCATCATGTTTGATCATATGTCGGTAGGTACATTGTTGAGCTGATTTTACTGGCCAACAGACTTCATATGATCTTCCAGAAACAACTCAAAAGCATCTCACCTCTGATATATTGGACCTCCCTCGGCTAGGGCAACTCAGAAAGTAGCATATATATCTAAAAAAGTTAAATATATCTTATTTGGGGTTGTCAAATCTATGGTGTCGGTTCCTAGAATTCATGGACCTTTGAACTTACAATTACAGTCATGTTGAAGCTCACTCAACTCCTGCAAAACGGTGGCTTGAAACACTACAATATCATACTCTGCATGAACACTCATTACTTCGGACTCAATCTTCTTGAACAACTACTATTACTTTAGCTGAATTTGGCGTCTCTTCATCGTCGGTTGAAAGTTGAAAATCCACTATGCAATCTTCATCTCCTCCTATATCATTGTTTATTTCTTCAATTGATCCGTGATTAGTGAAAGAAACAATTCTCCTCACTGTGCACTCTAATTCAATATGCCCAAAGTCTAGACACTCGATACACTTCCGAGTTGGGATGGATTTGGAAATCCGAATTTGACTTCACCTGTTCTCCACTTTGAATCGGTTTCTCTTTGATTGAAGGCTTAAATGTTCCTCTTGTGACTTGATATAGAGGTTGAACTCTGCATGTAAAGTGTGATGGTCATCCGATGATGTTGTATGTTCACATTTGAAGCTGGATTGTGAACATCCGGTCTGTAGTGAGCTGCCAGGTATTGACGTTGCATCTCCCATTTCATCTTGGATAAAGTAGTGATTTTATATTTTCCTCACGCTAGAATATGTGTTTCAAATTTTACCACTGAATAATACACACTTATTTAACTTGTTGGCAGCTATTTTCGACATTTTGTCCGACGGGACTTCATGGTACTCAAATAAAAGTTCTATAGTCTGAAGCCACTGAATGAACTCATCCAGATCCAAATGATCATCAAAAAGTGACAAAATCCGCCTATACTTCAATTTTTTTGCTTCTCAAATAACTCATGTTAAACTTAAAGGCTCTTTATTATGGAATCTGCATGTTGGAAGAGATACACATCATTCCTTTGATCTAGAAAGTCACCGTTATAGCTACTAGTGACTCTTTCATAATATCTCTTCTCGATGGTGGAAAGCCTTTGTTGCATTTGGAGGATTTTCCACTGTACCTCTTCCATGATAAGTTTTTGAACATCCCTTTTTGAATTTCTCATACGCAGCATGGTTGGGGTTTTAGGGCCAGAGGGATGAAAGGGTGTGTACAGGTGCTGTAGAGTGTAAAAGAATTTTTTTGGGTGGAGATAGAGTTGGGATTAGTGGATGCTAGAAACCCAAAGATAGGACCAAGGATATGCTAACTATGATACGTAATGATATTTGAGTTAACCCAAACCACAATAAGAAAGATATTATTACTAAAAGTAAATAAGCAGATCTATTTAAAAACATGCTTGAAAGAGAAATTACAACAAACATGACACAAACTCACACTAGGGATCGATCAATGGGTGGTGAAGGACAGCTACGTGATCGAGGAGCGAGCAAAGAGAAAGAGTTGTGGACTTCAGAACACCAAGAGGAGTAATGTCCGGTGCGGAGACAGCAAACGGGAACTGCAGAGACAGCAAGATAGGCTGCAATCTAGGCGGCGGCAAGTCGAAATGACGGTTGGACAGAAGGAAAATAGCAGATTTATTGTTTTCAGGATGGCGACAGCGACGATAGGTGACTAGGTATGATGCGGGAAGGTTGGGGAAGGGTGGAGGCGGCGGGCGGCATGTAAGCGAAGCAGGGAACGGATAGAGGCTGCTGGAAATGGGGGAGACTATATGAAACAAAATAGCAATAACTGCCATCTTGGATGGCTGCAACATGTACGGAGAGGCTGGAAGTGACGTGAGATGGATGAGGAAGGGGATAGGGAAGATAATCACCACTTCGAGAAAAAGATACAGCCTGAGCACCACTCAAACCCTCTGATACAGCGTCAAAGAGAGAAATGAATGCCGACGGTTGTCCTGAACAAAAACATGACAAAACTTTTCTTCCAAACCTTAATATAATAAAGAATGACTAAAAAGGAATAATAGGAAAAAAAAAGCATTAGAGTGTAAAATGGGTTTGTTTCGAGCTGTCTTCTGTAATAGCGAATCCCACGGTACTATAACAGCTACAGTACTATGAAATTATTTGTACAAGAAGCTCTTGCGTCAATAACCAACTTTTACTTACAAGGGTTAGCTATTTAGTACAACAACAACAACAAGAACAACAAAGCCTTAATCCCACTAAGTGGGGTAGGCTACATGAATCCTTTTTCTCCATTGCGTCCTATTTAGTGTCAAATTTTTGTTTAATTCTAATAAATTAAGATCATTTTTTATGCAGTAAGCCCAAGTTTTCCTAGGTCTACCTCTACCTTTCTTAACATAAATTGTATCTAAAACATCTACTGTCCTAATCGGATCATCAGGTGGTCGACGTTTAATGTGACCAAACCATCCAAGGCGGCTCTCTCTAATTTTATTTGTCACTGGTGCAACACCAACCCTATCACGGATATATTCATTTCGCATTTTGTCTCTAAGTGTAAAGCCACTCATCAACCTAATCATTCTCATCTCAGCAACACTTAAAATTATGCTTCTCTTTTACAGGCCAACATTCAGCACCATAGATCATTGTAGGTCTCACCACCATCTTATAAAATTTTCTTTTTAGTCTAAGCGGTACTTTTCTATCACACAATAGGTCGGACGCATTCCTCCACTTCAACCAACCAACCTGAATTCCACTATTAACATCCCCATCTATATCACCATGGCTTTGAACAATGGACCCGAGATATCTAAATCGTTCACACCTTTTAATAATTTGATCACCCAAAGTTACACTTTTGTCACTAGACCTACTATTACTAAAATTACATTCCATGTATTTAGTTTTAGTTCTACTCAAACGAAGACCTTTAGACTCCAAAGTAGACCTCCATAATTCAAGTTTTTCCTGGGCTTTTTCTCTCGTCTTATCCACGGGGAAGATATCATCAGCAAAAAGCATACACGAAGGTACATCCTCTTGTAAATGCCCAGTCAGAGCATCCATAAATAAAGCAAAAAGATATAGGCTTAAAGCCGATGCTTGATGTAAACCAACAGAAATAGTAAAATATTTGGTCAATCCTCCTTCAGTTCAAACACATGTAACAGCTCTAGCATACATATCTTTAATGACTTGAATATAAATCATATCAACACCTTTCTTCTCAAGGACTCTCCAAAGAACATCTCTAGGAACCTTATCGTAAGCTTTTTCTAAATCAATAAAAATCAAATGTAGATCCTCCTTATTATCTCTATACTTCTCCATCAAACATCTCAATAAATGTATAGCTTCCATAGAAGACCTGCCCGGCATAAATCCAAATTGATTATGAGAAACCTTGGTAATACCTCTTAACCTATGTTCAATTACCCTCTCTCATAATTTTAAAGTATGACACATAAATTTAATTCCTCTATAATTTGCACACTCTTGTGCATCTCCTTTATTCTTAAAAATGGGGTTCAAAATGCTCTTCCTCCACTCCTCAGGCATCTTTTTAGTTTTTAAAATAATATTAAAAAGTTTAGTAAGCCAAGAAACCCCCAAATCACCTAAACATTTCCACACTTCAATTGGGATATCATCAGATCCTACAGACTTCCCACCCTTGGGTTTGGCTATTTAGTATTCAAATTAATTTTCATTTTTAGCCTGTTTGCTTCTTATTTTCCTATAGTTCCCATTAACATAAACAAGGCCCTTAGAGTAAGCATGTATACTTTTAAAATGAATTGAATGAAGTTAGATTTCTTCTACACTTAGCGATCAATTGCTAGACCTATTGAGATCCGCAAACACGCTCTCTCTGCCTTCTCCTTCCCTCGTCAACCTCTTACCTTGTGATGATGTTTTATCCGCCCTTTCACTCAACGCCCATCTTTATCTATTTCATGATTTCTTTCCACTTCAACTATAGTCTCCCTCTCCTGCTCAATTCATATCAATTCCGCATTCCTCTAATTATCCTATAACTTAGCTTGCTAATTATTAACCATTATGGCTACCAAAAAAAAACCTTATGGTGGTTGGCGGAACAATTAGCAATCCATCTATTAATAAAAGCTTAAAAATTGGAAGCATTTACAATATAACATATATTAGCATAAATAGTAATGAAGCTTCAATAAAATCATAAATAAGAAGGCTACTGAATGAAAAAGATGAAGATAAAACGGAAAAAAACTAAAACAATTAGGACAAAATCAGTTAAGAAATGCACCCGAGAGGTCTATGAATTTTCCAAAACAAAACGAAAAAACTACCACAACCCAAACGGTATGTTCCTACATTATGTATTACAGTGCTAGAAGTGTCTCGACACAATGTTTTGCGACAACAATATAACCTTCCAAGGCCATATATGTTATCACGATGAAACGTCACAAAAGTACATATAGCAATATGATTTACTTCTTTATTTGAATTTGATTAACATCCCAAAAACTTACACGACAAGATACTTCAGTTCACGCAAAATTCATCCAGAAAAAAACAATAAAATAAAATAAACTAAAATAAAATAACAAAACAAAAACTGGCAATAGATAGTACCCCATCAATTGTAAACTGAGTAATAGTCCCATTTGTCCTAAACTGAGTATCACAGTATTACTAGGTTTTCTCAGCAACTGGATATGCCGTAAACAATTAACTAAGCTCACCAGTTTCAGTGAAAAATGAGCGTCAATCCAAATAAATGTTACACATAAAACCAAGCAACAGGATTAAAAAGTTAGTAATGATAAAATCATGTGGTTTAAGTCCATAAAACACATGCCCAACCAACTCAAGGGTTTATATTGTTTCAAATTTACGGAAGGATTCAAGGAGTATTTAACTTGAATCCTCCTATACGATCAATTCAGCCATATTAAATTCTCAGATTTAACTTGAATCCCAGATTTAGTAAAACCAATAGTTCAAAGAAATTAGCGGGATTCAAAACATGTAAAGAGAAAGAAAGGGAACAAACAAATGGGCTCCCATCGAGCTTTTATTTTATAATATTAATCACGACTTCTTGTTGCGCTGGCAAGCCTTATCATGAGTCATGTGATAAGCCTCTAGAAGGAAGTGAGATCGACTAAGGCCTCCAGCAAGAAGTTCACCTGAGGTCTCAGCTGCGTTTCAAGTAGGTGCAAAAGGGGGATAGGTGCAAATGGGGGGACAAGGGTTGTAGAAGGAACAACAAAGAGTAGAAAGGGATTTCAAGTTTCAAAGGGTCTAGCAGGTGAGGTTAACATAGAAATGGTAATTTATTAATTAAATTATAGTACATGTTCATCAAAGAAAAACATCAGCCAAGTAATGATTTTTTGACGATTTAAGCAAATTTAACATAATATAACGTTGTTAATGATTTAAGCCAATTATTTTGCTAATTAGATAGATAAATTAATCAAACATATTTAAATTTTATGTTATATCAATTACAAACAAATTACACTTATTAATGAATAATGATGCACTATAATGAGTATTTACCTAAAAAATTTTAATTTAAGATTAATTAATAAGTTATTGATTAATGATTAATATAACTTAAAATACAATAAATCAAACTAAATCAAACTGATATATTTAAATCCTGAAAAGAAAATGTCAAACAGTTCCGCAAGATTTAACTGGATTTATCAAATCTCATACCAACAATGTCTTAATCTAACCACCTCATGGTTTACTAAATTTGGAATTATGATTTACTAAATCCTGCATGAATTAAATCCTAGAAGTTGTCAAAATAGCCTTAAGTATGAGATAATATAGAGCATAAAACAAAAATCATTTAAAAAAAAGGGGTCCACTAGGTCTGAAATACAGTAAAAAGTATAGCATACAAAGAATGAAACACATATAAAAAGATCATAACTAAATAATTAAAAAGCAAAACAAATATTTCAAAGTAGCCATAGAAGATAACCTTGTACCTGGAAAATAAGGCCATCAGATGCATGTGAAAGACTAGGAATAAACCCTTTCAAAAGTTTACCAACAGTTGACAATAACCAAAAATCCTTCCGCCTGACCTGAAAAAAATATATATACATATATATAAATACTAAAAGCAAAACAAATAAATAAATAAAAGGCAAACCCTTCAAGCTCATGGTCCGTACTCCAAATGGCTCCATTTCGTATCTATATGTTAAACTCCCCTTTCCTTCACGTTCAATATATTTTTTCTCATTGTTTCGAGGCCGAATGACTTCTTCTTCAAGTAATTTCCACCTCTCAGAAAAGGGCAACTGTAATACAAACCAAATCTAATATAATAATGTACAAAGCTTAAAAATAAATGATCTGGCACATCAATTCAATATAATAAATACCATAAAGTTTGGTTCAGCATGACTTGCAAACATATTTAAACTTTATCATCTTGCAAACATAATAATACTTAGCAAAAGGTTTAGAAACAAATGGAGTGGGAAACCTCTGCCTGAACTAATTTTTTAAAAAAAATTGTGCATGCAACATCAGAAGTTGTTGGCAAAAAATGTGTTGCAACAACTTATAGTTTGTTAAGTTGCCTACGGTTCATGATGTTCTCAGACTTTCTATCAATGCGTCTTTTCTTCTACTTTAACTTTCCGCGAGCATAACATCTCTTTCAAATTTCAGATGAGATCAGGGAGAAAAAACTTCGTCAGTTTTAAACTGTAAGTTTGCATTTATAACATAACAGTTTTGAGACCACTTTGCTTTAAAAAATCTGCTTAATAAATTTTGTTCTTTTAATTTTTTACAAAACAACTATAAAATGTAGTTTTACTACTGCATGTTAAGATTTTATTAGATGGGTATAATTTTATATAGAACAAAAATATCCTAAAATTGTTCCTCATCGTACTTTACTCATACGTAGTAATATCACTTAAGAGCATCCAACACTTCAATAACACTAATTAGGGGAGAGAGAGTAGGTGGATACAGACTTGGATCAATCAAGATCAAAGCAATCTGCCAGAACTCTAGCCAAAATAGAGGAAACATAAACAACGAGGATTAAAGGACCATTGAGAAAGAGAAAGAAAAAAAATTAAGAATAAGAAGGAATTGTATTCACCCAAACAAAAGAACTAAAAAAATAAAGGAAGCAATTGCAAAAGAGAAAGAACACATGAAAAAAGGTGAAAATTAACTAACAAAAAGGAAAAACACAATGTTCATAGAATTGAAAAACAAACAATAATGGAAAGAGTCAAGGAAAAGCAATAGTAATGGCAGAGGAAAAAAAAAAGACAATGACTTTACCCACGGATCCACACAAAGACATTTTTCAAAAAGGCAAAATCTAAAACAGATGGCTGATCAACACACAAATAAGAGATCACTAATTGAACTCAAATGAATGACAGTAATGCGCATGATGAGATTGAGGTGTACAAGGCACAAGCCTTATTATCTACAAGAGCAAAAATAGTCAAGAGCAAGTTCGGCAGAATTTAGAGGAATTCAAGAGCTAACTAAATGAAGTAGAGTAAGATGGTTTGAGTAAACCTCGGGTACTAAATATGACCTGTTGCCAGGCCCAACATTTTATCATATACAATCAATAAGGTTAGGTAACCATCCATATCTATACCAGCCTCAGCGGAATAAGAGAGATCAACAAACTAAGAAGCAGAAAACATGAAGGGAACGGTTTAGAAGAAACTTGAACAACAAAGGATAAAAGGCATATTGTATCAAAACAATTAAAAATAAAACTAAAACACAAATGCAATTAAATCATAAAAGATTTTGAAGTTAGTCATCATCATATAGCCTTACCCAATCATAATCCTCCTAATCATACAGATTGAATTAGTGCAAGAGGCATCAGTTCTATTTTCTGCATCTTATTGCGTTACTCAAAATAAAATTATTTGGATCTAATCCTTTACAATACCTATTATTAATTCTACGTAACCACTTTGTCAGTTCTACGATATATTGTATACTATATGTTCAAATCACTTCATTTTTTGTTTTCAATACCTAATCTTAAGCATGTGTTTCTCCCCACATCCACCAAAAACCATTTCCATTTTTCATATCTTTGTTATTTTGCACGACTAAACCGAGAGAAATATGAAAAAGGCATCATTTTTCAAGAAGAATACAAGAGTATAAATATAGAATGAAAATAATGGTAGAGAAAAGTGAAATAACAAAGTTTAAAAATACTATAAACATTGTTTTTTATCTACTCTTTACACGAGTACAAAATCGACTATCTTGCTTTATTCACTTTGGTCTGTTATTAACCAATTACTCATATTTATACCTGCATGCACAAAAAAATATCAGTACAAGAAAAGAAAATTCATTTTCAAAATTAATGATTAAATATTATCTCAACTTAAATTCTATGTAATGCCACAACTATGATAAAACATAGGCCAGAAGCTTAACTATCGGTGTTCGATGAAGAGACCGACACAAGGTGGTAAGGATGAAGAGAAAAAAAACTAAGAAGTGATTAATTGGTCTAACACTGCCTACAAAATGTGCCTAGCAAAAGTTAGAAATGATTTCTTAAACAAATTATTGAAATGTCCAAAGCTATGACAAACTGTCCTACCATTACCAAGCTTCCATACAACCATCACAAACCTTACACTATGAAGATGTCAAGGTTTCATATAAGTCCAGTGATAGCGACGTGACAGTGATAAATGATAAAATTTTCAAATTGAAAAAAATGCCGCATATTAGAACCCAACTCAAATTCTTCTAACAGAAAAAAAAAATCATGGACAATCATGAGATGCATCAAAAACTAAATATCAAGATTTGGATTTCACTAACCCTGCAATAAGGTTTTATGAGTGTTCAAGATCATTATGAAACGATTTGACGTTGAAATCGACACGGATTTTCACAGAAAATAGGGCAAACACAAATATTTTGTTCATTACAATTCAAGAGATAGGCGATCTTTTCCAATTCTACAATTCGAGAGGTAGGAAATCTCTCACAAACCCTAGAGCTAAGACTAACAATTCAATCCCATGCATAAACCTAATCCTAGACATAACAAGCATATTTATATCCAACAACAATAATAATAAAAGACTAAATTGACCTTAGCGTACGAAAGACAAATTTGCCCTTAAGTTAGGCGCCCTCATAAGACAATGTTAAATAAATATTTTTATATTTGTTACGGAGATACTTACAAAACAAATTCAATGTGAAACTCCTTGATATATATTTTTCAGGCATGACGCTTATAATCCACAAGACATCTTTTGAAATTAAGTTTGTCAAAAAAAAACTTGTTGTTGGTTCTCAATCTTATTCAACTCAATAATTAGCCTAAGTTCAATCAGTACTTAGAAGCTTGAAAACTTTATGAATCAAACACAAATGAGACCGAGTTTAATAGTTTTGGCAAGACAATAGCTTAATTGTGTTTACATGTAATTAAAATATGCACATATATGCATGCATTCTTATTTGTTTGTATATGTACATGTACTTACTGTGTATATTTATATTCATACATTCATATTTATATATATATACACACACATATGTATGTATATATATACACACACGATTTTTTAGTTATGCTTTAGTGAGTAAAATATAAAAAAATATGAATCAGTATAATTAGAAGATGAATGAACTCTCCACACGATCAATTTAAATACTCTGATGTATTATATAAAAGATTAAGGATGTAAGGTCTAAAAATGTTGTTAGATAGCTAAAATGAAAAATATAGTTTAGAGTGTTACATAATTCTAGAGATTAAAAATTGTTTTTACAAAAAATGTTATCAGGATGACTATATTGCAGGAATTTAGTTAATCTGAAGTAAGTTCATTGTTAACTAAGTTAAGCATGCAAAGATTAAAAGCCAAAACAGACATGTGACGACTAGTAAAAAAAAAATGAAGGAATAACTACATCATAGGAAAAAATGGAGAATCACCTATCAAAGATGATGGAAAGTTGACTTTAAGTTGGTGTTGGACATGTATACTAAGGAGTCCAAAATACACAAATTAGGAAGGTAAATGAAAATATATTCAACATATTACGAAGAAAGAAAAGGTAAACCTAAAGCAACATGGATAATAGTGTTTCAAAGGATTGCATAGAATAAACTTAATATCTTCTAAAAAACTCGTCAGAAAAAAAAAAAAGACAGAAAGCCAACCCCACATGGTTGAGAAAAGGATAAATAATGAACGAACAATGGAAAATACGTTTAATTTTTATCCGTTTACTTTTTTCAGAAACAAATAAAATTAGCTTTTAACTTCATAAAAATAGTATGTGCCAAACTCCTACTTGAGCTTTATTAGGTAATGCATTTTCATATGTTGCTTTCACGGACATAACAAATCACAATGTTAGTTTCGATATGAAGGATGCAGCAAAAAAGCACTACAATTTTTATAATAAAAAAGGGAGGATGCACATGCATAACACTTCCGATCTTTCTTATTTACAAATATCTAACAATAAACTTAAAATTTACATAGACAACACCTAAAATCAATTTAACCCCTCAAAACTAACCCCTCCTGTAACTCTCATTCCCTTTCCACTTAAAAGTCATCAGTCAAAACAACACAAGTCAAAAAGATGGTCAAAACTGAGACCATTATAGCAAGATTCATCAACGAGATGCTTAGATTCTTTTCTTCCTTCCGCAACAACATAACATTCAGCAACAGAAAAGCTCAAACACCGATGCTTCGGCTCTTAGATTCAAGAAACATAGCATCGTAAACATTAATTTGAATCAACAAAATTAAGGGAAAAAAAAAGCTCATCCAATCCATCTTTTACATCCACTCCCACAATTGAGATGAAAGCTACTGCTCAGGCTGCTTCAGCTCAGGCTGCTCCAGCTTTTTGCACGATTGGCATGGGACTAGAAGAGTGTGTTGCAGTCAAAAACTTCATGTATTGTTTTGAATATTTTGGGTTTAGGTTATTTTTAAAATTATATATGATATAATATAATATTTTTATAAAGCATATTCATTGAGGCACTGCCTCAACCGCTAAGGCGTATGCCTTGGATAAAAAATGTGTGCCTCGTTGATGCCAATTTGACTTGAATCTCGGGGCAGTTTTAGAAAAAATCAATTTGAGGCATGCCATAAGGCACGTGCCTCAAAAAAAAATTATTCATGATGCTTCTCTTTTAAAAAATTTTCATTACGAGAGGTGAAATTACAAAACATCGTAGAATCTGATTCAAAATCTTCTACTCCTTCCATATAAATTCACTTTGATCTTTGGGGTGCCTTCAAAAATTCCTAGTATTTCTGCAGCTTTAAGGTCTGCCACATTTACTTTTAATTGCACTCAAAATATAAAAGCATATTCTATCAGATAAAAATCTGATGTCAGCATTATTCTTACTGCTTATTGCTATGATAAAAGCCAATTTAATGCTAATATCAACATATTAAAAACAGATAATATTCATGATTATTAAGCATACTCTTTCTTTTTCCATAAAGGTTCCATCAACCAAACTTCTAGTCCCGACACCCAAAATAAAATGAGATAGCAAAAAGAAAAGAGCATAGCTTTTGGAAGTCACTTAAAGCTCTTCTTTCCCAAAATAAATTTAAACAAAAATACTGGGCAGAAACAATTATCATTGCTATATATCTAATCAATGCAGTAGCCTCGACAGCAATTAGTTTCAAAAATCCTCCAATCGGCCCCATGAATTTTTTTTCCTACGATTAATTTTTTTCTCAAAATCCCTCTAAAAATATTTGAGTGCATTATTTATTTCCATATCCACCAATAACATTAGGATAAGCTTGATCCTAGAGCGCTTAAATGTGTCTTTGCAGGATAATCGTCTACTAAAAAGAGTACAAGTGTTATATCAAACTAATAAAAAAAATTTTCACTCAAAATAATTTACCTTCGATGAAAAGCAATGCTTTTTCAAGCAAACTTATCTTCAAGGGAGGATAATCAGCTAGAAGATAAGTTTGATGAAGTCAGTCTCTTCCATCTTGACATCCAAATAACGTGAAATCCAATCACAGAGCCATTTAGGTCTATAAAATGAGAAATAAGCCCAGCCAAAATCTTTAACAATCTTAGGCTCAAAAATAACAATGATCAACCCATCAACAGATTCATCAATACATCCTTGTTCCCAATGCTCGTCTCCTTAAAATTTTTCTCATACGCATAAAGCCTTCCTTATAAACATCAACTCCAACTCCATTAAAATACCTCAAACTCTATTTAAGGTACAAGAAATTAAGAATTTAGAATGATTCCATAAATAAATAAATGCCTTAAGAAATCACATGGGATATCAATGACCAACCAACAGGAAAAAAACTACAGTATGCAAATGAATCTTTTCATTGAAGTATAAAGTGGATGGAAACCTGGAATGATACAAAGTAAGATTAAAAGAATACACTCAACCTTAATTTTTTTCAGTTTAAAATTGAATACATTTTGCATTTTGATTTCTCTTGTAGCTAAACTCAGATGCTCCATGAAACAATATACCGTAAAGAAGGCCTACTTACATGAAGATGGGGAAGAAGTAGGTTATATGGATCCACCATTAGGGTTCGATAGATCTTTCACCAAAATAAGATGTGCATAATGAAAAAAGCATTTTATTGTTTCATACAATCCTCAAGAGCATGATTTGACATATTTATAAAAAGACGATGTGCATAAAAGTCAAGGAGACCATATAATCCTCAAAAAGCACTTCATTGATTAAAAAATTATAACTATCATTATACATGCTATTCATATATTGTTATAAAAGATGACAATTAAGAAAAAACAATTACTCTGAAAAAAACAATCCTTGAAGAATTGCAAATTAAGAAATTGGCAAACACAAATACATTGCATAGAAACTAATTAGAATAATGATTCTTTATCTCTCAACAAAAAGGGTTTTAGGGTTTAGGGTTTAAAGGAAACAAAGATGATTGATCGTAAACCATATAAAACTTTAACTAAAGATTAGTTCAGAAATTAATCTAACACATATACACCTTGAAATGTCCTTTGCAAAGTCTCATAAGCAAGTTATGCAGAAACCCAATCTAACTTTGAAGTTGTCTATAAAATCCTAAGTGCCTTTAATCAACCCCAGTAAAATTCTCTACAAAACTATAATACTCAACAACATGGAAGGTTATACTAGCATTGACTATAATGGGTAACCACTTGATAGAAGATCCATTTCAAAATTCTACAAACTTTGGGAAGAAACCGAATAACATAAGCAAATTTAAAAAAAAAAATGTTGTTTCCCTGAATCTAAATTCAAAGTGACTGTTCAATGGATCTGCAAACTCCCATGGATTAAAAATCATTTTAAAATTGGACAGGACGAGCCTATGAAGATATAATACGACAATAAATTTTTCATCAGCATTTCTAATAATCCTAAATAACATGATCGTATCAAACCTATTAAAGCTGATTGATATTTTATAAAATAAAACAAAAAATGAATTAACTTGCACTCAATATATCTCAGCAGGAAGAGAATTTGCAGCGTATTCAACGAAGAGCGTACCATCCAATTTGAAGGAGAATATTGAAGGGCCATCGAATGAAGAAGGGCAAGCAAAAGCTTTAAAGAAGGAAAATTAGATGCTACATATTCATTGCTTATAAGGAAATACCTCTCCCATGATTTTTATTGAAAAAAAAGAAAGAAAAAGTCAATGGATTGCTTCCATATCATCAACTAAAAATCTATAAAAAGATCAAACAATAAGAAAATTAGGTCTACTTTTGTATTTATTTATTCATTTTTTTTTCTCTGCATTGTTTCATGTATAAAAAATATTAAAGAATGAACAATCCAAGCTTTCATAGCCACTTCCTCTTTTCTACAAAATCTATTTTGCAATAACTATGGACTATGTAGAAAGTAGACTCATAGGCCAAATGTTGCAAATAGAATGCATTCATTGATAACAACAATAAAAAGATGTTTGTGAGTGAATTGACACGAGTCAATTTTACGTGATTTCACCTTCATTTTACCTGATTTTTTAACTTATTTATCAAATATTTACACTTGAGAAAGACTTTTTTTGGTGTTGTACAGGTTGTAGGCGATGAATACGGCCAATTTGGAACAAAAATCCAACGAAAAAATGGCCTCAAGCTGTGTGACCAAGCCAATTAATCGAGAGCAATGGCATGACTACGTCAGAATCCGGCGTGACCACGCCAGAATTACAGACTTGCGGCGTGACCACTCTGCTAGATTTAGAGTTGTGAACATGCCAACGAAGCAAGAAATCATTTTGGAAAGAAATGTCCTTGCCAAATTAGTAGATCCAGATATAAAAATGATTCTTAGGGTTTCCTTAAAGAGAAGGGAGTTTCTGGACAACCAGAGACGGAGATTATGAGAAATTTTGAGCGCTTCCCTATGGTTTTCATCCTTCCTTAGGTTGAAACCTTTGGCCTGAGTTTTTCACCTTGTATTCTTGAGAATCTTGAGAGAGTTTGTATGAGAGGGGGGGTGTTGCTCTTATGGAGATGATAAGTCTTAATTGTAAGTTTTACTTTATGTTATACTTCGCAATCAAGAACTGCATGGATTTCGTGTCTATCATTTTCCCATTAATGCGTGACTAAACACCTTTTCGTATCTATGCGATGTAGAGGTAGTGCCTTTTATCTTAGTTTTCTAAGTTTATCCTATAGCATTTACCATGCTATCAAGATCTATATTATTAGTTAACCTACGTGTTTCATTAACTCCTAATCTGACCAACTAGGATGTCAAAATCTTTCATGAAGCTATGACATCTAACCGTTGCACAGTGAAAGCGAAAAAGTTAACCGCATAATTCTGAGATGGTAGATAAATTCTAGTAGGATTTTGCTACCTTTTCTGGGGATCGAAGTATTTCTACGGAATATCATGGGGATTGAGAAAACATCAACTTCATGGATTCTAGTCTTATTTTGACCAAAATATGATCATAAGAACTTATATCCCCAGTTGAAAGGTAGGAAAATATTTAGGAACACCACGATTCTCGAATCATAGAGGCACGAGCCTCATCACTTTTGAAGAACTCTAGTAGGATTCTGAAACTTTTTCTGGGGATTGAAACTTTTTTGTAGAATGTCATTGGGATTGAGGATGCCTCAATTTTATAGATTATAGTCTTCTCTGACTTACACATATGCATAAGAACTTATATACCCGGCTAACAAACTATAACGCATGAAAATATTTAGGAATACCACAATCCACCATGTTTTCCGAATCACAGAAGCACGAGCCACGTCGTTCTTGAAGAACTCATAAGATTTTCTCCGCTTTCTGATTTTTCTATCATTTGATCTCTGATTTGTTCGTTAGGATTTTAGGATTCAAACGACTTTTGAGATCACGCCAAGATAGGCTTATAAGATTAGTAAACTAGAGATTTTTCTGTTGGAATAATTGTTAAACCTTTCCTCGTGAAATCGAGGAGCGAAATTTTAAACTGCATATTACTTGACATATGCACTTACATTGTACGACCAACTTACTTCACGGTAAGTTTTGGCACGTCATGTATGTATGTTAATGTCATAATGTGTTCCATAAATGCATAATTATTTTAATATATACAAGTTTAAAAATGTATAATCACACACATACAAACAATTTGTAGGCAGCATTGTTTAAAATTGTACAATATGAGGTCTATAGTGAGGCTCGCCTCAACTCTTAAAAAAACGGAAATGAGTCTTAGGCCTCATTGTCCCAAGATGAGATGTAAACCTCACCCAAGCTGAGGCACGCCTCAAGGCACGCCTCGCCCAAAAAATGCCTCAAATTTTTGAGGTTATCCATAATTCCTATAAATATAATTAAAATAATCTTAACATATTTCAACTATAAACATTAACACCTCACACCCTAAATAACATGACATGAAAAGAAATTATATCAATAAAAATTTATGTAAATGAAATTCTAATTAGTGACAAAGTTATTATCTTAAATAATATTTTTATTGATAATTATTCATAGAAAATAGACTCTAATTGGGATTAGAGATAATAACAAATAAGAGAATATGCATAAGATGTAAGATAAGGTGCAAAATAAATAATTTATTATGCCAATGATTTTAATAAAAATTAATTGGGTAATGAGAGTAATAAGGACTTTAAATTAAAAATTGAAGTGTTGCTGGCTTTTTATATTCTTGTTTAAATGAGGGTATTGTGAGTGAGAGGGAAAGTTTAATGTCGAACTTCTTTTGATTGCTATGTTTTGATGTTTTAGTGTTTTATTTTAATATTTAGTTTGCTTTAATAATTTAATATTTATATAAATCATCTTATTTCATAATTTGTCAGGGTATTAACATGTTACTTCTAATTTTATGCAATTAATTACTTTATACTTAGAATGTTGTTATATTACTTTAACATGTTAATAAATTAGAATATTAATATATTATTTCTTATTCATACTTTATAGTTAGTTTATAGAATATTATTAATTTACACATTTCTTAAAATTTGAAGCTTACAACTCTAAGCGCCTTGAGGCTTACACCTCATCTCATGAACAAAAAACGTCCAATACCCAATTGCACAATTTTAAACATTAGTACTTATAGGTTATGTACAAAAATATACCAATAAAAAAGATATGCACCTTCTATAAATACAAGCAAGAATTACAATCAATAGTTCAGCCATTTGGTAAGTACAACAAGCAGAGGCAACAATGGTCAAAGATAAGTACTGATGAGCAGACGCAATGGGATCTATATGTCCACAGTTTGACGTCAAAGCCATCTTAGAATTGCGGCAACAGATGCCTGGAACATTTTGAAGTAACCAAAAATAACAGTTTCGAATGGTGGATCACCTTTATAACGGACTGGTTATTAAGGGCTATTAAATCATAGGCCAGATATCTCCTCTTCAGTCCAATATCAGGTACAGCATCAATGATCATTTCCCCGTCAATTAATGTGTAGTGATGGAATAGACAACCCTTGCAATAAAAATAGTAAAATTTCTAGTTTGAGATTACTAATCGGAGAACATTGAGTAAGAACAAATAACAGCTTTTCTATGATTCAGATAAGGTACATACCTACCTCAATCTCAACCTTTAATGGAAAACGCAGTTGGACCCTCCGAAAGCAGAAATTTCGATCAATCAAGTAGCAGCCATGTAAGGCAATAAGCATCATATATCTGGTGCCATCAGCTTTCCACGTAGCATAATAGTAGCGCTGCCTCAGAAGTTGCAGATTATCTCTGTATTGCTTCCAATAAGACAACAGATAGGGAAAAAATGGCATAGTATAAAATTGGGAAATGCAATGGCATAGACCTTAAAGTTCTAAGGAAATGTAAAGATTGTCATATATTCCTGTATATTTTTTCAGCGTAGTTCAGAAATTGTTCTTCTAACAAACAGTATTCATTCACTTCAGTAAGTCAGCTTAATATCATCATCCCCACTATCCTTCAAACCATGAATACAAAAGCATTGCTTATGGGAGGCCTCTGCAAACAACCTTATTTTCATTATCGCCATCAGCCTTCAAACAGATACTATGGAACATTGCTATGGAACTTCCTTTACACCCCAACCTACTAAGGGATGCCTTTGTAGTCATTCATAGTTTTAGGTTGTTTCAAAGCACACCAAAAATTACAGTTCTGCATACGCAAGATAATGTAGTTTCAAACACACTAAAAATTCCAAGTCTGCATACGCAATGGAAGTTTAATCAAACATGCTTATGTAAATAAGTGACTGGTTATACCAACAACATCCATCATTCAAATCAGAGCTATGAACATTAAATTAGCATTTTAATATTCTGTGCCATTAAAAGTTATGATGATGATAGGATAAAGGGCTCAAAGACAACAAATTGTATTCAGAATGTAAAACAAAATCATCCTTCCTTTCTAAAAATCATTCTCAATTATAAATCATAGAAGTTACCAAATCACAGAGGTTACTATAAAATTGAAGCAGAATACCCTGATGAACAAGACGCCATTCACAATAAAGCATCTACTTCACATCATTCTTAAGCCACCAATTGTTTCAGTTTAGTCCAAGTTAATCATTTTTTTATGGCTTTCATAATGAAAGAAAAGGATCTTAACATCATAGCTTGTAGCTTGTATCACAGCCGATACAAAATATTTGTCATTTGACAGTAATTTTCAATTGAAAAAATCATTAAGTCTGATTTGAGAAACGCTTTTCATTTTATCACTTCTACATTATATGCTCCCAAGAATGATGACTACTAACAAATTTCAGCTTTACGCTGTAATTCATGATGGCTTATACATAAAAAATAAAAAATAAAAAAATGAAATTACTTCCAGAATTCTCCCCTTTCCATGCCGACCCACTTAGTTGGATTAAGGCTTTGTTGTTGTTTTTGTTGTTGTATTCTCCCCCTCTCCTGCTAAAAACTTCTCATTATCTATTATTTATCCCCAAGGTGCTGGTCTTTGGGATTCATGACACGGTCATATATACATGTTTCTCTATATCTATCCTTTGCCTAGCTCCTTCTTAAGTTACTTAAATTCACCCCTTTTACCAGATTATTCCTTTTTCTATAAATTGTCTAAGAAGTCCGTGACAAACTTCACTTTTGTTGGCCATTTCATTATCAACTAGTGTTAAACTTTGATCGTGATTTTGATCAATTTAATCCCAATCAGTCTACCAATAAAAGACAAGCTTGCGTCCAATGATGCTCATTAGGATTCATAGTTGATAGATTGCAAATGGACATAACAGACATTCGAGAAATGAGTACGAGAAAATATTCATGTTTGCTAATTCATATGAGGGTATTTGTCGTCTATTGGCAGTGAAAGACATCCACGATCTTGACCTCATGCCAAAGAGATGTTATTTCTCCATTTTTCTTCAATTTTTCCCAAACAATGTAAAGCAATAAGACTCCATCCGCAGATTTTACCTCATAAACGAAAAGAATATTCACGTCTCCTTAGTTCAAATTTTGAATACCCTTCATTTCTTGCGCAATAAGGATTTCTTGTTGGTGCAGCTTCGGCATACAAAAATTGGGCTTAAGGGACTCGGGTAAAATAAATTGCTCGTTAATTAGGGAAAGATTATTGATTCAAGACACTCCACATGATAAAAATCATTTTGTACTTAAAAATGTCAACACTGGCTGAACATGTTTTGGAAGAGGGGATATACTTGCGTAGTACATAAGCTGGAATGATTAATTTGCCAATCAGCTGAATGGGAGAAAGAAAATATCAATAAACAAAAGACCAAGGAGCAAAAGCCAATCATCAAATGCTTTTCTTGTGAATAGGTTTGTGTGAAAAAGAGCAAACATCATGGATATCCCATCATAAAAGTGTTATAACTTAGGTCTCATTTGAAAGAGTGTCGCCTACTTCACGTCACAAAGAAAGCAGAGAGAACGGAGAGAGTCCATTTGGCCAAACAACTTCTCCAAGAAATGCTTCTACCGAAATGTCATTTATCACCGTTATCTGATCATGAACTCGGAAATGCTTTCGGACCACCATTCTGCTGTTTTGTAAAGAGAATAGTTCAAAATACCCTCAAAATGAGTGGATCGCAAGTATTCTTGCTTTGATTTTCCTGCCTTATATATACACACACACACACACACACACACACTTCCATGAAATTGCATCCAATAAGTACATGAAACTTAATTTACAGACCGCTGACAAAAAGAAAAAAAAAAGGCAAAAGCATAGATATGAGTGGAGATGTTGAAAAAAATTAAAGTTTTGAGAACAGAACAGGAGAATGAACCGGTGAAGGGAGAGGTTCAAGATTTAAAGGTTGAACCGAAGATTCAACTAGAGGACGTAATAAATTATAATATTATTTAAATATGACATAAATGTAGTTTAAATTTTAAAAAATTGATTATGAAATATAAAATAAATATCTCAATATTTAAAAAACTAACACCACAATAATTTTTGCATGTTATTTCAAGATTTAATAGCAATTGATTTTCAAAGAACTTAAATATGCAATATAAGGCTTACATCACGATAACATTGAAAAAAATTATAAAGAAAAAAATTAAATATTGTAAGAACCTAAAATCTACGACAACTTCCCTCCCAATTAGCACCTCAACCATCTTATAACTTAGTTTCCTTGAGGTTTATATTGACTCCCATCAGCCGTGCTGGCATGAGATCCTACGATATTGTCGGTTGCTATTCCTCCCATCCCTGAAATGGCGTTGA
This sequence comes from Papilionanthe hookeriana x Papilionanthe teres, assembly GCA_022702705.1. Lineage (NCBI taxonomy): Eukaryota > Viridiplantae > Streptophyta > Magnoliopsida > Asparagales > Orchidaceae > Papilionanthe > Papilionanthe hookeriana x Papilionanthe teres. The sequence goes on along the minus strand of CM040428.1, from coordinate 50,872,441 downwards.
GGAACTCGTTGCCCGCCATATAATCATTTTTCCTGAAAACTCCACTTTTTACACTCCTTGACTCTGTTTCCAATGCCTTCTTCTCCAATGGAAACTCGGATCCAAAGCCCTTGTACAAGTTGCTTTCATTGCATCAGCTTCCCCTTCGTACTTTTCTTGCTTTTCTCCTCTCACGGTCAAATTGCTTTCATAAATAACCTCCAAAAGCGCTCTCATGGAGAAAGAAGATGCAACAGAACCGAAATAATTTGTTTCAAGTTGACGACGAACAGTGCGGCGATCGCATAGATAAGGAAAGCGGTGACGGTAGTCGCGTGCAGTTGTTCACGCGGTTGAACCACGGTACCAAAAACAATCGTGAACAGTTTGACATAGAAGCAATTCTTTCGCACATTCGAACTAGTTGTCGGTTGAACTAGTCGGACTAGCTAGTCCGGGCTAGTTTTACAAATCGTGGAAATAATAGTTATCGAATAACTAAAAAAAAAAAATCCACAAAAAAGAAATAACCACTAAAGGGTTACAGTATTAATCAATCTAACTTCATACATTGTAAATCTGCCAATATTAGATATTCCAAATCAGACTAAAAGATCTCAAGTTTATGTGCATGGCAATCATAATATGTGACGCAACATTTCAAGAAATAGTTTTAAATTAATTGAGAAGTTAGATCATTTGAAAAAAAAAAAAATTATAAAAGACAATAAACTTGTTGTTAGCATAATAAAACCTTTATGCATGGAATGATATTACGATGTGAGATATTTACCTTTAAGCTATCGGCTTTGAATCTTTATCTCTGTCCGAGTTTAATTGGTATTATTTAATGTGCAATATTTTATAGAATCCATGAGTAAGTATTCCAATCGATTTAAAATCCAAAGCTCTCCATTCATGCCTCCAATGGGTGAAAATTTTGCCATAGGGTAGATTGACTTGAATCGCGACCAACAAAATAATATTGGTTAAATGACCATCCATGAGTAAGTATTCCAATCGATTTAAAATCCAAAGCTCTCCATTCATACCTCCAATGGGTGAAAATTTTTTCATAGGGTACATTGACTTGAATCGCGACCAACAAAATAATATTGGTTAAAGGACTAATTGCTAAAAGTTACAACATTAATCAAAATAAATCCACAAGGCTTAAGTTTATCAGTATCAAATACTTCAAATTCGATTCCATGAAGCATGTTTTCATTATAATCCCAGGTAAATCGCTAATTCTCTAGTAAAAAGCTAAGTAATTTAGAAAGTGAATAAAGTTTCAAGAAGACCAAGAGCTTATGGTCTGCAAAAAAAATGTCAACCTGCATGTTATGAGATCATGATGGAGCATGAGACATCTCGAGTCATCATATCAATTTAGTATTATTTAACGTATCATTTTAATGTCATTTTTTAGCATTTCAAAGCCACTCCATCCATCCCTCCCCCCTAACTATCAACATTGGATCTTTGTTTATGCTGAATTAGTTGGTAATTATATAATGTTTCAAGATTATGTCATCCATTAATTAGTACACCTTGGCATTGGAGCTTAAATCCCTTTATGTCAATTTTCCTGAAAATTATTCAGGAAGATTTTCATATATACCACTCAATCCCAATGTACTTACACATCTAACGCTAAAATTCAATTTTTACATAAATGCTACCTTTCCTATGCATGAGAAAGTGTATTTTACTCTTTAAAAGTTAAAATGTCAGTATTTTTCACGAGTTATGAAAGATTTGGGTGGCGTAAATGAAAAAAAAACAAAGTTTAGGAGTTAGACATGTAAATTCATAGAAATTAAGTGGTATGTATGTAAGTGCCCTTATTATTTAATGTGGCATGTACAAGTCATCCTCAAGATAGTATACATGGCGGCCTCACTCTCTCTCCCTCCACATCGATTGCAATCTCGATATCACCATCATTGAGTCATTAACCAACATCTTTTTCCAAGCTTCCTTAACAATTCCATTGTAATTCATGTACCAAATTCCCCAAAATCCTCATCTAACAACTTTCTCAAATACAAAATTGCTAGCCGCATCATGGCCATCCCTATGCACTCCTCGCCCATTGACGTAAAAAAAAACCATATCTCGACCCTTATAAACCCTATACAACTAACTTTTATTAAGAATATTAATTATACATATAGCATTTCCAAGCTGAAATTCATCTAATTAGGTTGCAAACCAAATATCGATCCAATCAAACCCAAGCCAAAGTAATTGAGTACAGCACCATCAAACTGATCAAAACCAAGACAAACCACTTAAATTCTACCAAAATTAAATTGCCCAACCTAGCCTAACCAAAAGCCCAAATAAAATAAAAAAAAAAAAAAAACAAAAACAAAAAAAACCAGCTTTAGTCAACAGTTGCTTCAACTGGACTAGACTAGATTACCATGCATTAAGAGCTACAAACCTCTAGAGATTATATTTTTCTTAAGTTACTATAATGTTTCCGTGGACCTCTGAAGAAATCCTTTAGTTGACATTGTTGATGATACTACTCCCATTTCATAAAATTCTCAATGGTTCACCATTCCACATCGTAGGGATGGATTTCTCATTCATCGCCTCTACCTCAACAATGATTCCAAAATCTCTCTTCTTCTAGTGAAAATTCCTCATGAGATGGATTTCTCTAGCACGATAGCACAATGAAGAACCTTCAACTCCATTCATTAACATTTCAACTCTGCAAAGTAAAATTCTTTATAGCCTATAAAAATTAAAGGAATAAAAAACATCTAGATTAAATTATTTGTTTGTGTTAGTGTAATATTATCATTTTAGGTGTAATGTTTAATCCATTGTTATCATCAGCATTCTGATTAATGGCAAGGGTAAGACGATCAAATTTCTTTCACATTTTCACATCATCTTATTGTTAAAAGGCCTAGGGTTAGATAGTCAAAGAAAATAATGACAATTATTGAAAGAATTGAGCATAAATTGTAATTGAATGTGTTTGTCTAAGCAATAAAAACGGCCTTCCCCTTGGGTTAAGTTTCCTCATATTTCCCAAAATCAATAGGTTCTTCCCCCCTCTCTAATCTTGCATCTCTCCATTTTAAGGGATTTATTAATCGTCACTTCTTACGCTTTTCTTTTACTTTGCTATCTTTATTCCTCCACTACACCTTAATATTCCCTTCCCAGACTCAAGTTACTAAGAACCCGTTATAATCTCCACTTATGTTGCCCCATTCACCATTATTATGACAGATACAACAATAACAACAGCAAGGCCTTATCCCACTAAGTGGGGTCTGCTATCATCACTATGATGTATGCAAAATAATATTGAAAGATCGAATGATAACAACTTATAATATCTAAAATACTTAAAAAAGTTATACAAAATAATCAAAATGTAAATAAGGATATAGATAGCAAGTGAAAACAGACTTATTAAAATAATGAATAGCCAATAAAATATTATGAGAAAAAAATACTGTAGAGAATTAATTTTTTTATAAAACATCCATAACAGTGATTTGTTGTATGCATTGACAATGGTACCAGAAAAAAATGTACATGATTTAGTAGTAGTTAAGATAAGGTAAGCAATAATGCTGTAGAAGTCTCATTATATCCATTTATATTAGGTCATACATTACGCATTGTTCCAACACATCCAAGCAATTCTTTCACTTAATTACTCTATTAGCCTCTTTCGTGCATTATTTTGCTCCCTATCATATCTTCAGAAACAACTTAAATCTATGTTCTGTAACTTTCTCGTCATTTGTTGCTTTTCATTGACTCTCTAATAAAATCATTTCACTCCTTGGTTTCAATGCTTCTCATTATCATTCTTAACATTCTAATTTTCCATGATCTTCATTTCATTTGCTTGCTTGAAATCAAAATTACAAACTAATACAAGCAAAAGGACTTCCTTTCCTGGAAAACCATTTTAACATTTTTTAAATTACAATCTGTGAAACTAATATAAACAATAAACTTTAAAATTCTGGTTGGACATTTCAATAAAATATCTTGATAAGAAGCTTACTAGTACCTTCTGATAAAGAAAAAAAAAAACTTTCAACACGGTTCAAAGAATACTTGGGACGCATAGGTCTTCTCCTCTAATTTCTATGATGACAAAAAACAAGATCACTTAGGTGTCACATCGCTCTCCAAATGTTTCCCATTTATATATATATATATATATATATATATATATATATATATATATATATACAGCCAACTTCTGAACATTCTAATTTTCCATGATCTTCATTTTATTTGCTTGCTTGAAATCAAAATTACAAACTAATACAAGCAAAAGGACTTCGTTTCCTGGAAAACCATTTTAACATTTTTTAAATTACAATTTGTGATCCTAAAATAAACAATAAGCTTTAAAATTCTGGTTGGACATTTCAATAAAATATCTTGATAAGAAGCTTACTAGTATCCTCTGATAGAGAAAAAAAAAATTCAACACCGGGAAAAAAATACTTGAGCACGCATTGGTTTTCTCCTCTAATTTCTACGATGACAAAAATCAAGATCACTTAGGTGTCACATCGCTCTCCAAATGTTTCCCTTCCATACACATATACATACTGAAATTACCGCACCACCACACCAAACTAGAGTCAACAGTAATAAAATATATAAAAGACAAAAAACCCACCACTCCCTACCCCACCCCCCCAAAAGTGGAAGTCAAGAAAGTTGAGTTACCCCAAAATAACGAGCTAAATCCTAAAATTGTCCCTCATTCAAATGATCATTATTGTGTTATGCTTTCTACACGAAGGACCATTTTGGATAATTTTTTTATAGTTAGGATACTAAATTGGAGCCCTGCAGAACTCTGAGATTAAATTAGCCGCATCCGAATAATCTAGGGACTATATTGGGATTTAGTTAAAAAATTAATGTGGCAAAAAGTATCAATGACCACAATAGTCATATCAGCAATCTCATGCAAATTATCAAATAATCAAAAATGGATACATTGGATTGCGTTCTTGCACTGCTGGCACCATTGTTCATCTTTCGGGGAATCTTGAGAGGCCATAGCACCTAAGATAATTTTTAAATCAAATTTGAACGATCATGAGCGCTCCTTAATCAATGCAACTAGATCTAAACCATAATTGCGCCAAATGAGGGATCCAATCACTCAAGAAAAACCGCACAGTTCAAACCAAGCAAACATTGTTAAGACAGCTCAAAATTATAAATAAATAAATAAAACAAAAGAGAAAATAAGAGTACCTATTCAAAGATACAGGATGAGATCCTGGAAATTGAGAAGTTCCCTTACCCTGAAAAAAAAAAGACTTAAAATCCGAATTCAAAATACTACCAAGTAAAATATAATAGAAAAATATACACACATCAAATGCTTCCAATATATTTAAATATCTAACACCTAAACTTTAATTTTTACACAGACACATATATACCACCTTACCTATGCACGAAAACAATATTTAATTTTTTAAAAGTTAAAATAGAGATATTTCTATGTAATGTAACAGATTTAGATTGAATAAATGTAAAAAAGTAAATTTTAGGTGTTAGATATGTAAATAAATAGGAATTGTGCAGTAAGTATGTAAATGCCACAAAATAATAAGTATCCCTCACAAGAATACAAACAAAACCAAGAGGATTTGCTGCTTTAAAAAAAATAATAATAATAAAATCCAATACGCTAGCTCATTTTACATGAAATTGCATTGCAAATTTTAAATTCATATCACAGACGTGTAATTTCTCCCATTAAAAACATTGTACTCAATTAACAGATCTTCATTTTAAAGAAGTAATTTAAGATGATCAGTACATCATAAAAAGTAAACCAGAAAGAAAAAATATTCCAGGAACCAATAAATGTGGGCATTCAAAAAGAATGCAGTAAAAAAACAGAGTATTCTGAAAGCATACGGTGGGAGACAATTCAAACAGAGAGTAGCATTTTTGGCGCAAAAACTCTTGCTCATCATAACATACTGCATCCCCCAAAACATCATCGATAGTTATTGGACCGTTCTCTTGTTGCTGCTCCTGTCAACATGAAATATTGTCTAAAATTAAAAGAGGTTGTGGAGCAAATCACCGTACAAAAAAGCATCAAAAAGTTCATGCATAAACTAATTATTCATAACTAAACCTTTACAAAGTCAGTAATTCACCAGCATTTATTATTCAATATGTAATCTAGCATCGAAGCTTCCCGAGTGAAATTGAACATAACGCTCAACTTAAACAGATGATGCTAAAAAAGGTAAAAATAAAATGAATAGAATTGCAAGGACTCAAAGAGCCAAAACTAATTGGGCTATGTTGATGATCAGACATTCAGCCTTAAGAATTTGTGTATCTGAGCATATTTCCACCAGGTTCAAGCACCCTCAAAATTTAATACGAACAACATTGAACAGAATAATTTGAAAATGAAAGAAGCCCGGGTCAATAGAAAAGCTAAATCACAATATCTGCACCAAGTAATAATCATGTCGAAAAAAATGGGGTGAAGGGAAATGAGGCTGGTTTTGGTTTATAATGTTCTAGCATAAAACCAGATAACTATTTATGCACTCAAAACACAAACAAACCTGATGGAAAGAGACACGTGCTGGAAATTGAAAAAACAAAAAAAAAAAGGAAAGAATGCAGAATAGCTTGTGTGTAAAAAACTGACAACATAGTTCAAAACACACAAAGAGGTTATGAATAATATCAATGTAAGGAAAACAAAACTTACTTTAATGAAACTAATAAAAACAAAATCAATATAAGAAATTTGAAACTTCATCTAAGGACAACTAGTTAGAGCCCAAACAGTGCAAAATTATTACTAAAGCAAGAAAACTCTGGGTAACATGAATCAAAAAAGCTTCAAACTTAGAGCACTGCAGCAGGATTCAAGGAATGGCATGCAGAAAACAAAAATCCTTAATATTTGATTGTTGGGGAGAAGAAAAAGCCAAGTTGGAAGTGAGTTCGTAAATGCTAATGAATTAAGTTCATAATAAGCTTTTTACTGTGCTACTCATTTAAGTCAAAGAGTAGTGATGGATCTTATGTGGAGGCGTGGGTACCAAGCTTGGATGACGGCTTCAAGTGAAAAGAAAATTGAATATGACTTGCTTTGTAACCTAACTCAAGAGCTAAAAGTGGAGGTTGAAGACCACAATAAAAAATTCCACAAAATAAACACCAAACTGTCTTCAACCAACCTGAAATAAACACAATAATATTATTACTTCAATTGCAGACTCCTAACCTTTAAAAAAGAATGATATACAGCTAGAGAGAGGAACTGACAGGTTTAAAGCCTAAATGGAAAATAAGCAAGAAAAAATAAAACTCACAATTTTGTGACTCGGAGGGGCCGATTATAAAAATAAAAAAGGCAAATTACATTAAAAAAAAACAATGCAATGTTTCTAATCTAGATATGGATTTTAAGGAAGAAGAGTGGTCATAATTGCACCATTTATTACTTTGGCAATGACTTGAATGGAAGGTGAAGGCTTCTTGTAATTAAGCACGTGTTGAGTCCTTAAAGAGACAGCACATGCAAAAATATCTTAATTGGAGTTTATCAAGATCAATATTGATCAAAAAATTTTGCACTTTGAGGGAGGCGGTCAACCCTGCAAATAGAGGACGAAGTTCTAAATATCAATTGTGTCCACATGCTTGATCTTGATTTTTCATATAATTCTTCATGCAATTGAATTTTACATCTATGCTTATATTTGTTTCTTGTGAAACCGCATCTCAACATCATGAGGTCAATGTACACTTGAGAAAAAGACTGCACAAAAATAAAGCTCAATATTCTCTAAGGATCATGGGTCCTTACCACTAGCAAAATAGATGTGATCAAAAAAAATGAAAGGATCTCCTAAAATAAATACCAGATGGTCCTCCTCTAAAAAGAATCATTTCATGCACAACCCTTGCACTTCTCTCACTTCAATCCCCCAAATGCTCCCCTTTGGATAATCCAATTTTACTTCGGCTGTAAATACTCTAGGGCTATAATGCTAATGCACCTGCTGGTTGGGATCCCAAATCCAAAATGGATGTAGCAAGTGCAACCTTAAGAACAACAAGAAGTCTGTTCACTCTCCCATATGACCATATGAATAGATATCCTCCCTTGCTATCACCGACCTCCATATAAACTTTGATAGCTCCTTTCTACAATATTGGACTAGGCTAGGCGCAATATATTAATTTCTCTTCCATTAAATCCATTAAAAATCATCATCCGAATTAATTTAAAAATAATAAGCTAACCATATAAATCAAAACATTTGGAACGCAAACACATGCACAAAATATACACCAAGTCACCTAACTATAAATATCTTTTACAAGTATTAACATAACAAATTAAAAATGGGTACAATACAAATCATCGATGAAAAGTACACTATAATTGGAAATTCCTAGAATCACTACACAAGTATTTCTAATATTAGTAAGAATATCACTAAGCGCATCAATATTAGCATCAACATATCTTTGGCTATGACACACATGCTTCTATCTTAAAACACACCAAATCAATTATAGTGGTACAAAATTGAATGCCACATCAAAACTAATAAAAATCTAAACAAACTTATTTCTTTGGTCTTTATATGTCCTCAATAATTTATCAACAAAAAAAAATCACTTCAATAATAAATCTCCATGCCTTGAAGATAAATTCTTCTCCAAAATTAATGAATTTTTTTTTAAGTTTAAACTCCACTACTCGTTCTTCGACAGCGTCATTATATGATCCATAAATTTTGTTCCAATTAGCACAATCATAAAGATCACCTTTGTTCTTAAATATCAACAACAATATACTTTTCCAACCATTTGTCATTCTGTCAGTCTTCAAAATTCTATTGAAAAAGTTTGTGAACCAAATCATTGCTATACCCACACAACTCTCCAAATCTCAACAGTATCTCACCTGGAAATAAGCTTTACTTTTATGCATCTTTTTCATAGTTAAATCTCCTTCAATTTTTTGAATCAATATATAATATATTTCACAATATTACTTGTTATGCTCTTCAAAAATTTAAATTTTTAAAGCTCCCATTTAGTAATTTCTAGAAGTAATAATCCACAACCATAATCCTCCCTAGCCTTGTCAATTGGTTATGAGCCACTAACTAAAGATCGATACCGAGCCCAAGAAGCCCATCAGTTTGCACTTCCTATCGTGTCAGTTGCTCCAAGCATATTCCAGCCATTTGGTAGCTTAATTCTTGTGGCATTTGGGCAAGAAATTGGGTAACCAAACACAAAAAATCTAATAAATTAAAAATTAAAAATTAAAACCTTACAGCAACCAATCAAATTCTTGCACCGCTGCATCCAGTTGAAGAACATGCACCATTGGTATATAACTCAAGTTGGTATGTATACTCCTACTAACTTCAATTTTAATGAATATTACTTTGATCAAAAGTTCTAGATCGCCTAAATTTTATTTTATATATTTTATATATTTTACATATCTCATTTATTTTCTTTAAAACTAATTGCAATTAATTGAGATGCACTGAATTGCTTGTGAGTTTAAAAAGGAAAAAGATAAAAACTTCAAGATAATTACGCTATAAAATTACAAAAAAAGACATTTTCAGGATGCAATATAAATATAAGAGTTATGATAGCTATCACAAATAAACAAAGGTGAATATCTATCATTTGTTAACATATGACACTTGTGCAAATATGATAGCCATGACTTTAAAAAAAAACGATTCGCAGTATAAAGTTTGAAATAAAAAGCAGTCTCCAATTTCTTACTTGACAACCCAATTATAAATCTACATGAAGTGCACAAACCAGGTAGATTCTTTCATTGTGAATTAAATATAAGTTATTTTAATAAAGACATTTGCAAAACTTACATGTAAATAACCCGTATTATCAAAATCTTCATCATCATCTTGATCTTGAACAGCTTCACCATTCAAATCAAGATCAGAAGATCTTTTCCAATCAGGAGTAGGAGGGCAAACCATCTTTTCAGGGCATTCATGGTAAAAAGTATACAATGCCTCTATATAATCCCTTTTATAGATTCCTGGAGGACGAGCTACCTCAAATTCATGAAGTGCCTGCAAAGGGAAAAACCAGCAGCAGAATCTAAATTGTTCTAATCACATTACTACCAAGCAGACAAATACACAATAGTTATACCTCAGTAACAGAGCACAATTTAGTGCGTACAAGGTAATGGACAATCATAAAGCCAGTGCGATTATGTCCATGAGTGCAATGAACTAGTACAGTTTTACGAGAATGCTTTTGACGGCCAATAAACTGCATGACCTAGAATACAAAAATTAAAGCAAATAAAAGTAACAATCATCAATAGATGATTAACTAGAACAAGGATTCAACTGAGCATGAAAGTTATGAGTTTAAATTAATAATAATAACAAGTAAAAGCAGATAGCAAAGTAAAAAAAGAATTGATGCAATTAAACATTGTAATGTTCATGTCGAGACATTTTAAAGATTAACTAGTCAAATAGAGCAGAAGGAGAAAAATCATCAAAAGTACAGAGCACAAAAATATACTGATAGGCCCATCGAAAGGGTCTGACAATTAAGATATTTTCAATTAAACGAGAATAAAAAATACAATCACTGCCAACATTCTTAATCCATTTCCCAAGTCTCAATTACCACCATGACCCACCGCCCACTTCAGGGGGGATTTCACCCATGGCTGTTAGCTATTCAATCATGATACTTGAGTGTAGAAAAGAAACTTCTTCCTCCCATCATCCACAAAATACCATACAATAAGCGATTTATTCTCATCATCTACTCTAACTCTTCAATTTGCACATACCTAAAGACATGACACCACAAGAAATGGAGACCAAAACTATTAGCTACATCAAGCTTGCCATCTCCACGTTCAAATCTAAATAACACGTGTTACTTTACAGCCAAACTTACTACAATTTCTGACAAGATATAATAGAAAGCATGCATTTCTCTAATGTATGAATGAGATAAAGCATGTTTATCACAGATTTTCCATGTTGATTAAGAATCAAATTTTATTATTAATATGCTCCTAGACAAAAATCCAGAAAGGACAACAAGATTCCATCAGCATGAAAAGGTCGAAGATAATCAACAGTACGATTATGCAATGAAACTTAAAATGTTTGTCATGAATATCTATCCTAAATATGCTGACTAAAACTCAACAGAAGTTACCTCATATACAAATTTATTCACGGACTCGTTGTCCGGCACAGCATCACGTCCCTTGCAAGCAATCTGTAATAATAAATAATTAAGCCAATAATTTGCTAAATATGTCACAATTATCAAAAATAATAAATAACCCAGTCATTTATCACCTTAATATATTTAATGCCCAGCCTTGTATATTCTAATGGAGAATAATATCTTGTTGTATTTGTCAAATCCACGACCAAACCAAGCTATCCAAACATGAAGCCCAAAAAATATGATTCAATTAAACATATTTGATATATCGCATTCAATAAAAAGAGCATCAACATAAAAAGACATGTCAGAGAATATTAATGTGTACCACAACAACCACGATGGCACATAAATACTTTGGCAACCATGTATATTTTTGCTTTCAAAAGTCAGATAAGATCATTCATATTCTCCATTGAAACAAAAAAAATGGTCCAGCCAAAAAATCTCATGTTGCTGGGCAAGCTAAATACTGTAGCAGCTTCAGCAAGTTTTCAACACTGGCAAAAATTCAAATTCCAGTGGATAAAAAACAAAACTCATTAAACTAATTATCAAAAAGCAAGCCATAAGAGTTTGTTAAGTCCTCTCTGCGTGGTAAAGCCAAAAGGGCCAAATCTGAAACAGCAATCCCCAACAAAAATTTTAAGATTCCAAAGGATATACATTCAAGAATCAAGGTAACAATTTCAGTGGAAATTCTAATTGACATAGTCACCTAAGGATCAGCTTAAGACAACAATAACAACAAAAGCAAGCCTTTATCCTGCTAATTGAGGCCAGCTACATGAACCCCTTTCTCCATTATGTCCTATTAAGTGTTATAATTTCAATTAATTCTAATAAATTGAGATCATTTTTATACATCATGCCCAAGACTTAATATTTTAATGTATGACACATTACCTTGATTCCTCTATTGTGTCCAATTAAGTGTTATAATCAAAGTTCATTAAGAGAAATCTTTGTATCACGTCTTAACCGATGTTCAATTACCCTCTCCCATAATTTTAAGGTATGACACGTTAATTAATTCCTCTATAATTTGCAAACTCTTGTGCAACACCTTTATTCTTAAAATTATGGGAGAGGGTAATTGAACATGTCTTTTTTAGTTTTTAAAATAACATTTAAAAATTTAGTAAGCCAATAAATTCTCATATCACTTATACATTTTCACACTTACATTGGAATACCAACAGATCCTATTGGTTTCCCACACTTTATTTTATTTAAAATCTCGTCAAGTTTCATTTTACTAATGCGATGGTAGAAATAAAATATTTTGTTATTATTTACAATACTAAGATCACTGAAATCGATCGTATTTTCACAATAAAATTTTATCAAAATATATCACCAATATATGTTTAAGATCCTCATCAAAGAAAATCATTTTTAGATATCCATCACTAATACACTTGAACTAAATCTTTACATTTCTTATCTTTTTGCTTAGCTAATTTATACAAATATATTTCACTCTTTTAATTACCTATTATAAAGATCACTAAAAGTAGAATTATTAGCATCATAAATTATGCTCTTAGACTCCTTGTTATTTTTTCAATTTTCGAAGCTTAAAAATAATTAATTTTTATAACAAACATCTTATTTTTTATCTTTTCATGAACATTATTATTTCAGCCCCAACTAATTCTTTTATTCATAAAAATTTTTTGTTATTCTTCGAGCACATCTTTTGCAACATATTTAACAATACTCATTAATTTATCTCACATAATACTAACTTATCTTAAGATCTTCAAATTTACTCATTGAAAAAAGTGCACTCATATAATTTTATGATAATATTTTATTATATTTTTCATCTTTCAACCATTCATCTTAAAATCTAAAATCAATAATCAATATTGGATACTTAGATTTTCAGTTAGAATGAACTTCAAATATCTATAATCTCGACGATCTATTTTTCTCATAAAAAATAATCAATTTGTGTTTTATTAAATCAGTTCTTATGAATGATAATATACTCACTCATTTTTTCATAAAGTATTAACAATAACAAAATCATAAGCTAAACAAAATAAAATATTGCACTGCTTCTTCATTAGTCACTCCGAAATCAATCACTATGAATGCTTCTAAAATCTTCTACCATCCTACCAACATATTGACTTAAATCGTCCCCGATAAAAATTTTAGGATCCATATCATTGTTTTTCGATAAAAGTTTTATGTTGATTGTTGACTACCAAACGCAACCCTTCATTTTTCAAATCCGAAACTGGAGACCTAGCAATGGCAATGTTTACCACAACCCCTTTGATCTCCACCATTATCATTCCTAATTTTGGCACATATCTATCTTGACATTCTCATTTGAGACACTATTAAATATGCTTAGGATACATGTTTGAAACATAATTATAAGTTTAACTTTTTTTAACCAACTATACACTATAAAAAAAGCTCAAAATTTTGTGTGAAATGCTTGTTTCTCTTTTATAATGCATGCAATGGGTTATTTTATAGATTTTTCTTTTACCAATATAATTTATAATTAAAACCTCCCCATTGAATGCATACACTTGACATATTACTGCTTCCAATATTTTATTATTCTTTCTACAACATGATTTTATACACTATAGAAATAAGCTCAAAATTTATCGTGTGAAATGCTTGTTTCTCTCTTAAAATGCATGCAATGGGTTAGTTTATAGATTTTCTTTGACTAATATAATTTATAATTAAAACCTTCCCATTGCATGCATACACTTGCCATCATTCTTTCTGCAAAATGATTTTATAAGAGAAATGTCATCTCTGATAATCTTCATATCAATTCTCCAAGATACATGCAGCTACTTAAAATGCCGTTGACCAATTTGTAGGACAAATTTGACGCCAAAGAATGGCAATTCTTTCTCAACTATTTGTCTCTCTCAAAAATTGGTCAATCCCGTGTTTTTTTTTGTGTGTGTGTGTGTGTGTGTGTGTGTGTGTGTGTGTGTGTGTGTGTGTGTGTGGGTGGGGGGGGGGTGTGTTCATTTTTTAAAGAAAGAATCTTTCGAGGCGCAATTAATCTTGTGCTTGTTGAAGCTCGGCGTTATTAAATAAATCTAGAATCCATACATAATAAATTCTTCACTTGAAACAAAATATTATCTCACTTTAAAATCTCTTAAACTAAATTCTTAATACTAATTTCTTTATATTTTTATGCAATCAACTATATTCACTAAGCTAATTTAAGAGCACATGTAAGTTTTGTTCATCACTATAATATCTCTTTTTTCCCTGGGGTCAATTTTTGGCAGAAACATTCAAGGATGTATTTTTTTTTCAACCTTTGATAACTTTATGCTGGCCAAATAATCGTCACAATTTTATTGTTTATCAAGTTGTCGTCATTTGATAATGATTTTATAGGACAGTCTAGAACAAAACTTAGATCATGTGAAGGAACTATGATGGAACAAAACAATCAATCATTTCTAAGATTGTCAAATTTTATTTATCTGATTGCTTGGAGTTAAGAATTTAAAATCAATCTTTCTACGAGTGGAGCCTGACTATTGAATTTTTATACATACCAAATAATTAAGTTTTTTAGACATTAAAACTTATTCAAGCGTAATCTGTTTATTGTCTTGGTGATGAAAGATTTCCAAGCCAAATAAAAGGTTAATAAGATCAATTGTCCACTCACAGGACATTTCTTGATATTTCATTTTCCTGAAGAAAGAATATCTCAAGGCACCATTAATTTTGTGCTTATTGAAGCTCAGCGTTATTATATAAATATAAAATTAATATTCACTTCAAACAAGATATTATCCCACTTTAAAATCTCCAAAAATCATTTCTTATTCCGAATTTATCATATTCTCATGCAATCAACTACACAGGCTAAGCTAAAAGAGCATCTGTAAGTTTTGTTCGTCGAGATAATATCACCATTTTTTATGGGGTCAATTTTTGGCGGAAACAATCAAGGATGTATGTTTTTTTTAAACCTATGTGGTAATTTTATGCACAAGCCAAATAATCGTCACAATTTTATTGTTTGTCAAGTTGTGATCATTTGGTAATGATTTCATAGGACAGTCTACAATATAACTTAGATCAAGTGAAGAAACGATGATGAAACAAAATAATCAATCATTTCTACGATTGTCAAATTTTATTTATCTGATTGCTTCGAGTTGTTAAGAATTTAAAATCAATGTTTTAAGGAGTGGAACCTAACTATTGAATTTTCATGAAAACCAAATAATTCAGTTTTTTAGACATTATTACTTATTCAAGCGTAATCTGTTTACTGTCAAGGTGATGAAATATTTCAAAGCATATTCAGTATTAAAGATTTCCCACCATTTAAATAAAAGCTTCATAATAAACTTTGTCCGCTTACAGTGCACCGAAAGAAGACATTAAGATGGATATTTTATATGTTGCAGATATTGTGGTGGATTTTTTTATATTTTACTTATTGAAGAGCCAAATAATAAACGTAAAAGAACAAATTCCGATAAAAATAGGATGAAGGAATTAAGAAAATTAAAAGAATGAATGCCCAGAGGTAGGGACGGGAGATATAAATGAAAATATATATATCTGACGAACCCAAAAAATTATTGAAGATCGCAAAAGAGAAGCTCCTCTTTTCCATCATCAACCACTTCAACCATGACACTGGGACTAGTAAAAATTATGAATTTATCTAGAATTAAAAAAAAAAAAAACTTTTAAAAATAGAAAAACACCATAAGAGTTAAAAAATGAAAAACAAAACTTAACAACAAATAAAGATAATGACATAAAACATTAAACAATACTGAAAAACACAAGGATTCATAAATAAGGACAAGGTAAATCAAACACACTATCAAAATATGTTCAAAAAATTATTGGTTATGTGATACCTGCAATGGGTATGGTGCAAAATTAACCAACAAAAGAACAAAGAAAACAGGGAGATCAATAAGAAAATAGATAAAAAAACGCAAATCACTGAAATTTAAAACAAGAGAACCTGAAAAACAAGGGAAATAGAGAAGAAAATATAAAATAGATACACGAATCAAATAAAGATACAAGAGGCAAGATTTAACTGCCCTCGTAATAAATTGGGATACAAAAATAGCCGCCTAAAGGATTGGCGATAAAAAGAAACTTGGCACATCACCACCAACTATGAAGGGATATAGTTGTCACGACCAACGTCATGGAAGCAGACACAAGACCTACGAAACCCAAAGCACTTACATATTTCTACCTCATTCCAAAAGACCCTTAATACAACACAAGACCGCCTATTTATAACAAAACTCAAACCCTCAATCTAATACAAGAATATGGATGAAATACATTTACTCATACATTCACCTGCAACCTGAACTCAAATGACTCGGCCACACTTAAAATCTGATCACGAGTAGACACTCAGTATCTTTCTCCTCAGGTATGAGGCATCTTGTACTAAGCATCTATCTCAATTAGATTCAGAATGAATTCTTGCTTGGTTATAATAATAGTTTTGTAAAAACATCTTGGAGCAGCCAACGAGGAGTAGAAACAGGGAGAAAAGCTTTTGTTTTCTTCAAATGATGGGGTATGGGAATGAATCCTCGTAGTTGGAACAGCAAGAAAAGCACCAATCGTGAATACTGAAAAGAATTTTGACATAATTCTCTAATCAGAACAGCAAAAAAGGAGCGTCAACTGCACATGTGAAAACTGAGAGCTGTTGAAACTGTCGTTCACGGTCTTGACGTCACATAGATACTGAATTATGATCTCTTTTATTAGTCTAAAAGGCTGAATCTGTAGCTAGTAAACGAAAGAAACAGGGAAGTAAAAGTAGACAGAGAAGTAGAAGGGATTCAGGAATCAAGGGGAGAATTCCCAGAAAACAACAAAGAAATGCCAAGAGAGGATTCAGGAATCGCAGAACAGCAAAGGAGGGAAAAGAAATGATATAGAGAGCAGAAAACCATAGTCCGAAACAAAACAGCAAGAAAAGTAGCAAACAGAAAAACTGGAAACTAAGGAGACAACGGACAGCAAGAATGTTACATTTTTTACGGAAAGGAATGAAATGGAATAAAAAACCTTAAAGTCTGATGCCAAAAACATATCAGCAATGGGTATGGGAGCAAAATACACCAAGAAGCTAATTTTTTAAAAAAAAAAAAAAAAAAAAAAAACAGGAAGATCAACAAGAAAATAAAGAGAAAATGCAAAGAGCAAAAATAAGAAACAAGAAAAGCTGGAAATCAGAAAAAAATAGGGAAGAAAATATAAGGAAACAAATCAAATAAAGATACAAGATTAGAATTTCCTACTTTCATAATCAATCAGTATATAGAAATCACCACCCGAAGAATTAACAAAGGAAGGAGACCCCATATGTCACCACCAACTACAAAGGGATACAATTGCCACCACCCGATGTCATGGAAGTAGACACACTCCCATCGAGCAACCTATGGAGACCAAAACTCTCACATATTTCTACCTCATTCCAAAAGTCCTCCAATACAGCACAAGGCCATCTATTTAGAGAAAAACTCAAACCCTAAATCTAATACAGGTAAATGGACAAAATTACTCCTACCGATACAATGACCTACAACTTGAACTCAAATGATTCAACAACACTCAACCCAGAATATGACTAGACACTCTGTGTCAGTTTGCTTTCAGCAACTGATACTTAAATATATATATATATATACAAAAAGACTAGAGAACTTTCCTCAAAGCTCTAAAAGAATACCGAAAATTCACATTAAGCACACTTGTTGTCGTTCTCCCTTACAAGTTCCACAACAATGTGAACATGGTATTTTTAATGATAATAGATGCAGACAAACACCATTCCAAGCAAATATTAGCTGGCCTTACAGTTTAGACAATTAGGATTTGTTTGTATTCAAATTTTCTAAATGCATAAATATTATATTTTCATGGGTAATACAAAACATGATCAATGCATCAAGAACAGAATTGATTGCAGAATAAGCCCCAACTAAATATCAAATCAGACTGTATCACTTAAACCAGTGATTCAAGTGTTATAATGTGCAAATACACAATATAAATTGTATATCCATTCATGTATAATGATCAAAAATGTTGATACTATTTATCCGATAACAACAATAACAACAACAACAAAGCCTTAATCCCACTAGGTAGGGTCGGCTAAATGAATCCTTTTTCTCCATTGCATCCTATTTAGTGTTAAAATCATTTTTTATGCGATAAGCCCAAGTCTTCCTCGATCTACCTCTGCCTCTCTTAACATAAGTATAGTCTAAAACATCTACTCTCCTAATCGGACCATCAAGTGGTCGACGTTTAATGTGACCAAACCATGTAAGGTGACTCTCTAATTTTGTCCTTCACTAGTGCAACACCAACCCTATTATGGATATATTCATTTCGCATTTTCTCTCAAAGTGTAAAGCCACTCATCCACCTAATCATTCTCATCCGGCAACACTTAACTTAGAATTATGCTTCTCTTTTAAAGGCCAACATTCAGCACCATAAAGCATTGCATGTCTCACCACCATCTTATAAAATTTTCCTTTCAATCTCAACGATACTTTTCAATCACACAGTAGGTCGGACGCATTCCTCCACTTCAACCAACCAACCTAAATTCTACTATTAATATCCCCATCTATATCACCATCGCTTTGAACAATAGAACCGAGGTATCTAAATCGTTCACACCTTTTAATAATTTGATCACCCAAAGTTACACTTCTGTCACTAGAGCTACTATTACTAAAATTACATTCCATGCATTAAGTTTTAGTTCTACTCAAACGAACAACTTTAGACTCCAATATAGACCTCCATAATTCAAGTTTTTTGTGGGCTTTTTCTCTCGTCTTATCCACAAGGAGGATATCATCAGCAAAAAGCATACGCCAAGGTACATCCTCTTGTAAATGTCCAGGAAGACCATCCATAAATAAAGCAAAAAGATATGGGCTTAAAGTCGATCCCTGATGTAAACCAACACAAATAGTAAAATATTTGGTCAATCCTCCTTCAGTTTGAACACATGTAACAGCTCTAGTATACATATCTTTAATGACCGAAATTAAAAAAATTTAAGACAACTTGAGCATTTGTGCATGAGCTACGAGTCTTAATCAAATTAACTTCTTGGCGATGCCCTTCTGTTTAAGGGGCCTGCATGCATCAGAAAAAGGATGGACACGAGGAAAAGTAAAAGCCACCACTTATCAGAGTGTCCTCTTCGAAAGCAACTTTCAAATGCTAAAAACCTCAATTATAAATAAAATTGCAAACCAGCTCGTCACACATTAATTCCTTTCTTTTATTAAGGCTGTTTAAAAAACTATCATGGCAATATGATCAAGACAAGGATGAAAACGATGACAGTGATGATAGACTAAGCATGCCCTATCACACAGAAACATCACTTGTATGAAAAAAATATTTTGTCTACTTCAGTCTAAAAATTTTATTGGGCTAAACAAACTGAAGGCTCAATTTTCTTCATTCAGAAGTGTGAACAACGACTGTTAAGGACTTGGATAGCAGAAACTTAGCCCAACAAGGGCAATCAGTATGTTTCAGAAACTTCTATTGATATTTCTCAAAGAATAGAAATGAGTATTGCAGTGACAAATTACAATCGTTGCATAATTTCAGAGCCAAAAACCTACCTTCTCTTAATTATTAAGGAAAATCTTTATAATCGATAATATATATGGAAAAGCCAAATATATAGGAAATGAAAGACAATGTTTACGCATGACAGTGAAATCATTCTATCTACTACCAAACAAATGAATCATACCTCAGATGTATGAAGTTGCACGCAGAAACATACAAAGCTTATTTTCAAAAAAAATAAAAACATAGCAGAAGAAAGATATTCAACAGTCCTAAGTCTAAGGAAAATTCTGAAAACATTGAAATCATGTGGTATACTAACTTCACGACCAAATCTTCTTTGGCCATTAATCACTTGCTTTGAAGAATATCTTCTGCCGGGAATCACAGCATCATTATAGGTTTCATCCAAAGGAACTTTTGAAGGAACAATACTTCCGCCTACGCATTGACCAAATGGAGGGCAATCCAACCAACCTGCAAGGTTCGAACACAAAGGAATTGGTCACAATTTTTCAGATAACACTCAAAGGTAAAAATATAATAAACTATATCTAAAAGTTTCTACACAATTCAAAATTTAATCCATGGAATTATATATGTAATAGATCCCCTCCATAGCAAATGATGGCAGAACTAAAAAAAAATTAGTTAGTAGTTGTATTGCAAGCCCATGGCTTTAGCTAACATAATTGAAGAACAACAAAAGAAAGTAGATTAAAATAGAGATAAAGTACAGTTAAAAGCTAAAGACAATCATATATTATAAATTTATAATGCCATTAAATAAAATAGCTAACATCCATAATTTAATAGAAATAAAACACTAATAGTTTAAAATTTGAGTTTAGACTTATAAAAAATGAAATTCATGTCATGATAGTTAAACTTTAACTCAAATACTTTTCAAAATTAAAACATCATCATGCAAAATTCAAATTTAAAAGTAACGATGAAATGATAAGGTATAGCCAATTTTTTTTATTGTGTTTGAATTTAAATTAATGAACTTGAAAAATACAAATTAAATCTTTTCCTATAATTAAATTTAAAATTAAAAATAAAACACTAGCTTTTAAGCGTGTTTGAATTCAAATTCTTGTATCATGTATCAACTAGCAACCATATAGTATAACAAATTTCACCTCATAGTTCCATGTACATCAATTTAGTTTATATACAGAGAAGGGCCTAAATCAAAATAAACTCATGTTTACTTAATATTATACGTCAAGGTTCATAGATATACAATTACCAGGAAAACAATTTAATTAAAAAAGGGACATCTACAGAAACAAAATAGGATCATTTACTGATTTAACTAGCCGATCACCGCATCGAAGTGAGACAAGCCACAGTTTTTCATGCATTCATTATCAGTAACCAAACAACAACAACAACAACAAAGCCTTAATCCCACTAAGTGGGGTCGGCTACATGAATCCTTTTTCTCCATTGCGTCCTATTTAGTGTCAAATTTTCGTTTAATTCTAATAGATTAAGATCATTTTTTATGCAATAAGCCCAAGTTTTCCTAGGTCTACCTCTGCCTTTCTTAACATAAGTTGTATTTAAAACATCTACTCTCCTAATAGGATCATCAGGTGGTCGACGTTTAATGTGACCAAACCATCTAAGGCGACTCTCTCTAATTTTATCCGTCACTGGTGCAACTCCAACCCTATTACGGATATATTCATTTCGCATTTTGTCTCTAAGTGTAAAGCCACTCATCCAAATAATCATTCTCATCTCGGCAACACTTAACTTAACATTATGCTTCTCTTTTAAAGGCCAACATTCAGCACCATAGAGCATTGAAGGTCTCACCACCATCTTATAAAATTTTTCTTTCGATCTAAGCGGTACTTTTCTATCACACAATAGGCCGGACGCATTCCTCCACTTCAACCAACCAACCTGAATTCTACTATTAACATCCCCATCTATATCACCATCGCTTTGAACAATGGACCCGAGATATCTAAATCGTTCGCACCTTTTAATAATTTGATCGCCCAAAGTTACACTTCTGTCACTAGACCTATTATTACTAAAATTACATTCCATGTATTCAGTTTTAGTTCTACTCAAACGAAGACCTTTAGACTCCAATGTAGACCTCCATAATTCAAGTTTTTCCCGAACTTTTTCTCTTGTCTTATCCACCAGGAGGATATCATCAGCAAAAAGCATACACCAAGGTACATCCTCTTGTAAATGGCCGGTAAGACCATTCATAAATAAAGCAAAAGATATGGGCTTAAAGCCGATCCTTAATGTAAACCAACGTAAATAGTAAAATACTTGGTCAATCCTCCTTCGGTTCGAACACATGTAACGACTCTAGCATACATATCTTTAATGACTTGAATATAAGTCAAATAAACACATTTCTTCTCAAGGACTCTCCAAAGAACATCTCTAGGAACCTTATCGTAAGCTTTTTCTAAATCAATAAAAATCAAATGTAGATCCTCCTTATTATCTCCGTACCTCTCCATCAAACCTCTTAATAAATGTATAGCTTCCATGGTAGACCTGCCCGGCATAAATCCAAATTGATTATGAGAAATCTTTGTAATACGTCTTAACCTATGTTCAATTACCCTCTCCCATAACTTTAAAGTATGACACATCAATTTAGTTCCTCTATAATTTGCACACTCTTGTGCATCTCCTTTATTCTTAAAAATGGGGACCAAAATGCTCTTTCTCCACTCCTCAGGCATCTTTTTTGTTTTTAAAATAATATTAAAAAGTTTAGTAAGCCGGAAACCCCCAAATCACCTAAACATTTCCACACTTCAATTGGGATATCATCGAGTCCTGCAGACTTTCCCCTTTGGTTTTCTTTAAAGCCTCATCAACTTCTTTTTACTAATGCGACGGTAAAAGTGAAAAGTTTTATTATTATTAACGATATTAAGATCACTAAGGTCGATCGTACTTTCAACATCATCATTAAAAAGTTTATCAAAATAACTCACCCACTCTATGCTCGAATATCTTTTTCTAAGAAAAACACTTTCGATTTTCATCTTTAATACATTTTACTTGAGTTAAATCTTTACTTTTCTTTTTCTTTGTTTGGCTAGTTTATACATATATTTTTCACCTTCCTTAGTATCTAACATGTTATAAAGATCACTAAAAGCGAATTTTTAGCGTCATGTATTATTCTTTACTACTTCTGCAGCCGTTTTATATTTTTCCCAATTCTCTACGCTTTTACATTTAAACCAATTTTTATAACATAACTTCTTATATTTTATCTTTTCTTGCACATTATTATTGACAGAATTTTTAGCGTCACAGATTATTCTTTTACACTCCCTGCGGGCCGTTTTATATTTTTCCCAATTCTCTACGCTTTTACATTTAAACCAATTTTTATAACATAACTTCTTATATTTTATCTTTTCTGCACATTATTATTCCACCACCAACTATTTTTATTTATGAAACTTTTCTTTCGATTCTCCAAGACATCTTTAACCACTTGTTTAATAAGTATTAGTTAATTTTTCCCACATAACATTCGCGTCTTCATGAAGCATCCCAAACATTTAAATATTGAATTTTACTCATAAAAATAATTTTATTTCGTGTCTTTTAAGTGCCTCTATCTTATTCTTCGATGTTGAATCCTAAGACTTCTTTATTTTACAACTCTTCATCTTAAAATCTAGAACTAATAATCGATGTTAGTACTTAATCGCTCACTTGGAATGACCTTACAATCCTTACTAATCTCGACGATCACTTCTTCTCATAAGAAAATAATCAATTTGTATTTTATTAGATCCATTCTTATAAGTAATAAGATGCTCATCTCTTTTCTTGAATAAAGTATTAGTAATAATCATATCATACGCTAAAGAAAATCTAAAATGGCTCTACCTTCTTCATTAATCGCTCCATAACCGTAGCTACCATGTGAATATTTCGAAATCTTCTACCACTCTACCGATACGTCCATTTAAATCTCCTCCAATAAAAAATTTTTCTTCGAGGAGTATCGAGTGTATTAAGTCTTCTAAATCATTCCGAATTTATCTTTAGTGCTTATATCTAAACCAACTTGAGGAGCATAAAGACTTATAATATTAAAAATCTTAAGTATCAATAATAATCTTAAGTGTTATAATTCTATCTCCAACTCTATTAATTTTAACAACATTATCTTTCAAATTTTTATCTATAATTATACCTACACCATTTCTAAGTACGACTCTTACTAGAATACCATAGCTTTAAAACCTAAGTTATCAATTTCCTTAGCTTTTTCTCCAACCCATTTAGTTTCTCGAATACATAGGATATTTATCTTCCTATGGATCATAATATCAACTAATTCCATTAATTTACCATGGAGAGTACCTATATTCCAAGATCCTATCCTAATACTAGTATCATGGACTAACTTCTTTACCCGCATCCGTCCGTAATGTGGGAACCCTTGCTTACTTGACACTACACCTGTGCAGCCGCTGTAGCGGCCTCTGCACACTTTCCACTCGTATTCGAGCCATACAATCGCGTCGCTCTGAGGGACGCCCTAGCACTTACACAATGATCAAAAGGATTCATGTCATGATTTTTTCGACAAGTTTTACGCTGGCTGTCGACTACCTAACGCAACCCTCCACTTTTCACATCCGGGCTTGGGACCGGCACTTACACAATTATCAGTAACCAACAAGAGAAAAAAAAAAAAAAAAAAAACCTATTCAGCATGACCTTTTAAATGATTGAAAGCACACTAAACATCGTTCCAACAAAACTTAAAAAAATGCTTAGCAACATTTAGGATACGAATGGAGCAGCATCATCTTGATTTGCTTTGAAAAAATTATCATAGTTCAATTTAGTTACAACTTTCTTGCCTCCTTCTGCAATATTTTGTGGTAACAACTTTTTACGGCCAAATCTACTAAAACATGGTAATTGTGAGAATTTTGTTTGAAACATTTAGTAAAAAGTATAATATCTACAATAGCTTCAAGAAAATTTGTTTCCCTGTGATAATTGTGAAATTACTTTACAAATAATTGTATCATCCCCTAATAAAAGCTTAGCAACAAAACAGTGAATGCCAATAGCTTGTCATGCAAGTAGCCAGATGTCAAATCACGATTTGTAACATCAGTTACGGTTGTTAATATTTCATTCTCAAATCAACTCAAACACGACTATATATATATATTCAAACTCAAGATGAGAAAATTTTGGCTGTATGATGGCTCAATTCAGTCTAAACTCAACATAAACAAGGCTACATAACTTCAATTAGATTCGAAATTCAATCTCATTTCTATTAATTTTAAACATCCTAAGACATTCCTTGTCTTTATCTCGCTGTCACTCTCTATCTCTCTATAAACCAACACATAAATACATATATACATTCCACATTGTATAAAAACACAATATTTTGTGATATGCATACATTTAAGATTTGATTTAATGTCAAACTAATATCCTGGATGGTTAATAATTTTGTTGACTTGGATATGGACTTGAATCAAGCCAAAAAAGCAACAAATTCCAAATCAAAAACAAAACAAATAGAAAATTGAGTTCGATCAGTGGTTAACAACCTCGATAACAAATCTTCCTATATTATGTCATAGCCACTTGCTCACATGACTTTCTTAGGAGTCAGTTAAGCATCGGAATAAAAAAAAAAAAAGAATGAAAATCTAACATAGATCAGAAAATACAATGTTGCTTACCCAGAGCTTCAGATTATTATTTTTTATTTATTTTTATTTTTTTCACCGAAGGCTACAGAATGCAATCAATTAGCGCTTCATACTGCCATCAAACTCCCCTCTTTTTTCACCAAGGAATTGTAAGCAGTCTTTTATGGTCAGTATAATGATCAAGGAAATGCATGTAGAATCATATATTGTTTCCTAGAAAAGGAGTTCTCAAACTCTGCATCCTTCTTTCTCTAAACTTTGTTGCCCTTTCCACTAAACTTTGTTGCCCTTTCCACATCATAACACTCTTCATAAAAAACTCTCATCTTTGTTTAACATGGCGCATTGATGTAAGGCTCTCCTCACCCATGGAGAAGCATAGTGATGACGCTCGCCTAAAACATATGCAGTCTCAGCACCCATGTGAGCGCCTAGCTCACCCTTAACAACAACCCAAAGTGGAAATAGGAACAACAAAGTCCACAAATTAATTGAAGGTCCCTAACACCCACACGAGATCATTAAGATGAGGCATTGAAACATGGAGAATAGTCATACTACTCTGTTAGTATGGAAACTACATGAATAGAGAATAGAATTAGTGTTATCTGGATGATCTACATATTTTTACTGTCTCTAAGAATGAAGTATTAAGCTGTGCTTTACAAAATGGTTAATTCGTTAACACGTGCTTTTGGTTTGCTCCAAGTTCTCAAAGAAATCTCACACTGGTAGAGCTCACCGGACCACCAGCTAATGAAAAGGAGAGAAAGGTTTTCTAGATATTAAGTATCCAAAATGATTAGAAATAAAGGACTATGATGGCATTTGCCATTAAATCCAATTGCGAGACTAAAGTCAAAAAATGAAAACTTACAAATTAAAATAAAGCTACAAGCATATTTTACATAGAGAAATGTAATTAATGCATCTCAAAAAAGTGAGAACAAAATTTTCAATAAATGACAATTATCATCAAGCAATCAAATTAAAAAGGATATGAGATAGTTTAACCTATCAATCTTCTTATATTACGCAGATTTAATATCCTCATCTCTTTGACAGCAAATACAAGGCAAATAAGTTTCAAGAAAATACTCGAGAACGTCCATACACTCCTTATAAGTATGGATGACAAAACCCAGAGCAAAATATTGAGGTACAGCCTCAAAAGAAAGATAGAAAACCTAGTGGTTCATCTTCACAAATCAACTACCAGAATATCCCCTGGCATCTGAGTAGTAGTGAAGAATGTTTTACTAGAACTTGTAGAAGTTTTATTAGAATCTTTTTTGTGACCATAAACAGAATGAAAAGTGAGTTATTCAACTAAATTGTACATAAACTCAACTTCTAGTAAAAATCAATAAAGCTTTTGTCGCCAGAATATCAACACTATCAATAGTAATATTAAAACACCTAAGGGTTTTATGAATGTACAGTATCTACAAATTCCCAAAAGACATAAGTTAGTAATATAGATTTAATGAAAAATGTTAACATTGGACAAACCGAAGTAAAGCAAAGCATTTGTTTCACAAAATTCAGATAATCATCTCGTTCATATGATTTAATGGAGAAATAGGACTGAACCATTCATCTGAACAATTATATTGCAACCTAAAACCATTCTAAACTGTATTAATGGATATGGAATGGGATAAAGAACCAAGCAGTAAAAATAGTGATCGCAAAAACTAGGAAGTCGGACATTATAAAGTCATAAAGAAGAACTGAGGGGATCTGATGTTCCACAAAATTCTTAAAATGTCATGGGATGTTCATTTACCTTAGTACTTGGACAGATGTATTATGATATATGCTAATAAAACCAAGAAAATGGAAAAAACAATCCTACGTGATTAAAAAAAAATGCTTCTTGTAACTCGGATTCCTTCGTAGATTTTGAAGGTTTAAACAGCAAGTCCTAATCTAATTCATCAAAAAAGTTAGATTAATGGAATTTAACATCTGAAAGCCCGTTTTACTGGCTTGAAAAGGAAATTGTTACCTTCAAATCATGTCATCTAGAATTGAAATGCTCAAACTTTCTCTATGAAGAGCCGACAATTAATTAAATATATATCTTTTGAGAAATGCTAACTAATTAATGATCTCATAGCAAGAGATAAAAGACATCCTGCAAAAGAACTACAACAAAATTCTTTACTACAGAGAATCTTACTTCCTAGTTGAAAACCTCTATTACATGAAAAAATGTTCATAATTTTGCAGAAGAAGCCAAATCTATTCACTTATTGAAAGCTATGAGAACGGAGATTCACATTTTGGGAAATTTGGCCAGATCGATAACAAGAACCTTTTTCCATGGAACATCTTTCATAATCTCTGGTGACATGGCATACTAATGAAAGAAAGATAGGTAAACTATAACATTTATGAGAATATCATGAAAGTTTAATATCAATAGAAAACAAGGAGATATTACTAAATAGAAAAAGGAGAAATATTAACTTATAAATTATCATCTCAAACAGAAAATGAATAATTATATATGATACAGGACAGATTATTATCATATATGTGTCATTCGGTAATACATCGGAAAAAAAATTTCTAATATTTACCTATAAAAAGATGAGATCAAGCTACTAATGCTATCCAATCCAGACAAGGGAAAGTTCAAATTATGATCAAAAAATGAATTGGGTGGGTAAATGTTTCATAGAAACATGAAAATGAAAGAAAAAATTATAGATAAAGTAGCTGGAAGGCAAAGGAATAAAGACATCTTATTCAAAATATGCTTGAATAAGATATTCCTAAAAAACATATCGTGGCATGAAATGTAGGTCCCCTTGTCTTCAAAGACATACCCGACTCAACCATCAGTAAAGAAAGGGCTATGCTGCAGTCTGCTTCATTGTTCATTCATTAGGATGAATCCAGAGAGAGAAAATAACAAAATAATGAAGGCGACACAAGATAATTGGATTCTCGGAAAGAGACTGGGATTTTTAATTACCCAAAGAAACCACGTAGAGTTGCACATTAAAATCCAAAATATGAAGTAAATTAAACTATAATAGCATTATGGTGATAAAGCTCCAAATGTTCATCATAATTCAACAATGCTCTTTGTTTCATTTCCTGCAAAGCAAATTATTAAGTAATCTGATAACTTAACAATTAGAAATTCATCGTGTGATCTCAGTAGCAATCTGCCAATGAAATTAAAGTTGACTACTAATGTTGAACGTCATTAAAAGAGTAGTAGTTGCATCTCCACTTTACCATTATTTTATTTCCAACAAAAAATATAAATAAAGACTATACAAAAAGGGGATTAAACAAAATTAGAGAAAAAATAAGATTTGAATCCAAGATCACAGGATTTAGAGCCTCTCCTACTTTGAAAAGGTTATGGTTTAGGACATTGTGAGCATTTACTCATCTAAGCATTTTTGGTTTAGAGGTTGTTTGGCTCAATTTTATTCAGAAGAAAATGTTATCTAGATAACTTTAACAATTGTCTGGATTATTTTTATAATAGAAAAATAAAATAATTGAAAAACATTTGGTACTGACAAATGCTTAACAATCATATTCTTATAACTCGCTACAAAGAACCCTGAAAGCCCACATCCAAGAACGATGTTGATAGTGCAAAAAAACTAGGTGACTTGTTAGGGCATTTTGTAATTCACTCAATCAAAGGAATCTTGATGTTGATACCGTGTCTCTCTCTCTCTCTCTCTCTTTCTCTCTTTCTAAATATATATATATATATATATATATATATATATATATATATATATATTAATACAACATTTCATTGACCAAATGAACAATCATTGTGATGTTGGCAACAGAATCACCATTGTATAAATTAACAAAAAAATATATAAGTATAATAGGAGCTATCACATCCTATTTTATGCTTGTGCGCCTAATTCGGACAATGGATCACAATAAAAAGCTAGCATGTAAGGTTTTTAAAATTCTTCCTGCGAAAATAGGTCTTTATTCATCTTGCTTGATTTTGAGATTATGAGTTAGAACTGTTCATAGTTCAATCTGAACAATCAAAAAAAAAAATGAAAGCTTTTCTTTTTCAAAACAAACATTTTCAAATTGGCTGGTGACAAGATTAATTCATTCATTACAAATTATGAGAATGTTTTAAAACTCATTGTGATGTATTATTTATCAAGTTATGTATTCTTTATCATGTAATATACAGATGCAATTATGAGAAGCATGATGAAAACAAAGAAATTTTGATAAATTAAAGTTATCATGATAAATACAAGTGCATTTGGAAATGTTACAACATTGAATCATATTTCACCAAGTACACCGCAAAAGAAGGAATGTCCAAATTCACCATGTATATGTGGTTAAAACTTGAGATAATCCTCCTTTAGGATAAACAACAATATTAGATGCTGCTGGTTAAGGTGCCTTGATTACTTGGGAAAGCCTAATGTCATGATAATGTGGATATGCATGTTACAGAACTTTCGCAGTTAATTCAATATACTATTAATAGATCTATCAAATTAAGCCATTGCAACTATTGGTTCCAACCTATGATTTGCTTATTTTCTAGTTCAGTGGAATGATTTTACTCATGATACAGAGATATCAAAGAACATATCGGAAAGACCCAGTGATTAGAAGTACCCAAGGAAAATATTATTTGGTTCATGCAAAGTACTCAACTAAGCCAGATTATAAAGATCTTTGTCAAGTAAGAGGATATCATGCAAAAGAATAGTCCACACATGCCCCGACAATCTAAACTCACAGGCACAGATCCCTCTGCACATCAACGTAATGAGCATTCCAATCCTTAAAGAGTCAATTTAAGATCCCATATGATCCTTTGTGTCCATTTTTCCTTTGTGTCCATTTTTTCCTTTTCCAATCTATGTTTGCAAGGTCATAATTTGTTGATTGCTACATAGTTAGATTCTTGTTGATAGCATAGAAAACAAAAGGACAGATTTGGTTCCTCAATGTCGCAAAAAATATATAATGGGTGTTAAAAAAAGAGACAGCATTGCAAAATAATAGGGGTAGCATAGGTGGCGCATCAGCTTTTCTTATATAGCTTATCTGATATTTGATTAGCATCATAGTTTTATGATTTTCTATGGTTAACATCAACATTCTCTTAATTCATTTTTCCTCTCATATCATCCCCAAAAAAAAAAAGAAATCAAGCATGAAAAGATATTCAAGTATTTACTTCAGATGGGATTTCAGCAATATCCGTGTATAGATTTCATGGAAAGATCTTCAAAGTTACATTATTTTATCAAAGTTAATTCAGCTCTATTTTATAAATCAGCAATAATTTACAAGCATGGAGCTTTTCACAATCTCAATTGTCTAGTTTCAACATTTCA
This sequence comes from Papilionanthe hookeriana x Papilionanthe teres, assembly GCA_022702705.1. Taxonomy (NCBI): domain Eukaryota; kingdom Viridiplantae; phylum Streptophyta; class Magnoliopsida; order Asparagales; family Orchidaceae; genus Papilionanthe; species Papilionanthe hookeriana x Papilionanthe teres. Next base: position 50,841,465 of record CM040428.1, on the reverse strand, counting down.
CACAACTACAGCAACCATCTTTGTGCGTCACCAAAATTAGGCCTTTATGTCACAGTTATGCTTCAAAGTTTCCAAAGCGACATGCTAATCCCATAAACATTTAAAGGTAAAAGGTTTTATATTTAACCACGTAATAAAAACTTACTAGCTTGCACTAGCATTTGATATATTTCTACCAATCAATTAGACAGGTGGACATGACAAATAGACATTATGGAAGGTAGACAAGCTTCTATCACTTATAGGTGGTCCTTATAAGAGAATAGAAATGCAAAAAATAATGGTATGATGTAGCACAACCATAATCTCCAGACAAATTCAAGAACATAATTATCATGTATAATAAAACACAAAATCACCAAAAAAAAAAAAGCATGCACAGACATTCCAATCTAAAACTTCCATAGATTTCCATAATGACAAGGGTTTCAATTACAATTTACATTGACATTGTTGAAAGGTTTTAATATTCATCATCAAACTAGAAAATGATGAAGGACAAGAAAGGTACACGGCACCTAAATTATTCAAAATTACGAATATGAAAAAATTACATAAACTTTAATCTTTAATAAAATCAGAATACGTTACAAAAACACTGTTCTAGTTGCCATTCACCTTCAACATTTTTATCTATTTGAAATAGTTCGGGATAAAGGTGAGTGGCTTGAAGATAAGGAAAATTTGGGTCCATAGCAAACAGGTCAAAAAATTTTCATTTTCTAGTTATCGATATTTAGTACAATATCAAGCCGAGTGCACATTTTCTGATTAAACGTGATCATCTGTATAAATGCTATCAAAAAACCAATATTCAATGACAAAAATACCCTAGATAATAATGATGACTTTTACCATAAATCCCCCTTAAAATTTTACTAACATTCCAAAATTGTAAATAAAAACTTCAACAATAATAACAACAACGAAAAACCTTTATCATACTAAGTGGGGCAGGCCACATGAATCCTTTTTCTCTATTGTGACTATTGAGAGTCATATTTTCATTTAATTCTGATTAATATCTATTTTTTATATAATATGCCAAAGTTTTTTTACATACGTCTCTGTGTTTCTTAACATAAGTCAAATCTAAAACATATATTCTCCTAACCAGATCATCAGAGATAGTCAATGTTTAACGTGATCAAACCATCTAAGACTGCTCTCTCTAATCTTGTATGTCGCTGGAGGTACATCAACCCTTTCACGGATACATTCGGTTCACATTTTGTCTCTAAGTGTCAAGCCACTCATCCACCTAAGCATTTTCATCTCAACAACACTTAACTTAGTTTTATGCTTCTCTTTTAAGGCCAACCATAGAGCATTGCAGGTGTCACCACCATCTTATAAAATGTCCTTTTAAGTTTGAGCGGTACTTTTCTATCACAGAAAAGGCCTGATGCATTCCTCCACCTCAACCAACCAAATTTTCACACCCTGTGGAATTAAACAAATAAGAAGAGCAAAAAATTTGACGTACCTTGGGGAATTGATCTTATTTTTCCAGCATATCTAGATCCTTTACTTTGAGTCATGAAGTCATTTCTTGTTGATTGTGGATGTCGCTTGGGACCTTCATCTCGGTACTCTCTTTTCAACCGACGCCGCCGTTCTTCCCTTTCCTGCAAAATATATAACAACAAGAAGTTAATACACTTATTATCTATGGCACTATTGAAAGGCATACTTTAAGCAAGAACATTGGTAATAGTAAGAAAACAGGAATGTAATTTGACAAAGAAGCCAATCAATAAGTAATCAGGGAAAGAAGTTATTAAAGGCAATGAAAATAGAGGCAGCTGCATCCAACGCAGGTATCACCTAGGATGATCCAGGCATATGATTTTGCGATCAAAATGAGCAAGTCACTGAAACTAAGAGGTTTATGTTTTAAAAATATGTAAAAATTAACCGCATTTGAACTAGAGTATTTACAATCACATAAGCAGCTTTTCAAACTCCAGAAAGAAATTTTTAATAAACATAAGCTTAATGACTATACACGAGCACGTGTATTCTTATGTCGCTCAATATAGGATAATTTTGACGATCAAAAAACAAAATAAACGGCATAGATTCAGAATATAAAATGCTAAATAATATTTACTCATCATGCTTAAATGAAGCAGATGACAAACTTTTTCATTGGGTGAATTGAGCAAAAGAGACCACCATGAAGGTATAAGCAAAACAAAAGATTATGGGCCATGGTGATTCCCCAAGGCAAACTAACCCACTTGCTAATGATATCACCATAATTCATTAATATTATCCCAAGAAAATAACATTTGCTTTACTAATCATCATTCTCATTTATTTCTATCAAGTGTTACCAAAAGCACAACTAGACAAACGAAAATCTGTACAACTTCAAGTATGTTACCATTTGTCCAACATTTTTTCCCCGTAAATCTTCAAAACAAATTTATGTAGCCATCTTTTAGATATGCCTTTCATCTGCTGCACAATAAAACCACCATAGTATGTTGTCCGCAATTTATCATCAATAGGTGCTACTTTCACTATATCTTTTCAGCTAAATATCATTACCAATTTTACTGTGCATTTATCTTAAGATTTTAATTTCCATCACACTCAATTATGCTATCAATGTCCTTTCTGATGTCGACATTTAGACGGACATACCATATTCAAAATAATTATAAAATCATAAACTTACCTTTAGTCTCCATCATAAATTCTAATAACATTAATTTTGATGAAGCATCTCTCCGTTTTTAACTATCAAGTAGTAATTCTATGTGAATCACAGAAATTATTTTAAGGAGGCATACTTTGGCTTGTCGTCTTCCTCAAGATATTATGTTTTATGTCTCTCTTCCAAATATAAGAAACTATGCATCTCCCAAAGAGAAAATTAACCTGAATAAAATTATAGGTTAAACTGAGGAAATTTATATGACAATCAATTTGGATGCTGCCAAGAGTACTCCCAATCCACACAATAAAAAGAAAAAAATGAAAAGTCTTATAAGACTATTGACCTTTAAAGATAGCACCATATTATTTAAGATGACAGTAAACTAAATGTGTAGAATTTGATAATACACAAAATTATTTGAAAATGCACTTACAAGAACACAAATTACAAATAGTGAACCGTGCAAGTCATAAAATGACAACATCTAGCAGGTTATTGATGATTCATTAATTAATTTTAGAAAAAAGCAACAAAATTGACCTACAAAGCAAGCTCAAGCCAATCTTCTTATTACATTTATACTCAACTAAGAGTCCTCACAATTGACTTACAAGAAACTGATCTAAATAATAATTGCTCACAAAATGAAAATCAAATAGCTGAATAATGTGAATATGATAATTTCTAGAACTAAGCAACATTACTAATAATTTTGAATGTGTAATCCTGCACTTAACAAATGCGATGACGGGTACTTCTCCATGAACATGGAAATAATTTAAGAAATAAAAAAATGATTAAAAAAGATAAAAGTAATATAAGTAATTCACGTTTTTAGCAGATGGGAGAATTACAATTTTTAGCATAGTAAAATATGGCAGGAAGCTGGAAAAACAATGGCTATCCATTAGGAGAAATCCAAAATCTAACAAAAGCAAGTCCCAAATGGCCACCAATATTCTAAAATAATTACTTGGTTTGTTAAAATGTAACAAAACAATAGAAAGGAGAGAGATGTACTCTATGCAAGGTCTGCACGGATGACTCATATATTGGTTGATCTAAAATTTCATCCTCAACTTGTTCTTGAGAAGGTTGATCATCATCTTCAGGTAAAGGAGATGCGTTCAAGTCCATAAATAATATCTGGCAAGATGAGAATACAGAGTCAGGATTATGCCAAATATGCAAAAAATACGATTGTCTAAAATCTAAAAACAAAACTCGCTGAATTTATTCAGGATAAAAACAAATACAAACTTTGTTTGTGTGGCATTATTGGAGTCATCGATAAAGATGGAACATGTTTACCAAGCACCATACTCTTGCATATGGGATTTGTTTTAATTAAGAAATCTGAGAACAGTCCAAATACTATCGCCAACATTAGGAGCCACACAGAGCATTCAAAACGCCAGCATCGAGAATAAATATCAGCATAATAAACAATATCCATGGATGCTCAACATTGTATTTAGTGACAAAGTTAGAAATGATCTACTATTTGGAGAAGAATTGAGTAGCTCGAATAGTTTGCATGATTTTCCCAAGATATTTTGTGTGCAAACAGGCTACCGCAAACAAGAAAAACATAGCAAATCATTTCTAGCGTTTGGAAAAGATATTAAAATACATGAGAAGAACAAAGATTCTCATGTAGATCATTCAAAACCGTTAATGTTAAATGAATCATAATTTACAACGTCCATATTCTGAGTTGCAAGGCACGAACCTTTCATTCAAAATATATTGATCCCAATAAAATGCCCTAACTGAAAATAATGCCAGAAACATAAATTCAGTGACCACACAAAAGCACAAACATCTCCTATGATGTCTCAGAATCTAAACACCAAAAAAACATGAGCAATCAATTTAATTCAAACAATCACAAGCTCACAAAAAAATTAGTAAAAAGTCAATCCAAAAAAAAAACGAGAGTAATATTACATGCCAGCCTGAAATCACTCTACCAAAATACTAGTGGGCATATTGCAAAAGATCTTACAACTGTGTGATTTAAATATTTGCACCTTCCATGGTGACAAAATCAAGCCTTGGATAGGTACATTCCATCAATGTTTAGTGTTTTGAAGGGTTATTGAAATATCAAAACTTCATTAAAGCCATGCAAGTGTAAGAAGCCTATACATACCAATATCAACAAAAGATCTAAAGCATATAAAACTAAAAGTTAGGATTGAAGGATGGATAAAACCTTACATTATGTCTTAAGCTCCTGTGTTGAAAGCCTCGCTGAACGGATGACCAATTGAAGCCCTACACCATTGCACCGAAAAAGAGAAAGCTCGGTGAAAGAGTGAAAGGGGACAAGCCACTAAGCCGTAGAGGGTGTGAGCATAATTGGAGGCTGTTTGGTAGACGGAATAACCAGGATTTACGCACTATTTAACGTGAATCCTGGTAAACAGCCTGAATGCACGTTTTGGGGCTGTTTGGTAGTCTGTTTGAAGCAGGAATTAAGCTAAATCCTGTCAAACAGCAACAAAATGCCTCCGTAAATCCTGAGGTCCCGTAAATCCCAAAATGAGGCCGACTCGCGATAAATCCGGGATTTACTAAATCCGCCGATTACTAAATCCTGAGAATCGGCGGATTTAGTAAATCCGGGACGAGCGAAGAGGAGGAATGACGCGAACAATCTTACCTTCCTCGATGATTTCTGGTAGGAGCGGAGCGAATGGATGAGAAAGATGGGGTTTCCGTAGTCTCTGTAAGCCGCGATCCCGTCGTTGCCTTCCCAGCTAGCTCTAATGGCGACTGTACCGCGAAGGTTCGTTCAAGAAGGCGATGGTCTTGGGCGAAACCTGTAGAGGAGGAGTGACATGAGCGAAGGTTTTGGACACAGATGGGAAGTTTGGGCGAAACTGGGATAGGGGCAGGATGCAGGCGAGGGTTTCGGGCAAAGAGGCGAGGAGGGAGACCGGTTTGGGATTTACATTTAATTTTATTAAGTTAATTTAATTTATTGATAAGTATTAAATTAACATATATTATCATATTGATTATAATTAATATATTTATATGTAGTTTTATTATTTTATTAATAAATAATTAAATATTTTCAAGTTTAAATTATTTAGTAAAAGTAAGTAATTCTTAATTTATATAGTTAATAATTATTAATATTAAATTATTACTTCACAATTAATTTGTTTAAAATTTTATTAATTTTTAATTAATGTAAATATTTTTTGGTGCAGAGATTTTTGTTACTGATTTATATTTTTTTTTATTTAATATTTATGTTTTGATGTTTAATAAATCTTCTTAAATCTTTTTAAGTTGTCAAAGGATTTTCAAGATTTAATTAGTAATATGTCAAATAGTTTTTTAAGGTTTAACCACTTCTGGATTTAATAAATGCTATTTAAACTAAATCCTACTTGTTACCAAACAATCCCTTTAAATCTCAAATCTTTTTTTTTTTTTAATCTCTACTTCGACTAAAATCCCATTTGAGGAAGCTTATTTGGTGTTGCGGTGTTTTGAAAATGCACAAGATCTGTTTTGGGTAAACTGCATGTTGGCAGCTTATATGTTTTCAAAATGTCGAAAACAGGGTTTTCATACCGCCCCTTAGGTGCGGTGGCAGCTTTCTAGTGCGGTCTAGTTTTCTCGAAAAAATAAAAATTTGTAATAATCATCGCACCTAACTTATCAGCAGATTATTCAATAAGTTGCAGTTGCCCCAACAGACTCTAAATCTCAAACTTATTAATAAGTTCAGAGTTCTGATGACTTTGAAGATTCAATTGAAAAAAATGCACGAAGGATGGAGATGGATAAATAAGTGCTTGTAAATTACCTTTGCCGACAAACTACTATCTCAACCTCCCCCAAGCTTTTGAAAAAGAAGCAGATGCAGGAGAAAATGGGGTTCGATGTCAAGGGTTTTGAATTTGGGGTGGTGAGATAAGGGCCCGTTTGGTTGTCACTTTTCTGCGCTGCGCTACGCTTCCCCGCGGATGCATTCGCAATTGTGTTGTTTGGTTCGTCGCTTTCTCCCACAGCTTTGGTAAAGTTGAGCGAAAACGACCCGCAACATCACCCCCCAGGTCCCGCTTTCCTCCTGATCTTTTCCCGCTTGAGCCCGTTCTTTCAGGCAACGCAGAGAGAAGCTCATCCCCTGCTCGCCTGCTCTCCTGGACAAAAATCCTCGCCTCTCCCCCTGTGGCATTCGTTCTCCTTGCCCGCTCGCCTCCCCTCCCTCGCTAAACAACTGTTCGCCTCTCCCATATGTGCATGCGCCTGCTTCGCCTTCGCTAGACGAATCCCTAACCGGAGCCCCTCTTTCTCACGCACGACCGATCCTCCTTGCTCCAAACGCTCGCCTCTACCACGCGCACTTGCTTCGCCTTCCCGCTCGCCCCTCTTCTGCACTGAAGCACTCCCCGGCTTTCCCTCTCGACATTAAGAAGCCGCTCGCCTGCCTCGTCTTCTCGCTGCAACGAAGACTAACACTCACCCGGAACTCCTCCTCCCGATCCACTCTACGAACTGAAACCCCGCTGCTCCCCTCTCAGTTTGGCTGCTCGCTTGCCTCCTCTCCTCTATACCGAAGCCCTCCTCTCGATCCCACCTAAGGACCTGAACCGTTTTCGCCTCTCTCGCTCGAGACTCTCCCGCCCGCCTCTTCCCCGCATCGAAATACCGAACTCCCTGTTGCGTCATCTCCCGCTCGATCGAAGCCGCTCGCCTCTCCCTTTCACTGGATTCTTCCTCGCCGACCCGACAGCTCCTAGCCGAGCCTTCCTCTCGGTCTCGTTCATCTTCCCCGCTTCTTCAATTAGGAGGCAGTGAGTTGTGATCTCGAGCAAGATGTGGGTACGTTCCGACCATTATTCAACACTCCCACTCAAAGTTCTTTAGGTAAATTACATTTCATTGCTAATTAAAGGATGTTCTGAAACTTATATGCTCCTGGAACTCAGTTGTTGGTAGCTTCCTTTTACACTGTTGTGAGGTTAAATTTGTGAGTAAAGAAAATATAATTTAAGTAGTTGTTTGTGATCTGCAAAGAATATATTGCATGATGATCTTTATTTATTTATTTATTTTTTTTTTTTTTTGCAGTGTGCCTCTTATCCACTGCCCAACTTTTGCATCTACCATTAGCCATTAAACTTTCAGAAATTGATAGGATATGTGTCTTCAAAATACTAATGCTGTGAAGATTCATTTATGACAGTTTTCTTATGGATTTGCTATTCAAACCCCTGTTACACTTTGATTTGGCCATAATTTCTTGACGTGTTTTGAAACTTATGTGACAATGTTGATATTCATTGCTTTAATTTATATATTTTATGGTAGAGCTTCGAGAAGAAATAACAAATGCATTGGTTAATATGTTTTATAGTTTTTTTAACAGTTTTACCAAACAGGGGCAACTTGGTCATTTCTCATAACATTACCGCTCATGATTGTTCGAGACAACTGCATCTAAACGTACAACTAACTCACCTGCAGTAGCTTTCTGAAGACAGATATGAATTGCAGTGCTCGAGAAAGCTGCAATTGCGCCAAACAAACACTAGGACAAGAAAGATAGTTATAATTTAAGAAAAAGTTACATTCATGTCAAATAATTTTTTGTGTTTATATATCTAATATTCAAAATTTTAATATGTTCATTTATAATATTTTAATGTTAGAAATCTATCTATTAAGATATATCTCATTTTTTTAAAATTAATAATAATGTTATTTTTATATGATACTTTAAATGTTATACATGTAAATATGAAATTCTTAGCGTTGAATGTAAAAATTTAAGTGAATTGTGTGCGTGCATGCAAATGCACCTAAAAAAATGAATATAAATATATTAATTAAAAATAATTATACTTAATAATTAGTATTAATTAATTAAAAATTGAAAATGATATTATTTGTGATTCAATGATTAATATAAGAGATTTAACATAAATTAAACTTACTAATTAATAATATCAATATGGTTAAAAAAAAGAAATAAATTATATCAAATTGGTCTTCAAATATGTATTATTACTAAATAATATTAAACTTGTATTTCAACTAACAAATTTATATTCTTATATAGGCTGCCAAACACTTTATTAGAACTTAATTGGATTTAATTTCTATCATATCAAATAATATATCTGGTTTTAACTGACACAATATCTAATGATTTTTAATTTACATGATTCACTGCAACATATTTGAGTTAAATTCTATAGGAGGCCAAACAACTCCATGAATCAAGGAAAGCTTTATGCATGGGATTGTTGAGAGACCTAGTGGAAAACTCTGTAAGATTCGACAATATTGAATTGCTCGTTCTTTTAGGGTGGGAATGTGGCCCGCTGAGTTGAAATGGGATTATAGCCTTTAACTAGTACGAGTGGCCCACTTAAAATCTCACCATCGTCGTAGGTTCATATAAGAAAGTTGTTAAAAAAATTGGGCTAGTTTGAGAAGCAAATGTCTCAAAGGCATAAAGTATTAAGGCAAGAGCAACTGAGTTGAGTGACACCTACCCAAAACTTACCAAGAATTGGGGTAAGAAGAGCACTTGATACAACTTTAAACGAACTAAGTTATACATGGATTACCGCTGTCATTCAGAAGAAAAGAGGTTTTTTGTGGATTCAATTGGTGGAGAGAGAAAAGGAAGGCTAAGGTTTTCTCCAAAATACTTCGAAGACGATAGGAAGGAGATGAAGAATGAGAAATTGATTGGAGGACAATGCAATCTAGAGAGAGATTTTGAAAGTTGAGACACCGCGGGATTTTAAGATTCTCTTTGGAATTTATAGAGAAAAATATGTTCCCATTAATCATTTTGCTTTCTTCAAGTCATTTGTTCGTCTTCCCAGGATAAACAATACGTTGAAATATCATTTATTCTTTAATATATGAAGAGAATTAGCCCTGCACTGATTCAATAACTTGTCGGTGCAATCTATTACTTGCTTCTGCATATTTGAATAAATGTCTATGGCTCGGTTCGCCAATAAAAAAAAACTCGAAAAGCTCGCAAGATCTCTAATGATGCAACTAATAGGAAAAACGTTGGAAACACATGGAGCAATTTTTATTAATAGGGAAATAGGGTTGCAACACAACACGAGTTGAAAATAACATTACTAATGCACAAAAAATATGTTAGTTTTTTCATATATATTTTGTACTCTTTTTTTTTTTATATTGCACTTTAAATGAATATATTTTTCATATTTTGTTGCAGGTATGATGATTTTAGACAATTTGAGCAAAAAAAAACATTAATGAACAAAGTTGGAATGAAAAAAAGGCAAAATCCAAAATTTAGAAGTTCTGGCACCGACAGCACAATTTTTCAGAAAGTCAAGAATAATTAGAACGATAGGTGCCGATGGCGCCCAATATCGGTGGAAGCTAGATTCAATGTATTTGAAAGACTTTTTGAGGGATTCTTGAAGCATATATTAGGGAAATCGTCCCAAGACTATTTTAACATGATTTTGGCGCCATAATTCAAGATAGGAGTCTGGAGAAAAAGTGGTGTGAGTGGAGTAATGTAGTGTGTGAGTTGAGAGGAAGTGTTTGTAATGAGTTTAGAGTCTAGATTTTGGTGTAAAATGTTGTTTTGTGAGGGATTCTTCTCAAAAGAGTTGTAGAAGGAGAGGAAAAGTGAGAGATTGCTTATTCTCTACTATTCTATAAGAGAATTGTGTGTTGTTGCGAAGATAGAAAAAGATTCAAAAGAACTTCAAGAGATTTGCTTGGGGAAGAAAATGAGATAAGTTGTACTTACTTCTTATTATTTGTATGATTTTGCTTTTATAAATAAAATATTTATTTTATTGTATCTTCATCCTGAATTCTGAGTAAATTTCTTCGTCTTTCTCAATGCAATGATATATGGTGAAGAAATGGTTTAGATTTTATGTGTCATTAAATGTTTAGAAATTGTGATTATTTTTCTCTTTATGATTCATTTACTTTTCGATCTGGCCAATTGAATTGATAAAAGATGTTGTGAAACATACGATTCGAAATGACTATATTTTCTACAACGAATGTGAATATTACATTCAATGTCCATGAATGAGTGATATAGTTCACGGGGTTGGGTGCAAATAAATAGAGAAATATGTTCATTGGGTGTAGAATTGGAGATTTTAGGGTGACAGACTAAAATCCTCTGTTTTGTCATAGTATTTGGAAACTAAAGCGAGACTTAGCCTTTAGGCGATGGGAAGTGGGAGCTCTGGAGTGAGAGTCAGTATTCTCTCAGCCAAACCATAGATTTAGAGACTAAATCTAGGATTAGTCAATGTTCTTTATAGCACTCGGAAGAAAGTAAAGAATAGATATGATCTTATTTGTCACAATACAAGAATCTTGCTAATTTTTATCATTTACTCACCATAACATCATTGTAAGGGGGATGACACTTTCTCTAAATCTGAACATGACAATACAAAACTTATTGTAGTAGTTTTTAACTTTTATTTGAAGTTCATAAAGTACTTTAGCGATCTTAAAATCTCTAATATTGTTAAACTTTAGCAACTTTAGTATTTACTTTAAGTGCATTACAAATTTGAATATTGGATTTATGTGCTACGCTTTAAGGTTTACTTCCTCCCTGTGAAATCAATAACCAGGACTCCACTAGAGTCATGTATTACTTGAGCAATGTGTATACTTGCGTATAGATTTGTTGCTTTCTTTTTAAACTGATTATACTTTACGACTGAAATGAAAATACTTTTCAAAAATTTATTCCAATGCAACCCCTCGATCAATTACCAACACATAAATCGACACAAAACAACAACTTCAAAGTGCATCCTACGGATGATGGAGGTTGGTTAGGTGGATCAAATGGTAAGTAGGGGTGTCGATGGCAAAACTGGACTGAGAAATACAGGAAAAGCTAGGGGGTTAGCTGTCTAGTGCAGCGATGACAAGAAATTAGGGCTAAAATGTTAGGAACATTAAAAGTTTGATGCCTCAGGGAGGAGGCAGCAAGGGTTGGTGGGTTAGAAGCTATGTTAGGAGAGATGCAGACGGTTTGGGGTGGCGAAAGGTGCTAAACAATAAGGTAATTACATAAGATGGGGCTACTGAGGCTGTGGAAGGGGACTAAGAGTGACCAACGACTAAAGGAAGGAGGAGAAGGGTTGAATAGCCAAGAGGCATTAAGACAACACAAAGTAAGATGCAAGTGGAGCACCACCACCTCCATGAATACAACCCATAACGGGAAAAGGATTGCACACGGGAATCTGAAATCAACACACAACAAAACTCCCCTCCTACAATAAGAAAATAACAATTTATAAACTCTTACGTGATGAAAATAAAAGCAAAAAAAAAAGTAAACTCCCACACAAAAGTAAGGGATGGAGAGGCAAAAATATCCATAAAATATTCATAAAAAACACTTCAATATGAAAAGAAACATATTGAAGGAGGAGAGGGCAGGAGACAATGTTTCCAAACTGCTGCTCGAGTGGGTGTGGGAGTTGCCCACACGGATGCGGAACCAAATCGACTAAGCTGGCTGACATAGGGGAGCCGGTCTAGATGCTTGGTGCAGCTGGTTCGGGCAGTAGAAGGCAAGCGAGATGCAAGAAATAATAAAAATCACTCTTGCCTTCTTCAACACACTGAACTAGTCGCACCAAGCATCTAGACCAGCTCCCATATGTATGCAGGCTGAGCTGGTTCGTTTCCTCATCCACGTGGACAACTCCTACACCCACGTCAGTGTAGGGAGTTCTACTCTTACGTCCACAAGAGGAAGCCCCACATCAGTCTCTCGGGGTCGGGGGAGTGTAAACTTCATTTGTCGAAGCTTCAGGCTCCTCACAATACTATGTCAGGTCGGTGACGTTAAGCATGTCGAGACATTGTAGCCCCCTGAAAGGTATATCTTGTAGGTGTTTTCATTCTTAAACATATTTTTGTAGAATATATATTCGTCCAACCTTGGCATGTCACGAGTTGGAACTATAGGAATACGGGTATTCTCATGTCTCAGGTATCAAGCAATTATAGGGATTACATACTTCTTCCGCTCATTGTAATCGACTAAGTGCAGCTGAGGAACTAGTATGGGAGGAGGGACCAATTTTGGGGTGAAATTTGTGTTGTGTTTCACTTCTCTCACAAACACCCACTCAGGAGAGACCTTTTTGTTATTGGTAGGACCTGGATCCCACTGAATAATTTTCATCTCCATAAAAATCCTTGAGCCCATTACAAAGTTGGGATTCATCTCTATTTTTTGGTCATCTGACGAAGGTTTCCATGCAGAACAGGACATTTGAATAACTCCACATGACATTTCCTACATGACACAAAATGATACCACTCATGGCATGTTAGACGTCCCACCGCAAGGGTAGCTCAAGAAGAACTCTTCAATACTCTGATAAGCGGTGGCCCTGTATATGTCGTTGACTCCTCGAAATCATGCTCTTTTGGACATCTCAAGTCATTATGATGGTTGTTCGTCTCACCGCATGCGAAACAGTAGCTCCAGGTACCACCACTTCATGCTTTGCATGAATGCTCATTACATCAAGGTCACTACCTTCATGAATGGCTACTATTATCTCAGTTGGAATCTCTATCTCGGGGTCAAGTGGTGTCTCTTTCTATTTGGTTGACAATTATGGATCCTCTTTGAAGACAACATCATCTTCATTATTGTCATTTATCTCTTCAGCTAGATATTGGTCCTCTTCATTTATGTCTTTACTGTCATCAGTGTTTGTGGTGTATTTACCTTTTTTTTTATGACGCCCTACTCAGTGAAGTACATTACTCTTTTGGTTATGCATTTTGCTTCAACATGTCAAAATTTGTGACACAAGCCATGGATTGGTTTTGCTAGATAGTAGTCTGGGGGGTCGATTGGTGTTGCGGTCTTGTTTTAGATCATTTTTAAAAAGAATTAGAGTCATTAGCTCATTTTTTTTCTTAGGATTCTCTTTTCCAAATAAATCCCCCGCAGATCATAGAAATGATTTGAAGATGAGAGAAATTGGAAAGAAAGGATGTACGATAAAAATTAGACAAACAAAATTTTAAAAAGAAACATGATAGTAAAAATTCTTGTGTGATGGGTTAACAAAGTACATCCAAACATGATCAGATCGAAACACATATCCATGAAAAGAATCCCTACATAAGCCACTCATGTAACCGGAGAGTCAAGTTTTTCTACTTGTTATGGGTTCAATTACGATTCTCAAAGCAAGGTATCCCTTTGGTTAATTTTATGTTGGGAGATGCATAATTTTTCTTACATAATTTATGATATCCGATCATTTAGGAAACTAAAATAATTTTAATCATCTTAAGTGGGAGAATATTGATGCTTTCGATACTTATACCATGCCATAAGGCATAGGGTGAATCATTGTATCCAATATGAGCGATGGCATATAGACATGTAGAGTCCATGAGAAGATATCAATGACATCTCAAGGGAATTGACAGGACTCATAGGAGGTGTTAACGGAAAGAGGAGGAATGCCTAAGTAGCAGGTAGAGGTATTCAGGTCAGAAAACCATAGATTTGTCATCCTAAGCTATGAAGAACCTAGCTCTACCTGGTAATGAAGGTAGTCGACCTAACCCAACCAAAAATGTCTTGTCAGCAATCCATGAATTACATTATCTAAGAAGTCCTCAGCAGCCCTAAGGTCAAATTAATGAAACTTTAACTCCTATAACCCTCTAAGAGGTCAATTTTGTAAAAACTGTGACTTATATCTGCTAATTAAATGATGAAGATGTCGCTTGAGTGCAAGAAGAAATGGGGTCCAGCAATAAAGCTAGAAATGCAGGAAAGTAAAATGCAGGTTTTAAATATTTAAAATATTTTAATCTTAAAATTAAATTTATCTTAAATATTTTATTATTATGAATTTTGTATAAAAATTATACTTTAGGGTCTTTAAGGAGCCTAGATTGTGTTTCTGTAAGAGTTCAGACAAACCACATGTTAATAAAGAGTATATGACAATCACACCGTAGCAAGTAAAGCAAGCCAAACAAAATTATAATGGGTTGATGCTGTTGGGTCGGCAACATATATTAAGAAAGCAAGAAAAGCGGTCAGACTTTGCATATTCATGACATGGCTCGTTGCATCATGCACGTCGGAACCTGTGCTTGTACTGTTGACCTCATTTTTATGAGGTCATATTTTCTCTCTCCCTAGGGCCTAGGATACAGCCTTAGAATTTCACACCAGACCCTCCTAGTGGACTAGACTGACACCCACAATTTTTAGAAATTTGAGTCATTTATTCGTTCCTTATAATTTCATATGGATTGTTTTAAATCCTCAATATTTGATTGAGTTAATCCAAGTCCAAATATTGAAGCTGAAATTGAGTTCCTACAGAGATTTAAATGTCATAAGGGACCCCATGACGTACGGCGATTGACTTGCTATCGAGAGCGATATGCTTGACTTTAGTTGTTGCTTCGGCGGGGACGGTCAACGATTTGCTCGTTAAACGACTCTTCATTCGCGCAAATCATAATTAAGTTGGTCTGATCATGGGTGAACTTGTCCAGTGACCTCGAATGATTAATCAGACCGTACGAGTGTATCAGAATCCCAATTTTAAGTAGGCTGGATACCCACATCGATGTGATTTCACGCACTACAAATAACATGCACACTGGTACTTTTAACTAATAAATATTATAAAATAAATTAAATTAAAAATTAAAAATCTTTTTATAAATGCACACACCCATTCAATTTGTTCGTTCTTTCTAATTCACACATTATACTTTGGATGCTCCGTATTGGTTATACTTCATCCTTAAAGTCACTCGAGTTTGGTCATGAAATTCTTTGTCATACATAAACTTGTTAATATCCATTTTAAATTTGCAAATATAATTCAAGTTCAAATACCTTTGCTTCACCAAACTTTGAACGAATTCAGACTTTTCTTTGAACCACATACTTTAATGTACTTACATATGCATTTCAACAATCATTTGAACCATTTTGAATACGTTGAAGATCACATTTGGATTTCTCTGAAGATTCTCCAAGAAGCTTTCTCCTTAGCACCAATAATTGGTGTCAAGCACCTATGCACTTGATCTCTACCTAATAACTTCTTCGTGAAGCTTCCTTACATGATTGGTTGATCAAACCTACAACACATTTGAGTTAATCCAAGCCAGCCCAAGCTTACATCTTGACCACTAACGCAATATACCCCAACTCATGTCACATAACCTTTTTTTTTATTGGAAACACAACAAAGTTGAATCACACATGGATTTACCTCATTGGCTGATGAATTTAGACCCTTTCAGCATCACCAATCCTTGGCTAGCTGGTTAAAGCAATTAGGGCTCAAGCCCAACCCGAACCTAAGCCTATAAATAGGCTATGTTTTGCTTGGCTAGGGTAGTATTTAAAAAAAAAATTCAAGTGAAGCCCTGTTCGTTTGGCCCGCCTCCTCTTCTTTTTTTTCGCTCAATTCTTCTTTCCTCCACTTGGATTCTTCTGTGCTCCCTCTATTTCATATGCTAGGCTCTCTCACGTCACATACAAGGCAAGAACCAAGAGAAGAATTCAAAGGAAGCATTCTTGAAATTGTTGCATACGGAGGAGGAGAGGGCTGCAACTTCTACTTATGTATTCAAGGCTATGAAGATGATTCTTCATCTCCAACGGGAGAACCGAGTTGATGCGAGGTGTCCTCGTTGAATAAAATTTAACACTTTCATAAACAAGGGTTTGGGGTCACCGTTCTCACGCAACAAATCTAGAGGAGCTTTGTTGGTCGTCGGAATGGGAATCACGTCGCCCACTTTAAAATATATTTAATATAATATATATAGTTTTAAAAAGTAATATTTTAATTTTGAAAATATGAGACCGAAATGATCCCATATATTCAGTAGTTTAAATAAATGAGCAGTATATTGAAAGTCAAGCATCTACCTCGAAGAATAGAGACATTGCTTGATAATGAGGTTCGACCAAATAAACTATGAAAATTATAACATCAATTTTGATATGTGAAAACCTTTTATGTTGACTGACAAATTCCCCTATCTAATATAAAGGATTAGATAAAGTCTATATTAACTTGGGTTCTTCAAGTTTCCTATAAGGACAAACCTCTGTATTTAATTACATCTTAAACAACTGAAGTGACATAAGGAAACTCTCGGTTTAGATCAAAAGAAATTGTGTTCATACATTTCAAAGTTTACGGTTTTCAAGGTCGTACATAGGAAATAACAAATTGGAAATGATCGAGTTTGAACAGTTATTATGGAATTAAAATGAAGAAAATTAAGGGAATGTCACAGATCCTGAGGAGAACATTGTTGACTTCTCGAACTATCATGTGGTTTGGCTTCAATTTCAAATAGAAATTATTTAAAATTTCATCCTACCAATTTTATTATGTAGGACTTACATTTGTATGATGTCGATCATACAAATGTCCTGGAAGATGAGAGAATTTACGTTGTGTCAAACGACGATCTCATAATTCAAAGACGAGTTAGGGCTTATATCGCATTGTATGTAAAAGCCTAAAAGATGAGTTGAGGATATATGACGCACTGGACAAACAACCTCGAAATCCTATAACTTGTTGTTTAATTCAAAAGAATGAGTTTTTTGTTGTTGACTTATTTGCTCTCTTGAAGATGTTATTTTGTATGTCTTCGTTGTGTTGCCCATGATGTTTGCTCCAAGCTCCTTGTTGTAGTTATAACAGTCCTTCAGTTTCAATGTTTAGAGTTTATAATTTTGTACTGTGTATGTCAAGTTTTGTTGTTGTTTTTATTTTAATTTTAGTTTTGTAATTTTGTTTTGGTTTTGATTATTGTTTTTAGTTTTGATTTTGTTTTTGCTTTTTTCTTTTGTTTTGATTTTGTTTTTTTTTTGTTTTTGTTTTGCATGCATAGTAAATAAATTGCGAGAAAATAAAAATGTACTAAAAAGTATGCAGTAAGTAAAATGTTTTAAAGTAAAATGTTGTAAATAAACCGTAAAAGCTTATACGGGCTTCTGTTATCGCTGCATGATTAGTGCAATAAGACATCATATAACATGTAGTAATTTAAATAAATTTCAGGGAAAAGTAAGGACAACAAGTAAAATGCAGGAAACCCAACACAAAAGTCAGAAAAACGAGTCGTAGAAAACACAAACAAAATTTCATAGTCACATGTGGATGATCAGAACTAGGAATAAGACATCGGTAAAGGTGGGGGCTTAGAGCTGGACTGTGTGCTTCCCGATCTTGGGCGAGTGCTGCCAACCCGACAACCTACAGAAAACAATCATAATCCCGATCCAAGTGACTAATCATGGACTTTTATAAATTTTCATCAAAATTCTATAATTTTGTTTGAAAGTTCTCATGCGGAGTTTGTTTTAATAGACAAAAGAAATTTTATTTTAACTTTCTAAAGTAGTGTAGTCCACATATTAGTCACTCTAATCAAGTTAAGACTACTAACAACCTAAAAGCATCGAGGCAACAATCCCACAAAAAGTTGATGATTAATATCATCGATCATTTTCTCTTCCTTATTGAAGGTCATTGAGATAGGAGATACTATTCTAAAATTCTCACACCGTATCATATCCCTCGTTTTAGCACACATTAACATTATCCTTATTGCTCTAACCAATTAGACCTCAGACTTATACTAGTCTGAAGATTCATATGTGACAAAAGCAAATGTTCCCAGTTGCTCACCATGACTTAAACAACCTAGAGAAGTTTCAATTCCTTGAGCACTGGGTTGTAAATGTAGGATAAGTAGTTTAGCCTATTTTTATTAACTTAGGCGAATTAATGGGTCCCGGGGCATAACTTGGTGGGTTCTTATGGGTCTTAAGGATGATTTTCTTCAACAAAGCATAATATATTCAATTGTCCTTCAAAACACCCAAAAGATCATAAAAGTGTTCGGGGAACAACCCTAAATAACTTTTAAAATCCTTTGAATCGTTACAAGTTCTTCTGAACTTATTATGTCGATAAACCACTCATCCGAGTTTAGTGTTTAAGTTATGTTCAATGTTACATCTCAATTACCCATGAGAGAGAGGACAAACAAGCTTGACCTTATAATGTTTGAGGGAGATTTGTTATGGTTTAGCTTCCAAATAACCCTCAAGTATTAAGATTGAACTTAGCTTACTACACAACTCAAAAGGGCATTAGGGGTAAATGTGTAAATTAGGAAAAGTCACATTAAGAATGTTTAATTCATATTTAAAGATCATCTTATAACTCAACTATTGGTTTGAGACTTTAGGTTGGTGAATTTTTAACGTCCTGATTCATGCTTCAAACATTTAAATCATCCAAATTGATTTATTCTTTCAAGATATAATAATTAGATAATTACAATTATATCATTCTTTTCTAAAAGTACAAGTTAATTGGTTTCTACCTCTTACCCTCGTGTTTCAATCACCCTAGAATATTTTTTACAATCAAAATATTATCACTCAAGTTTTTAACCCATCCTAAATTTTAATTTGTGGTGAGAAGGTGGAAAATACAATATTGTTCATAGGGCTCCCATCTTCATAAATCTTTTACATTGATTCATATAGGCTAGAAAATTTGTCGACCTATCTCTCAAGGGTTAATTGAAATACGAGAGGAGTTCTGATTTTTTATCTTTATTTTAATTTATATAATTATTTTAATAAAAAAAAGAATTTTCAAGGTTAGTTCATTTAATCAATCAAAGTAATGTTTCTGTTCTTAGAAAACTTATTGAATGTCCACCAAGATCAGAAAACCTTTAGGAATAATTTTTGTGAAATTTCAAATTGTATTTTGATTTTTATACTTATTTATTGATTTTAGGGATTGATTAAATAGAAAATATAAATTAATTTCAAAAATTACTTTTTATGTTTTTATTAAATCTCCTAAAGTCCAAATAACTTAGAGAAACAAACTTTCATTTTTATGATTTTATTTCATTTATTATAAATATTTTAAAGAAAAAAACAAATAAAATATTTTTTAGCACTTAAAAAATGCATAATTAAATTATAAAAATTAGGAAAAATATTATAAATGGTCCTAAATGACCAAGGGGTAATTTGTGACATTTTGGTGTGTTTTTTGTTTTTTTTTTAATTTTTCATTTTTTTAATTATTTAAAAATAAGAAAATAACTTGAATATAATAGATTTATTTTAACCTTAATTTTATTTTTTCTAAACTCCTCTCATCTTAAGAAACATTCCAAACCAATTTTTGTATTTTTCTTATTTTATTTTATTTTATATAATCATTTTAAGCAAAAATTCATATTTACTTAGAAAATTAAATTTTATATCAAAAATAATTTTAATAATATTAAGATTTTTATCGGAGTCTCATGAAGTGGTGAGCTTTAATTTGACCTAATTTAGTAATTATTTGAATTACTTTGTATTTTTCCGATTTTTTACATTTTTCTTAATCTTTAAATAGAAAAATATTTTAAAATTTTTAATTTTTTTTTAATTTCATTTTTATTTTTTCTAAGTTCTTCTAATCACAATGAATCTACCAATACCATTTTATAATTTTTTGATTTATTTCATATTTATTATAATTATTTTAAGTGAAAAATAGCAATTTAACTTGAAAATTAGGGATTACTATGTTAGAGATGCTCTCTGACTTGAGAAAAATCAGAGAAACATCTATAAAAGTGAGAGGAATAAACTTTCAAAAGTTCATATTTTTTATCATTATTTAATTTTATATAATTAAAATAAGGTTATGAGTGTTTAATTAATTAAAAATAAAATACGGAAAATAAAATTTTAATTTTTTGTCCATAATATTCTCCTCTATTCACTAAGCAATAGGATTATTTTATTTTATTTTAAGATATTTCTACACAAAGTTATGATTTTTTTTATTTTTTGTGATTATATAAATAAAAAATTAGTTATTTTCCTACTTATCCACATCATTTCTCGTACCCGTCGAACGAATATGCGATGTGTTTTGATATGGTGTCACCATCCGCGTTGCTACGCGACTGAGCTTTAACATCATGTCCTTTTGCCCGACGCAATCTGGATCTTTCATACTATACACACGTGATCGGGCAGCTCCTGACCTTCATCCCCAATTGATGTAACCCATGAGCAACACATTTTCTAATCCTAATTTCATCCTAGATTCTCAAAGAAATTGCATGGGGTTTTTTCATACACCTTTATCTACTCAAAACAAACCTATCTATACAGTTAATCAAGTATGAAATGCAGATTCACTTCACAAAGGCTCAAAACGAGCCCAAAAATGGAGAATATGATCAATATCTTGGTCTGAAAGGTGAGGCCTCAATCAGATACTTGCAGAAGCTTTAGTGGAGTCAGGCGAACCTACTGGAAGTGTCAATTTGATCAAATAAGATTTGGGAAGTTTAAATTTAATTTGGATTTAAAATTTGAAGATCTTGGAGTCAATTTGGTGGAAAATGAGGGTGATTTAGGGACTTTCGGTCTTTAGGGGAATTTGGAGATTTTGGTCAAAATTTCTCAATTTGGCGCAATTAGGGTCAAAGAGTGTTCAAATTGATTATGTGGACATTTAGAGTGATTTTGGAGATTTTGGGAATTTTTGAAATTTTTGAGGCATGAATGGCATTTTGGTAATTTTTTACCAATTTAGGGGTATTTTGAGAATTTTGGGGAAAATGTGTATTTCGAGCGATTTGGATGTGTTTGAAATTGTTTGAACTAATTTTTAGATGGAAATTGATAATTATTTGGGCAATTTATGGAAAATTAGAGTTTCATGAACATTTAGTTAATTTCTGAAAAGTTTAGGGGTAAAAGGTCAAAATGGAGGTTTTGGTGAAATTGGGATCAATGAGAATGCTAATCACAAAGCCAGCCTTTTAGGTGCCACAAGACCAAGGGGAATCCTATTATAGGTTCTCCATGTGTTAGTCCTAGCCATTTTAGCCAAAAGTCTGAGGGTAGGGGGACCACCCACATGAGTCGCTAAAAGATTTGGGGAATCAAGTTGAGCAGGGTTGATCTTAGGGTTCTAGGTTGTGAATGCAATCGTGGTGAGGTGTGTTAGTGACAGTGTGTGCAAAACTGACCTAAGACCACACCACACAGAAAAACACTCTCTAACTTATTAGATTCCTCTAAGCACAAAAACATAGCCCTGTTTTCTCTAACAACCAGACCTAGAGGCTTGCTATAAATGAAAATGAAAGGGTTTCAAGCATTTATTTACTTTCTTGGTTGTTGGAAAAGTGTTCTTTTTGCTCGCTCCTTGCTCCTACCACACGTCAGTGAAGCTTGCTTCTTCCTCTTGTCCAAAGATGAAAGAAGCTCTCCCTTTTCAAAGGAGGTGAAGTTTAATTTCCTCCAAGAAGCTCTTCCTAAAGGCTTCCTCACTCGTTTCTCATGACGTTTGATGTGAAAAGCTCAAGATAACCCTAAGAAATTATGAAGAAGAGGGTAGGAAGAAGAAGAGAATGGAGAAGTTTAATGGACAAGAGGTTTATTCTCTTCTTTTTTCCGTAGCTCCCCACTCAAATGCTAATCAATCCTCTCTCTCTCTCTCTCTCTCTCTCTCTCTCTCTCTCTCTCTCTCTCTCTCTCTCTCTCTCTCTCTCTCTCTTCTTTCTAAGGCTAAAAATTATAATAATGTCTCTTTCCTCTCCAATACAAAATCCTGAGTTATCTCAACAAATTGCAGAAAATATGACCGTCTCGGGGCTGAAACGACAAAATCCTGCATCGTTTGATTCCCCGGGAGCATATGCGCCAGAGGTTGGGCACATATGCACCCCACTTATTTTGTGCATCTTAATTAAGTGCTTAGGCATAAACATGGTTGCATATTCGCCCCCGTATTTATTTGGACGACTGTAGGAAGTCTTTGCGCAAGTGCACCATCTCTTCGGAAGGCGCAAAAAGGAGTACCTGATTTAGCCTCTAGCGCCTATTCACTAACAAGGGGTGCATATGCTTAAGCACCATTTCTTAGGCACTTAAGCACCGTGGGGCGGCGCTTATGCAAACTCCGTTGATTTTTTGGTGATTTGAGCTCCACCCACTAAAAATTTTTTTATTTTTTTGTGTTTTCTTTCTTTCTCTGCCAATACTCTATGTAGAGGATATCTATGAAGCCTCATACTTCAAAAAGGATATGTAGGGACAAGAGTATGCTTACCCAGATCCAAGTGGACACCGGTGGTGCGCTATATTAAACAAAAATCACCTCCAGGGGCAAAGTACGGTTCGAAACTCAAATTTGCTCAAATGTCTGTTTGAATGTTTTTATTGATCCAAATGCTATGGTAAATCTTGTATAATTAAATTGCAACCCCATAACTCAAAATGATTTTTTTGAAGGTTTTAATTTGGGAATTTTAGTGTCGACATGTGTAACAGATCCCCGCGTGGGTGGATCGGTTTAAACTCAAAAATTCACAAATTACGAGAGAATTGATGACCACCTTTAACCACAAGAGACTCTGAATTGCTGGAGTATGGTTTCTAATACTAGAATGAACATTGAACATGTTTCGTGATATAATTAACTTGTGGCAAGTTTTTTTCGAGTATGGCTGAATCAGCGCCAATCTCAAGTCCATGCTCGAGGCACGTACCAGGGGATCGTATTGAATGTCTTAGATGACAGGAGACTGAACACAGTCATATATCATTTATGAGGACACAATATTCTTGTGACATCAAAATTTGATGCAATGAATGGACCTCCAATAAGTGCACTGGGCCACTAAGGCATAATGTCCATCATCACACTCGCCACATATTTCAGGGCTTATATGTGCAAAAACAAGCTTGAAGAAGTTAAAGATGTTGACTAGCTTTGTGCAATATAAATCACAAATCAAAGCGAATTTATTCATAATAGACACAAATTTATTGTTCATATATCGTTATAGAATTTTGCTCCCTATTTATCACCCTCAAAGTCATGACATTATCAGAAACATATTTTGACTAGGCTTGCACCGCTTGATGCTCTCCCTTAAGAATTTTTTTGAAGCTTTGCCAGTGGAAAAGACCATCATTTATTTTCAAAATCAAACACCATCAAAGTATCTTGAAGAATGTATATGTATTGAGACGTCTCAGAATAAGAACAAAATGAATAAATATTTTTTAATGAATTTAGCAAGAAACACAATAGATACAAATTCTAAAGGAAATATCGATTATAAAAGATACAAAAAAAAACATAATGATAAAAAACAAATTGTCATACATTAACAAATAAAATAATTACAATTGAAAAATGGTTAAATATATAGTCAGACCAAAAAATGAAATAAGTCGTTTCTCTTTATATCCTTATCATCTGTGGTTTCTAAATGGAGGATGCGTTGGAATACCATCCGACCACCGGCCATGTAATTATCAAGGTCTCCAAATTCTAAATACTTCTTGATAAGTATCACTTCAACCTCTGTAGCTTCCATCTTATTGAGGGCTTCAACCATCTCCTCATTGCGTTGCCGAGACAGGGCCCATTCAAACTCTAGCTCTTAGAGTACCAATGCAAGATCTCTTTCAAAAGCTGGCATATGTACCTGGAATGTTAATTCAATAAATAACTTCCAGGTCTCCAATCTAACAATATCATCTCAAGCCTCTGCTAATTCACCATCCAGCGTGAGGCGATCATTTGACATTCTTCAATCTTCCAAAAAGAATAGAACAATCGTGCGACCATGACCTGATAAGAACACTTTGATCGGGTTAAAGACCTTCCCTATGACTAGACACATTTCTCCAGCAACTTTAATAACTTTATCTACAAAATCATTTGTTTTAGGTGGAGCATGTTTTTTGAGCTCTATCACATCTTGATCCATTGATGTATCTGAAATCATCAAATTATCATGTTTGTTAAAAAGAGAATCTCTAGATTGATAATTTTGCACTACATTAGCTTCAAGGGACAGATTGTCACCATTTTGGTCTAAAATTTTGTCACTACGAGCATGATCTCCAGGGAAGATACCCCCATTAGCACGACGTCTTCAAAAATACCACAACAAGGAGTTTGGCCTTTAAGTTCACATGCAACAATGTCATATAAGAAAAATAAAATATTTTTAAAGCCTAAAAGTAAGAAAACAATGAGTATGCGCTGAAGCTTTTCTCATTAAGACAGTTTGGATCAACCAAAGCCACATCAAAATTTTGCATCAGCCCTTTGAGTACACTAGAAAGATGCACCTTTGCAAGATCATTCAAGTCGAGGAGTGCTTTCTTCGTTAAACAATTCTCTGGTTCAACAAATGAGACATCAAGCTTGCCCTTCAAATCACCACGACAAAAGAGTCAGAAGAAGCTATTTACTTTTTCAATGACTCACAAAGGAGCCTCCTTGGAGAATTCCTTCATCCCATGACATTTTAGTTTTCTTTTGAGGCTTTGCATTTAAATTCAATCGAGTTTCTTCTTCTGCCTTCAAACAAGCCACCTGCTTTCTAGGACTGAGAGTCTCCTCCACACGGGCGAGGGGGATCCTCATCTCTTCTAAAAAACTTTATTTCGCTTAAAAGGGAAATCATCCGATGGAATGCACAAAAGTACTTTCGATCCTACAAAAGCCTATAAAATTTTCACAGTGAATTCACTCGTTTAAATAAACACCACGATCCATACCCTTTATGACCTCTAACATGAGTTTTTGTACTTCATTCTCAAAGTACTTCTAACAGCATAAACAAGTAAGGCGTCCTAAAATAAAATGTAACTGAAACTCGCCTCCTCAAAATATAGTCAACCAAGTAAAAAGAAAAAGGGACACCTAACAAATCTTGATTGACAATATAGGTAAATTAGAACATGACAGAACCAAGGTACCTGAGGAAAGGGTATATTTCAATTATCAACATAAATACATATAATCCCTTAAAGATAAGCGCAGAGTGCTCCGAGGCGAAGGTCAATCCTGAAATGTTATTGAAAATTGAGAAATACAATTCATTGCATGACAACCATACAAGCCTATAATAATAGAAAGACTCATTCCTATTATAAATTTTGTCGACTCAAATGTCTTGATAATGTAAACGGACAATTATTCTCCTGTTCTTCTCGTGGAGCTTATATCAAACAACTGAGAGAATTGAATAACTAAATTTGTACATTAACACAGGTACATGAAATATTTTTCTCATCGAATCGGACCCACAAGCTGAGTGGTTGAATCAAGCACAACCATTTAAATGTCCAAATCAAGTTCAATTGCCGAACTGGCTAAATCTAGCCACTTGTTTAAGTGGTTGAAACAAGCCCACCTGTTACAGTTGTTAAATTGAGCTCAACTACCAATTATCTATATTCATTTCCCCCAAAATGATAGCCTAGCCCACCTCTGTGAATGCGTCATTGGAAAAGATCATCACAACTGTTAAAGATAATTGTCAATCTGTTATTAAAAATGCCGCCCGATACTTAAGACTTGATCATTTTGTACAAATACCAAGGATAGGCTTTGTATCGGCAACACCTAAAATCTATACGATCTTTTTATGAAGACACTAGAAAAAGGTACCTTGCAGTACAATATGCATTATGTCAATTATTTTATTTCATTTATTTATTGTGTAAAAGAAGGAAGGGAAATGAACATGAGTGGGAAACTCCAACTCTCTCCATCCCCCGTGCTATCTCTCTCTTTCTCTCTCTCTTTGAACTCCTGTGACTCAGAGAATCTTTGAGGAGCTTGACTTCTCCGGCTTACCCAATATGAGAATTTAATATAATTCATAAGGTTCCCTCTCAAGGCACCCACCAATCTATCTCTTTCTCTATTTATGATATGAGGTCTTTAATGAGTTGTATGCACCCGCGAACAATACAATACATTTTGTCTGAAAATAATTCAATGAGATTGTATGTCAAAAAAATTTTGGATTTCCGGTCATGATGTGATCATATTTCTGTAGATATGTGATCATGGTACAAATCATGATTTTTTTTTCTTTTTGCTCCGCTCTACTCTCCCGTTGAATCATAACTATTATTTAGATGTTAGTTATGTCACTACATATGAATTGTTTGGGGGCAAGTGAAAGTTATCTTTTACATGCTCTCATTGAATTATGACATGTCGAACAATTTTGATGTATCTATACATCACTCCAAGTGTCATATTATTGCATAGTATTGTAAGAAAATATGTAGAGTTTTGACAGAGAATTTTTTGACATATCACATATTTCTATGTATTTATATGTCATACTCCTAAATAACACGATATGGATTGATATTGTAGGTGAATATTATTATTATAGATATGAATGTTAATAAGGAAGTGAGGTGGCGTTGTATTATTATTGTCGCAACGTGTTTATTTAATGAATATCATGAAACAATTTTATAAGATAGACCATGTATGACTTCACCAAATGAAAATTTGATTTGAAATACTATTAGGAGTGAATCCAAAGAGATTTGATGGTAATCTTCGCATGTCATATATATATATATATATATATATATATATATATATATATATATATATATATATATATATTATCATTTCACAAGTCTCGGAAATCAACCAGGATTTACATGGTCCTTTTAGGACAACAAATAAAGAAGTTATAAGCATCACTTTATATATATATATTCTCTCATAACAAATCAGTAAGGGCAAAATGCAAGCAATTTCAATATGAAACAAAGGCAATTAATATGCACTTTACTGTAAACTTAAATGCATTCCTCAGCTTATCCACCAAGGTGAAAAAACCTACTGATTTAAAATTTTGACACAATTCCATCAGAGATTTCAAATGATCCTCAATATATTCTATTTTAGGTCAGTGTGGTTCATCAACTTAAAATATCATGGCAACGTTGGACTTAGACATGCCTTCACATTTGTTGTTGTCGGTTGGGAAGAGAATGCACGCGACAACCACATATTTAAATTTGTCACATATAATTCAGTAATAAAATTTCAATGCAACCACTAGATAAGATGTAAATAAAGTTTTTATGCAAAAAAATTATGCATTTATAATATGTGGGTACATGGATGTACTAATAGAAACACAATATCATATTCCTAATTTTAAGATAAGTCAAATATTTTGAGAAATAAAAGTATAACAAATGATCTTCGTTATTGGGTGAGTTGATTGAGAAAGCTTCTAGTTTATGGAAGAAAAAGTAGGTTATTTTATGTGACATGTTACTATATTATTTCAAAAAAATAAGCCATAATAGTTTGAACAATAATGATTCTACAAAATTACATGTAAGGACATCCATCTCATAATGATAAATAGTTAAATATGCTTGACGAAGATAAAACACATGTTCCTCGTGAGACATATGAGTGTTGAATAAGATAACTTATGCCACATTCTAATTACATTTTAGAAGATTCGCAGTGTTGATATAGGGAGGGTTCGGAAGAGAAGATCATGTTGTGATATCGAAGTGCAAATGTTTTATCACTTTGAGTGATGCATGAATTATTTCTTGTCTTTGTACCATTTGTTATTATTTTGCTTAAGAACCTTAATAGGTTATTCGAATGATCGAATTACTGAAGCTCTCTCACATTGAGTGATGTGTGTGCTAAAAGTCTTTGTACCACTAGTTGACCTTAATAGGTCATTTTGATGGTCTATAAATGTGCAACTAACCATTATATTTTTTTCGCTGGGTATTCTTTTACTATATTGAATCATGGTTATTGCAAACAAAGTTATCGCGTTGCTCCTAGATTAAAGGTCTCAAGAGGAAATCATGGGCTATTGATTTTTTTTTCATTGTCATGCACACGTTGTATTTACTCTCATCTGGAGGGCATCTAGGGCAACTGTGGGCTAGCCAATCAATTCTTTTTTTTCATTGAAATGCACATGTTATTTTTGATCAAATGTAGAAGGGCTTAAAGGCAACCATGACATGTCAATTGTTTATTATTATTATTATTATTATTATTATTATTATTATTTTGTTTTTTATGCACTTCTTATATTTCTTTCAACTGGATGGCCTCATGGGGAACTACAAATTAGTTGATTAAATTTTTTCTTTGCTCGGTACTTGTTATATTTTCTCTCATCTCGATGACCTCCTGAGCAACCATATGCTTGTTAATTAATTAATTTATTTAATATTGTGGGTCTACAACGATACATAAAATATTAGAGTTATTTTGGATGGCCATTGAGTTACTGCAGTTTTAAGTCGTTTGGGGTGGCGGCGCCATGATATAATGACAATATGTTACCTCATTCAATCTATTAGTTATATTAATGACAATATGAGAGGCCAAATGTTAGTTTCAATAAAGCTAGTTCTTTCAAAGGGTTTAACCACCTTTTTATCATTAGAGTATAAAGTATTTACAATTCAAGAGTGAATTCTAAACACCAAAGCCATGGTTTCTATCATGGGATGAAATCATTACCATGCAGTTGAAGATGAAGTTTGACGGCTTCAAATATGTTAATGCACGGGGGAAAACTTAAGACGACGTTAAAATAGACAGGCCAGGCCTAGCTAGGCATCAATCGTCTCTCAAACAAGTAAGTTTAGATGCATTTAAACCTTTTAAGCCGGAAGGTTTGAATGCAATTTGAATGAGACTAATATTGATATATTTGAATTCTCTCATATATCTTTGCAGGTCTTCTTCTATTAATAGATAAATTGTTTTATCGATCTGATCTATTGTGATTGATTGTTCTGTAGTTTTAATAGAGTTTATTTCATTGATATCAAATGTTCCTATTATGGAGATAGAGGATTTATCTACTTTAGGAATGAACAATATATTAAGAATTTCCTCGCTAAGAGAGTATTCTGTCATTTCAACATTTCTGATTAATTGACTTTGTCTCATATAGGAGGCTCTAGTCAAAATAGAATAATTCATATTAGAATTCGAAGACAAAGCCATTAAAAGAGCAATAGTGGGCTCAAATAGTTGATTATCATAATTATATTATGCAACACAATAAAGTAATTTTATAGCATATGGAACAAGATTCAAATAATTATGTATTGAATAGTACTTGTCGTTGTTATACCATAGAAATGAGGCTTATTTCATCCCCCTTTCAGTGAGTAGCCCTGCATTCTCGGGTTTTCAGACTATATACTTCTTCAATAGAAGAATCATTCGATTGGTTCTTTTCCCAACCATTACTGAGTTTAGTCAACAAAATATATGATTTACTGTTATTCAAATACATTAGCGGGACTTAACATAAATGCGGTTGAAAAATCAACAATTATGAACAAAGAGAAATAAGTGCATACAGTACAACATGACAGCCATAAGTATTCTTTCATAATAACATTACTACCAGTAAATGATTTATAAGAGCACTGAAGCTCTAACCATACTATAATTATAACATTATTATTTAATAATTCATGGAGAGGATTATCATAAATACTTATTCATTAGAGCTCCTTCAGGCCATTTAGCCTGAGATGGCTCTGTTACAATTCATACTCACCTAAGCGGCCTAATAGAAAAAATCCACCAACATTCATCTTCTATGACATATAAGCAACACCTTGTGTGATTTTAACAAAGCATGATGTTTTCTAAATATCCGTATTTATAATCATCAACATATGTATTTATACATAACTTCACAGTTTAAATTTTGCATAAATTGATTGCATGATTCTTATAAAGTCCATTTCAAAATATTATTAGAAGTTAAATTGGTTAATTACAAAAAATATTAATTATTAATGATATATATTTCAATTCTTATCTTAAATTATTTAAATTTCAATTATTCATAACCATGTTGATAGTATTAATTACTAACTATCATTTATATCAAATCTCTCACATCAACCTTTGAATCACAAATAATATATTTTTAAATTCATTTTTTGACTAAAGTATGTTATAAAGGACAATTAAATTTAGTTGATTAATTTATTTTTATTTACTTGATTGTTTTAAAATGTTAATTAATAAATTATAAATATTTATTAAATATCAATTAAATATACTTAATAATTTTTAATTTTTGATCAATAATTTCTTTTATTAATTACACATAATAAATTAAACGGTAATTAAATATTTATTAAGATAAATAATCAATAATAAGTGATATACTATTCATCAATCGATACAGGATAATGACTCATTCATCATTAGTTAGTTATCAATTAATATAATTTTCAATTAAAAATACAAATTTAATTTAGTATATATTTATTTAATCCATATCATATATAGCAGCATTAATTAAAATTTGATTTGCATAAAATAATATAACAAATAACTGATTAGTAATTTATTATACTACTTAAAAAATATATTCTATTTAATTAAACTATAAAAATGATAATATTAATGTGCTGTGCTTATCAATGAGGTTAATTTTGATTTATAATTAGTTACCATCTAATATATATGTCATTTTGTGAAGTAGTGTCAATCTATTATATTTCTATAATTTTAATTAACAATATTGTTATCAAATTTAGTTTTATTAAGTCCATTTATATATATTTATTAAATTGATAGTAATTATTAAATATTATATATTAAAATAAATTTGTAATATAAATATTTTACTGTTTAGTTAATTTTATTTAGGTGCATTTACATACACTCCTCATATTTCTTTTGAATTTACATATTTAATAATTGAAATTGCATATTCAAATGCATAACATTTAAATTTTTAATATCATATAAAATAATATATATATATATATATATATATATATATATATATATATATATATATATATATATATATTGAAGAGTGCAATATTTATTTTAATGCGTAAATTTATATCACTAAAATATGATAAATAAATATACTATGTTTTAAATAATAGATATATAAATGCATAAGAAATTATGTGACATGGATGTGAAATTTTCTTCTATTAATATAGCTGATCAAAATCCGGTCCCCAAATTCGAAACCCTCGACACCGTCGAGGTGTCCGGACTCCTCTCTCTCCCACTTCATCTTCAATCCGAAACGCACTAGGAAAGTCTCGGCGCCCGCTTGCAGCGAAGTCATCAACGGGTATTCCTTCGTCTATCTCTATCCTTTGTTGGTTTTTTTTTTGTTTTTTGTTTTTTGTTTTTTTTTTTGCGAATCTCATCAGTCCGCTGAACTTAGCCGAAACGCAGATAAAACGGGATTAAGATTCCATAGGATTTAAAAATTGTATTTCAGTCGTTTGACAGGATCTAAGTTGACTGTCTGGGTGCTGAGCTCTGTATTGGATGCTTATTAGTTTAATGTTTGGGCACCAGGTCTGGTGCCTCAGTGTTGACCTCCTACACAACGTTAAATCTACTTCAAATACTGCCAGTAATGCTCCAGTACTGCTCGGATGATTGTATGGAGTAAACATGATTGTTTATTTTCTGATTCCACATAAATTGTTTGCTTACCCGGAAAGTTTGAAGTTCTAATTTTGTTGTAGTGTGACTCACAATATCACGTGGAAGTGGCCTAATTTTGTAGGTCTAAGGTGGGCTACAAATGCGTGATTTCCATTGTTAACATCTTTATAGTAAGTGTTTAAATGCCTTCAAACAAGTTCAAACAAGAGAGAATGCTGGTGTAATGGCTATTCTTTTAAGTGTTGGAGTAAAGCTCTTTTGACAAAAAGCTTTTTCAGCGCTACTCTATTGAAACAGGCTTTTTGCTACTGTCCAACCAGTTAGTCCATCTTTTAGCAAGCTCAAATTTAAGTATTTTTAGATAGTTACACTACTAGAATAAACAATACCATCTATTTCCCTGTTAGTTGAAGGCTAAATCCATGATGCTTGACTTACATCATATCTAAGTTAGTCTTAAGTGCATTTAATTGGAGAAAAAGGGAAGCTCGGAATAAGTAGTCATTTTTTTGTCTTAGATGTTAATATGCATCTTTTGAAAGCCAGTGAAAGTCCCTCCTCGTCCAAAAGAGGATGGGCTCAGTGCATCTTGATTGAGGAGACAAAACTGAAAACTTTCTCTAACTAGTCTTGGAGGTCTCGGTTGAATGCTTTTGGTAGAAAGAACCCACCTAGCTAGTGTTCTAATAACTTCTAAGCTAATATCAACCTTGACAACAAGTGGAATACAATAAAGGTGGAAGATCAAGAGAATTCACTCTGCCTTAGCTTATGCACTATTCTTTGCTCGATGATTTAAATAAGGTTCTAATTGTCTAAGGAGAACAAGGAATCATTCTTTACGTTGCACTCGCTTCAAGAGAGGTTGCCATTTGATCATTGATTGAATGATGAGGTGTGGAGTAACATAGAAGAAATGATGTGACTACTACTTTTCTATTGAGAGAAAAGAGACTTAATAAGTATATTGCTATTGGAAAAAAAAAAGAAGTAAATTTAGAGTTGTTGAAGAATTTTTCATGTTCATCATGAAATTTCATCGAACTCAAATACCTCTTTATCGCAAATAGCCCCATGCTTGAGAAAGTTCCACTATTAGTAGCTCTTATAAATTATTAAATGTCCGTAATTAGAAGGATAAAACATATAATCTCCATTTGACCTTTGAATGGGACTCGACCAATGCTTTTAGCGGTGTCAACCTCAATTAAAGAAAGGGCCAAGTTACTGACCATTCCAAATCTTTTGCTGGAATGAATGATAGCATTTTCATGTCTATTGGAGATTTTATTTTGATGAAATAGCTTTCCATTGATCTGCTTTCCTTTGTCTGTGTGCCAGACAAAGTCTTTGAGAAAGATTACATGTGGCTATTCCCAAGCTTTTTAGTTTTTCAACTGAGCCAGAGTTCCTTTATCCTTTCATCTCTTCCACAAAGAGACACAACTGAAGCTCATCTAATTATGTGTTAGCTGTTGTTCGCTCCTCATTCTCTTCATCTGTTATAGCTTTTTATAGGATTTTGTCTTGATAGCGTCGTGCTTGCTCAAGAAAGAGTCGCTTTGATTGAAAGAAAGACGGAGGATAATTAGTCAATGACAAATGAGGAGGGCATATTGATAAGAATTAATTTTGAATTGAAATAGTGACACACACACAATCTAAAGGAAAGGAAAAGGGAAGAGTTTTTCTCAGCATCATTTTTATTTCTGTTATTGGATGAGTGATGACTCCCATTAGAGATGGTTAGATGCATTGCTATATGTTGGAACTAACCAACCTGTATACTTTAATAGGAAGGATTTTAGTTTATTGGATGTATGATAGATAGTCAATGGAAAATGAGGAGGCATCTTAAAATATAAAATTTTGCACATTGCTAAGAATTAATTTTTAATTGAAGTAGTGACATACACACAATTTAGAGAAAAGGGAAAGGGAGGAGTTTTTTTATGCGTTCATTTTATTTCTGTTATTGGATGAATGATAACTCCAACTAGAGATCGTTTGATGCATTGCTATCTTTTAGAATTACTTACCTATATACTCTAATAGGATGGATTTTACTTTCTTGGCTCCAAATATCTTATAGTATCTATTTTTTCCGCTAATAGATATTTTCTTTTTTTAATTTCCTAATATGTGGACTTGCATGCTAACCAGTTTATTACTTATAAGAGGTTTTAATTATTTATTGGGTAAGAAATATTAATCTTTCTCAAAATTTATTCATGGTACAAGAGCGAAACCTAATTCTTTCGAGTTTGTAGCTACAACCCGAGTACTCACCGACGATGACGACGAAGGATTCTTTGACGAACACTACCCGCGATCGCAGCGTACATAGGCCTCTGTAACTTTCTATTGTCTCTCCTTGACGGGATCACATCATATAGAGACCTGCATCCCCGTCTCTCTCATATGCATGAATCACAAAACTTCCTTGCTTGCCTCTTTCATTGCTCTTGTATACTCGAGCCACAACCATATCGCAGTAGCTGCACACTTTATGAGGTTAGTTTGGCTACTGTTGATTTTAATGGATCTTTCGAATGTTCTGTTCATTTTTTGTAATCTGTTTGATTTTCGCAACCCGTTTGACTTCAACTATTGTGATCGATTCGACTTGGCCTTGCCGCCCTCTCATAAGTCACCTTATGGTGAACTTGTGAAAATCGAGAATTGTACACCTTCATCTAGTTCCTATTCGCTTGTCCTGCCAAATAGTTGAATTAAGGATCCTCTTCCCTCTAATTGTTGTTTACTTGTTCAGTCGAGCTATCAAACTAATGGAATTTCTCTCTATTTTGTTTATGCAACAGGTCTTCTCGATTCAAAATTCACAATCTCATCATTGTCAAACATGAAAGGACCTTGCATTCTTTTTCCTCATAAGTCACCTCCAAATCCGAGACTACATAATCAATGCTCAATGTACCTGAAAACTCATCCCACCTAGTCACTAACCATAAACTGCATGAACAAAATTTTGTTCAATGGTCACATTCTGTCTTCGCGTACATATGCGGTAGATGAAAATATGAACATCTCACAGGGTAGATTTTGGCTCCAAAAAAGACAAATTCTAAATAATAGGCCTAGAAAATAGACGACCACTTTGCTGTGCTATGGTTAATAAATTTCTTGCCCCCAAAGATTGGAGAAAACTTTTAGCTTTATAGGACAACGAAGGAAATTTGTGAGGCTCCACTTGAGCCCTTTTTTGGCATTGAAAATTTCTTCGAAGTTGTTTAAGATTGAGACCGACTACATGATCTACAACAAGGGGAATTGAATGTTGCTCATTTTTTCAATGCTCTCACACATTCTTGTCTACAAATGGACATGTTTGGGGTTTACTCTTGGAAATGCCTCGACGATTCTGCCTTGTATAACAAGATTAATAAACAAAAGTGGGCCATCAAATTTCTTCTTGGCTTCAATAAAGATCTAGATAAAGGCAGAGGAAGAATCATGAGACTTAAACTTTTTCTCGCCATTCAAGAGGCATTTGTAGAAGTTCGAAGGAAGGAAAGTAGGATGAAGTTAATGATGAAGGCAATCACAAACCATCCGTTGAAGAATCATCATTGTATACCCAAGAATTCCTCTCAAAATAGTAAGCTCATGAAAGGATGACCATGGCATGATCATTGTAATAAACCCAAGCATGTGTGGTAAACACGTTGGAAATTATACAAATAATTACATATTGTAAGCATTCAATGGATGACCTGATAGGGTGAATCGCGTAAATACTAATGTCACAACTAACAACAATGTAGAATTTAGTCCATTCATAATAGAGCAAATTGAGACATTTCATCGTGTCATGATTACAGTTCAGATAAGCATTACAATCCTCTATTGAAAAACCAACCAGTTTTTAGCACACTAAGGTATCTTAATCCATGTTATTATTGTTCAAAGCAATAAACAAAAATCTTGGTTAGTTGACTCTGTAGCTTTAGATCATATGATGGGAGATATCAACGTTAAAAAATTACAATCCATGCATCAATCACTCTGCAGTTGAACAACCGATTATTCATTTTCACCATTAGTAGGAACACGATCAGTTGAATTGACAAAAGGATCTTTACCTCTACTGTGTTTGTTATTTCCGAAATTAAACTCCAATCTACTCAATCAACAAATTCTCTCGTGACTTAAAATGTATGACTAAATTTTATTTCAATTTTTTTGATTTTCAGGTAGTTAAATTAGGGAAGGTGATTGACAATGCTGAGATTCATGGTGATCTATATCCGTTCAATGTAAATAATCTCATTAGTGGACAAGATCATCCGTCAAATTGTATTTCTGAGTATAGTTCAAATTATGTTAATCTAGTTTCCAATTTGAGTTAGCTTTAGTTAAAAATCACGTCATGTTATAGCATTGCTGCCTTGGCCATCCAAATTTTGCTTCCATTGAAAAATTGTTTCCACATATATTTATTAATAAAAAGTTCAATTTCTATCAATTTAAAACATGCCAACTTGCAAACCATACCAATTATATATACTCTAAACTTTAATGCAAGCTTTGACATTTTTTTACTGTAATTCATAGTGATATTTGAGGATCCTAGGTAAAAAAATATAAATGGGATATGATAGTGTCTGTCATTCACAAATGATCACACTAGGACTACTTAAACACTGGAGTAAAAAGGTAAAAGAAGGAACAAAAAAAAAAAAAAAACAAACTAGAACTACTTGAATATTTCTCATGAAAAAATTTTTTGAAGCTGCTGTCATATTTTAATCCTTTCATTTTATGGTTCTTACTTTATTCCAAAGCAAAGTTCAAGTAGTTGGAACTGATAGTGCTAAGGAATATTTTATCTTTTTCTTTTCAAGTGTGATGTTATCCATATAAATTTTTTTGTGGATACTCCTCAACCAAATGAGATTGCTGAGAGGAAGAATATTCTCTTATTTGAGGTGGCCCATGCCATCATGATATTTAATCATGTGCTTAGATATTTTTGGGGCGAAGCTCTACTCACAATTATATATGTCATCAATAAAATGCCCAATCGACTCTAGGGTTTTCAAAAAAGCTCGTTGTTCATGAATAACTCATGTTCAACTCATTAAGTAGCTTGTGCTTGATTCCTTTGTTAAGTGAGCGAAATACGAATAAATTTTTAAACTTGAATTATAAACTAGATAGACACATCTTTTTGTTCGATCATGTTCAACTCGATTTAGCTCGAAATAAGAAAATTATATATATTATTTATATGTAATATATTATATATATTTATATCTAAATTTAAATCACAACAATTATATTATCATGTGGTTGTGTCTTTTGTTGCACAGGAGTGGTGCACGTTTGTATTTAACACCCTGTATCAAGTTTTTCTAATTAATTTAAACAAGCTAATTTGAGTCAAACATGATTAGAAATATATGAATTGAACCGAACACAAACACACTATTCATGAGCAATTTTGAACACAAGCTAATTTTAAACACAATTACTTTCGAATTGGTAGAACGCGAGCCAAACCCGAGCTCGCTCAAAATCAGCTCGTTTACAACCCTAGTCAAGTCCTAAAATTTCAAATCCCGCGTAATGTTCTCGTTGGAATCCTTTCCACAGATCTAGTTGTTTCACATTTGTTCACATCCACCAACAACATCACACCAAACTCGATCGTAAATCTCTCAGATGTATTTTCCTCGGTTACTCTAACAAAAAATAAAAAATGCTACTCTCCAATATCTAAAAAATATGTATAGCTTCATGGATGTTATCTTCATTGAGAATCAATCATACTTTCTTAAATATGAAATTTAGGGGGAAAACTTGTTGAAATATAAAATTTGGGGTCTTCTCGAAAATATTCAAATTGAATCAAACCTTGTAAGTTAAACAATTGAACCAAATCCTACCACTCACTAGCTTCACTTAAAGTATCAAACTCTCTCATTGAAACTGTCCTGATTGTCTCTACTCACCTTAACTCAACACTAGTGATAAGAAATTTAGTGTCTATACCATAAGAAAATGGCCACTGAGCATGTAGAGGACACAGTGCAGTCCAAGGACCGTGAAAAACTCGAACCATGTCCTTTTGAACCAGATAATCATAATGGTATGAATTTCTTATCACGGGTCCAAATATGCACTAATCTTAATGGTAGCTCATGGAAAGTTGTTACCATCTAACAAGATTTTTCTGATTAATTCTTATAGTGTGCAAATTTCCAACTCTATTCAAGAAACTCTAAAGGTTCCAACATTGAAACAAGTACTTGAGGAAGAAATTCGGGCTTTAGAAAATAATAAAACATGGACACTTATAGAGTCAACACTTATAAATTATTATTCAGGATGCAAATGGATATTCAAAGTTAAAAATAAAGGAGGCGAAAATGTAGAGAGGTTTGAAAAGTCGGATTAGTAGCCAAGGGCTTCACATAGTCATATGTGATTGACTATTAGGAAACATTTGCAACGGTTTCAAAGCTCAATAATGTTTGGGTTCTACTCTCTTTCGCAACAAATCAAGATTGGTCTTTATGCTAGTTGGATGTCAAAAATGACTTCTCGAATGGAGACCTTGATGAAGAAAGTCTACGTGACTATATTTATGAGCTTTGAAAATATATCCAATAACATATTGGTTTGCAAGCTGAAGTGCTTATTGGAAGCATTCTTCTCGTACTTATTTTGACAAATTTGCTTAAACTGTGATTTCAAACAGATATCGTTAGTGTTAAGCTGATCATACACTGTTTGTTAAATCCAATTATAGTGACAAAATTGCAATTTTTATAACATATGTAGATCATATTATTCTGAGAGGTGATGATTAAAGAGAAATTATTAGACTAAAAAGGATGCTTGCAACAGAATTTGAGATCAAGGATCTCGTGACTCTCAGATACTTTATGGGAATTGAGGTGACTCAGTCCAAGAAGGGAATTATCATATCCCAAAGAAAGTATATCTTAGAGCTGTTAAGTAAAATTGGTTTGTTTGGGTGCAAACCGGCTGAGACACCCATTGTTCCTAACAAAAAGCTTTACAAATGTGAAACAAGCAATCCAGTTGATAAAAGTTCTCGAAGTGTTACGGGGAAGTTGATTTACCTATCACATACAAGACCTGATATCACATACTCGATTATTGCAGTTAGCCAACACATGAATAATCTACACAAGAAGCATTTGGAAGCAGTGAACAAAATTTTGTGATGCTTGAAGATGATTCTTTGGTTTGGATTGCTCTTGAAAAGGTTGGAAAATGAGATATTGAAATATACACAGATGTTAGTTGGGTAGGAGAGTTATCTGATAGGAATGAACCACTGGGTATATTGTTCATACATCTGGGGAAATCTCGTCATTAGGAGAAGTAAGAAACAAATCATTGAAGTTGTGCAAAATCTTAATATCGTGCTCTTACGCTAGAAATATGTAAAAGAATGTGGCTTCGAATGCTGTTAAGTGAACTTAAGGTTGATACAAATGACAAAATTAAAATTTTCAATGATAGTCGAGCAACAATTAATATAGCAAAAATCTTGAGCACGATGACAAAAAAAAGTACATCGAGATGTTAAGTTATGTTCCAACAAAACTTCAGTTTGTTGATATTTTCACCAAAGCACTTCAAAGTGTCAGCCATAATACATTGAATTTAAGCCTGGTTTATATAATATATATAACCCAATCTGAGGGGGAGTGTTGGAAGTAACCAACTATATACTCTAATAGGAAGGATTTTATTTTATTCACTCAGAATATTTTTTAATATTTATTTGTTTCAATTAGTAGATATTTTCTATTTTTTTTAAGTTCCTAATCTGTGGACTCGGCCACTCTATTACTTGTAGAGGTAATTGTTTATTGGGTAAGAAATGGAAATCTTTCTCAAATAATTTTCGCTATTTGCTTACCCTTGCCCTTGTTAGAGCCAACATTGCCTTCTTATTGACAAAAAACAAAAGAAATCCAATTTAATATGAACCTTAAACATCTACTCAATTCTCATGAAGTTAAATGAGGTTTT
The DNA here is from genome assembly GCA_022702705.1 of Papilionanthe hookeriana x Papilionanthe teres. NCBI lineage: Eukaryota > Viridiplantae > Streptophyta > Magnoliopsida > Asparagales > Orchidaceae > Papilionanthe > Papilionanthe hookeriana x Papilionanthe teres. The sequence goes on along the minus strand of CM040428.1, from coordinate 50,801,358 downwards.
ATCAAGTCCATTCATTTAAATTCTGTCAAATGAAATGGTACAATAATAGAAGTGTAATCATTGCTTAAATTAAGAATTTGTATTAAAAATTTTTTTTTACTCTCGCTAAAGTAATATTAAAATCATTAATTGATCTTAAAACAATTATCAATTTCTATCATCATCCTTATCATAATTATTTGTTGGCCTTATTTCAAAAATTCGGTCTAATCTTCGTGAGCCACATTCTCCACTCATATTTCTGGAGTGCTTAGAAAGTGTTAAACTATTTTTGCACACTGTATGTCTTATTTTATGTTTTTATGTATAGTACTTCAGATTAATTGTCTTCTCATTTTATTTGTGTCTTCTACCCTTCATTTTGCATCCACTTTTGTTTATTCTCCACCTTATTATCTTTAAGAAATGGTGCTTGATGTGGAATCTCCTCACAAACCTCCGACAAACAATAACAACTACAATAACGACAACAAGCCTTTTTCCTATTAAGTGGGGTCGGCTACATGAATCTTTTTTCTCCTTTTTTAAACACTGCCATTGTCGTCCATTTCCATGGTTCTCATCGACTTAAGTAGTTATTGACCAGCATAAAATTTGTCGAAAAATCAAAACATGAATCCTTTAGATCCTCTGACACACAATAAGATAAAAAAATTCGCTCTTCCGCAATTGCACTGAATCTTTTCCCTTGTGGAGTTGCTAGTTGTCCACTTCAATCCCAATTCCTTGTATGTCTTGAACTAATCATGCCAAGATTGATCCTAAGTTGATGAGAACCATGAACCTCTGTGACTCTAATTCCATAGGTGTGAAGACTTTCCAAAATTTTCATCTGCATCCAAAATTTGCAATGAGTTTTCCAAACCCATATTTATATTGGTAATTGTTCAGATTTACAAGTTAACTAACTTTGAATTATTAAATTATTATAATTTTATAAATATGATACCGGACATGAGTTAGGGATAATTTTAACTTCCTAAAATTTTTCATTTCTTTTAAGAAGGTTTGTTTCGAGTTTGGTGTAAGTGTTGATATCAAATTTTGCGGAAAATTGTATATTTTTTATTGGCTTGACACCTTAATTTGTGTTTGGTAATTTCTCACTTTATTTTATTTTTTTGCCTGTAACTTGATTTTGGTCTTCAAGCACAAATGATTTAGTCCAATGAGTTACTACTAGTTATTTGATTGTGGCGTTAATTCTAATTGCTTTCTGTGGTTTGGTAGCTTAAATTTTTTCTGTTGGATTTCTTTGATCTGAGTAATTTTTAAATTATTTTCTGGCATAAAGTTTTACTATTTTTGCTTACATAGAAAAATATGTATTTTTGTTTTAATTTGTATTTCAAAGTATGAATTTCAAAATTGAATTTTTGTGTTTCTGGCATATAATTATAATTGCATTAGAATTTGCAGACTCTTAGGGCATTCTACATCACCACAGGTCCACAACTCCATTAGCGCTCCATTATAATGCTTTGTAATCCACTCTTTCTAATTTGGCCACAGTTTATGGTAACATTATTATTTTTGTTATGCGTGATTTGGTTATCAATTTGATTGTTTTATACTATTATGGTTTAGAATAAACAGCCTATCATGCAACGAGTAAATGAAAAATAGCTCATAACCTTGCGAAGAAAAAGTGGCAAAAAGATAGGAGGTTAAAACGCTTAATAATATGCTTGAAATTTAAAGAAATGGCTAGGAAGTATGATTTTTTGTCAAGCAAATGGTGAGATCTAGTCTCACATTAAGAGTTGAAAAATATGCCACTTTAGAGAACACGAAGTGTTTGATGCTCTATTTAGGTTTAATGTTTTGAGTCAAAAATGCCTTGCCTTCAGTCCCCTTTTAGTTATCCTCCTAACAAGCGGTATTTAGAAGTAATAGTTCAAGTTGGATCTAGTGCTTTAAAATTATGTAATTTGAGACACTCCTCTCTGTAATTTGAGCCTAAATTGCTTTGAGGAACATGCCTCATGTGATTCAAGTGAGGAGTATACCTTTACTTGAGATGTGCCTCGCCTCAATGAATTGTGGCATGCACCTTTTATTTTAGTTTTTTTTTTAAATTAATTTAATGTTGTGGCATATAACTGGTTCTTTAACACTTGAAGGAAATTCTACTCCCATGCATAAAATTTCCCCTCTTAACATATTTGCCAAATTTTCCTTGGGTTGTCGTTGCTGCAACCCATCCTCAGTGTTGTCTTCACCACAGCTTGCTGTTGTTGCAACCCCTTTTGTCTGCATTAAGCAATGTTAAGTGTTGCCGAGATGAGAATGTTTAGGTGGATGAGTGGCTTGACACTTAGAGTTAAAAAATGAAATGAATATATCTGTAATAGGGTGGTCGTAGCTCTAGTGGCGTATAAGGTTAGAGAGAGTCGTCTTAGATGGTTTGGTTACACTAAACATCAATCATCCGATGATCCGGTTCTAAGAACAAATGTAAGAACATATGTTTCAGATTGTACTTATGTTAAGAAAAGCAAAGGCAAACCTAAAAAAACTTGGGCATATTATATAAAAATATTCTTGATCTATTAGAATTAGATGAAAATATGACACTCGATAGGATGCAATGAAGAAAAATGATTCATGTAGCCGACCTCGCTTAGTGGGACAAAGGCTCGCTGCTATTGTGTTAATATGTTAGGATGTTGATATATTACTTGTTGCTTTAGACTTTGAAGTCTATACAATATTTTTTACTTTATGATTTTTTTTGGAATTTGTGGCTTGTGCCTCAAAATGTTTTGAGGCTTACACTTTATCTAGCAGATGAAAAACAACCTAATGTTCAGTTGTGAAATTTTAAATCTTGAGTGGTCATATGGGTCTTGGTCCTCTTTTATCTTGTTAAGCAATGTTCAAGGGTGAGAAAAATGGTCAAAATGGTTAAGAACTATTTATATCAGTCTCTTTTATTGTTAGCCTCTCTAGTGTGTTCAATTAGTCATTTAACTCAATTTTGATTTAAAATATTCTTTAAGCTCTTCAAATCTAATCCAAAATAATCTATCAAAGGAACTATATTAGTTCATATTTAGGTAGTCAATGAACAAAATAGAACATGTTAGATAGTTGGGATTAAAATAACCCCATACAAAGAGTTTAAGGGTCATTTTAATCTTTTTTTTCCTTCTAGAGAGATGACTTCTATGATGCCTATCTCCATTTTGTTGATTGGGCTCTTACCACTTGATAATTGATGTTGAAAAACTTCTATCCGAGACGGAGTGATAATTGATGTGGGGAGCTTTCACACAAAGGGGGAGATTGTTAAGGTATACAAGTGTATTGAGTATAGTGCCAAGTCAGGAAGTTAAAAAGAATTTCATTAGAAGAATACTACTAAGTGATTGTCCCTCACCCATAGGCTTGAGCTTTTAGGCTGAACATAATTTTCATTGTTGGTTTATCTGGCGTGTGTTACTTTCTTTGAGAGAGAGAAAGAAAGACAGAGAGGAGGTTAGTGTCTCAGATGTTGCGAAGGGTAGAGAAATAGACGGTGGTGGCGTTGTTTGTAATTATAAGAGAACATGATGTTTGTCTGTGCTTGTCTTTGTAAGAGAGAGCATAACCCCTCAAATATATTATAGCATCAAGCCCTCGAATTATATTAACGAATGAACCTGATTTAAAGTTTTGTAAGATATTAGGAATGCTTAGTAGTCCATGAATTTTCTGAGATTGCATTAAAATTTTATAATTAGGTTATTTTGGTTGGGAAAGTTGATCAGTTCTTCGAAAATTTTAAGGCTTCCTAAGATATTAGAATGCTTATTAGTTCATGAATTTTTCAAGACTGCATCAAAACTCTATAATTGGGTTATTTTTGTTCGTTGAGTTGGTCAGATCTTCTAAAGTTGGAGGTTATGCGCTTTCCCTTTATCTTTAAGGGTTTCTTAGTTATCTTGTGCTGTAATAGTGGGGCATAAACATTCAAAAATATTGATCCTGTGAAGAAGTAGGGATGATTGTTTGCTTTTAGAGTTGTGGTTGTTTATGAACACGACCATGTGAGAGGTGGCGAAGCAAATATTAAGCACTAGCTGGTTTGGTGTTAAGTTTGGGTTTGAAAGCCAGTTGATACTTAAGAAGAAAATGGAAAATAATAGTATGAATATGTTGAAGGGGAATAAAGTGATAAGTTGGCAGTGTAGATCAGGTGGGGAAGAAGAGATAGATATGGAAAATTTGATTCAAGGGAGCCAACATTGGGGGAGAGAAGATAAAGATAGATCCGAAGAAGAATCAAAGGATGCAAGAACTTTGATATTTCAGTCTAAAGAACTATTTTTATGTAATTGGTTCACAAATCCAGTAGTCCCACATCCATGGAACCTTAGGATTCTCCACTCGTAAGCTGGCCTTCTCACAGTCTCTCTCTCATTAGACGAGGAGGTGAAGGAAGCTTAAGAACTTTATTAGCTTTCTAAGCTTGAATGCTTTTGGCTGTTTATGGAATTTTGGGGATGTATTCAAATGAGTGGGATCTCTTTAGCTGGCCACAGACTTTCCCTGCAAATATAAGCACTATCTACAAGTTTCTAGAAGTTTCCTACAACTAGAGGTATCTACACAACTCTAGAAAGTTCTACATATAACTCTAGAATGCTTTACTAATATCTTTAGGTTCTAAATGGTGCTACACATTGGAATTGTTGTACTTTTATAGAATCCTCCGTTACTCCAAGGTGGATCTATAATGTTCCAACTACATAGTAACATCATGGTGGTTTAGAATGTCTTCTGGCATCCGTAGTAGTTAATCATCTGTGACACTTACATCATAGTCTTGCAAAACTTCTTCTTTAGCCGTTGTTGCTTGGCCTCGGATAATTTTCTTGAAATTTTGTGGTGTCACAAACTTGCATATCTGCTGTGCAAATCTCCCTTCTCCCAGGTTTACCAATCTTTTGAAAATAAGTGGTAGGCGAAATTGAAACTGGCTGTCATGCTTAACAAAATTTACATCACAAATCTTGAGAAATCTGGATTGTGGAATATGGTAGCTTCACATTCCTATACAGATTCCATCTTGTATGGAGGAAATTCGACCATCAAACAATTGTGCCAATGTACCCTTGCTATGCATTTTTTTATTTATGGAGTTAGATTGTAGCAGTTCTTTGTAATCCTCCTCTTGCCATGTCTTTTGAATATGTTCCACAACCCCCCAACCACACCCCTCCCACCCATCTCTCTTTCTTGAAACCCACTTTGACGTTGACAGTTCCCTTTTTGCACCTGCCATCTCACCACTTGTTATGTACCGTTATCATATTTCTCACCCTCTTTCTTCTTCTTCTTCTACCTTGTCAAGCACATAACCTCTCTTTTATTTTCTTACTTTTATTTTAGTGAAGCCCCACATCTCTTAATTTGTCTTCTGCTGGCACTATTGCTATCCATATCATTGCGCCTACTTTATGGCAATGCATGTCATTGCACCTACGTTATGCAATTCATACATTTGTTTTCACCATTTTGATTTCTTTATTTTATTTTTTGATATTTAATGTTTATTGTCAATTCATCAGTAACTTTGCTTTAGTTCATTTTTATCCCCCTATGCGTGAATAAGATGCAGCTATATTATTTTTTATCATTAATTCTGAAGAAGGAATAAGAACAATGCAATATAGAACATGGAAACTGAGTTTGCATTTAGAGACGTATTCTGGGAAAATACCTTTTGCAGAAATATTTGAGGCGATGAAGCAATTTATAGCTTTAGTGTTTGTAGATGAAAAATTATTCTTATTAAGTGGCGGTGCTAAATAACCGAGGATTTAATGAAGGTAAATGCTTATTTCTAAAAATAATTTAGCTCTAGCTGCACTCTTCTAAGCTATGTTGCTTTGTGAGGTGTTCATATGTTATGTTTTTAGCCATGGGTTACATGAAATCTATATAATTCATAGCAACCTTTTAATTCTCAATTTTAGATGCGTTTTATAATGTTGGACTGTTCTAATGATATGTTGTTTGATATGATTTAGCCATTGTCAATTAGGGTTGTAAGTGAGCCGAGTCGAATTGAGTATGACATTGATTGAACTTGGCTTTGGTCGAATCATAAGTTTTTCATGTTCAGTTCGAGTTTGTGGTGAGCTTTTGCACATACGCCCCTGCTTGGCTTGCTTAAATTTTCAATGTTTATATTTGATTTGTACTTGACTTGTTTATTTTAATCGAACAAACAAAAAAATCAAATAAGTACTTAATATTTCATATAAAATTAAAAATTTAATTTGTTCTTAGTTATATATGTAAAGATAGCGAATAAGCTAAAAATTCAAACGAATTATTGATTTTTTATTTAAAGTTATCAACAAATGATTTTACAATTATATATGTAGAAGTAATTGAAAAAAAAAAAATTGGTATCTTACTAGTTTATACTAATTAAATAAAGTATTATGTAAGTTGTAAGTATTTTTTTTTACAATCAACAACAACAAAAAACCTTTACCCACTAAGTAGGGTCGACTATATGAATCTTTCTTCTCCATTTTGTCCTATTGAGTGTCTTATTTTCATTTAGTTTTAATAAATTAAGATCATTTTTTATACAAAAATGCCCAAGTTTTATTAGGTCCACCTCTACCTTTTATCATAAGTTAAATCTAAAGCATCTACTCTCTTGACCAGATCATCATGTGGTCTACTTTTAATGTGACCAAACCATTTTAATGTGACCAAACCATCTAAGACGACTCTCTTTAATCTTGTCAGCTAGTGGGGCTACAATAACCTTTCACAGATATATTTGTTTCTCATTTTGTCTCTAAAGGTCAAGCCTAGGGGTGTAAACGAACTGAACACGAACGAACAAAGCTCGTGTTTGTGTTCGGTTCGTTTGAAATTGTGTTTGAAATAGATTTGCGTTTGAAATTGTTCGTGAAGCTACTGTTCGTGTTCGGTTTCATTGGTTTGAAATTAGTTTGAAATGTTTGAATTGTTCAAATTATTCAAATTGTTTGAAATATTTCAAATTTGTTTGTATTGTTTGAATTTTTTGAATTGTTAAAATGATAATAAATTTTTAGATAAACTTTATATGATTTAATTTTTTAAAATATAATAAATTTTTAGAGTATATAATTATTTTTAAAATATGATAAATTTTTTATATATAATTATTTTAAATTATTTTATATTTCAATCAATAATGATTCAAACACGATCAAACACATGATTGTTCATGTTTGGTTCGTTTATAAACCGAACGTAAAAAAATTGTTCGTGTTCGTCTTCTTTGCTTATCGAACGAATCGAACATGAATTCTTTGGCGAGCCGAACACGAACTATTCACGAACGAGCTTTTTTGACAGTCCTTGTCAAGCCACTCATCCACCTAAGTATTCTTCTCATCTCAGCAACACGTAACTTAGTTTTACTCCTCTTCTAAAGGTCAACATTTTGCATCATAAAACATTGCAGGTTTCATCACTATCTTGTAAACTTTTCCTTCAAGTCTAAGCAACACTTTTCTATCACACAGTAGAAACGATGCATTCCTCGACTTCAACCATCCAACTTGAATTCTACTAATAACAATCCTATCTATATAACCATCACTTTAAACAATAGATCCGTAGTATCAGAAACATTCACACCTTTTAATGATGTGATCACTCATTGTTATAACTCTCACTAGATCTACTATTACTAAATTCCATTTATTTAGTTTTAGGTCTACTCAAGTATTTTCCGAACTCTCTCTATAGTTCTATCCACAAGAAGGATATCATCAACGAGAATCATACACCAAGTTACATCCTCCTGTAACCTCCTGTAAATGTCTAGTATGAGCATCCAAAATGAAGGCAAAAAGATATAAGTTTAAAGCCGATTCATGATGTAATCCAATTGAAATAAGAAAATACTTGGATAATCCTCCTATTCGGACACAATTAACAACTCTAATATACATATATAAGCCGCATTAAATAATATATATAAGTATTAACAAACTAGTTCATTTAAATAGAAATTAAAAATAAATTGCATTAAATTTATACATATTAATATTAAATAATAATAATATATTACTATTTAATTTATTATTAAATAAGTTATAGTTAATTGAATTTTATTTAACTAATATATTATTTATTTATAGAACATTCAACAAGTTACTTTTTAAATAATAAACAAGTATATCATGAACATTTACAAATGGGCTGAACTATGTTCAAAATTGGTTCATTAACCTTCGAGTTTTAAAGAAGTGGTCTAACTTGTTTGCTTATTATTATGAATAAACATAATCAAATGTTAATCGAGTCGAGTTCGAGTTGTTCATCAAGTGCATTGGTTCATTTACAACCCTATTACCAGTCTTATAGAAATGGACAAAACCGTTTAGCAAGCATTATTTCTTATTTGTGAATGAGTAGGTGTGCGCACTATATTTTTTTGGTCATTTGTCACATACAAATTTAAATTTAATATTCAATGTTTTCAAAAGAAAAGCATCTCTAGTCATTACTAAAGGTGATGAGTAATTCACCATTAAGTAGTTTATTGACAATTTTAGTTTACTATTTTTGAAACTCTTAAGCAACATACCTTGAACTAACTTGATTTTGCTAAAAAATAGGTTGCATGCTATGTTTTAACTTGATTTTGGTAGAAAGTTAGCAAGAGGGCTAGGACGTCACATTAAGTTACATATCGTAACCTAATTGTAATGAAAAATAAGCACAAATAGTCCATAATGCATCCTTAAGTGTAGAGGATGCGGCACTGTTTAACCCGATTTTAATGATAGTTAAGGAAGGAGTTGACTAGGTTTAAATCTAAGGTTAGATTTGCCACATGGTATTTAAGAGTTTTGAACGAGAAGACAAAATAATTAGTGAACACTATGATAAGAGAAGAATAAGTATCATTTGTATATGTAATAATTCCCATTTAATCATAATAATAATAATAAAACACTTTACCTATTTATGACACATGGGATGCAGGTGTCGTTCGAAGAAGTCTCCCATCCCTCTTCGGAATGTATGTGAGGGCTTATCTCTAATTTTCATCTCATTTGAACCTATCACTCATGAGAGATATAGAGAATAGAGACAGTGGGAGAGGGAGGGAAATTGAGAGGGAGCATATGAAGCCGAGGAAAGCAGGCATGGTCGAGTGAAAGCTAGAGTGAGAGCGTGAGAGACAGAGAAAAAGAAGGGAAAGATGTTTGCCTTAAGTAGAAGATGAAACAAAAGAAGAAAGGAAGGAGAAAAGGGGAAGATTTTGAACCCAAAGAAGAAGAGTTATGACACACCTCTCCCGTAGCTATATGTGGTTATTTTGCTATCAAAGATGTTAGATCGATTATCTCAAGGCTCAAGTGGCTCTGTTGACTGCTGTGATCAGCAAACAGAGGAGGGAGAAAGAGAGTCGAGCGACTTTCCCCGATTTACACAAATGTCTTCATTTAAGAAGTTGACCAAGAGCTTAGGGAGAAGAAACGAGTCATTAGATGTCTTTCGTGTGCAGAGATGCACGGTCTCGAGCATATCTTCGACTCGCCAAAATGAGTGTGTGCACATTTGAGGGAGATCGAGCATATATGGGATTTGGGAGCAAGGATAAAGCGTAAGTGAAGGAGATGGAAGTTGAGTGCGACCATTGCTAGACCTAAGGGGCTCGACTGAGAGCTTAAAGCTCATTTTCGAAATCAGAAGCCTCAACATCAAGAAGTTAAACGAGTTACAATTTAAGATAAGAAATGTTTTTAAGTAATTAATTTTATATAATTGAAATTAATTTTCTCTTGTAACGACCCTTATTGGTGGGAAATGTCGATCGAACGTAGGAAAACTATCTAAAAGTTTAATCTTATAATTACAATGAAATTCAAAACACCAAATAACCATTATATTGATAAAATTTAAAGTTATAACCAGCTCATATAGATTTTTAAATATTTACAATTGATAGAAAATAAAAGTTTACATACAATACCTATCGGTCTGCGTTTTTCAATGTCTGTATTCTCTGGTGGGTTTGACTTGGAGTTGTAGTTGATCCTGATGACTTTGTTGGTCTTTGTTTACCATGAATCTTCTAAAAATATGGAGTACTAGCTTTGATATTTGTAGGAAGCCTCTGTCCTAGAGTTGGACAGGTTCTCACCATGTGTCCCGACTGACGGCCCCAAAAATAGGTTTTTGTGTCCTATAAACATTCTTCTCTATGTGCCCTTTCACATTTGATAGAGGTGGTCATACTGCTACTACTACGAGTGATACTGCCCCCGCTGTTGGGTCGAGACATTTCCAAACTGGACTACCCAGACTGGACATATTGAGTAGTCTGCCTAGATCTGGAATTCTCATTTCATCTCTTCTGAAAATCTCTTTGCTTTTGCGTAGCCAACAAATTAATCTCTATCATCACCGCTCTCCCTATTAGAACCGAGTAAGCATAAATGCCTAGATGGATTAAAAGTTGTATGATCACATCCTTCAATCCAGATAGAAGATGGTGACACTTTTTCTCAATATTATAGATTAACTAAGATGCATGTCGAGATAACATCTTAAACTCAGCCTCATATTGTATGATAGAGTGACTGCCTGCACTAGCTTGATAAATCACTCTTGCATCTGCTTCTTGGATTTGAGATGAACAAGTTAATCACGAAAAGTCCTCACGAATCGTCCCACAGAATGTAGCTGTGATTCGTCCATCAAACTTCTCTAACTCTCCCTGCCGCCGCCGCCCTTCTTTCCCCTTGAAATAAAAAATGACCACTGTGACCTTTCTCTCCTGATTGGAAGACAAACAATGATTTTCTTTATCCACAATAACCTTTTCTCTGCCTCAACTGACGCTCATGCTCCTAAAAATATTGGTGGTCGCATGTCGTGAACAACTTCAGATTATTCGTCCGTGTTGTTCCACTAGCACTGACCTAGGTCTGAAAATCCTAATTCAGTCGTGTCATTGCGACCATCATTTGAGTAAATGCCTCCATAAGAACATTTACAACACTAGATGGAGAATCAATAAATGATGAGGGCATTAGATTTTACTGATCAACAGCTCCCATCAGTATCCTCTGGATCGATATCATTTGCCATGAGGTATCTAAGTTTTCCATTTTTAACATAAACATTAGAATTACTTTTTAAATTTCTTAATGATCATTGGTGATGTTTTTTAATGGCTCTTTTATGATTCCTCTCCTAATTCCCTTGATTGGATTCTGATTGTCACGACCCCGCACGAGAGCTTAGAATTACCAAGGCGGGAACTGTTGGTCAGACGAAGGAAAATTATCTAATAGTTTTATTTCGTAATTAAAATGAAATCCAAAACATAAAATAACCATTCTGTTTATAAAGTTAAAGTTACAACTTACAATCCGTTCATATATATTTTTAAATATTTTCAATTAACAAAAAATGAAAACTAGCATATAGTATCTATTAGACTATGCTCCTTGATGCTTGTACGCATACTCTTTGAGGTTCATTTAGCTAAAAATTAGTTTTTCCGATAAAATAATATCAATTAATGATTTGAGTTAAACTATTCAACGAACAAATATTTCTAAATCATAATAATTTTTATTTTAGAATATTTTGTAAAAGTGTAGTAAACACTAATAAGTCTTGCATAGTAAAAGAATAGTAATTAAGTAGTTTTCTATTTAATTATTTTCATTAAACTTCTCATTATTGGGAATGAGCATATAAACGTATATTTAAAAAATATACGTTTAATTTTTCCCAACCAACCATAATTGTAGACAACCATTTTCATTTTCATTTTCATATATGGGTACATCGCATTTCCTGTGTAAATTCATCTAGGGGTGAGTCTTATATGTATGCATATATCATTATTTATTTCTTTTATTGCATTTAATTTTTAAAAGAACATAACTTTTAAAAAGATAAAAGCATGTATAAAATAATTGTAAAATAAAAAGACATTCATCCGCCTGTACAGTGTAGTCAATTATCATTTTCTCCCTCAGTCTAATCTTTTGGGTGCATCTATATAAACAATTTAAACTATATTAGTTATATCCTTTTTTTTCTTTTTGAATTCTAATTTAGACATTCACTACTTGTTAGAAAAATGTTTTCTTTACTATTTTTTACCATGCACAATTTTTTTGCCGTGTAATAAATGAATGTATAAATAGAAATGTTATCTTTGCTATTTTTTTACTACGCATAATTTTTTACTATTTACTACACTTTTACAAACTATTTTAAAATAAAAATTATTATAATTTAGAAATATTTGCCTAATCAGTAATTTTAACTCAAACCATCAATTGCAATCATTTTACAGGAAAATCAACTTTAGACTAGATGAAGCTCAGAAAATGTGTAAAGATGTTGAAAAGCGTAGAATGATAAGGAATGCATGTTTGTTTTTATTTTTTGTCAATTGTAAATATTCACATATCTATGCGACTGGTTGTAAATTTAAATTTTATAAATAGAATGACATTTACTTTGGATTTAATTTTAATTATAAAATAAACTGATAGATAATTTTTCTCAGTTCTATTGACAGCTCCCGTCTTGGTAATTCCAAGCTAGCGGGATGAATCATGATAAGAGTTTTATCAAAGCCCAGTCAAGGGCAGTAGGAAAGTAATTATAAAAGAGCCATTAAGATAATCATTATTGATCATTAATAAAATTAAATATAATTCTAATGTTTATGTTAAGAGGAAAAATTTTGGTATTAAAGGTAATTGATATCGATTTGGAGAATACTGATGAGAATAATAGAGAGGCAAAGCAGTGCTACTGTCCCTAAGGAAGCATTTACTTTGATGATGACTGTTGTGACATGACTGATTCAGGATTCTAAGGCCCAGACCAACGTTTGTGGAACATTGCTAGTGGATAAATATCTAAAGTTGTTCCAAGACATGCGACCACCACTATTTTCAGTTGCAGAAGTGCTAGTTGAGCCAAAGAACTGGTTGTTGTGAGCAGAGAAATTCATTGACAGTTTGTCTTGCCCTCAAAAGAAAGTAGTCACTACGGCTGCTTTTGCTTTGGAGGGGGAAGCGGAGAAGTGATGGCAGGGACAGTTATAGAACTTTGGCTCAATAGCCAGATTCATTGGGAGTATTTTGTTAGAAGTTTTCGTGTTTGGTTTGTTCCTCTCACGGCCAATACAAGATGCAAAATCGATTTGTCAGGCCGATGCAAGACGAGCGCTCTATCATGCAGTATGAGGTTGAGTGTTCGATGCTATCTGGACATGCATCTTATTTAATCCCCAACGCCAAAGAAAAGTGCCATTGTTTTCTATCTGAATTGAAGGATGTGATCAGAGGACCTTTAATCCCTCTAGGCATTGAGGATTACTCGGTTCTGGTAGAGAGATCGAGGAAAATAGATATTGATTTACTGGTTACGCAGAGACAAAGATTTTCAGTAGAGAGAAGTTGAGAGGTTTAGAGGTAGGCGAACCGCTCGTTTTGTCTAGTCTGGACAGTCTAGTTTGAAAAGGACAACCCAACAGTAGTGGTAGTGCCAGTATGGCCACTTGTGCCAAGTTTGTGAGGGCGCATAGATGAGAATGCTTGTCAAGCACTAACATATATTTTTGGTGTCATCAGCCAGAACACATTGATGAGATTGTGTCCTACTTTGGGCCAGAGGTATCTAACAGATACAAAGCTATTGCTCCACCTTCTTAGAGGACTTTTGGCAGACTGAAGCCAGCAGAGTCATTAGTATCAGCTTTAGCTCCGACTTAGATCCATTAGGGTGTATAAGCGCCGAGGAGCGGAGACTGATAGGTATTGTGTGTTAGTTTTTACTAATTGTCAGTGTAAATATTTAAAAATCTGTACTAGCTGATTGTAATTTTAAATTTTATGAACATAATGATTCTTTTTAATTTTATATTTCGTTTTAATATTGAAATAGAACTCTTAGATAGTTTTCTTCCATGCAACCAACTATTCCCCTCTTGGTAATTTCAAACTCCAGTCCTGTGTGGTGGCAATATATAACAATCTAAATAGAATTGAAGAAAATTAATTTATTGGGTAATGTCTTGTGTTATTGTATATTGTAAATGTTGTTAAATTAAATGTGGTTGAGCTAGTAGTAGATGAGGAGAAAGATTGAGTTGATTTTATTAGGGTTGGTGATATGTTAGTTGCTATTTTGACAATGATTGACAGCTAAATCTTGAATTAGTCAATGCTTATGATCCTCAAATTGGGTTAAAGGGTAGCTTTTTTTTTAAAAAAAAAATAATTTCGGGAAAGGATAGATGAAGTTGACAATATTTACCCACTGAAGAAAGTGTGTTTATTGGAGGTAATTTAAGTTGGCACATTATTTGTAATAGAATAGTTTATAAATGGATCATGATGCTTATAGAATAGGAGATCGAAATGCAGTGTTTTGTATTATTCTTGATTTTGTAGTAGCTGTGATCTTGTATTAATGAACAAATAATTTTAAGAAATTCGTACACTTGGTTATAAAAATTGATATATTGAAGCGCTCTTTGATATTTATTACTTCTGAGGAAAAAAAATCTTACAAAGATCATAAGGTGACTCAGGGTGAAAATTTGACCACATAGCTTATGGAGTAAGAATATATATATCTATATGGTGATACTTTAAAGAATTAATTAAAAAAATGACTTCCGAATATGAAGGCGAGAAACTGAGATTTGACGGATGATAAATGCCAAGTCTTTCAAGATTAACTTCTAACAGAGAAAAAAATTGAATTGTTTTGTTGTGTGAGGTTGATATGAGATCCAATGGATGGTTTCCATTCTGAGGATTATTGTAGAAGTGTTCTAAGAGAGTATACAAATATATCATACATTGATAAGTAAATGATATTAATTAAAATAAACACGTTTTTAATAATTATAAGAAAGCTAGAAATCGTACAAAAAGGGATTTGAGTAAAAGAATGAAAGAAATGATTTTTTTTAATGATTTATGTACTAAGAAGGAGAAAAAGAGATGTGTAGAGTAACTAATACAACAAACAAGAAACCTTGGGATTTTATTATAATGAAATGCATTAAAAGCTAATATAATGGGATCTTAGTTAGGGATGAAAATCTAAAAAAATGACAATATTACTTTGAGAAATTGATTAATGAAGAGATTATTTTGGAAGGGTATAATGAATGTATAATAAAATTTATTAGAGATTGACCCAAGAATGTAATAGTTAGTTTTGAAAAAAAATGTGTAAAATCAAAGCTTCAAGTTAAAATTTGGAGAGTTGCAAGGGGTACTAAAATGATTTAGTTAGTAAATCTTCTAACAAAATTTTAAAGGTTAAGAGAAGTTTAATTTATTAGAGAAGAAACATCTTTATATAAGAACAGATGGTGTTCATGATTATGTTACCTATGCTGGATTCAACTTATAAGTTATATAATTCGCCGTTAGCGAGACTAGCAGAAAACGGACTTTTAGACAAATTAGCTGATTTAGCCTGTTTTAAGGCATAAATGTGCGGAGAACTAACTATTATTTAAAGTAGTTATGAAGTGAACCAAGAATTTCAATTATTTTTGGTTTATATGAAAGACTAGCATTGAGTTTATATATATATATATATATATATATATATATATATATATATATATATTGCTTCTAGAGGATATTCAATATAAAGAATTTTCGTGTATGCTTTTTCACAAATGACGTTTTAATCAGTGAAGCATTGTTTGAATTAATTGAAAATTAGAATAACATATGAAATGTTTAGCCGATATAGGTTTTAAAATTAGTAGAAGAAACATTTAGTATAGGATAAACAATTTTAGTGGGATGATGCTAATAGTTATTATTCAACTTTATTAAGATATAAGATGAAACCTAGAGCTGATAGGTTCAATTATCAGGGATATATTTTACAAATTAATAAATTTATGACTTTTAGAGTTAAGATTAGTTGGTAATTAATATTGTCTCCGGAATTTAATTTGATAGGAGAATATTAAGGAGGTTTAAATGTAATTTTGATAGAACTACGATTAGGCCCATAATACTATATAAACTTGAATGTCGGGTTCTTCGGATGTTATTGATGTATAAGTTGGATGTGATAACATTTAAATTGTTAAGATTGATATACGATAAAATTAAAAATGACAAATTAAAAAATAATATTGTTAAAGAAAATATTTAAGTGACATATATTGAAGATAAGATGACTAGAAAAGGTTTAAATAGTTTGGATGTACATAAAATCGTAAAAAAATGTTCATGTGAAATGAGGCTATGAAATTTTATTTGAGGGTTCGGAAGGAAACAAGTTTAAATCTAAAGTTACATGGATAGAAATTCAAAATGATTTTGTAAGAATATGTGGAATTTGGAAGGAAACAAGTTTAAATCTAAAGTTAAATGGATAGAAATTCAAAATGATTATTAAAGAATATGTTTAACACCTCAAACACATGCGAACATGAACAGTTGAAAAATAAAAAATCATAATGTGTAACTAAAATAGTAATAATAATAATGATGAGAGTTATGACACTGAACATGCTGTCTTTTAAAGAGTTGTTGTATGTCTAAGCTTTGTTCAGACTAGTCTCTCAAGGTTGAGGTTAGTAATCAATTGCCATTTTAGTTTATTACTTGATTTAAGTTGTTAGGAGTGGTTTCCTCAAATTCGAATTATTATTGTAGAAAAGTTGTTATATTATAGAAGGTGATTTGGTTATTATATAATATTCTTCATAATTAAAGATAATTCTTCTCTATATTATGTGTGTTGTCACTTTTTGTACAATCAGTGAGAAAGGTTAGCCATTCGACCGTCCATGCATCACAACCCATACAATCATGTGACCCTTCTCTATCTTCGGCTTTTCGCTTAACCTTATACCTTGCTTACCTATGCGACCTCAAAACTTTTGCATGGTTAAGAGACTAACCAATAGTCTAACCACTATTTGGAGAATTTTGATTATCCTTCAAGAGTTTAGCGTATGTCAATCACTGCCTATTAATTCAAATGTTACTCATTTCAATTGTCTCCTCTTTTAAAGAAGAATATTAATTTATATCCTAGAATTCTCAGTTGATTGCTCCAGCCTTCATGTGATTTTATTCTATTTTTGTTGCAGTTGCTCATCTATTATGTTTTTGCTTTTATTTTGGTGTTTTTTTTTCATATGATAACTATTAATTGTTATTTCTAGTCCTTGCCATGACATCCCTCCCATTTATTATTATTGCTGCAGAATTTTTCTCCTATTTATTTTGATTTTTTTTCATATGATAATTATTAATAGTTATATCTAGTACTTGCCGTTTTATTATTATTGCTGCTGAATTTCTCTGCTATTTTTGCAAAGCTATCCATCCCATCTCCTTTAACTTCAAATAGTGTTTTATATTTTTCATGATTTCGTGTAAAACTTTAAATTATTCATTGCTTTATAAAATCTCACACATGGTTCATAGTTTTGTCTTTTTCAGAATGCTTTTCAAAATTTTAGCATGGAGAAGTTAATTGATGGAGGCGTGCAAGCTGAATGCTTTACTATCTTCTAATGCTATTTCCCCTACTTTGTCCTTTCATTTGTCACATATTGTGTTAGGTTGTTTTCTCTTGCAGCATCTTTAGGGTTTCACTTGTGCTCCATTTATCTCCAAATTTGAATTTAAAATGCTTGCGGATATGGTAATTACCCTGTTTATTTTTCCCTTCATCTACATCTTCTATAAGTATTGTACTTTTTGTTTTGTTGCATTCAAATATCTAAGGATCAAATCCAATGTCCTGTCATTTAGTTTTCATTTTTTTAAACTTTTTTTTTAACCTTTTATTTAGTGTCCACATTAGCGTTAGTTGTTGGTAATTTTATCAAGAAATAAAACTTCATTTTTCCAATCAAATTAAAGCACTTCATATCGATAATGCTCTTGAACAGATGAAATCTGAAATTTCACTTTTTTGTGCTAGCAATTTTATAGCATATAAGTCTTCATACTATGATACATCACAGCAAAATAGAGTCGTTCATCGTAAGTATCAATGATTCTTAGTTTTGCTTGTATTCTTAATGCTTTACATGGAGATGTCATTCTCACAACCTTTTAATTAGTCATGCGATATCCACTTATATTCAATTTTTTATCTACATGGAACTATTATTTTACATGTAGAATTTTTGTCTAGGCCTTATCCAAGCAGTGATATTTTATTATGGCACTAATTTCCTATTTTTATGCTATTGTCACATGAAAAAGTTGTTGTTACGGTACATCAACATGTTGACTAGGCCTTTGTGATGCACTTTTTAGCAGTTGTACCCTGCCGCCATCCTGTTTCATCACCTGCATCTTCCTCTTGTGTTCTACTTCCATCGTGCTCTTGTACCTGCTCTTCTCTTAAAGGCTTATAATCATCGGCCTTGTTTTCCTACTCTTAAAGCACCTTCTTCAATCTTATATATTATGGCTTAGCATCCACCTGCACTTGAGGCTCAGTATTTACATCTTCTCATCTTGTCACAGATCTGCAAAAGGGTATATGAAATTGTATAGGTTGTTCACTGCACTCGTTTATGTCTTCCAATTGTTTATTCTATTCTCTTATTTGTTTTATATTGTTGAGATTTGTATCTTAATTTAAGGGGTCTAATTGTAAATAGGAAATATAGAAGATGTTTGGGGTTTTTCTAAAAAAAATTTGTAAGGGTCTATAAAGACCAACTCATGAATGAAGAAAAAGAAGCTTTTTACCAATGTAGTTATTTCTTCATGATATTAGAGTCTACCCTAGCAGCCCTCCTCTTCTTCGTTGCCTTCCATATGCTCGATCACGTCTGTTTCGACGAGATTGTGAGCACGCCGTCTATTGCAGGGCGTCGTCACCAGAAGGTTTGATCGCGCTTTGCCGCCTTCCCAAAAGTTTGGACCGCGAGTGTCTCGGCTGGGTTACGACCTGGGTTGTGCGAACAGGGTGAGATGAAGTTGTCGGCGGCCTCGACGCGAGGTGGGAGGCACGAAAGAAGGCTTGCGGTCTTTTGCAGTAGCATAGGGTAGAGGGGCGTGCGACCTTTTGTGGTAGGGAGACACAGAAGAAGGTGCGACGTAGTAAGGAAGGATCGGTTTCGGGGTGGTGACGGCAAGAAGGCTTTAGTGGGTTCAATAGCGTGTTGCAAGGTGGAACGTGCGAGGGCTTTGATTTCTTCCGAGTAGAAGTAGACTTCGATAGGCAGGATTGCTTGCAGGCTGGAAGGAGTGGAGAGGTTCGATGTAGTGGAGAAGGAGACGGGAAGGAGAACAGTGAGCGCGAGTGGTTTGAACAGAAGAGAACGTGAAGGTGAGCAAAGAGCAAGTTTTCACTTTCAGACTCACTAAACGGAGCTTAGTATTGCATTTAGCTAATTCAACTACGTTCTGGACTCATTGATTATGGTTGAAAGAGATACAGGGAGGCCTCGTGAATTTTGATTTGTGACTTTTGTTAACCGTGCAATGGAGGATGCTATCAAGGAGATTCACAATAAAGAGCTGAATGATCGACAAATATCCGTTAACAACGCCAAGCCAAAGGTGGGTTCGGATGATTCAGGCTATAGTTATAGTGGTGGTGGTGGCTACTCAACTAGTTTAACAGGCGGAGGAAAATTCTCTTCTCGTTCCGGATTTGGCAGATGTGAAAAAAGAGGCTATGGGGCAAAATCTGATGGTAATAAAAAGCAAGTGAAGGACATGGGTAATCTTTACTAATGAGGATCATGAGTTAATTGAGATGTAGAAGATGAAACAGAGAGGGACTGATAATGTGACTGAGGATGCATCCATCTTATTGTCATCCAAAGGGAACACTGTTAGTTATGTTCACTCAACCAAAATTACTTGTGATGCACATGCTCTTGCTTCTATATCCATCACAAGATCACCATAATGGATAAATTTTGGTGCATCTCGACATGTGACAGGTGCCACTAGTGAGTTCTCTTATACTCACCTAGCAGTTCCAGAGAGTATTCAGACCGCTAATGGTATAACACAACCAGTGGTTGGTAAGGGTATTGTGAGGTGTACCAATTCTTTGACTTTGTCTATTGTGTTGCATGCTCATTCCTTTTTAGTGATTATTTTATCCATAGCACCATTATACTAATTAACTGCGTTGTTTCATTTAATATTCCAAAGACGATCTTTCAAGATAAGGGGATTGGCCAGAGACTTGGGATTGACCCATGATATAGTTGACATTGTTACTTAGATAGAGAGGGGATGAATTCAGCCTTGACCATTAATGTTGAGATGGCTGGAGCAAGAGGATTTGAGAGGAGTGTGGAGGAGGTATTGCCACTACATCACAGGCGCATGAGACACTCTTCATTTAGTCCGTTGAGTCATCTGTATCCATCCTTGTATGAAAAGACAAATAAACATAAACTTGTTTGTGATGCATGTGAGTTTGGTAAGCATACTAGGAACTCTTTTGCTAGTTATGGTAAAAGAGTACTTATATTTTTGATTTGGTGCACTCAGATGTATGGGGATCATGTTCTACAACTTCTATGGACGGTTATAGATATTTTATTTCTTTTATCGATTGTTTTTTCTGGTGTTACTTGATTAGATCTGATAAGAAACAAATGTGATGTGGTTGTCTGCTTTAAGTATTTTCATTATGCGATTCAGACTCAATATAATACAATAGTGAAGATATTGAGTCATGATAATAAGAGAGAGTATACCAACAAGTCATTTGAGGAGTACTTGTTAGCTCAAGGGATGCAATTTCAAAGAACTTGTTCATACACACCGACACAAAACAAAGTAGCTGAGAGTTAGAGTAGACTCTTTTTAGCGGTAGCTTGAAGCTTGACGATCATGATGAATATCCCAAAACACTTATGGGGGCAAATAGTTTTGACTGTGGCTCAATTGATCAACTGAATGCCCTCGAAAGTTTTAGATTGGAAGTCTCATTGTCAGATGTTGAAAGGAGATAATAACATAATCCTCCCATTAAAGGTTTATGGTTGTGTATGTTTTGTGAAGGACAATAGACTATCAGTAGGGAATTGAATCCTAGAGCTGAAAGTCTGTTTTCGTGTGTTATTCTGCTACTGAAAAGGGGTATGTTTGTTGGAGCCCGATAGAGAAGAGTGTTTTTGAGGCATCGATATGTCCTTTAGAGAG
This sequence comes from Papilionanthe hookeriana x Papilionanthe teres, assembly GCA_022702705.1. Taxonomy (NCBI): domain Eukaryota; kingdom Viridiplantae; phylum Streptophyta; class Magnoliopsida; order Asparagales; family Orchidaceae; genus Papilionanthe; species Papilionanthe hookeriana x Papilionanthe teres. Next base: position 50,780,176 of record CM040428.1, on the reverse strand, counting down.
TTTGAACTATAGTACACTCTGGAAGTAACCTCCTCACCCTTTGGTGACTTATTAGATACTGGTGGTATGAGGTGTGAGGGGGAGAGTAGTGATGGTCAGAAATTCGTGCATGTGGGAACAATATCTTGTTTCATTGTGTGGGAAGGATCAACTGAGGAATAGCCGAAAAATGAGGAAAATGATCTTGAAGGTGGAGGGATTCAAGCTCAAAGGGAGCTGTGAGTGTATACGAGGAGGAAAAGGCAGAATGAGGGAGCAGTGGCTGTCGTGCCATTAAGTCTAGAAACAATGTCTGTCGTGCCACTTGTACCATCAAGTCCTTTGTCCCAGTCTACCCCGACTCCTGATACACCTATTCCTTTCACTTTAGAATCTTATTACTCAGGTGATATGATTCTTCTCCCTCTCCCATGGATTTAAGGAGAATCTCTTGCAGCAATGCTGGTCATTCTCCTGTTCTTTATTCTTCTGATTGTTTTGGTTTTTCACATGACATTGTCTCAATTTGTCTCATATTCTAACATATCATCTACGCAGAGCATTCATTGCATATTTAGGCACTGTCTTTATACCGAAGTGTTGGCAGGTAGCTAAAGAGGATTCAAACTCTCGATAAGTACATGACGTGGGAGTAGTACCATTACCAGTGGGGAAAAGTGCAGTTGGGTGCAAGTGAATCTTCACAGTAAAACAAAATTCAGAAGAGAAAGTGGAGCATTATAAGACATGATCGGTGTGAAGGGTACAGTCGGACATATGACATTGACTATGATGAGACTTTTGTACCGGTAGCGAAAATGAGCATAGTTAGAACATTGCTTTCTCTAGCTATGATTGGTGGGTGGAGGTTAAAGCAAATTGATGTGAAGGATGCTTTTCTTCATGGCGAGTTACTGGAAGAGGTATATATGGACATACCACCAAGATTCAATACATGTCAGACAATGCGCAAGGTATGTAGGCTTAGGAAGTCGCTTTATGGCTTGAAACAATCTCCTCGAGCCTGGTTTGACCAGTTTAGAAGAGCTATGGTAGATTGAGATATCAACAGATCAATGCTGACCATACACTATTATTTCATCAAAATGGTGGTCACATTACTATGCTTGTTGTGTATGTTGATGACATGATTATCACGTGTGATGATGAGACAGATTAGTCAACTAAATGTTAGATTGTGCAACTTGGACAACTCAAATATTTCCTTGGGATTGAGGTGGCTCGTTGATTAGAGGGGATGGTCATATCTCAGAGAAAGTATGTATTAGATCTCATAGAAATAAACATGTTGGGAAGTAAGCCTACAGTCTCTCCAATTGATCAAAAGACCAAATTGAATGCAAAGGCAGGAGAGTCAGTTGATCGTGAGAGATACCAGAGATCGGTGGGTCGTCTGATTTATCTGTTTCACACTTGTCCCGACATCTCATTTGCTGCGAGTGTGGTGAGCTGCTATATGCATGATCCAAGGAAGGGTCATATGAACGTTGTGTATCAGATTTTTAGGTACCTAAAGAGAGCACCAGAGATGGGATTAATCTTCAAGAAGAACGAGCATGTAGACGTTGAAGGCTATTGTGATGCTGACTGGGCGAGTTGTGCAGATGACATAAGATCCACTTCAGAATACTGCATGTTCGCTGGTGGCATCTTGGTCTCTTGGAAGAGCAAGAAACAATATGCAGTAACAAGTTTAACAGTAGTGGCAGATTACAGGGTCATGGCCTTAGGAGTTGCCGAGATGATGTGGCTGTGAGCCTTGTTGATCGAGCTCAAAACGGATCAAGGAACTCAAAAGAAGTCGTAGTGTGGCAACATGTCAACAATCTATATTGTCACTAACCTGGTTGAACACGATAGAACCAAACATGTGGAGATTGATAGATTGTTCATCAAGGAAAAGCTGAATGACGAGCTACTGGAGCCAAGTCATATAGCCACTGAAGAGCAAGTGGCCAACCGCCTCATTAAAGGACTTACTTCATTAGATCTATCTGGATTATGTGACAAGATGGGCTTAGTGGATATCTTTTGCCCATCTTGAGGGGGAGTGTTGAGATTTGTATCTTATTTTGAGTGGTCTAATTATAAATAGTAAATATAAAAGATGCCTAGGGTTATTTGTAAAAAAATTGTAAGGCTTTATAAAAGGGCAACTCATGAATGAAGAAAACAAAGCTTTTTACCAATGTAATTATTTCTTCGTGTATTTCTCTTTATTTTGTTGTTTTTATTCTTAGGGCTTATAAGCAAGCTTTATTTGATCCTCATTAGAGGCTTGCCATAAATATTGAAATGGTGCTTATTTTTATTGTCATATCTAGTATTTGGTTACATTTATTTTGGGTTTAAACTTATTTGATGTCACTGGGTCTTTTCTGTTTAGTTCCATCCAGATGGAACTATTAACCATTGCCTATATTAATTGTTGACCATAACTATACATATATTTATGGCATTGACTATTTTGAAACTTTTTCTAGTCTCTAACAAACTCTGCAACATGCTTGTTAATATTGGTTTTTGGTTTAACAAGGTGGAACATTCTATATCTTTATCCACCACTCTTGCTCCGGCATAGTGATTCTATATATGTATGTTAATGGCATTCTTATTGGGAATAGCGCTTCTAGGATTGATGAAATAAAATATTACTTAAGAAGAAATTTGTTATTATAGGTTTGGATTGTCCACAGAAGTTTCTTGGGAAGGAAGGTTATGTCTTTCTTTCAAAGGAATATTGCTACAGACCTTGAGGAAACTTGTCTTTTTGTGTGCAAATTTGCTGACTCTTTCATGTGTATTTTGTATTCATATGAACATTGTGAAAGCTTCGAAAAGGCTTATCATTTTCAATATTTGGTTGGCAAGCTTTTTCTTGTTTTTATTTTATTTTATTTTAATTTTATTTCTGTTTTAGTTTGCATGCTTAACTACTTGACTATCACTTGGGTAATCCTCCGTTGTTGATAACGCTAGTCATTGTAATATACCAAACTTAAAGAAGAAACACTAGAATGATGTTTGAAGAATTTTAAGAACGGAAATCTCTATGAAAATTTCCAGTCTAATAGGTACACTATTGTTTAAGGATTTAAGTCTAATTTGATGCACATTATGTTGGATCTATTGAAGATATGTATGTGTGGATGGATGGATGCTATGCTTTGTGTATGTATGTATGTACTATGTTAGGATACTATGCTTTGTGCGTGGAAGTTGTGTCCTGCAGAAGCAAGAAGGCAACTATTGTAGCTAAACTTGATACTGAAGCTGAATACTGGACCATGGTTTACTTCATTTGTAAAATGGTGTGGATGAGAACTCTTATTAGAATAGTACAGCTTCCCTGTAATACAACCTATGATCCTTAATTGTGATAATTAGTCGTCCATGTACATCATAAGAAATCCCATCTTTCGTGAAAGAATCAAACAGTTTGGCGTGCATTGTCACTTAATTAGAGATGAAGTCCTTTCAAAATGATCATCACTCCACACATCACCGATGAACAGTAGTTGATTTTCATCAGAGTATTTTTTTTCCATTCTTACAAGAAAATTGAAATTTATTGATATGCATGCTCTGCTTTGATGGTGTGTTAATATAAGAAAATAGTTAGAATGAAAAGATGATTTTATTACTCTAATATATACACATAATTGAAGATAATTTTCAACTTATTATCTTTCTTGACATTAAAAAATTCAAATAATCCAGGTAATATGAAATAATGTCTTGATCTTTCAGGTTGTGTCGGTGAACGCTGCCATGATAGCCCCATTTGGCCTTGTAAGTGGAACTGTGGAAGATAGTTGGGAAACCAATGATGTTTGCCCTTTTTGTATAAGTTTTGTGGGTCAACACTGCTGTGATAGACCCATTTGGCATTGTAAGTGGCAGATAATTAGGAAACCAATGACGTTTGCTCTTTTGGTATATGTTCGACGCATTGCTTTTCTTTTCTTTCTTTTTTTTTTTTTGAAAAAGCTCTTGGGCTAATATATTAAATAGGAAAAGATATAGATAGGTTGTGTGAGTGGACTTAAAAGAAGACCCAACTCACACGATACAAACACAAAATTCCAAAAAAAGAAAAGATACATAAAAGATCAAAAAACCGAAACCACAAACGCGTGCAAAAAGCGAGGGACGTCCCAATTTAGTCATGCCTCTGCCTTTAGTTCTCGGAAGGGAGCCGACTAACAAATTGTTGAGGTGTGTATCATTACTCGAAGTAATCAAAGTATCATCCATCAGATTCTTAAGCTTAAGTAGGTCTCCATTCTTTTTCTTTCTTCTGGATGTTTAAACTTGTTATTCCTCATCTAAGGATTGACTCATCTGATCAGTGGATTGCTCCAAAGGTGGTCGGACAGATGTTGGTTGTTGCACATCATGTACCCCATGTGCATGAGTAACCTTAACATTTTGCTCGACCTGAGCCGATAGTGAAGCTGTAGAAATAATGCCGCCTGTAACATCAGTGATAGGTTCTAGGGCAACGGCTTGGGTATGACGTTCTTTATCAGAGACAACCAATGTTTGAATAGGTGGATCATTTGAAATGTTCCCATCAGGAGAAGCCTCAGATAAATGAGCAGAGGTAAGTGCGGTGTTGGGAAGCTGGTCGGGTTGCACCTCCTCAACAGAGATAGTAGGTGGCAAGATATCCACCCCTAATTCAGCATGAATACGATTTTGAACAGGTCGCTGAACTTTAGGAATATCCAACCTTAAGTAAAGTTGCAATCGATAGCAAATAGGAGAGTTATGACCAAACATACTACAATGAGAGCAAAGAGGGTGTGGTTCTATTTCAACATTTTGTCAATACCAGTTGTGATTGGATCTAATCCATACCTCATCCGGAGCTGGTTGGGTGATCTCTCTCAACTAACACACAAGCCACAGAGGTCAAGTGGCAGCAAGCGTGGGACTATCAACCTTGAGAGGCTTACCGTAAGCAATTGCTAAGGAGTAGAGAAGTTCGTAGTTGAAGAGTTGTAGTTTTAAACCCGAGAACTTTATCCAAACATGAATGATGGGGGACTCCGCTTTTGGATCAAAATCAATAGTTCACTTCAGGATTTTCATAAAACGATTATCAATCTTGATTACCTTTCGAGAAAAAATACGAATGTAATCTGCATCGTTAGATAACTGAAGAATTATATGTCGACCGTCAAGTAAGCCAATTTTCCAACTACCCGATATCTTCATAGCATCAAAATCTTTCCGAATGATGTTAAACTTAGGGTGACCATAAAGAAATTTTCCGACTATAGCAAAACGATAAGAAGACGCAATAGTAATGGTTTCAACTTTAGAGAGGAAAATAGCAGGTTTTCCATTTTTTTGCCTAGCTTTTTAATGAAAGTGTAGTCACCTCCACCAACTTCAAGAGCCTCGTGGAAAAATACATGTTTTACCGATACCAAAAACAGGATCCGAACCCGCAAACACCGCAGCGGTGTAACTCCCCTCCATTCGAGAGGCAAAGAAGGGCAAACAAGGATCGCGGTAGATGAAGGGGCGGTGTCGAGCAGCAAGAATGAAGCAGAAAGTCAAACGAAGTCGAGCGGACGAATTCAAAACAGAGCGGACGAAATGACGGAGTAGCCTTACTGCGAGGAGGAAGACGACGAAACCGAAAGCCCTTCGACGTCGGGTTGGGACGAAGTCGAGCGGAGCGGACGAGTTTAGAAAGGATAAAGTCACGAAATTACAGCAGAAGAAATGACGAAGTCGTAAACAGTGCGAGAGTCTTACTGCGATAGGGAGAGGAGGAAGATGACGAAACCGAAAGAGCTCTTCGTCGTCGGATTGGGATGAAACCGAAAGAATCAAGGCAGGGTTTCGCCATCGGGCGAAACCCTAGCAGAGCTATCTGCTGTCATAGATGACGCATTGCTTTTCTTTCCTAATGGAGTTTTCCCTAAACAGTAGAGGAAACAAATTTGGTTTCTTTTGGCGATTTATGAATTTTGGTTTAAGGATCATTTACCAGCAATGCTTTAATTTGACAACAGATACAAAAATATGTAAATTGATTCTATAGATTTTATGAAAAATTTGGAAGTTAGATTTTCATTTAAAGGCATCCCAATTACAGGTTCGTTGCAGCAAGCAACTAATTTCAGTTTAACTGTAGAGATTGAAAAGGAGGTTCTTGTTTGTGTAGTTGCATAAGATCACATTTAGGTTCTCATATTTTGACTTAAAATTATTTGAAAGTTTCAGCTGTGATGGAATCCTTTACCTCACATTTTTGTTGCTTAAGAAATGTTTTTGGTTTCACGTATAACAACCATCTTAAATTTATGTTTGACCGATTGCTTTCGCAGATTACTCAAAAGACTTCTATTTTCCTCTCTACATAAATGTTTGATGTTTTAATCCGAGAAAGTTGAGATAGCTGCTGCTTGTTAAGAGCCAGCTATGCTACGCACAGGACCAAAAGAAAACCCATGCCATGATAGCAATAACCAGAAGGTATATCCACAACCGATGGACGAGGCAGCAAATAAGAATAAAGAGTCCATAGAGACACTAGTTTCAAAAATATTCAACAACATTTCATCCCTGAAAGCTGCTTACATTCAGCTACAGGATGCTCACACTCCTTATGATCCTGAGAAGATTCAGGCTGCTGATAAACTCGTAATTGGAGAGCTTATGAGGCTCTCCGAGCTCAAGCACGCCTATAGAGAGCAAAAACCAAAACTTACATCATCCTCATCACCTCAGGATTCTCGTTTAGTCTCTGAAATTCAAGAACAACAAAGCTTGCTCAAGACTTACGAAGTCATGGTTAAAAAGTTTCAATCTCAGATCCAGAATAGAGATACTGAGATCCTTCAGTTGCAGCAGCAAATCCAGGAGGCTCAGCAGAGAAAGGTAAAGCTTGAGAAGAAGCTCAAACAGAGGGGCTTGCTGTCCAGAGAACCAGGCGATTCTGAGGAAGATAACTTCTTCTCTATTGAACTGACACCCAGTCTCTTTGCTTCGGCTGTAGAAACCGCATACAAATCCATTCACGATTTCTCAAAACCACTGATTAACATGATGAAAGCAGCAGGGTGGGATCTGGATGCAGCAGCTAATGCCATAGAAGCATCTGTAGTTTATGCTAGAAGGCCGCACAAGAAGTATGCATTTGAAGCACACATTTGCCATAGAATGTTCAGCGGATTTGAAGAGGAAAGCTTTTGTGTTGATACAGGCGATCTTAATGTATCTAACGAAGGGTTCTTCCATCAGTTTCTTGCCATTCGAGCCATGGATCCATTGGATGTATTGAGCCAAAACCCAGATTCCATTTTTGGAAGATTTTGCAGAAACAAGTATCTCTCGATTATCCACCCCAAAATGGAGAGCTCTTTCTTTGGTAATGTTGATCAGAGGAACTACGTGAAGAGCGGAGGACACCCGAGGACACCGTTCTACCAGGCTTTTCTGAAACTGGCGAAGTCCATCTGGTTGTTGCACAGACTTGCTAATTCCTTTGACCCTAATGTCAAGGTTTTTCAGGTGAGGAGTGGGACTGAATACTCAGAGGTCTACATGGAAAGTGTGGTTAAAAACCTTATTTTGAGCGACGGCGAGCATAGACCGAAGGTTGGACTCATGGTGATGCCGGGTTTCATGGTTGGTGGCAGCGTCATTCAGTCCCAAGTGTATCTTTCCGGTGTCAACTGTGCTGACTGAATAAGAATAAGAAGACCTGCATTTCTAAATGAGATGTGCTGAGGTTGCTAATTATCTGCAGGAGAGATTTATTGATGCTCCAGTGAAATTTATATCAGAATCTGTAAATGATAGAGGAGAGGTTTCACATAAGAACCTGGAATCCTTAAACATTATTCTGTGCTAGCTCCTTACATTAACTTGAAATCCTGCTTTTGCTTTTGGGATTTGTATTATTCTAATGTAAGATTTACATATCTAACACCTGAAACTTAATGTATTTACTGTTAGTTAAACTAGTAGTATGTTTGATGTGATATGAAACGTTAGGGGTGATATTATTGTAAAAAGCACATTTTAGGTGATAGATATGTAGATATTATAATCAAGCTTTTAATTACACCTCGAAGTGGTTTTGTTGTTTAATTGCTTTTCAATACAGGATAGAATAAATTAATTTTAAAAAGATAATATCAATCAACTATGAAGGATTGAAAGTAAACAATTAAAAGAGCATGATATATTAATTAGAATTTATGAACTACTAATAATACTAGCTCTTTTGATAATAATTGTTAAAATAAAAATTTTTTTTAATTAATATGATAAACTACTAATTAATAAATAATTGACGTGTATATTATATAAATTGTAATTTAATTACAATTCACATAGGATAAATAAAAAATGTATTAATAAAATTAATCTTGGTATTTATATAATTAAAAGCTATTAATTAATTAATTTGGTTATTAATGAACAATTAACTAAGATGTTTCCTTGTGCTAATTGATAATTAGTAAAAGATAATTAATGATTAATTAGCTTAGTAAATTCTAATGACTAATTAATTAATTTAATAGATTAACGATTAATATAATAATAATGAATTCTAATAAAACAAGTAAATTTAATGGAATTGAAAACTGTTTAAATCCGTATTTACAGCCTATAAAAACCAGAAACTCCATCCCAGCTTACCACCTCCCAAGCTAAGTGGTATTTGTCATCTCTCTTCTCTCTACCTCTCCATGTCGCCGGCCTCATCCCTCTCTCCTCCTCTGCTCCTCCTCCTCCTCCTCACTGTCTCCGCCGCTGGATCGGAGGTGCCCCATGGTGACAACTATCCATGCCCCGTCTCAAGCGACCACGGAAAGTTCTGCCCCATAGCCTGCTTCCGTGACCAGCCTGTATGCGGTGAGGACTGCAAGACGTACCATTGCGGCTGCCCGGATGCGGCCTGCGCCGGCGTGCGAGTGACCAAGATCGGGCCTTGCTCGGATCCTTGCCATCAAAATAAATGGTATTTTTTTTTTTCTATATTTGACTATGATCCAAAAAATATATATGCCCACTCAAAATTTCAATAAGTTGTCTACACACACACACACACACATACAGATATATAAACATACATTAATCAA